>JAPXFQ010000717.1:2337500-3537500 GCA_028564705.1 Apricaphanius iberus | reverse complement strand
AACAGTGAGTAACCAGTTAGCTTAGTCTTTTACAGATGACACATTAAGCAACCCTACTCTCAGCAAAAATAGTAATTTAAGCATAAGATTATCTTCCCAGCACTTTTAAAATGTTGAGGTTTTTTTTTCTTTACTTCTTCACTCTCTATACATTAATTTACAGTGTTATTTAAGTATAAAGCTCTTATCCTGATAAAACTTGATTAGCTTGGCTATTATTCAAGGGGTGAAGAGGATGAGATGATCCTTAAAATTAACAAATGCCCAGAAGAGCAACTGGTGAAGAAGCTATGATGATTTTTTATTAGATGTTTTTTTTTTACAGAGCAGAATTATTCTGAAATAAATCTCAGCTGTCTGAGCAGACCCGGTGTTAAACAAGTTTCTTATCACATATTTTGAAATCTTTCAAGGAAAACAAGTTTCCTGTCACCAATGAGTTGGACCTCCTATTTTGCGTGTCTTAAAGGTGTATTGCAGCTTAAAATGTGGGATAATTCAAACATGTTGTTCCCTTAGCAGCAGTGGCTTGTTTCTATTGGGGCAGTGATGAAATGCGAAAAACTAAACATTTTGGATATTTCTTTTTTTGGGGTGTGTGTATGAGGTGGTCAGGGGGTGTATGGTCATGGTTGTAACACCTGAATTCAATAATATGGACAGAACTGAATACATTTGTCCATATAAGACAGGAGTCACCAACCTACTTAACCGGTCCTGAATGATACAAAGGGCTACCTGTACATTGCACACTTTTAAACTGTTGTATGGTTTATCTTTTGTTTTTTATTATTATAACTTATTATTATTATTATTATTATTATTATTATTATTATTATTATTATTATTGCTAATAATAATAATAATAATAATAATAATAATAATAATAATAATAATAATAATAATAATAATAACTGATATGCTGTGACTTATCATGTTAACTGCTCACAAATATTAATAATCATGTAAGACAGGAAACATACATGTCAACATGCAACACCCTGGTATAGGGTATGCTGGATTCTATTTAGCCTATTTGTTCAAAGTTTAGGAGTAACTTGGAAATTCTTATCAGCATCTCAATTCTCATGGGTTTAAATAGCTGATAGCAACAGTAATAACACATTTGTTTCTGTTTCTGTTGTTAAATCCATCACACCTTTGAAGATTTTGATGATGAATGACGCTGCTGCTTCTTTTTCAAAACCAAAAAATTATTTAGACTATCTCGACATGCTACGCAGTGTATATCTACCAGCCCGCATTCAGTCTCCATTGTTACCAGTTGTTTCCCACATGTGGTGGTAGTCTCGTCTACATTAATTTCTCAGCTTGTCATAATTTATCTTGTGTGTCCTGTCATGATTCACGATGCTAATCTGCTCACACCCCCTCCTTCCCATACTGGCTGCTGATTGCTGATGGCTTTCAACTGTTCTGCAACCTATATAAGTTCCCACTCTATACTTACTTACTGTGATATTTGTTTGTAATTTATCCCTAGCATAGCATTTATGTCAGCTATCCTGATCATGTTCGATCTGTTTTGTTGAGAGGCTACATGTTTTTTTGTTTTTTTGGCCTTCTGAACATCTCCTTTGTCTGCTCACTGCCTTCTCTAAATGTATCACTGCCTGTGCCTTTGACCTCTGCTTCATGTTTCTGGAATACAATTGTGGAATCATAGATTTTAGGTTTGTCCTTCCTCATTACCCTTCTCTGTTGAATACCTTGGCACTCATTTATCAAATATTTGTAGAAACTGTCCTATATTTTATCTTACAAATGAGATTTAGAATGTTCGTACAGTTTAAAGTTGAATTTATCAAATATGCAGTGGACACTTGCATGCATGTTCCTCTGTAATCATCTGTTGATAAATCATACATGTGTGTACCTATGTGCTTGTGCCTATTCACTCATTTGCATACTGAAACACCCTCAATTAACCATATTTGGTAACACCACATCCTCTGACACAAGCATGAAACTAATGGCCAAGTGAGTGAAAAAAAGAATTTCAGTGACACTGAGATCAAGATTAAACAGAAATGGGGCAAAAAAGAGTCATGATGAACAGACTTTTTTTAAAACTGTCAACCCCCCCCATCCTCCTTCCAGCATGCAGCAGTTATTTTCCTGCTGCAGACATATCTTTTTTTGAAAAAGATCGTTTAATTATCTGTATTTCTTTCTCTTTTTTGCTGTTATTCAGTTCTGTGGAAATATTTAACTCATTTGAAGAAATTAAATCAGTTAGACTTTTCCAGAACTTTGCTGTTTTGTTCTATTCACTCAGGGGTAACCAATGACAAAATAACTCTTGTCTGGCAAAAAGTGACAGACAGTAAATGCGCATGAGACAGTGGAGAGGTTCCTGTTGGAAATAAAGGAAAAAATGGTTTGATATCAAACTTAGTGCAATAAAATGTCCCGCAGCACAAAAGTAGGCCAGATATTCTACTGGGGGTGTACAGATCATGTGTGTGGTCAGAGTTATTGGAGACACTGCTTTGGCTTGCATCATTAGTACGCATGGAGACAGCGACAACCTGCCGCACAGCTAAGCAGAATCATCTAGTTTCAACAGTACAATTAGAAAATCACAGTTCTTTGAAGCACTTCACACCCCTTCAGATTACGATTCGCAGGATCACCATTCACGATCATCCAAACATGCAACATTTATTACATGGTAAATGTCTAACATTTCCTGAAAGTTGAATCCAAATCAGTCAATAACGTTTTATGTCATTTTGCTAAAAGACAGACACCAGCCTCAGATCCTTGGTGGAGGTGATAAACTGATGAGCTAAATATTATGTCAAAGTCGATTGTTTCAGTGTTGCTATTCTCCTTTTCTAACACTAGATGCTCTATGTGCACATGGTTAGAAGTGTACTCATATTGAAGAACATTTCTACGTACAAGTACAAAATGGTAAATACCAGAAAATGTGTAAAACTGTTTCGACGCATGAAATACACACATCTGTGTGTGAGCAGGGTTGATGAAAGAGAGTCCTGGGCTATTTAACTTACCACTGAACTCAGGATTATAACCATTTGCTTTTTCATTGTTTAACCAGATCATTGTTGTGGTCAGTGTAAATAAGCTTAACGTGCTTTTGGAGCTCCAGCCCCCCTTGGCTTCACCACCCCCATATTCAGCATATAGAGCCACTTATCTAAATGGTCCTGTCAGTGAAACAGTCCCTGGTAAAAGAGCACTCTGCTCTATTTCCCTCTCTGTTCTTCATTATTTGAATCTGTCAAGATCCGAGTCTCTGCAGAGGAAAGCCAAGGAAAGCACCTATGCAGAGTACACAATTACTTTCTGTTTGAACATGTCCCTGTCACTAATTGTCCTGTCTCTTTTGGAAAATCTTAAAGCAGCCCCTTTTCCTACTTGCAGATGTTCACATTTATTGTCATAAAAAAATGTTACCTTTACTGGGTTGTGGTTTCTGTCTTAGGTCCACCATGTACTGAAACTGTTACACAGGTATGGACCACAGCATCAGCATATCTCGCATATCTTCTAGTATGTTAGCTTTCAGTATGACACTATATTTAATTGGATTCGGAAAGGTTGCTTTGGAGCTTCTGCTAAAAACAAAAGTATATCAGTCTATAATTTGGGAGATTAGCTACGTAATCCCTTGTCTTTTCCAGGGCAAAGAAAACAATACAACAAATTAAACTTGGCTATATTTAAAATTATGGAGGTACAAAATACGCCAATCTCTGCTTCCTTGGTCAATTACTACTTGATCTAAATTTTTGTAATTTCTTCAGGGTACGAGAAAGGGAGAAAAAGCAAGACTTTCAGTCACCCCAATGAAGACAAAGACTGCTGATCCATCAGGTGAATCACAAACCACTGATGAAACAAACCCCACTATTCTGGCCCTAGCCTTACAGAAGCTCTCTGAATAGTAGAATGCCTTGAGGGAGATAGAGAGCCAAACTGCTGCATACAGCAGGATCTGAACCAGCCAGAAGCAAAGCCTATGTGGGATAAAATACTGACCTGGATCGAGGACGACCCAGTTAAAGGCACATACCCGCATCCCCCAACAGCCATGAGGCCCTGCTAAACAGTTGCAGCCATTGTTAGCCAGCTGGCTAACATGGTTTGGCTACACAAAGGTTGAAAGAATTACCACTATGTTGCTGTTTTACCAACATAAGCTTTTATTTCCATTTTTAGAGGGTTTTTCTTTGTTGCAAATTTCAATTTGTCAAAAATTGGCCATATATGGAGATTTTTCTTTGTGGGGGTGGGGCTAAAAGCTTAAATAGAGATCTAAAATAGAGATCTCTCTGTTTTAAAGTAGGGGTGCACCGATCCGACTTTTTCAGTTCCGATACTGGTGCCTGCATTTTGTGTATCTGTCGATAACCGATACCGATCCGACAATATTGTTGAATTAATAAACTGTATAACTTCCACCTTGTACCTTTCTTGAAAAGACTTAAGGTACCAGACTTTACTAACTAAACATAACTAAGACAAAATAACAGATGTAAAATATAAAATTTCAAAAAAAATAAAATTTCAAGTGAATAATTAATAATTTATTTGTGAATTTATTGCAGTTTTTCCACATTTTGAGTATTAGTTAATTAACCGATACATGTACATTAGATGGTATCGGTGTATCCCTAATTAAAAGGCATGACGCCCCCGTTACCAGAGTCTTACTCTACCCATGTTTCCTGTTTGAAAAGTACGCCAAAGGAGCCATTGCTTGGAGGTCTGAGGGACATGTGGGGGGAGAAGTCTGAGCTGGGACTGACATGCGTGGCAGAGACTTAACTGCTGTTATACACCACGGCCGCAGTGAAAATGAAATCACATGTACACAGGCAATGTCACATATCACCAGCTAGCAGATTCAAATGTAGAGCAGACTTGTAACCTGAAGAAGATGCCTCACTGACTTTAGTCAGAAAATGTATATTTAAAATGAGATGCACTAAAATAACAAACTATTAACTACAGATGTCGATAGCAATATTAAACACTCATTTATGAATTTTATCAGGGGGTGAGTTGTTCTTTAAGTTCTGCCTTTCATATTCAGTCAGGGCCAGATTTAAGTCTATAGTTTATACTTCTCCGAAAGCAACTTTGCACCCAGACTCAGACGTATTGACGGAGACGATTTCTGTTTATAGTACTCTGTTTCTTTCTTCCGTTCTCCATTAATTTTTCTGTGTTGCAAACCAATTGCCTACCAGGACAGCAGGGTGTGATAACTTTTCATGGCAGGTCTACCTACCGGTGCATTCCCCCCTTAAGAAGCAATGGACAACAGAAAGTAAGTTATGATTAAGCTGGAAAGCTTATTTCTAGAAGTGTAGCTTATAGAAAACTCTAAAAACGCATTTAAACAAATGAGCAGAACCTGGGCTCGAACAAATGTATGAGCCCTACATAATCATTGTTGTACATAAACATGCACAGGAAATATAGGTATCCACACTTTAAACTATTTGGCAGAATCAAAAAGAAACAAGTGTCAAAAGCAAATGTTTCTAAAATGTTCAGGCATGATAAAAAGCTATAATCAGGCAACACAACAGCTTACAATGATACCCTAACCAATAAACTAAACATTTTCAGTGAAAAGTGATGTAGTTGTCAAATAGATAAGCCTCAGAAGTATTAGTTTTAAAGGGAGCTTGAAAAGATTCCTACTTTTCAAATAAGATTACTAAAATTCAGCTTTCTCAAGTTGAGATGTAATTCACTTTTTTGGTCATTCAGTGCAACCTTTGTGAAACTGCTGGAGATAACCCCTAGCTTGAGACACAACCCTGGCAAATTGATCTCTCAAGCCTCAAATGTGGTCCGGTGAGGATCCCACCCAACCCATGGCTTTAAAAAAGTCCAGTCCCAAAGCCTCCAAGGCAACATTTGCTTTTACAAGACTGGAGAATTTAATCCCAAAATGTACACATATTGGCCGTTTTGAGCTTGTATATTTTTTAGTCAAGTAGCCAAGCTTAATTTTTGGTTGCTGCATTTTGATTAGTGTCATTTAAAACAGCACTCCAAAACCTTTTATTTTTTTGCTCATTGACCGTTTAAATATCAGACAATCTTAAAGCAGATAAGTGGATGAATGCGACATAAAAAGAAACAACTGGAATAAAAAGACAAGTTTATCTTTAAATATAAAATAAAATGTGAATTGATTGTGTGACTGTAATTTAAGAATTTTCGTAAAAATAAATAACTGTTTGGTTACTATGGTCATGTTTAAACCTGCCTTTAAAATGAAATTTACCCGAAAAATAAATATAAAGTGCATGAAAAATACAACTCACCACAATGCTGGATCAGGGGTAGCTCTGTAATAAGATGGTCCCATCTGGGGCAGTACTAAAAGCTTCATCTTCTCATTTGAAAACCCTGGTTGCCACTTAAGAGTACAGCAGGGTTCGGTGAGTGGAAATCACTTGTTGTGATGAATACATATTTTAAGTATGACTCCTGTTATTTTCTTCTAAATCTAGCTTTCCTTTTCTGGGAAGTCATAAGCTCTTCATCTTATTTTGAACTTTCCATTTTACAAATAAACTTTTCAGAGACTTCTATTTTTCATCATTCTGCTAGTTTGTGGGTTTGTTTTTAGCTATGATGTATTACATGACAGATGCAAGTTATCACTGGAAGCAAAGGAGATAATCTGTTTTTTTTTTCAAGATACTTGGTTAATACATAAAGCGTAAATACCGCCCTACAACGCTGGGCCCCCCACAATGCTGGAGCACCTACTGAAGTCTGGGCTCAGCTCTAAACAATGTTTCCCTGATGACACTAAAGATTCAATTTACGACAGTTTCTTTTTTGTTTTCAAGAAGTTTGGCTGTACTTCTCCAGTTCAGAATCATACATCAGTATTTAGAGTGATCAAATCTCAAACAGAGAACACTGTAAAAAAACAACAAAAAAAACATCAAAATAACGTATTTTTCTTAAAGGGTGATTTTATCTTAGAGTTTGCTTCTATATTTTTACTATTATTATTGATACTGTCATTCCTATTGTAATTATTAATTCCACTATGGGCTAATGCCTGAATTTATTAATCTCCTCATTAAGAAGAAAGAGCACAAATGCACCCAACACTACAGGGTTGCCAGAATGTCCTTGTTTTCTTTGTAAAGCTCCTTTGCTTCATTGTTTGCTCAGGGTTCTTATTTAAATCATATATTAATCAGTCAGATTCAGTGTCGAAGGAAAGCAGAGAAAAGAAGTGCTGTTTGAGAGGCTCAATGCAATGATGATGAAATTGGGTCACTGGGAAAGAAAGCGCGGCTGTGGGAACTCTGCTGTCTCTATGGCAACCATCATGTTGACAGAGCTATCACCGACTCATCTCAGTGTAATCACCATGATAAGCAAACATCATGTAAAATACACTGTTATTGTCCCAGTGCAGCATTTACTGTTTCATTCTGGAACTGAAGATCAATTTACAAATGAGTGCAAGGAATAATAAAATAAAATTTGATCTGATATTCATTTTTAAAAGTTTAATCATTGGAATTATATCTTGAATAAAAACATTTCGGATAAGTTTTAAACTGACTTTCGCTGCCATTGAGACGTATTTATTGTGCAAGAGTGAACAGAGGGTTGGAGTCATGAAAGCCAAACCTTGGGGGCATAATTATGGTTATCTAATCTACAGTTAAATAGTTTATAACATTAAGTGGGACAAGCTTGAGTTAGATGTGGTTATGTATTAACTCTGTTTATGGGTTCATAACAGAAACACTGTTTATGCTAAGACAATGGTTGTATTCATAAGCAGTGGTATTGATCTTTTTAGCTTTATTCCTTTTTTAAGCTTCTCATTAAAAATATTGGGAAATAAAAATGTATCTATTTTACATGGGTCATGTGCTTTGTAAAATATAATTCTTAGAAAGATAGAGGCAAATTCATTTAGCTATAGAAAAATATACAATAATATAAAAATGTGTGATACACAGATAGTATCAAATGATTCAGATTCTAGTATTTCCACATAATTTGTCATATAAAATTTCAAGTCTAGTTTATTCTTAAAATATATAACACTAAGTTTGTTGTGTCATACATTTCTGCAGGCTTCAGGAAGTATGTTTATTGGATATAGCTGTATTAATGTCAGTACATTTGTAATGTGTTTAACCAATCTGCATGGTGGTGCAGTTGTTAGTGCGGTTGCATTGCACCAAGAAGGTCCTGGATTCAAACCTCAGCCAAGAGCAGTTTTCCTTGAGCATTTGTCAGTTTCTCTCCAGGTTCTCTGGCTTCCAGTACACACAAATATTACTGTTAGCTTTCTTAGATTCTCCTAATAGCCACTAGTTTGACGTATGCACATACACGGTTGTCTATACTGTTTGCCTCTGCGTTGCACTGTGATGGAATGGTTACACTGTGGGGATGTCCCTGCAAATTCATCTGTATGTTAGACTGTGAAGAACAACTAAGAACATCCTCTCAGACACTGCAGGTCTTAGACATTATATGCAATGTTTAACTTCATAACCGAGCAATTAGAAAAAGACTCAAAAAGCAGGGCTGGTTTGGAATGGCTGTCAGAAATAAACCTTTTACTCTGAAAAGAATAAGGCAGCAAAGATTATTCTAGACCAAATTTACTTTAAGGTGCTGCATTCTTTCATGGGGAAACAAAACAAAAGGTTTAACCAAATAACAGTGCAAGACAGTGCAATATTTCATAATTTATTATATTAAATAAACCAAAGAGCCTCAGATTGCCCTGAGGAGGAGCCCTGATCCAGCATATAAAACCTATGGAACTATCTCAACATGGCTAAAGCTTAAAGTCCAAGAGATTAATTTTCAATTAATTGTGAAGGTAAGAAATGGAACTGGTACAACAGACCAATTAGTTACCATTTCTATGTCAGCCCTTTTCATTATAAGAAACTGATGTAGTTTTATCTCCACAGTGCAGGGGCATTAACATGGGTCAGTACCAGTTCTATAAGGGCACTGGCCCCTTTTGACCCCTGTCTAGAGTCACCCATGTATGACAGCATGCATCGCCATAAAAAGATATATCATAATCAGGGGTCGCGTTAACGGAATATTCTCCGTATTTGACCGGGTTTTTTAGAACGGTGACGGAAAAATCTGAAAGCTGTCTGTCATTTTTACAGATTAGTTTCTGCATGAAGAAATCCAAAACCTCATGCCAATTACTTCTGCAACAATCCGAATATTAGATTACGAAAAAGAAAAAAGAAAGGTGTGCATTATCATTCCATGGCATGCAGTAACCACATCAGGTATACTACAGTACAGGTATTCTAATAATAAGGGAAGCGTTTAATTTCGCTTTTATGTGTATTCCTCTGGTCAGGTTGTTTTGACTGAATAGTACTTAACAGATACTACTGAATAGGTACTAACTCGTCAGATGATTGCTAGAGATAGGCAATCCCCCCACCCACAATCGCATAAAAATTTGACGGATAAAAATAGATTGTGACCGTATTTTTTTTACCCTAACGGTCAAAATGACAGACAAAAAATTGTCTAGCGTAACCTCTGATCATAATGTACAGTGGACCATGGAGTTATCAAGAACACTATGAACTCCTCTGTTTATCAAAGTATTCAGGGGTTAGATGTGAGGTCATCTGCCGGGCAACTGAAGCTTGACCTAAAGTGGGTCAAGCAAAAGGAAAATGATCCCAAATTCAGCTGTTATAATCGGCTGAATAAGAAAAGATTTTTCTTTGACTGTCTGTATACCTTCTAGGATTTGAATCCAGTCAAACATTACTTTTGTATTAGAGTTTTGTTGAATCAGTCTTGACAGTTCTCCTTTTAATCAGCGCTGCAGAGCAACGTACCAGGAGGCATGGTCAAATATTCATGTCTGGAACCCATTTGACTATTCCTGGAACGAAAAATAAATTAGTCAAACCTCTGAAAGCAACTTCATTATAAATACTAATCCCAAGGGCCACCATTCTATATCTGATCTGCCCTTTAGCTGTTTGTGATGTATATCTCTTCTATAAAAAGATTGACTGTGAGCATGTCTATCATTTAATGGATCTCCAGCAGAGAATGATAGCCATTGGTTTCACTACCCATCCGCACCAGTAGGCACACAAACACACACTCTCATTATGCTAGCATGCACACAAGAACAGGCAGATTTACAAATGCGGGATTACAATCTAATTGCTCCCATCATTAGTTGTGAAAGAGTTGTGACATGGGCAATGTTGTCTCACAGTGATGTCCAGTTCTCTGACGCAACATTGAGGACTGTTATGTGAGTGCGTGTTGGTGTGTGTGTGTGTGTGTGGAAAATGCAGGTCACTGGCCGAAGCAGAGTTGGAATCTAGCTGGACTTGATTGAAAGTGGCGGTTAATTCCAGGGCTTCCCACCGAGATTAGAAAAGGGAAAGAGGGTATGACAGAGAGAGAGGGAGGAAGGAGGGCAGGGTAAAGGAGATACGACCAAATGAATTTGCAGTACCCACTTTCTGCCTCTGCCGTTGTTTGCTGAAGTGAGATAAAGCATATATGGGTGTGAAGATGCTGTATGGACGGGGGAGGAGGAGGAGGAGACAAGGAAGCTGTAGAGAGCAGCAGAGAGATGAAGTAGAAATACACAAACGTCTATCAGTTTAAAAACGCTTAAATGTTATTGTCCAAGGAAATAATCTTTCATTGTCATCAGTCATACTGTAGAGAGTACTCATACTCTTCCTGGCAACAGGTGTATTAAATGTACGACTGAGACCTGCAGACGGTTTTCATAAACATTTATGAAAGAAGGGGTTGCTGCCATGAGGATCAGTGAATTCCAGCATGGAACCAAGATACGACGTCAGCTGTGCAGAAAGTCAAGTTAGAAAATTTCATCACTATTAAATATTCCAAAGTCAACTTTTAGAAGCAAAAGCAACCGGGGATCGTGTGTTAATATTCATGATACTGTTGATTACTCAGCTTCTAGTAATTATTTTTTTTTGCCTACTACTTAGTTGATTGTTTGGGTTACAAGACTCATCAGTAGTTCTTTGTGGGTCACGAACACAAAACTTTGGGAACCACTGGTGTATTATAAATCGAGATTTAATCTTATTTTTCTGCTTGTTAGCCTAAAGTATCTTTACTATGGAATTCCTCAATCCTTTTGTAGAGCTATCATAACAAATAAGTCTTAAACTCCTGTCAATTGATATGTTTTTGTTAGTCTGTCATTTCATGAGAGCGAACATTGAAAAGGCGAGAGTGCAACTACAGGAAACTGTAAATAGGAGGCAGCCAAATCTGGCCCTCAAGATCTACAAGCTGCATCCCTTAAGATGCTCCAGCACACCGGAATCATATGACTGAATTTCCTTATCAAAATGTCACTGATTTCTGTAAAGGTCTGATGATGAGTGACTTTCTCTCTCTCTCTCTGAATGGAGTTGGGCACCCCTAGCCTGTTTAAAAAAAATACAATGGTACCACTTCGCTGAGCGGGCATCAGCAAGCTTTTAATCATTGATAAGTGGTTGTGTATTGTGTTGAGGTAATAGAGTTGTGGACTTGAGTCACATAAATTGGAGTTAAGTCAGACTCAAGTCATTACTTTTGTGACTTGAGACTTGAAAAAATGTTAAAAGACTTTGACTTGACTTGGAAAATTCACAAAAATGGGACTTGACTTGGACTTGAACCTATTTACTTGAAAAGAGCTGATATTTTACCAATAATTATAGTTTAAAGCATCTATGATTTCAGAGTTGTGCACTTTTATGTCATTTGACTTATCCCATGTGTGTGAGAGCTGCAGAACAGCCAATCAGATTGCTAGATTTAAAAAGCGAAACCATCCTAACATACTGTCTGCTATATACAGTAGGAAAAAACCTCCTTTCGCCACATTTTTCAAACCAGAAATGTAGGTCGAGTAAGACTATGGAAGGGGGTGAGTTGCTCTTTAGTAGTAAATACCTGTGACTCTTAAGAATCTAAATATCATCATGAAAATTACATCACCCATACTCTTTTGTAAAATCTCTTTAATATTTAGCAGTGAATCTTCGAAATTATAGTTCAAAGGAAGACTATTCTTATTGCCTTTTTAAATTAGATAAAACTGTATAACATGGTGGTTCGAGTTCAGTAAAAACGTTCAAAATTGTCCAAGTTCAGTTGCAGTTGTTTCATCGGGTATTTAAATAAATAAAGATTTTAAAAGGAACACATGGTTTACAACTTAAATTGAAAATGTAATTGCAACTGTGTTTTTTTATAACTTGAAATTACTTAAAATTCAACATTTAAGACTTGGGACTTGACTTGAAACTTGCCTGCCTTGACTAGAGACTTGACTCAGACTTGAGGGTAATGACTTGAGACTTACTTGAGACATGCAATGCAACAACTTGGTCCCACCTCTGTGAGGTAATATTACTATCAAGCTTGGTGGCACAAATGGTCAATATTCTCACCATGCAATGTTTTCCCTATCAGACACTCTGTGTCAGCAGTATTGCCCTGATATGCCTCCACCATGTGTCTTTTGAAACAGGCTCTTGACTTAAGCTATAGACTAGGTGGGGAGCGGCACTGCTGACAACAGAGTAACACGGATCAGGAAAGATCCCATGCTGCTTATGTGCCAGGTCTTTGCAAAGCTAATAACTGTATCAGTATCAAAACACATCCCTCTCCTGGGTTCAATTCCCGCCGGGGAAACTGTGGGTGCTGAGGGTGTGTCTGTTCCTCCATATCATCAGCACCCACTCCCTGGGTGGGGTTGGCGGAAGGGCCTTTCTGTGTGGAGTTTGCATGTTCTCCCCGTGTTCCCTTGAGTAGCTAATGTGAGCTACTCTCACAAAAACATGCACTAGTTCTGGGCTGTACACTGCCCCCTTCTGGCTGGAATAACGTGATCCTTCCACGCGCTACGTCCAGCTGGGGAATCCCTGCCCCCTCGGGTGAAAAGAAGGGTTCATCACGCCTCAAAGCATGGAGGAGGCTTGAGCGCAGTGTAGGGCCCTCCTGGGGTTGGCGGAGGGAGAGCAATGCCCATGACTAGACTTAGGGACGGACACTGGGTGATAAAGGGAAAAAACCGTGGGATAAAAAAAAATATATATATATAAAAAAACACATCCCCCAATGGAACACATCACTAAATGCTAGCTGATTATTATTTTACTTCGCTCTTACTTAACATGTTATGTAAGGAAGTCAAATGTAAACAAAAATATTTCTGAGGACCTCCTTTTTAAAAATGTCTGACACTTTAAAAGTTGCAAATAAAAGCACTTTTCAGTTCTCGTTCATGATTGCCTTGAGTTATTACATTGCAGATGTTTCACAATTTTCAGTAATGGAGTTCTCACTCAGCAGGGGTGTGATTGCAGTGATACTTGTGCGTGTCACTAATTAACATCTAAACTCATGAGGAAAATGCAGCCCAGACATCAGTGTGCGAAATTCATAGTTTGCTGTGCAACATTTTTTTTTCTTTCAACAGCTGGTGAGACAACCAAAGTGTTTACCATATTTCCACAGTTTGATATTTACTGCTCTTGACATACTGTATATGAAACTGATGCAGGATTTTAATTGTTAACAGAAGACTTAGTGAAAATTGAGTTAATTGAAATGTCAGATATTTTAGGGTCTCTGGTCGGTGAAAGGCAAGGCAGTTTTTTATTTGTATAGCACAATTTCAACACAAGGCAATTCAAGGTGTAAGTGTCCTGCTGTTAGTATACAGCGCCTCAGGGTTTGAGTCCAAATAACAGCCGACGGTCCCAAGGTTTGTCTACACCAGATTACATGTAAATCTGTTTCCAGCCAAATAATGAGATGTATGAATACAGTAAACGGGCTAATATTTGCCCAGCGCTTCAGGAAATTACAATGAAAGCAGGAGTAGGATGTGAGCTTCTCCAAGCTATATGTGTAAAATTCGACATGCTTTAGGTGACACATTATCAAAACATTAAAATAGCTTTTTATATTTTTCCAAATCAGCCGTGTCGGAGAGCAGCATATTTAGCAGAAACAATAGTTTAGTAAAAGAGACCTAAGGTTACACATACGGTTGCTGTATTGTGTTAAGTCACGTATTTTGAAAAAAAAAAATACTTTGCCCTTTGTTTCTGATGTTTTTATCATTATTAAATATTTCCAGTTAAATATTTAACAAATAATTCAAGAAGACAAAAAAAAGTTATTTTGAACTGATTATTTGTTTCTTTGCCATGGAAAAATTTTGATCCACTCATGCAAAGTTTTTTCAATTAAGCCATACTGGAGGAATTTTTGAGCAAAAGCATCCTAAATCCTTACTTTGACTATTCCCCTTCAAAATATATTTAGTGTGATTTTTTTAGGCCAACTCAGAAGTGGCCTAGCCGGTGGGCTTTAGATAATGATTCTGCTGCATTCACATCCCAAGCCTGTATCAGCTTACGCTCATGAATTAATGTACGGACAATGTTCTTCAGGATTTTTTTGGTAGAGGGCAGAATTCATGGTTCCATCAGTTATTACAAGTTGTTCATGTTGTTAAGATGACAGAGCAACACCAGCCCATTAATTGTTTGTGGTATGATGTTCCCTATCTGATCAGCTTTATGTCACATTTCATTGGACACATACAAAATATCAGATTTTGTTTCATCCCTAAAATATTTCTTGGGGATCCTTAGGATGTTTTGGCAAATGTGAGATAGTTCCATGTTATTTTTTTTCTAATCAGCAGTAGTTTTGGCCTTGAACTCCATCCATGGAGGCCGTTTTTGCCCAGTCTCTTTCAAATTGTTGAATCACTAACACCATTTGTGGCCAGTTAGAACTGCAATACTTTAAATGTTGCTCTGGGTTTTTGGTAGCCTCTTAGATGAGTAATATATCCAATCTTAGATAAATTTTGCTTGGCTGGTCACTCCTTGAAATTTGACAAGTGTTCCATGTTTTTTCTCTTTATGGATAATTACTCTTAATGTGGCTTCCTGGTATCGCAAAGCTATAGAAGGACTTTGAATCCCTTTCCCAATGAAACAGTTCTTTAATTTATTTGGATCAAGGCATGTTGTGTTGC
The DNA here is from genome assembly GCA_028564705.1 of Apricaphanius iberus. Taxonomy (NCBI): domain Eukaryota; kingdom Metazoa; phylum Chordata; class Actinopteri; order Cyprinodontiformes; family Aphaniidae; genus Apricaphanius; species Apricaphanius iberus. The sequence continues at coordinate 3,522,385 of JAPXFQ010000717.1, read as the reverse complement.
TATTCGAGATTTATTAGTGTGGCAAGGTACACAATGAGGGCCCGGGTGGGATTTGATTCCATGACTCCTGGGTGAGAGTCATGCGCGCTAACCAGTCAGCCAAAGGGATATCCCTATGGCCAAACAGCAAGGCAACATTATCAACCTCCACACTGTCACATTAGGTTACATCTTGTCTTCAGCTATGTGCTATTTAAGGGATTTCTTGATTGTGCAGGACATGTAATAATCACATCATACTATGACAAACGAAACTGAACGTTTATCTTATTAAACAAGTGGAGAGTTATTTTTTTTTCCTCAGTTGGATTGGATGTTTTTATTTACCCCTCCTAAATGACATCATAATTTTGTAAGGCATGATATCTTTGAATGTCATAAAAGCAAAGCATACCATGTTTTGTTGTTGTTGTTTTTTAACTTTAAATAAAAACTACTGATTGTAAAAGAATATACATGACATAGATTTTAATGACGCATCGGACAAATGCCTAACAAGTAACGTTTTTTTGTTTATCTTGTGTAACAATAGAGTCTTCCAGTTGATAAAATACTTTTGATGCCGATTCAGTTCATTTCCACTTTGCAGTTTAACATCCTAAGCCGGAGGATCTCTGTTATCACAGTTCCTTTTATGATAATTTAAAACACACATTACATTGTAAAATACGCACTACTAGTTTGCCTTATATTTTCCTAAGCATATAGGCTCTGTGTTGGCCCCTTGTTGACAGACTAGGTTTAGGGTACAAAATGAACCAGGAAATGAGTCTGTCAGATTGATAACTACCTTCAACTGGCTGAGGAGAAACCATAGACTCTACATAAAGATGGACGAAGCCTCCACGACATCACCCGTAGGTTTCTAAAGAGCTGAATTAAAGCTAACTGGGTGTGAATTTTGGAAATATTCTTTTCTATGATTGGCTAGCCTTATTGATAAGCTTAACATTTGTGGAAATGAGATATTCATGAGTACATATGTACTATAAGTTCTATCAGTATATGCAAGAATTACATACATGAAAATAAAAATAACGCACTGAATGAGAAGGTGTGTCCAAAGTTTTGGTCTGTACTATATATATATATATATATATATAAACTGCTCACAAAACTTAAAGGAACAATTTTTTTATTGGGCCTGGTATGAAAACAATTAAACCTGTCTGATAATTTCCTGGTTGTTTAAGCAGCTGAGGGCATCGTTAATCACTTTCAGCTGTATTTGTGTTCATGGATTTAACAACAGGTGCACTACAGTGGCAACAATTAGAAAACCCTCAAAAAAGGACTGGTTTTACATGTGGAGGTCATTTCAAGTTTCTCCCTCTTGATCTTTTTTGGCTGGAGTAATTATCTCTACTGGCAGTATGAGGCGATTTCTTAACCCTACAGAAGTTGCACAGGTTGTCCAACTTCTCCAGGATGGCACATCCACACGTGCTGCAGCAAGAAGGTTTAATGTGTCTCCCAGCACAATCTCCAGAACATGGAGGAGATTTCAGGAGACTGGTGGTTATTCTCGGAGAGCTGGACAGGGCCGTAGAAGGTCCTCAACCCATCAGCAGGACCGATACCTGCTCCTTTGTGCAAAGGCATAACAGGCTGAGCACTGCTCGTGCCCTACAGAATGACCTCCAGAGGGCCACTGGTGTGAATGTCTCTACCCAAACATTCAGGAACAGACTTCATGAAGATGTCTGAGGGCCCGAAATCCTGTAGTGGGCCCCGTGCTCACTGCCCAGCACCATGGAGCTCGACTGGCCTTTGCTCAAGAACAGCAGAATTGGCAAGTCCGCCACTGGCGCCCTGTACTTTTTTACAGACGAGAGCAGGTTCACCCTGAGCACCTGTGATAGACGTGAAAGAGTCTGGAGAAGACAAGGAGAACGTTATGCTGCCTGCAACGTTGTTCAACATGACAGGTTTGGTGGTGGGCCAGTGATGGTCTGGGGAGGCATATCCTTGGAGGGACGCACAGACCTCTACTGCCTAGGAAATGGTGCTCTGACTTCCATAAGGTATCGAGATGAAATCCTTGAACCCATTGTCAGACCCTACGCTGGTGCAGTTGGTCCTGGTTTCCTCCTAATGCACGACAATGCCTGACCTCATGTGGCAAGAGTATGCAGGCAGTACCTGGAGGATGAAGGAATTGAAACAATTGAATGGCCTTCGCGATCTCCTGACTTAAATCCAATAGAACATCTGTGGGACATTATGTTTCGATCCATTAGGCGCCGCGAGGTTGCTCCTCAGACTGTACAACAGCTCAGGGAGGCCCTCACACAGATCTGGGAGGAAATGCCACAAGACACCATCCGTCATCTCATTGGGAGTATGCCCCGACGTTGTCAAGCATGCATACAAGCTCGTGGGGGCCACACAAGATACTCAAAAGAATTTTGAGTTGCAGAAATTAAGTTTTTGAAAAAATGGACTAGCCTGCCACATCTTCATTTCACTCTGATTTTAGAGTGTCTACACAATTGAGCCCTATGTAGGCTGAAAACTTTTATTTCCATTAAAAGACTTGGCATCCCTTTGCTCCAAAGACATTGCCCTGTCGTTATTTGTATTGAGATCTGATGTATCTAATGTGTTTCTTTAAAGTGTTCCTTTAATTTTGTGAGCAGTATATATATGTTTTTGTGAGCAGTATATATATATCGTTTAGGGCCTTATTATTAGTTTTTAGTTTAGATATAATTTGAATAAGCTATACTTCAATGAAGTGGGATTTCAAAAAAACAAATAGGTGACACAGAGACGGTTTCTTCATCTTACTCTCACGAACATTTAACAATCCTGGAGAATCTAGGTTGATACCATACATATTTGAACTACTTCAAATTATTTAACACCAAATTTCTATATAATAATATTTGAAATGTGTGCACAATGATAACAAAGCAGAACTGAAGTCGCATCTCTTATTTGTGTGTGCAAACTTGGCCTTTAAAGCTGCGACTATGTGACAGTGATGTTACTAAGCGTCAGATTTATGTTTTTTTTTGTGTGTATGCTGTCATCTTTCAAATTCAAGGAAACACGGCTTCAGTGTTAATAGCAGAACTTGACCTCTTAGTGCAGTAACTGAAACCGTCCGTTCTGGAGCTTGTGTTAAAAGTATTGTATGTTTTTCATTATAACAGATGTCGATTTCATCTTTAAATACAATATAAACCTATAGCAATCGTAAAACTGCATCTTCTTTCTTTGTAAGTGTAGATTTCAATAGAATTCTACTATGAAAATAATTACAGTAATGTAGAGTCTATTTCTTTTCTTGTCCCCTCACATCATGCTTATAGTATGTGGGCAGAGTTGTTTTTGCCCCAGAATCCCATCACCCTGCCTTATGAACGGTGTGAAATATTCATGTGTCTTCTCAGCAAAGAGCTGGAAATGTTTAAACATTCAGATTCCAACCCTGAAAATGGATGCTGAAATGATCTCTAAGCTGTTGTTTTTTTTTTTTTCAGTCAAGGCAAGGCAAGGCAAGGCAATTTTATTTATATAGCACAGTCCACTGATGTCAAGCCGAGGGCTTGACTGCTTCTACATTTTTTTACATGACCAAGACTAGTATTTAATTTTTCTTTTTAGATTATGCTGTTGTAAGCAAATATGTGTAAAGGCAGAACAGTGACACAGTGTAGGAAAATGGTCCCTGGAGAGGCTGAAAGATCGGGAGGGAGTAAAAATATGTAATTGCCACATTATTGGTGAGAGGGGAAGAGCGTTCCACCTTGTACTTTTATGTAACTTTGTTAACATATATACAGTATTTGTGTATTTTTTTGCCAAACTGCTCACTCTCAGACTGTATATGATTGCTTTTTACATCTGAAATTTTTTGGATGAACCTTATTTATGATATTTCTCTGCTTCTTTTCTTACAGTCACCACAGAAATCAGAGGAAAGGGAACCCTGAGGTATTTTGCAATCAGCATATGGAATGCAGCACATGTTACTGCACAACATGCTAACTCATGCTTAGCAGCTCATGCATACTAACTCATTTAGATTTTTTCTTTTACAGTGATTTTGTACAGTGCAGTGATTTAATTTTGTGTCTTGTTTTCAACCTGCTCTAGTTCTTTTCTGTAAAGATGGATGATCTGAAGTAGACCAAGTGCACATTACAAGTTATACTAACTGTGAAGGGTAAATGAATGAAAGGATAGAATAACACTGTAAAAAAAACTCTCAGAAAAGACAAATTACAGTCGGTAGAATCTTAATGTTCTAATTAACATTTAGAAGGAAATGTAAAACCAAGATAAGAAAGTTCATGAGCCCTTAAACTTACAGGTATCTTTAGAGTACAGGTCAAGGTAGTATATTAAAAAATTATTTTGAATAGCTGATGTGCAAAAATATTAATAACCTTAACATTTTTGCAAAATGTGACAGCACATTTGTGAAGTAATTGTGAAATAGACTGAAAGTGTGGCAAGCATTTGTATTCACTCCCTGTACTTTAATGTCCCTACGTACAATGGAATACAACTACTGTCCAATTTGGGTAATTTAACCTCAAAATATTCTAGTTCTTGAAAGGCTAAGAGGTTTTCAATAAAACACTGGTGAACAAACAATATGCTGAAGACAGGGGAACATAGTGGATGCTTTAGTACAATCATCTCCTTTGTTTTATTCACATTCAAGGTAAGACGGTGGTTGATTAAATGGTTCTGGGTAAAGAACAAGCATGTTTTAGAATAGCCCAAACAACGCTAAGCAATAAATCCAAATTGAAATCTATGGCAGGATGTTAAAATAAAATAAAAAATAAAAAAATGTCCCAAAAGATTTATAACTGTAATTGTGGCAAAGTCCTGACTCAGTAGGGACTGAATATGAATGCTCTCTGCACTTAATTGCACTTATGAGGTTTTCATTTGTATACCATTATGAACACTGTTTGTGCTATCCTTCCCCTTCAGAACTGTGCACAAAATTATGAAAAAGTTAAACTGTGATGGATACATTTGCACATTCAAAAGTATTACATACTCACATGAAGTATAAGACAGCTAAACTATTCAGCACAGGTTACAGACAGAAAAGAAACAACATTCACCTTTTACTACAAAAAAACAAACTTTCATTCTGTTGTGAATATTTACTGTTTTCCACTCTCAAGTGGATTAAAAACAAAAATAGCAGCCTTACTATCTGAAGCCCATCCATTTGTGCAAAATGCATCGCACAACAACGTGTTTTTGCTGTACTCAGAAAAAACCTGAGTGAGCATTGTGGTTTAGATGTCTTGTTCACTTTTAGACAAAACTTTGTTTTATAAGAAGTTTATGCTATTGCGTGATGGAGCGTTTTAAACCAAAATGAATGAGCATGTAGCATTCCATTTTCTTGAAGTGGTTGTATTCAGCATTTTCTTGAAGTGGTTGTATTCAGCAAAATGTTTTTCAGTTTGTGCCCGAACATTCTCGCGCTGTTCTAGGAGGTGACCTAAGTCGATGCTGCTTGCGCCTTCACGGGAAGCTCAGCTTCAAAGAGGAAGAAGAGAGTTGCTGCTCGCGGTTCATTCACGCAACCGGGAAACTCAAAGCACACTGAAAATGACACTAAGAAGAAGCAGGTTTTATCAGCAGCATGAGTCATAAGCAAAATGTTATAAAAGTCAGACCGGCACCCGGGTGTATTATCGTATACGCGATCACGAGCTCCAGGAGGGGGACACAGGACTTAATTTTAAAGCATCGGCCAGCACGAGCTGGCCGCTGTGAATATGGCTTAAGAGTTTGCGCACACTCCCGTTTCGGTCGCTGCAGTTACTTATCGATCAATCAATCAAACTTTATTTATAAAGCGCTTTTCAAACAGAGTTTCTCAAAGTGCTTTACAGATTTGAAATGACCCCCCAACCCCCCATACAAAAACCAAAAATAAAATCATCATCGCAACTAAACCCCCCTCCCAAGCAGCAGATCAACAGCAGCAGCCAAGGCACCGACCCAGGGCCCGCAGAGGAGGGAGGGATGTTACCCCACCACCAGCCAATAAGTGTTAAACAATGATAAGATAGAATCTAGATAAAAATGCAAAGCAGATTAAAAAATAAACAGTTAAAAGCTAAACTAAAAATTAAATCAGGTAAAACATGCTGACCAGTTAAACATATATTAATAAATAATAGGTTAAAAGCTGAAAGGTGAGTCTTGAGCCTGCTCTTAAAAACATTAACGTTCTCTGCGGCCCTGAGGTCCTCTGGCAGCCTGTTCCAGAGATGAGGGCCATAATAATGGAAGGACGCCTCAGCATGAGTCTGTGTTCTGACTTTGGGAATGATAAGGAGACGGCTGCCAGAGGAGGGCAGAGACCACGAGGGTTCATATGGTAAAAGCATTTCAGAAAGATAAAAAGGCCCAAGACCATTAAGACACTTAAAAACCATTAAAAGAACCTTAAAATCAATCCTAAAACTTACAGCGCCAGCAGCGTCGCTTGTGAGTTTTGTTTATTAATCCTGCTTTGTGCTCCTTTAAACATATTTTGAGACTGAAGAGGATCTACATTAAAGTGGACCTGGCATGAAATTTGAATTTTTTGAGGTTTTTGATTATATCTTTTAGTTCCCCCAGCCTGCTACGGCCCCCAAGGGGTTAAAATTAAATAGTGAAATTAGCACTCGGCATATGACGACACGTTTCGGCATATTAGGTGTTGAGTTCCAACCAATTACCCCATTCCCCGAACTACATCCTCCAAGTCCCTCCCTCGGCGGCACGGAGAGCTACGGTAACATACAAACAACAAACCAACAGCATGGAGTCCAGACCGCATCCAAACAGCACTGTAGCTGGGTGTACAAAAGAGAACATAAAGCTTTTTGTCCTCCCCACTTCTGAGCCACTGAAAAGCTTGTGGATAGATTTTATGTATGCAGGGAATGTGCCCGACCGACTGCCTTAGCGTGTGGTAGTTTGTGGCAAACATTTCTAGGACGACTGTTTTTCCAACTTGGGACAATACAGCAGTGGATTCACAGATCGTCTTAAACTTCTACCAAGATTAATACCAACTCTCCGTGAACCAGAAAATATCCCTGTACAAGTAAGCATATTTCCTCAACAATGTCCTTCAGCTGATAGTACACAACGTGTACTAACATTAGCATTGGCATTGTTTGAGTTGTTTGCTTTTCAATTAGCTTCTTAGCTAACATTCAGAATTAGCTTCATAGCTAATACCCCAGTTTGTTTATGTAGCATTGGTCCAATCTGCTTTTATTTGGGGGAAAAAAGATTATATATTATAGTTGAACATTCGAAATATCCTTAGAGACTCATTGACCACAGAAGCGCATAGCCTAGGCCCCGCCCCCCGAAACCCGGTCGTTCTGTGCTAATGCTCACAGAAGGGCTACCTCGTCACATCTGCAATTCTACAACAAAGCTGAATTACGGCAAGCGATCCTTTGATATAGTGTTAAGGTACTTAGAGTGTGGCTAAAAAGGGCCCAAATGTTGCAGGGAACTTCATGCCAGTTCTACTTTAAACATTTCTGTATGGAGTTGCACGTTCTTTTTTTTTCTTCTCCCACAGTCTCAAGAACGCTTTTTTAACAACAGGTGGATTCGTGTTGATTGAATATGTGAGTGTATGTTCCCTTGGATGCATGATTCCTCATATCTTCTTCAAGTGTTAGAATATCAAGCAGCACTTGAGAGAAGAGTAACACCTGTCAGAACTCTGGATGCCCAAGCTGTAGGACAACTTGCCAAGGCAATCTGTGTGAGTCTGTCAGCAATGTCTTTTAAAAACTGACTTGACGTGTGTGGAAAATCAGTTTCTCTATATGGTATATTTGAAATGCCAAGATAGGACATTTAGAAAAAAAGGTTTTTGGTTTTTGTTTTACCAGCCTGTGTATAGAGCCGCCAAAGCACCATAAATTGATTGCTATACTATCAGTATCTGACTAAAGTGGTTAACTTAGGGTATAGAGAGTTGAAACAATGACTTGTTTTTTCCCCTTCCCTTAAATTAGATCAATTGGGGTATTTTTTCTTATATAACAATACACTTGATCTAGAAAATTGCCTCAGATCATTGGGACTGCAGATCAGCCTCTATAATACTCTCACATAGGTGTAAATCACAGGATTAGTATTTGATGTGGTAAGCAGTTACATAGAGCGGCATCCAGAAAAGATGATCTCAGGCTAGTCAGCAACAAACACAGCTCTCATGCATGTGACTTCACCATTACAGCACAGATGATAAATGTGTACAGACCAGGACAGCAAACAGATTACAATGAATGTGTGTACAGACAGCACATACCGTCATACGTGACGGTAACCGTACAAATAAACCCTTCGGTAAAAAGCTTTGGTCGGAATAGAAGTGAATTGATGAACAGTAAGAGGTTATGTGGGTGTGTTTTGTGGATGTGGTACAACTACCTGTTCCAGTGATCTTGGCAGTGGTTCTTGGGTCTTTCTGTACTTTCTCTGATTCTTTGGAAAAGGTCTGAACATATATAGCAGTTTTCTAGCCCGACAACTCACTCAAAGCACTTGCATACTAAAACCACATTTGCCCTAGTGCATTCACACTTACTCAAAAAGCAAGACGCAGCCAACTTATAGGGCCTTGCCCAAGAGGGCATGTGAGAAAGAACCCCACAATTTTCCCGTTACGAGACAACTATTCTTCTCATTGATCCACAGTCAGAGTGGTGGCAGAAACAATATATTTTCCCATCTCAATGAGAAACACATAGTTTTTTATATTAAAAATGAATTAACTTTTACTTACCTTTGCAATTGAAATGTATATTAACCTATTTTCAATTAATAGGTTGCATGGAGGCGTGAGTTAGTGATTTATTTTTAGTTACATAACAGAAATCCCAACAAACTTTTTCATCTTGGGAGTGACAGGATTACCAAAATTATGAGTAATTGGTGTTTGTTGGTCATGATTTAAAAGAATGATTTTCCAGGAGGAGATGTGAGAGGTGGTTGAGTGTTGGAGGGTGGAAAGGCAGGTTAGTAGTGGTAGATTGAGAGCATGAACCTGCGGGAACAGCCAGAGGAGTGGTGACGATATTCATGCAGGGAATCTTCAGGTGAGTTCTCCAATGAATTCTGAGAGCGAGGAGGCAAAGCCCTGGAATCCAGGAAATGAACTCGGAAAATGGTTTCCTGAGGAGAAGACAACAAAAACGGGAAGCAAGATTTACACTCACGAGAGTAAAACAAAATTGCGTCTTTTTAATCCCCTCCTTTTTGGGCTTGATGGTACCAGCTGTGGAGATACACCCTCCAGACACACTGGGCAGTTGTGTCTATAAGTGACCGGCCATCAAACCAGCAACTTCTATAAAAAACCCCCCAAAAAAACATGTTTGAAATGTATTGTGAAACCCCAGGCCCCTTGATTAACTAAAAACATTACAACTAATAGACAAGTTTACGCGCCTAAACCCCGGGCGGAGCCATTAGTATACATATATGCATTTAATTTCCGCCGGAAGTGGTTTACCAGTGTCTGCCGGTGTAAACACAACGATTTTTGATGATAGCTTGGGAACAAGGTTTAAATAGAACTGGGGTGGACACAGCAATGTCATTGCCAGCTTGGGAACACGGTTCAGCTACTCTGACTGAAGATGGCTTTGCTCTCCCCCACCCGAATTCAGCGCACAACTGGGAGTATAACATGACGACGTGGCCCAGCATAACGTACAGCAAGATTTGCTCCTACTTCGTGCAGTCAATGGCAGTAGATGGAAAAGCAATGGACAATCTGAAAGCTTCCGAGGCATATCAGTATCTGCACGTTTCGGCATTTTAGTGGCACATTACAGCGCATGCAGTGCAGCACAGCTCCTCCTTTCATGTCATCAAGACAGGTATCTCAGAAAAACTCTTGTTGGCAGTGGCTGTATTTAAAGTGTTGAATGACCGTCAGTGAAACAGTATGAGGTTAATCCGGACATTTTATGATATTTTACAAAATCCCCCCGGACATAATTTTATGGCCAACAAGGAAAACATGTCTGGGCAAAAGAGGAAGTGCGGCCACCCTAGGTAGTGTATGACAACTTATTCATAATTACCAGTATTGTCAGCTTCATGGCTAAAGTTGCTGAACTTACCCTCAGATTCAAGTCTGCGTTTCTTTAACGGGTTGGAGGCAGTGGTCCGCTGGACCACAACTCAGGGAAAGGATTATCCTTGGTTGGTTTGAGGTCAATAAAGTGATAAGAACAAACAAAAACGGTGCGGGGTGAATTCTTTAGATTCAATGCCCTCAGCCAGGATTCGATTCCGAGTCGGTATCAGGCTTGCGAAAAAATGTAAACAATGGCGCGCATGGACATTGCCTCTTTGTAGCTGGTTTGTGGTCATAGCACTCTCGATCTAACCACTCGTTCAGGTGCTTTCTCGAGTTATTGCAACCAACTACCGCACATGTTGTTCCTGAACCACTTTTCTTCATGTTGTAATTGTTATATTATATCCTCTTTGTCACCACGATATCACTACTACAGTATCACACTACGGAGATAGCTGGCAAAAACAAACCCAGCCCACCAGAACGGAAGTGGATTGCATATAAGGGAGGAGTTTAGGAAGTAAAGCGGAAATGGCTCGTAAACTTGTCTATAGAAACAAACATTAAGCTATAGCTCAATGGGAACTCCTCAAATCAATGCGCTGTTTTGATCAAGTGGCAAATGAAAGCATCACTCAATGTGAAAGGGGGGTGTAGCTTATGCTTCGGGATATTGGCAGTTTTTTACTTTTTAAGGAAAATTTTCTTATTTGCATTTTTCAAAGTTGATGTGTTGTTAGTTGCTGAGTATTGACGAGTGTGGTAGTTGAGCTTGGCTAGGAAAGCATTGGCGTTATTAGTGTGGCCGGCTGCAAGCTACAGGCTCGAAGTACTCCAATGATAATTAAAGTAATTAATTCAAAAAGTATGGAATGGTTCTGTCTTATTGACTGGTTTACAAGCAGAGCTGTGCATCAACAGGCCCAGCTGGAATGAACCCAATTAAGATGAAGATTGCCTTTTAATTAAGGAGCATGTGCTGTGTGAAGTTTGCATGTTCTCCTACTGCTTGCAAGGAGCTTCTTTTGGTTTCCGGTTTTCTTCCACAGTCTAAACACAAGTTTAAGATTAAATGAAGATTCCAAATTGCTGTTGGGTGTAAATGTTTGATTGGTCGGTTATCCTTTATCTCATTGTCTGGTAACCTGCCCATGGCGTTCCCCACCTCTTGCCTGTTGACCACTAACCCTCTAGAACCATGGAACGATTAAGCATGTATCAATATTTTTATGCATTTATGTTATTCCACAACAACAATATGTGCATTCGATTGAGGCAGATTTTCAGGAAAGAAAAGCCGAAACTTTAAGGCCTGCCTTTTTCCACTGGTTAAGGTAAAAACACAACTATTAAAATGTAAAAGTTGATTAAAAAAATACTTAGTCCCAATTTCAGCGTGGGGTCACATTTCTGATTGGGTTGTAGGCTGTAAATTACTGAACAAATACTTTAATTTATCTCTTAATTCATTTTATAAAGTAACACAAAGTGCAGTCGTTGTAATAAAGTAATTAGGCACTTTCGCAATAAAATATAATCAACTAATAAGTTACCAGCAAAGCTGGCCTTTGAACATATTATAATCCGAGGTAATAACATTCTCATAAATCAATCGAGTCCCACATATCTACCATGTACAATAAAGCTTTTGAGCGTCCTCCGGCTCACCCGTGGCTGCGGCTGATGGAGTAGGGACCAGTGGCTGAATGTTGGGGTGAATTGACCACTGTGGTACGGAGACAGGGCTGCATTGTTTGCAGCTGATCATAACAATAGGACCTCTGTCAGAGGGGATCATCTGTTTTCTTGGCTAGTTGGCCTGCCAATAGGGCTACTTATGCTGTGTGAATGGGCCGGTGCAAGGTCACAAACAAATGGAATAATAAACACGCAGGCAGACAAACAAGTGCGCTGCTGTGGTCAAATGCTGCAGGATAGCATGCAATTAGTTGGAAGTGCAATGGCATGATTAAGGTAAAGAACATTGAATTAAATAAAAAAAAAAATTACTGACGATTTACTGAAAAAGGGGGAAGGGGGAAGGATGTACAGTAGTAAGAGTGGTAGAGCAAGACAGAGACGGATTAAGCACAAGTCCAACATTTTTCCAGGTCAGCTTAAATACTCCAGGCTAAACTCGCCGTGCTGTTACTGTTTTCTACTTCCCTTTTTTTTTCCCTTCCTCTCATTCTCTCTCTCTCCCCTTAGCCTAGAGCCATAGTAAAGCTGCAACAGGATTCAGTTGTTCCCACGGAGACGGGAGAAACGGTGCTGCCATGGCAACGATAGAGCGCTTGCTTGAGCAGAGAGCCACTCCATCTACGTGGCTCCCCTTCTCCACTTCTGTCTTCCAAGCGCCCCAGCTCTCCATCTTTTCTGTCCTCTATTGAAATCAGAGCACTACACTTTTACATTCAGGCTTTCTTTCGTCCCATCTTCGTCTTTATCTGTGTCCCTCAGTTCCATGTCTTGTCCTGATCATATGTTTTCAACACCAAAAAAGCATAAGTATGGTGCTGCCTTTCAAGCTGCTGTAATTAAAAGAGTCACACAGCAGCCACTCTCCCACAGAGAAGGCCAGATTCTCACTCCACAAATTGATTCTTGTACATTCAGAGTGGCTCAGAGGAGGAAAACATTAGAATCAAACAAGCGAGCTCAATTATACTCTCAATTAATCCACTTGTTAATGGTAAAGGTGCTGGCAAAGGTTGGAGTCTGGAAAAAAAAACAAGGTTTGAACAGAGAGATATTGGTTATCTGGACTGGTTAGGATTTTGGAGAAAGTCTTTTCAACCCTGTAGAGGTTCATTACTTTCTGAATTTATATGAGTTTATTTTAGTAAAACCTTTATTAAAATTTGACAATTGAAAGCTAAACAAATAGTGAGTAGTGGTTGAAAGGAATTCAATTTTTTTTTCAAATAAATTAAAGGCTCTATGATCACTTAATTAATGCTGGAGCTTTCTTGAAGTGAAACCATGCAGATCGAGATACATTTACATTTAAAATATCTTAATGCTATCAAATCAGCCCTTTTAGCTGATGATACAGGTGTTTACAGACTATTGTGGAAGACTTCTTTGGTGGAATAAAACTCATGGTTCGGGAATACACTGTAAAACAATGGAAAAGTAAATAGCAACAATAATAATAAAATAATTTTTTTTTTATCAAATTCACTGCATTTAGGCCAACTCTAATCCTGCATAATTTTAGGTTAGGAATCGAGAGCTGTTAGTTTGTTTTTAGGCCTAAATATTTTTACTTGAAAATTTGATTATTATCTTTTAATATTTATTATCAGTTATCTTTTATTCATTTAACATAAAATTTGCAATCCGTGATTTTTTGTTGTTTTAAAGATACTTCAAATGTGATTTTTGCCATTTCAAATATAATACGGATTTATGCTCTAAGAAAAGTATTACTCATGTATAATTTCGAAAGGAATACAAAACATTTTTTTGTGTGCGTTTGTAATGACTTAACTCTTGTATATCCCTGTCTGTCCACTCCTTCAATATATGATGCACTAAATACTGTTTGGAGGGTTTTGTCCTCCTCATACTGAGTTGAAGAATCTTAACATTAAAGGGACTATGTGAAGTTTGAAAGTTTTGCACTTGTTAGTGCCCCCTTTAAGGCCAAACGGGTAACTGCAGCCTAAATGGTAAGCTAGTCCATGAGGCTCACACATGCTGTGTGAGAGCTAATTAACAAAGAACAAACAGAAACAACAGCTGAGTCAGTCCCGTTCTGGCCAAAAAGCATCCAAGAAATCTGCTTGTTTGGCCCGAGCACTTGCTATACAAGAGAATTCACAGGCATATATAGGCAATGGTGGTGAAGGCCGGGGTTCATTCTACTTAACAGGGCATTCCTTGAGCATGTATGAGAAATAAATTCTACATTTGCATATGTTTATTTGTTGTTAAACTTATGTATAGTGCCTTTAATAACAATATCGCCATAAAGATATTCCACAATACACACTAACAACAATACAACTATACTTACAACATCATGAACGATAGAAAAAGAGTGTTAAACTTCTAAATAATTGTAGCAAAAAGTGCTTTTATTGGTGATATTTTCAGGTGAACAGAACAGGAGGTGTCTTTAAGTTTATGTTTTCAATCAGAAGTGTTGTTTTGCATTTAACAGCCAAATAATCTTGAGGGTAGGTTTCACTCTTCACTACATGAGGTAGAAACTACACAGAGTCAAGTTCCAGATCGTGTCTCAAGTTTGTTGTGATCCTTGGGTGTGTTTTGATCATTTCAGAGGTCTTTATTATTCTTTCAAAAGTTGTATGGAGTTCATTACTTTGTTCATCACTGTCAAGAGTGTAGAAATGTTTTGCCATATTAGTTAATTCCTTTGTTTCTGGTTTCATAGTTAATTATTGTACTTGTTCTGGGTACATTTGGATGTATTTCTCTTAGATCAGTGTTTGTCCTTTTCACTTTGGCTTGTAGTTTATTTATTTAAAGTTCAGTTTCCTTCTCTATAAACTGTTTTACTTGTTGCGATTTAAGTGCAACTAGGGTCAGAGTCTCATGTTAGTTCACTATAGTACTAAGCAAATGCAAGGAGATTTTCTCTCTGATTTGATCATTCATTGATAATTAATTTATAAACTTATTTAAATGCAGTTTTAGGTGACCATCTGCAGACAAATCTTACAAAAAATGTTGTTTCTCCAGTTTAATAGACTGCAGTTTGCTTTAAAGGCTGTATATTTTAATGTTTAGTGTTTCAGCAGCTCTTCCTTACATGCAACCCTGTTGCTGCAGCCAATACAGTCTCTCTTTACCCATGGAAGTTATTATATTGGGTTGGAAATGTTTAGAATACTAAAATCCCAGACCTAATATATCAATCAAACTGTTATATTTATAGAACTATCAGAAGGAAAGAATATGTTCTTCTCCAGTACAATATAAATAATCATTCCAATCTAAAAATATTTAAATATATTCTTATACTGTATTAATTTTTTTAATTGATTAAACATGTACCGTCATCATTACAGGAGAAAATAGAATTGTTTCTAATAGCAGAGCTGGTAATGACATCATGACGTACCAGGTCCCGACCAACACAAAAACCATCTGAAGTCGAGCCTTGGTAAGGCAAATAAATGGGAACTTAGTCAGTTTGATGGGACAAATCACTTCTCCTTGGCAAAAAAGAAAAAAATACTCTCAGGTTTTTCAAACTCAATTCAATGAGGGCCTGTGTCCTGCAACATTTACGTAGATGTGTTCCTGGCTCAGCAAACCTGAATCAAATAGTTTAATTGCCTCCTCAGCAGTGAATTAGGTTCAATAGGGTTTTGCTGATGACCTAATTATTTGATTCAGCTATGTTGAAACAGAGACATCTCTAAAAAGTGCAGGACACTGGCTGTAAAATAATTTAGTTTTGCCCTAAAAATGCAGAGGTCCCATGAGAGCACAATTTGAATTGTCCCTGCAAGACACTCTGGCATTGAGCAATGATACTCTTACTGTGTTATGTAAGCCGTCCGGGGAACCAATCAAATCAGAGTATCTGATGTAGGCTAGCCAGAGGCGAGCTAAGCTGATGACGACAGCGCTGCGCCAACCGGAATCATTTAGTAAACAGTGGCTACAGATGAACACCAGTTTTTTGAAACGGCTTTGGCTGCTACAATGAACGAGTTATGCTGCGTTCACACCGCCTCAAACGGCAGCATCAGTTGCGGCAAGATTGCATGTAAAGTCGATGGTCGAGTACGTCAGAAGTCCGTCAAACTCTCTGCGGTGCGTTGTGTGCGTTGGCTCCGTCAACTTTTCAAGCTTTACTTTCATTGCACGCAGCAACGTAGCAAACGCAAGCAACGCAGAAGTTCAGCTGGTTGAATTTTTGACGGACTTGACGGACTTGCGTCAATCAATCAGAGAGTCTCACTGTAGTGATGTCACTGCACGTATCGTGAATGAAGCGGTAGCAGTAAAAACATTTACAACAAACGCAGATTTCAAAAATCGGAAATAACACTTACCGAAGACAGATGGACAGGCGCTACTCAGGAGGAATAGAGCACCTGTTCTCGGGGTCCTAGTAGGACATTTGAGCTCCAATGCAGCCCAGGAGGTCATAAATTGGGTGCGGGACAGACGGAAGTAGCACTGAAAGCGAACCTCATCCATATGCAGCTCCTGGAGCAAATGGTTAAACTCCTCTGACGAATGGGCGCTGATGCACCCGATGTCGACATTGTATAGCTTTATCCAGCAAATAAAGCAAAGCCATTCTCTCGATACGATCCCCCATAGTTCAGAACGTCCTGCAACAGAGGAAGCCACGCCCACGCGCTCTTTTTTGCTCAGAAGCAGCGTTGCAAGCTTCAACGTACATGCATCAAACTGCATGCGTTGGAAACGTTGCTTGACGCACACAAACTGTGCAGTGTGAACGCAGCATTAGACTTGACTTTTCATCTAAAAGACAAACAGAAAACCACTCTCGAATAATTCCTGTGCAAGAAGGACGTTTTTTCTGTTTTGCTGATTTGATACGGCAAGAGTTTATTCTAACAGTTAGCTCCACTGGTAGCTACACTACCGCTCTGGATATGTCACGCTGTGTATTGTTGTGATTGATGGTGGCGCTATCCAATTGCGTGCAGTGAGAGTTTCAAATGTATGCTTGGTTCCGCCCTCGAGTTAGGCCCTTTTCATTACTCGTTGCAAGACCCATAATCTTAATAGATTAGGGTTTTCCAGGCTACTGGTTTGACACATGTGGCATACAAACATGCTCAATTCCAAGCAGGCGCCCTGGTCCAGAGATTTCTTTCCGATTCAGCAGGTACCAAGCCTCCCCAGTCTGAGAATAAGTTATCCTTTCTCTTTGCTAAGATAAGTACGACTCAATCCAGAATGCAAGCATTTTATTGATACATACATTTCTTTGCTTTAATAGCAATAAAATAAAATTAAAATAATGATAAAACCCTAATGATTCTGTATCTCCCTGTTGGGCCAGCAAGAATACTTTGGGCTACTAAAGAAAATGTTGACTGATCCATATATGATAGGCCATATATGATAGGCCAATCACAACATCAATCGGTATTTATGATACTATTCATTTTAAGGCTGAAGGCATTCAGATGACGAAGCAGAACTCCCCTACATCCCACCAAGCACACAAATTCTTCTTGTTGACTGGACACAGAAATTTATTTGCTTAGTTTCTTTTATTTTTACCAATGAGATTTTTTTTTACTATATGCAACCACTTTGTTCACAGTCTTTGGACCCTACATCGTATACAAAAAAAACAAAAAAATGCGAGACAGACTTGGGGAAAGATTATGCGCAGAAAAAGACACAACAGGTAGTTTTCATGTACACACCCTCATCATGGAAAATGGACAAAGAAATGTAAATAATACATCTTTTAAGTTAAAGGCAATCAAGCTGGCCGTCAAAGAAGGAAATAGAGCTACTGCACGTAAGCTTGACAGTGATAAATCGCTGATGATACGTTGGAGTGCGGAAGAACTGAGTCAGTGTAAAAAGATGGCAAAACCTTTGAGAAGATATAAAGACACTGAAGAAGACGACTTTATGTAAAAATGTATGTAAAACTCTGCTGTGGACTTTTTAACAGTGCAGGTCTAACATCCACTTGTGCTCCCAGTGCTATTTTCAATATAATCAGTATCCAAACTGATATTGCACTACCTTATACAGTTTCTTTATGTTTCGTTGCAGTCTTTGAAGAGATTGATGTTACTTGCATTAAAGACTTGCATTCAAAAGTGGGTACTGTATCAACAAGTACCCAGTTAATCTCTTTGATGCAATGTATTTATGCCGTGCCACCTGCTCCTTGCATCTATACACAGATACTGTGCCTGTATTCCAGGGCGCAAGGTGGGCATACACTGTGCAAGTTTTGGCCTATTTCTAGGCCATTTTTCAGCCATGCAAAACATTCTGCGATCGGTTTGTCTTCAAATATGGGATTTGTTGTGCATGGACCCTGCTGGGCTCCGTAGGTGGCTACAAAACTCTGATTTATAAATATGCCACATATGTTTATGGCCTACTTCCCTGCAGAAAGCCAAAACAATATACATAAGGAACGGACTGCGGTTCAATCCATCTCCTCCCAGGTTAGAGTCATGAACGCTCACCAGTCAGCTAAAGGAGCATTTTGTTTGTCAAGCAGCCAGGGCCCATAACCAATCGGACATGACCCCCCCCCCCCCCCACACACACACACACAAGTCACGCTGTCAGCAGTAGCATATATATAATTTTCTTTTAAAATTTAGCTGGTGCAGCTTATATTCAGGTGCACTCAGTAGTTGGAAAATTACAGTAGTCCTATAAAATGTAATTACCATCTCATCTTCTGGGCCTTTTCTAAATACCTTGTAAAACTTGAAAGGCTTCCAACTGGTATTTAAAGAAGTCTTACAAATGAGAGGGGCAAAAATAATTCAGAGTCCATTCCTTGGCATGAACCTAAACTGCCTGTAGCAAGACAGGAATCAGCAGACAGCATTTGCATTGGCAGTAGGATCGATCTGCTACACAGTGGTCGATCATGGAGTCTGACAGGCTTTATTTCATTGCAGCTAAATAGGAAGGCCATTACAACAATAAAGAAGAATGACAAATACAAGTAGAATAGATAAAGGTTTATCTTTGATGTAGATAATTTTATCTATTCTGTCCTAGTCTTGCTGCATACTCCCACAACACTCCCATTTTTTGGCTATTTGGGGTTGCTGTTTTTGTCATTTTTTCATACAGTGAACGAAAAAAAGCACTGCACTCTTCTTCCATTGCTGGCACGCCTTTCTTATTTTCCCTCATGTTCATCAGAAGTCCTCCACAAGCTTCGGGACTGCACACACGTGTCCAGGTGTGACGTAATCACACTTGAGCTTCACACTCATAAGGTTGTTTTAAGGAGTCTTCGGTGAAGATCGCACGTCAGTGGGAGTCTGGACTTATTGATTATTTATATGGCTGTCAGGGACTCTCAGCATCACACACAGTGGGGCGGTGGGGGGGGGGGTTTGAGAGTGCATGCGATTGAGAGAGAGGGAAAAGATGGAGAGAAATAATGAAGGCCTGAATGAAGGAAAGTTAGAGCTGGAGTCTTTACCTTCGCCTGGAGCCGACACTTTCCAAAGATCACCACTGAGAGACTTGTGCATCGACGAGCCCCTTGGTCTTCAGACACACTCTGGTGTTGGTGAAAAGCTCAACCTACTCCTCCCTGAAGCACATTGTTCCCCCTAAATCTATTCTATCTCATCCCTGATACAGTCTGATCCCATCTGTGGTGTGTTTACAGTTCTTGACCCGCGTCTACATCCCTAACGACCACTATGGATTTTTTCATATTAACACCCTCTGATAGCGTCCACCTGGAACAATTAACAGGAGCAAAATGATTTACCGACATAATTTGGTCCTCGGTAAAAGCCGGGGGATGTTTTTTCATTCCCATGGATTCTTTACAGAAACATGAACTCATTTTATGAGCCTATTTTAGTTGATTCAGCATAGGTTTAGCTGTCATAGTATTGACTTAGTTTTATGTATAGACAATGGCCAGTATGAGCTTTCTTTGGAAAGTAAAGTGTCTTCAAATCTATTAAAATTCACAGTACAAATATGAAAATTTTAACTGAAGCATAAATATAAAACGTGATCTTTTGGTTTGTATTTAGTTTAAATTAAAGCTCAATTATAGTTGAAAAACAAGGTTATACTCCTTAAGTTTTCACACTTTGATGGTTTAGTTTAATGTCCACAAATAAAATAACTTTATTGCAGGTAGCTAAATCACAGTTTGCAGAAATATGTGGAGGAGGAGCAGCACTGCATGACTCTGTGTCATGCTTTAAAGTTTAAATCGTGGGAATATTATGATAAAAAAATGTTTTTGTCACATCCGCTGTGTAGTGTGCTGGATTGTTTTTTTGTTTGTTTTCCTCTTACCACCCTTGACAGCCAGGCACACGGTGGTGGGTGGTTATTCAGAGGAGGGCCCATAACGATCCAAGGACTGGTGCTGGTCCTTGGATCGTCCAATCCACCCCTCTGCTGCTGGTCGTGTCCACCCTCCAACGTTCTCCACTCCCCCTCCACCTGGATCAGGTAAAGTTAAGGTTCCATCACAAGCCAGACACCAGACAACCTCCTTACTTCTGCAGATAACTTGCCTTGACCTGGGTCTTCGTTTCCCCCTCCCAGACACACGGATAGTTAAGGCGCATTCACACCGAACGCACTTGAAGCGTTGTGGGCATCATTACATGTAGAAGCACGTCTGGGGGTCCTGCATTATGTCAGAAGCAGATTTGTGTTGCGAAAACACTTTTTTGCCTCATTTGTGCGTTAGACTAGTGTTTGACTAAACCTGAACTTCTGCATTAATTCGCGACATGTCAACCAATCAGGAGCTTGTTGACAGGTTGTCAGTGATGCTGTGACTGGAAACAGGAAAGACCGGACTACTACCAGCGGACTACTACAGAGGGGTCCCGGTCAAGGTCCTCCAACAAGTTTTGTATTTCCGGCTTGACGAGCATCAAAATTGCATATTTTAAAGCATGTCCAATTCGCTTTGGACCCGTGTCGAGGTGCGAATTTTCAAGTGTCCAACTAGGGGTGTTTCCGACGCTTTGGTGTGAACGCACCGTTAGACCCAACTTTCCCTGCCTTTATACTGCTTCCAATTGTAAATAACTATTTAAACTGTTCTTCTTGGTTGATTTTTTTTGCTTCATACAGAGTTATATTACAAATAAATATAAAAGTAGTGGATGTAAACTTTAATACCTTGGTATATTTTGTTATTCGTGACTGACCTGTAGGCCTACCTATTAATGCAGGGTTTCTTAACCCGGTTCCTAAGGTTCCTGTCCTGCTTGCATTAGGTGTTTCCTTTCTACCATATATTTGAAGTGAATAACCGGGTGATTAACAGGCTTCTGCAGCACGTGATGACATGCAAAAGCTAATGCTACTGTATCATTTGTGATCAGGTGTGCTGGAGCAAAGATGGAGAGAAAACATGACAGTGGGCCCTGGTAAACAGGGATGAGAAAAACTGTAATAATGTATCCTAATTGTTTGATTAGGTCGAACACCTGCCAAACAGAGTTGAGGGTTAATTTGTGGTAAACTAAAATATGTTTTAAAGTAAAAGACCTGAATATTGGTTAATATATATTAGAGAGGCAACTTGCTGATGACCACAATATCAAATTCAGATGTGGTTTGATACAAATCAGAAATTTGATGGATACAGTATCCATGATCTTTCTTAGATCCCATGATAAAGTTGTGTAGAAAGACTCAAATGTATTGACCTTTTGACCACCTTAAACACGTTTTTTAACATCTTAAAAAAAAGAAAAAAAAAGGAGTCATGCTCTTTATTTATCCTTTGAGTTATGTTGTCATTGTTTGGTGGTTATTGTCCGTGCACCATCACAGATACAGTGGTTCACTGGAGTCTGGTGTCGACCTGTACCTGCCTGTTCATGCCAGAACTGTAAAAAATAATGTCCCCTCATTATCATGTTTAATAATGGATAATATATATATTTTTTCGGTGGCGACTCTATTCGTGAGTGGTTACCCTGGAAATCCAGAGGTCTAGCAAGAGCAAAATTTCAGTTGTATCTGCAAGATGCTCTGGCATTGAGCAATATACTGTTACTGCAATAAGTAAGCATCTCAGGGAACCAATCAAATCAGTGTATCAGATGAGGCCGGCCAGAGGAGAGCTAAGCTGATGACGACAGCGCTGGGACATCCGGAATCATTTAGTGAACATTGAAAGATGGCTACAGATGAACAGCAGTTGTTTGAAACAGATTTGGAAGTTACAATGAACGAGATAGACTTGGCTTTTCCTCTAAAAGACGAAAAGGAAACCAAGCTTAAATCGTTCCTTTGCAAGAAGGACGTTTTTGCTGGCAAGAGTTTGATCTACCAATTAGCTGTGCTGGCAGCTACGCTATCGCTCTGGATACATCACACTGTGAATTGTTGTGATTGGTCATTGCGTGCAGTGAGTTTCAAATGCATGCTTGGTTCCACCCCTCGAGTTTGACCCGTTTAATTGGATTTTCCAGGTATAATTTTTTTTTTTGCTCCTGAAAACAAATATTTCTTTAAGTACTTGTTTGAAGCAAGTATTCATAAAGAACACAACAATTTTGTCTTTCCGAATTCTGTATTTGGGTTCGGCTCCACCCCTACTTACCATCTTACTCATTGCACAACAAGGCAAGCTGAACTTGGACCCTCTTTCAGCCATGTTTATCACACTTTCAGTTGTTTGAAGCCCCTCTTTCATTGCTTTAAGTGGACATGGGCAATTTTTAACGACTAGTTATGTGTTGATGCCATCACCTGACTTATGAAAACCAACACACCCTTGCCTAAATTGAAATGCCATTTCTAGCTCTTGGTACACAGAGGACACACTGTGTCAAGTCATGTGTATATCCCAGGGAAAGAAGTATAGCTGCTCCAGGAATGCTTTTTTGTAGCTAGGTTTGTATTTACCAATGAATACCTTTTCTGTATGGTGGTAATGGGAAACAGTCCCTCAAGTTTGGCTTTCTACTTCTTTAGCTAGCTGTAGTGAAATGCAATTTTCTTCATCCCTTCTCATCAGAAGATGTTTCTGCTGAGATGTTAACTTCTGTAGAGGGCCAGGGCATCTCTGTTGAGATAGTTACACTTCCATCTTTCTTAAATTTAATGATCAGTATTTTGACTGATATACAGTATAAGACTTTGCTAATCTTTTTATGTAAAGAGATAATTTCTTTTCTCAGGTTTGTGACATTTCTTTTCCATGTGGTCCCACTTCTGACAGAATCAAATGTGGTTTTAATTTTTTAAGGGATGCCCTTTTCTAGTCTGCTGTCAGCTGGACCGCTTTAAATGAATAATTAGATTCACATGTGGTCAATTTCTTGATTAAAAATTTGCAGCCTTAGGTTTTGCTTTCCTCCTAAGACTTCAGTTGTGGTGTAGTCATTTGTGCAACCTGGACTAGAAATCATTTTTTGGTAAAATTACTTTTTATGTATAAGGATGAAGAAATATTGTTGCAATCATTGACCTGGATTTGGGGGAGTATCTTTTAGTATAGTAACCTATAGAAAATTGTGATTCTGCCAAAGCTTTTCTGACAAATCTAGTGGGGTGTACTAATTTATGCTTAGCAGTGTATACATATAAAGTGTGCCAATAAATCACTGTAATTAAAGTTAACATAGCTGCTGTACTTAATGTCTTCCTTAGTAATAAGTAAAGCGGCTCATGTATTTTAAACTAATTCACTGAATATTAACATGTTTAACATTTATTAAAGGATGTGAATAACATTTAATATCCATCCATCCCTTTTCTATACCTCTTAATCCTCCAGGGGTCGCGGGGGGGCTGGTGCCTATCTCCAGCTATCAACGAGCGAGAGGCGGGGTACACCTTGGACAGGTCGCCAGTCCATCACAGGGCCACATAGAGACAGACAGGACAAACAACCATGCACAAACACACTCACACCTAATGACAATTTAGAGAGACCAATAAACCTGACAGTCATGTTTTTTATGTGGGAGCAAGCCCGAGTACCCAAAGGGAACCCATGCATGCACAACATGCAAACTCCATGCAGAAAGATCCTGGGCCAGGATACGAACCCACAACACTGCTAATTTACACATCCCTTTCCAATGACGAATCTGAGTTCTTTAATTAATTAAAGTCACAGTGTGTAATTTTCGTCCAGTAGGGGGCAGTGCATACCTAAATTATCACAAGCATGCGGTATCTGTGTCTTCGAGTAAGAAACTCAACAACGGAGGTCCAACTAGTGCTGTTTTCAAACGCTGAATTCCCTGAGAATGATCTATTTGCAGCAACATGACGAGCACATCAGTCTCTCTTTCATTGCTTGGAACTATAGAAGAGGTAAAAATGCATTTATGGCGAAACTTTTTTGCATTTTGAGGGGAAATCAAATTTTTAATAGCGGGCTGAAAAGAGGCATATATTTTAAAACTGATTTTTAAAGTCACATTTTACAATATTGCCAATATTTAGCAATTAATGTGCTTTACGTAATTATTATTACATAATATTTTAATGGCCATTTTCAAAGATGTACTGCCAAAACTACACACTGTCACTTTAAAGCATAGCATATTTAGTTTATTGTTGATTATGTAAAAAAGCCCCCTTGCAAGCTTGTATACAAACAGTATAGGCTACAGCACAAACATAAGAGAACAAATCCATGTATATAAAATTTCTAAAAATCCTCTGCCACTGCAGGACATATTTAACTGAAATCATAAGCATGCATATTTACTAAAATAATATAAAACGTATTTGACAGATTTCCCTTGCCATGATCAATGCTAAAACATTACAATGTTTGAGGAGGCACCTAAAGGAACCAGAATAGTCTATCATTTGATTTTGTCTTTCAGCCACGCCCTTTGAAAGGTGCTATACAAATTAAAGTTATTTTTCTTAGTCTTGTTATTATTAGCTTATCTATTTACCAAATACTTTTAGTCTGGTGAAATTACATTTACACACGTTCACTCATTTCTGCAGTCTATTTCAAACTAAAAATTCTTTTTTGGGCATGTGAATTAACTATTTAGATTGTAATTTAGGTTGTTTGAGCGGAGCAGTTACTGTGCACTGTCCTAGTAACTGTGCACTTTTGCACCTTTTATTCTATCAGCAATACTTTGTCAGGGTTTTTCTGTTTACTTATTGAATCTTGCTGTGTTTTCTTTCTTTTCATTTCGGAGGAAGTCGGAGGATTTCTGCCTCCGACTGGGTAAAATAAGCCCTCTAGATGCCATGGTAAATCAGTGTATCTGTGATCGGTGTTGGGGTCTAGTTGAGGGAGCTGTGACCGTGCACTTAGCCTGCTCATCCTGGCTTGACCTTTGTGCAACTGATTAAAGCCCAGTTGCTCTCTTTATGGGATTCAATGAGCTTGGCTCAGTTATTCATCCTGGATGTTTAAATCCTAATTTTGTGCAATAGGCCCCTGGTTGACACTTGTGGCTTTATTTGCATCAACAATATTAAATCTACTCAGAGAAGCAGAATGAAATGCATTCCACACTTTTCAGATTTTTATTTAAAAAATAACAACAAAAAAATACAACATTAGGAAGTACGAATCACTTTATTCCCACTTCACAACTTTTGTTGAACTTATACATACATTCCCGTAAATACACTGAATGTAAGGCTGTGATGTGACAAAACAAGGAGACTGCAGTTGTCAGTATATTTATAATACCAAATCTGGATTTACAAGTTATCTTTTGGTCCAAAGATATTCCACTTCTGTGAAAGAGTAATGAAATGCAGACACATTGAAAACAAACACAAATGTGGATCCAATAGGAAAAACTGAACTGGAATTTCATGGAAGTAGTATTTCTACCTCCTATTACTGATGTGTGTAAAATTTATAATTGTGTTGAAGAGAATTTTCTTTGCATTTATTTCTTCTCCAGCAAACAAGTTAAGTTATCCTTTCCATGTTTCATTCATGCAAAGACAGATATCATCGATACCATTGCTCCAACTAAAGTTAAAGTAGTCTCAGGTAGAAACAAGTCTCCATGGACCAACAATCCTCTGCTACGTAGTGAAAAAAGGGAGTGCCGTAAGGCCGAAAGAAAATGGAGGAAAACTCAACACCAGGTTCACTATGAGATCTACAAAAACAAGCTGAACAAATATAACTTAACTTTGAAAACTGCAAGAGAAACAGTCTTCTCTGAAATCTTTAACAGAGACAATAATAACACTCGGACTCTATTTGCAACAGTTGAAAGACTAACCAATCCTCCAGTGACAGCAGCTCCTAAGCTACACTCCACTAGGGCCTGTAGTGAATTTGCCAACTTCTTCACTGAAAAGATTCTAGAAATTAGAAGATCAATCTGTAAAGCAGCACCCAACCCACCACCATTGTCATTCCCATGTAAGAATAATGCAGGTAAAATGTCAAACTTCAAGAAACTAAATCAAATCAGATCTTGATGAAATTATTAAACAGCTAAACTCCTCCTCTTGCTACCTCAATATATTACCCACACCTTTTTTAAAGAAAGTTCTCCCTGTCATTAAAGAGTAACTCACCCCCCTACCAGAGTATAACCCCGCCCTCATTTATTTTTGAAAAAAGGCTCAAAAGAACGCGTTGCCTGGCGGACCAGGAAAAACCAATGGCCGCTGGCTGCTGTGCTTTGTGACCGCATACCATGGAGGCCGCCATTGCTCCTCCATTGCTTTAGTACCTCCATTTGGCCGCTATGGCCCCATTGAAAAGCATTGGACTTTAGACATGTTAAAAACACTCTATGGCTACATATTCTTCCTGAGATAACGCTGGGCTCGTCAAAAAATAGAGACCAGCCTGCTTTTCTCAAGATATTTTTTTGAAATCTTGCATAATTAATGAGGGGGCCGGACTTTGATTGACAGGCTGTTTCGTTGGACTTTAATTATAGTAACAATACATTTTAATAAGTATTTCAAGTTACTAGTTCTTACCTTTTAAGGTTTGAGAAATAGGAGAACCATAAATGCCCCACGATGGCAGAGTCTACAGTGAAGATCCCGCCCCTATTCCCTTTTTAGGAACATGCTTCGTCAGAGCTGGGGAGGAGGAGTCTGTGAATCCCCCATGATTTCCCCCATGAAAGTGTGTCATTCTGGTAAACGGGGATGAGTGAGGAGGCGCTGTCGATTCTTTTTTATAGTCTATGGGAAAAACACTTGGGGATGAAGGGCTGGGCGTGGTCTGGGCTTTGACTGTCATGTTGCTGCGGTGCAGTCATAGACGGCGCTAAAAAGATGGAGAGAGCCACAGCATCGCAAGCTCCTTTGCCTCAAAGGGAAATAATCTGTAGGTTGAGTTTTTCCACTTCCGTCTCCAGTTCTGTGGAGTAGTTGAGTGGCTCCGAGTCATATCATTACGGGCCGATGTCTCGTCCTCTGCCCGAAGAAGCAGCTGGTGCTAAGCCTGTAGCGGCATCGCAGCATAGAATGAGCGCCATCTCGGAGTGGTACATTGTTGTTACCAAATCTAATGCTAAATATCGATTAGCTGCAGCAAAAAATGCATTGCAGAGAGATGCCTGGTATAAAGTATCCAAGCATGACGAGATAATCATTCAGGAATGTGCAAAAAAAACACACCCCGCACTATCACAATTATTCCATTAAAAATAAACTCTTAGCCCAGACTTTATTTTCCATTCACTGATATATCAGTTATTCCCTTTATCACAGTAATGAGCAAATGTCAGCAAGCAGGTGTAACCACCTGCATAACGGAGCACTCAGGTTTTGTGCTGCAAGCAGTTCATAGCACCTCGCTACGGCGGTGTGGCCGAGTTCGCCGCTCTTATATACTCCGTCACAGCCAGGCTGCTTTCGTCAGTATTCCAAACCTATGTAGATAACCCGAGATTAGCCATTAGGAATGCAGATTTGAATTCCAGTGAATTGCAGTGCAGTGTAATCGTTTAACCACTTGAGGCACTAAACTAACGGTTTTGGGTACAACATCAATATTTTCACTAAAATGTACTAAAATACATAAAATGGTTACTGTAAATTTAGATAGTGCTATTATAGACTCAGTTATACAGTTTATCAACAAAAAAAGTTGATTTTGGGGTGAGTTACTCTTTAAGTCCGATCTGATGCAAATAGTTAACGCATCCCTCCAGTCAGGTGTCTTCCTCCAGGCCCTCAAAACAGCAGTTATCAAACCCCTATTAAAGAAAAACACCCTAGATAATACACTGATGCAGAATTATAGGCCAATCTCGAATCTCCCATTCATCAGTAAGATTATTGAAAAAGCTGTATCTCAAATGTTGAATACATTCCTGACAATGAACGACTCCTTAGATAATTTTCAATCTGGTTTCCGTGCCCATCAAAGCACTGAGACGGCCTTCGTCAGAGTTTTCAATGACATCCGCATAAATACAGACAGCGGCAGAACCACAGTTCTGGTTCTGTTGGACCTCAGTGCAGCGTTTGACACTGTTGATCACAAAATATTACTGGAACGATTGGAGAGCTGGATCGGACTCACTGGTACGGCATTTCAATGGTTTGAGTGTTACCTCAAAAATAGGCAGTTCTTTGTGTCCATTGGAAATTTATCATCAGAACAAACAGAAATCACATGTGGGGTTCCATCACATGTGGGGCTCCATCCTGGGACCCCTCCTGTTCAATATCTATATGCTCCAACTAACCAAGATTATAGCAGCCAATCAGATAAGTTACCATAACTATGCAGATGACACACAGTTCTACATTACATTTTCACCAGGTGACTTTGATTCTATCCAGACCTTAAATGAATGCATTGAACAAATCAACGACTGGATGTCCCGTAACTTTCTCCAGCTAAACAGAAACAAAACAGAAGTAATTATTTTTGGACCTAAGGAGGAACGATCCAAAGTCAGCACACAGCATCAGCTAATACAACTAAACAACTCATCAGGCCCGTAATCTAGGTGTTATAATGGACTCAGACCTTGACCTCCAGGGTCACATTAAGGCAATAACAAGGCCAGCTTTCTATCACTTGAAAAACATTTCTAGGATTAAAGGACTAATGTCACAGAAGGACCTTGAAAAACTGATCCATGCGTTTATCTTTAGTCGGATTGATTACTGCAACAGTGTACTCACAGGTCTACCTAAAAAAGCAATCAGACAAGTGCAGCTGATCCAGAACGCCGCTGCCCGTGTTCTGACTAGAATTAGGACATCACCCCAGTTCTTAAGTCCTTACACTGGCTTCCTATAGCTCAAACATTAGACTTTAAAATACTCCTACTAGTTTATAAATCACTGAATGGTTTAGCACCAAAGTATGTTGGAGATATGTTGTCACTATACCAACCCAGCAGACCACTCAGGTCCTCTAACTCTACATTACTTAATATTCCTAGAATTAGAATTAAACAGGGAGAGGCAGCTTTCAATTCAATTCAATTCAGTTTATTTATATAGCGCCATTTCACAACAGATATCATCTCAAGGCACTTTACAAAAAGAGTTATTACAATACAATGTTTAGTGTAGAAATTACAGAACCACAGAAGATTGCGTCGTGGAATTCTCAGCAATCCCTCATACTGAGCAAGCATGCAGTGACAGTGGGAAGGAAAAACTCCCTTTCAGCTTCTATGCTCCACAAATCTGGAACAAACTTCCAGAATAATTCAAAAATGCCGAATTGTTGGGCTCTTTTAAATCAAAGATTAAAACTCTACTAATCAGAGCTGCCTTCTAACCCTAAATTGCGCTTTCTGATCACTATTTGATTCCCGTGGTTTAAGTTTAATTCTTTTTTTTTTCATTTTATTTCATTATGATTTATTTCATTTCCTTTTTAACCTATTGTGTTTTATCTCTTTTTAATCTATATTGCATAAAATTGTGTTTTATCTGTTTTTAATCTATATTGCATAAATTTGTTCCTTACATCATCTTTTCTTATTGATTGATGGTGTCTATCTGTTAAACCAATATGTTCCTTTTTTTGTTTGTTTTTTTAATCATGCTTCTGTAACCATGTATTTGGTATCATTATCACTGAATCATGTAAAGCACCTTGAATTGCCTTGTGTTGAAAGTGTGCTATATAAATAAAATTGCCTTGCCTTGCCTTGCCAAATAAAAAAAGGTATTTCTCCAACACATGGAACCTTAAAAACACACCAACACACAGTGCCAAACACACAAATGACACAAGCCTATTCTGCACCTGTTGAACACATTCACATGTATTTAAACATACAAATCCATAAGGACAGAAATGCCAACACACAGGCGACGGCCCCCTGCTAGGAGTCTAAATAAAAATCAACAGACCGCCACCGGATGTGCATCACTGGTTGTCATGGGCACTGAGGACTAGTCTTTGGAGTTGCCAAGGCAACAGCTTGGGGAACTCTTTGCCAGCCCGTCACTCGTCTCGGGAGAAAATAGTGCATGAGAGACGATGACTACACGTTTGTTTTTGCTTTTTTTTATTTTATCACTGCTGCACGAGTTTGTCCGCGTGCGGCGAGAAGGGGTCTGAGTGACTGGAACAAGTGGATGAGCTTGTGATGAGAAGTGATCACCCAAAAAAAGTTATATACTAATACATTTTTTTTAAAATAACCTTCTTCAAACAAAAATTTTACCTAGTGAATAATACAAACTACCATGCACGTCTTTCTTGAGATTTTGTCTTAAAGTTGATTTGAA
Source organism: Apricaphanius iberus (assembly GCA_028564705.1). Classification (NCBI taxonomy): domain Eukaryota; kingdom Metazoa; phylum Chordata; class Actinopteri; order Cyprinodontiformes; family Aphaniidae; genus Apricaphanius; species Apricaphanius iberus. Next base: position 3,491,916 of record JAPXFQ010000717.1, on the reverse strand, counting down.
TGTGTAGTGGGGGCGTGTACTTGTTTATGTTGCCAATTGAGGATCTTCTCTGCTAAAATCTCCAATTGGACTTATGGGGACCAAAGCCTATTCCTGATGTGTTAATCCACTATTTTTATGGTTAACATTATGCCGTGAATTATGTGTAGGGTGACGGTTAGCATTTGGAAAATATCAGTGATGATTAGGTATGGTTTAATGTCGGGGTTACTAAAATGAAAAGAATACGGCAAGAAACAAAAATTGGTGTGTGTGTGTGTATGTGTGTGTGATTGCATGAGCATGATGAGAGTTGTGAATCAGTGTATGTATCTATGTATGAAAGAGCTCTTTGCACATAAAAACCGCTGCCAGTCAAAGTGACGTGAACTGAATGAGGGAAAGAAAAATTAGGACCCAGTTGCTATGGCGATGCAGTGGGCTTTCAATCGGAGCTCTTCTCTCCTGGGTGTTATCAACATTAAATTCTACCTGGATGATAAAAACAGATCATCCATGTATAAATTCAGATGGATGTGACTGTCTGAGCGTCCAACAGTAAAATATCTAAAGCCGTCATCTCCGCTGCTGTACTTCAGGTCATAATCCTTCATCTCCTTCACTTATTCGTCTGTTTTTTTTCCCCCTCCCTCCTTCTCTTTCTCCTGCCCTATATTCACACTCTAATCTAGTCCGGTCTGACTTCTTGTCTAACTCCAGTAATCTTGTCAGGACAGATGGTTTGCACAGACACACATGTAGAAAACGCTTTCTCTCTAATACATTGTTGCTGCACATTTGCTCTTTCAGTGACCCAAATCAGCTCGAAACTCAGATTACATCACAATTCCCACAGACCGACTTTGAAGCCCCCCCCCCCCAAAAGCACACACGCACATACACAGTGCACAGCTGCCACCCCACTGTGTGACCCAGTCATGTTACTTGCTCAGCGATGGGCTGCTAGTGATCAACAGGTCAGCTGAGTAGCAGATCAATGAGCATATGAATTTTGGTCCTCACATGCTTTGGAAAAAATGATGGTCTGTTTGTAAGGACTGTGACTGGTCAATATAATGCTGAATATGGCCTCCACTGTCCTGTTAGTATATTCTAAAAGCCTCTTTCCAAACCAAATCCAATGCTGTGTTTTGATGATTTGTGATTAAATCATTTTAATCACATAATGCTGTTAAAACTTGTTGAGAACCACATTGCTGTTAGACAAATCCTGCCATGCAATAAATTAGGACACTTTGCATCTTTTGTAATTTTTCACAAAGTCAACATATGGAAGATTGTGCTCTGGTCAGATGATACTCAAATGTAATGTTTTGTTCAATATGCAATATGATATGTGCGGAAACCTCAAAACACAATACTTGTACTGGCTGCCCCATACTGTGGTAATGCTCTTCTTAAGGCTGGGCGATATGGACCAAAAGTCATATCCCGATATAATTTGGCTAAATATCGATATACAATATATATCCCAATATATTTTATTACAAAGTGAGAGCAAATGTTTAGTTACAGTTAAACCCAAAATTTGGGTGAAATACCTGCGGATTGCTTGCAGATGTGGCTTCTGCTGCGTGCAGTTTCACATACTCTTTGTCCTGCAGTCTGTGCCACTGTTTTAGGTGGTGAAAAAGATTTGTAGTGCTTCCACCTGTGACTGTAGCTTGTTTATGGCACTCCCTACATATAATGTGAACTTGTTGCTCATATGATACTTTTGAGTACGAACTAAATCCATATTATTGAGCCACTACTTTTTCGTTTACCAACCAATTCTTCATCCGCATGCTCTGCAGACGTTGTTACTTCCTCCATGTTTTTGGAAGAGTGCCGGAGGGTCTGCTCAGGCCCCTCCACTCTCTACGTTAAAGAGAAGGAGCGGGGGCACGGTAAGCAGTGCTGCGAGCGCCTCGTCAACAGCTTGCGTGGGGCATGAATCAAAGCGCAGTTTGAACTACTTATATCGATATAGGCGATATGGTAAAATTTCATATCTCGTTTAAAAATATATCAATATATTTTTAATATCGATATATCACTCAGCCCTGGCTCTTCTTTAAGAGATACAGTTAAACTGGTCAGAATTGATGGAAAATAAAGGAACGCTCCTGGAGAAAACCTGTTAGAGGCTGGAAAAGACTTGAAAATATGCTGGAGATTCACATTCTACCAGAATACAAATGCTAAAAATAACTTTTAACATTGACAATGCATGTTAATGAACAAATAAAGCAAATTCACCAGCGTTTTAAATCTCTAATTGCTGGAATAATTCATCCAAAGAAACATTCATACCAAAAACGTCATGTAGTATAACAGAATATGAATCACCATTTAAAACCTTAAGTAGCTGAAAATGCCAAGAGGTAATATAATTTAAAATAAATGTTATGGTTGTTACTTATTTAAATTACCATTAACAACATACAGTACAGTACTGATAAAACCCCCCAAAGACATAAATGTTTAAATAAAGATTACCTTTGACTTTAGTGTTGACACATCTGCTTGGTGTTTAACAGTTTCTTTTAATGTGATTTGATTCAACTTGAACTGTCCAAATCTCTAATAGGGCCTGAAGTTGAGTTCCAGTCCAAGTGCAGCCTTCAGAGGAACAACATAATCATCAGAGGTATCAAACTCCAGTCCTCAAGAACTGGGGTCCTTCAATTTTTCATGTGTTCCTGGGTCTAACACACCAAAATTAAAAGGCTTAATATCATCATCCATCCAAATTCTACAGGGTCCGGCTGCTCAAGTGATTATTTAATTGTAGTGGATTGCAACAGATACAAATGTAAAAGTGGCAGCACATATGCCTTTGAGAAATGGATTCTTACACCTGTGGTTTAAATCAAAGCCTAACTGGCCTAGTCAAAGTCTGTACCTAAATCCACTTCAGAGTCTGTTGCAAAGAGTTTTTTCAAAGAAAAACAGGAAAGTATTTATTTTCTATATGTGTAAAGTTACAGGGGAACTCCCAGAAATGAAACCTCAAGTCAAAGACTCAACAAAATCTGCTGGGATTCTGTAAATAGAAAACTTTTAACTGAATGTTGCTGAATGAAGGGAATGTTGTATAATTGTATTGAAATGACTTTCCTTGTAAAATGCCTTGAGATGACATCTGTTATGAATTGGCGCTATATAAATAAACTGAAATGAATTGAAACATTGACTCAAAAATACTTGCCACAGTTTTGAGATTTATATTTGGAAAACATTTTTTTAAAACCATGCATCATTTTCCTACAACTTTCCTATAACTTCACAGTAATGCCCTCCTTTGTATTGGTCAGTCTTAATAAATAATCTTCCAAATATACATTACAAATGTTAGGGGTTCATAACGTCAGTATAAGGTAAAATGAGCTTCATTTACATTTTTGCAAGGCACAGCATGTGTATGTTTGAAAATTATCCTTAAAGAGATAGATAAAAAAGTTAAATAGTAACTCCCCCAAAATCAACTTTTGTTGTTGTTGATAAACTGTATAAATGAGTCTGTAATAGCTTTGTCTACACGTCCAGTCAATATTTTGTGTATTTTAGTACATTGTAGTGAAAATATTAATTTTGTACCAAAAATCAAAACTTGCTAACGGCTAATCGCGGGATATTGACTTAGGCTTTGATTAGTGAGGACAGCAGTCTGGCCCTGATGGCGTATATTAGAAGTGCGGTCTCAGCCACATCCCCATAGTGAGTTGGAGTTGGAATAGAAAGTGTTTACTTTGTTTAACAGATTAGTGATTTGTTAGATTAGCATTTAATCCGATTATTTAGCATAGCATTTAGTTTTAGTTTATCTAGTCTTTGGTTGTGGGTATAGTATTGTAGTGTAGTTTTATCTATTATAGTGTAGTATAGACTTTAGGTCATAGTGTTCGATTAGTAGCGTTTAGTGTTGTATATCGTGTGTAGTTTCATTCTTTACTGTAGCGTATCTAACACTGTATTAGATGGGGAGAAAATGTAGTGTAGTGGGTTGCGATAGTTATTTGGGTGTGTATCTGTTTCCACAACGCATCCTCACTTTCAACTCGTCACATATGGACGCATGATCAGACTCCTGACCATGCGTCGCATAATGACGCGTGGAGTACCCCCCTCGCGTCATTTTTTGAGGCGCTTAGAACAGGTTTGTGGTTGTTGTCCTTTATTGTAAACATCTGAAGTTTATTTTGTTTCAGAGCCGTTCGATCTAGCAGACTAACATACCCTAGGTTGAGCTATCTAACCAATTTTAACCAACCCACAAGTTTTTTGTTCTAGTCTTATGGTCACAGAAGGACAAAAGCAGATTCTTTTAAACAAGTAAGTAAACGGATTCCTTGTCCTCCCCGTGTCGTCAAATACTGACATCTAGGGATCCGTATAACCTAGAACGGGAGCACCCAGCACGTCAAAAAATGACGTCACATATGGACGCATGGTCAGGAGTCTGATCTTGCGTCCATATGGAATGAGTTGGGAGTGAGGATGTGTTGGTTTCCACTAGACGTAGAAATTAGGCGCCAGTGGTTGCGCGCAAATTGGCATGAGAGAAAACTGCGACCTCCCGCCAAAGTTTGCAAAAATCATTTGACGCGTGATTCCTTCTCCAACTTGATGGAGGTTGAACTGGGTTACGCTAAGTGTCTGTGTTTGAGGAGGGAGCCTGTCCCCACCATGGCTCTTCTATGACTGAGTGAAGGTCTGGCTTCTCTGCGGCTCCGCCATCACGTTGATATTCAGCATCAACCAGAGGTATGAAAGCTAAATAGTGTTCTAAAATGGCTAATAATAATGATTTCTCTAGCTTGGATTTAGCAGCTATATTGATAGTAGCGAAATAAGCGACATTTGGTTCAGCTAATACGTGTTTATACAAGTACACAGAATGCAGATCGGGTTATAAGATTGGATCATCTCTCTGACTTCTGCCACCAGGTGCCACTGAAGAGATGCACAGTTGCAAGCATCTCGAGATTGTTTTACATTTTCCTGCTGGTTTTATACATTACTGATTTTACCAAACTCATGAACAGAGCCAGACAGGAGTCATGCGTGTAACTTTCTGGTACTACAACCATGCGCATGCTCAAATTTGTGATTGGGAGAAAGTGGGCTGTAATGGTTTAAAAAATGATAAAAATCAGTAAATGATTCATTGCACCATCTGGTAGATGGAAGTCCTGCTTTAATGCCCCTCTTTGCTGTTTTAGTTGTTTTAAAAACCTGAAAGGATAAACTCATTTCTCTTGCTAATTCAGTGCTCCAAAAACAAGGTACTCAAAAAACTCAAATCTATTTTTTTTAAGAGAACCAAAAAAAAAAAACTAATAGTAGAGTTAGAAAAGAGAAGAAATGTAAGACTTGAGGCTACACTATCCAGACAGGACCAATCAATCTCTGGTTCATTTGTGTGTCCTCTGGTGCATTCCTAATGAACTAATCCATTTAGCATGCTCAGGGAAAGAGATCACATGTACCACCAGCAACAAACTCCACACACATGACTGTGAGCTATATGTGTTGTATTGACTATCTTTGCATTTGAACAAAGAAAACACAGTCCATGTACCTATATGTGTGACTGTTGATTGAAATGTACTGGTTTTTCTTATTTGCATATCTTGAAAGAATTGGGCTTTGGGTTGAAGTATTGAGAAATACATTTTGCAGAACGTCTGTTAAAGACCAACGACAGCTTGACTGAATGAGTGCGCGAACACAGAGCAAAAATGATAACCGGTAACTGGGACTAGGTGCAAGTTGAGAGAAGACAGGGCAACCTACAAGAAAAATAGAACCTCAAAAAAAAAATAGAGTTTGGAAGTAAAACAAGAGTTGCAAAGCAATCATAAAGAGGAATCCAGTGCCTAAACACCAAACACACAGAGTTTGCAAGTGTACCTGTTCAGATATTACTTATAAAACTACTGAAAAAATCCCACTGAGTAGTACTAGTTGTTAAAGTTGCAGTCCGGAGAATTTATGTATGTATCAAAAATTTCTAAATCTTTCAAATGATAGCTTGATTCTATACTATGATATATAGGTGCTGCACCACAACATTTGTTATTTTTCTTAAGTCCCTTCTTCCTCCCATAGACCCCTATGCAATTCAGTCTGACCAGCATTTTTTTTAAGCCAATAGAATTAGAGTTTCCAGATCATAGCAGTCCATCAACTTGCATGTGCACTGAAGATGAAGCCACGCAAACATGCTGCTACATGTCTTCCTGTTTACAGTTGCCATAATGGCAGAGAACGGTCATCGAGAAGTCGGAGCAAACTTCTGAGCTAACAGTCATTCAAGGCCGTTTGCTCAGCAGGCAGCTTGCTGTGTGCACCTATTTTTCTGGTGAGCTTTCTGCCTGACGAGGCGCTGAGGTGAAAATCGTACAGGTTTGAAATTTTCCGCCTCGCAAGACGAGAATCTTGCTGTATGCCCTCTCTGTGAGCTGTCTGCTGAGCTCAAATATTCAAGCGACCAATCAAAATGTGGTCTGCAATCACAAGATTCCAAGATGGCAGCCCACAGAGAAGACTGCATTTTATTAGATAAAGACTCGTGGAAATTTTGCAGACTATACCTGTTTATATGATGCAACGTAACCTCATCAACAAAATGAGTAGCAGCATTTTCTCCATATCCATCTCGGTCTCCGTTTAATTCATTTTGCTGAGGTAAGGGAATGGAGGGGCTACCATCTTGGAATCATGTGATCGGAGACTGTGTTTTGATTGGTCGCTTGAATATTTGGCCTCAACAGACAGCTCACAGAGAGCGCACACAGCGAGTTTTTCACCTCACAAGGCGAAAAAAATTAAGCCTGTTTGATTTTCACCTCAACGCCTCATGAGGCAGAAATCTCACCAAACATTCTGCTGAGCAAACGGCCTGGAATGACTGTTAGCTCAGAAGATAGCTCACTGTGTGCGGCAAATTTTTTGTGACTTTTTTGCATCATGACGTGCTGAGTTGAAAATTGAACAGGTTTGATATTTTTCGCTGTCTGCTTATGGGAGAATTTTACTGCGATAAAGCAGGAGCATAAAATTACAATTTGAGAGCGGGATTATGTCTTCACTTTCAAAAGTCTGAAATCAGACTTTTGATATTTATGCATACACTTTAGTCCAACTATGGTTACCAACTTTCATAAATTAAATTAAGGAACGCTTATTCACCACGGGCCGAGCCGTCCGACTCGCGGGGAGGTGTGTTGCTTTCAGTGAGGGGGACATCCAGAATGGTCACAGATGTGTGTGTTATCTGTGTGCCTGCTGTGCTGTGCAGCGAGTGTTCTCAGTCGCACACTGAGAACACTCGCTGACATATTTTACAATTTACCTCGTTTTCGTCTTAATCAAATATTTCTTACCCCCTAACCCCCATCAGGAAGTGACGAGATGCGAAAGTATGAATCAACGACAACACAGCAGTAGAAGAAAAAGAATATGGTGGCTAGGACAAACATAAGCGGCTGATCAGTATTTTCTTTGGACTGATGAAGAGACAGTGCATTGTGATTGTGCATATCCTTCTTAATATACCTGCTTCACTCTATCCGGCATCTTTTTACTGTCCATGTGCCACTTGAGGCTAACTGGAAGAAGGCTAACATGAAGGAGTGCATGTTGTCACCTAGCGTCGTGGAGTCGAACGCACTGTATTCAATAATTCTACTTTCCCTGTTAACTAGGACACAACTCTCACTTTGGCTAAGCTATTGTTCTGATTAGTAAAAGCTCAATTTAGATGTACATGTAAACGTACTGACCTACTTAGATTTTTCAGTTTAACATGAACCTTTTTCAGTAATTCAATTCAAAAACTGAAACTTATATACATTTTTTCAGCTTCCCCCCCACCCCAAAGTCTTGAATTGCCTTTTCTCCACAATCCCCTTAAAGCTGAGGTCATCTTCTACAAGACAGCCACCATATTTAGCAAAAACTTCCCATTTTCTGTATTAAAAATTCTATTCCATTGGTCTTATGTAATATTGTAATTTTCTAAGAAACTCAGTGTTTGGGTTTTCTAGCTGTTAAAAACTGTGGTCAAATTACCAGCAATAAATGTTTGAAATTAACCACTTCTTGAAATTAATTGGTGAAATTAATGTTCTTTTCAGTGAATTTCTAATTTACTGAGATGCATCCATACGCCCTCAAAATTTATCACAATCCAATCAGTGCACCCACACATTTACTAAATAACATGCAGCAAAACAAAAATGAGGCAAATGAATGACACTTTCTAAAGCAGCAGAGTCAAAGTTGTGGAAAAATCCTTCCTTCCTTCCTTCCTTCCTTCCTTCCTTCCTTCCTTCCTTCCTTCCTTCCTTCCACTTATCCATCCATCCATCCATCCATTGGCAGTCCCATATTCAAATTGCTATTAGCAAATAAATTAGCTAAGCTAATTTAATAATAAAACAAACTAAAAACTTTTTTCTTAATATTTGTTTAGTTTCTTTTTAGAAAAACAGATTTGTTAGTCATTCTATGCTTAGAGATTAAAAGTTTCCTATTTTTTTTCTCTAAAACGTTTGGGCCTTAGATCATCTTGTATTTTGTTATTTAAGATATAATTTTTTGTTGTTCTCGGGAACAGGAAGGCTGAGAGTCTTTTCTACAAACTCTTGCTGTATTTAGCCAAGTTAAAGTTAGGGTGCACCTAAATCTGTTTTTGAGCAGTTTTTACTGGGTATTTTTGGTCCTTTTTACTGTGAAATCACAATGAAAGCAAAAAAAAAAGCCTGATTCAGTAAATAATACTTCCATTTAAAATATATATATAAATAATCAGTGAAAATTTAAGAGAAAAAACTTTAAACTGAACTGTGGTACACAACAAAAAAATTCCAGTTCCAGGAAATGAGCCCAAGCACCCACCTTGAACAACCCAGGTTTAGATCAAAGCAGAATCAGACATCACAATGAGAATCTGTGGCAAGACTTACAATGAGAAATAAGTTTTAAAAAAATACAGTCACAGATGTGTCCATTGAAACTGAGTTTGAGCTGTTGCGTATGAAAGAATGTGAGGTGTGTAATGTCAGAGAGTCTGAGCTGTATTTATACTGAAAGATGTTTTTTCAAAGTATTGAGATGGAAGGCTGAGTACCAATACACACCAGACTTTTCAGATTTTCATTTGTAGGGAATTATGAAAAAACTTTTTTTCCTTCAACTACACAACTATGCATTGTTCTGAGTTGATCTATTAAAGGATATTCCTTTGAAATATGTTGAAGTTTTTGGAAGTGAAGTGACAAGATGTGAAAGTTGAGCACTTTTTCAAGGTACTCAACATAACAAAATCGAGAGTTATTTACCAACCGTATATGGATGAAGAAACCGACTCTACGCAGACAACAGCTGACAGCGTGTTCCACTGCTTGTTGACAAGTATTCTAGCAGAGTTGCAAAACACTTCTGTCAATAAATCCATTTCTTTCTATTCTAAGTAAAATGGGCCATGGAGAAAAGCACCTCTGAACACTAAACAGAATAGATCTGAACATATAAGGCAAGAACTTGAGAGGTTTGGTTGAACACTCAGCAAAAATATAAACGCAACACCTTTGTTTCTGCTCCCGTTTTTCATGAGATGGACATAAAGATCTAAAATTCATTCCAGATACACAATATTACCATTTCTCTCAAACATTCACAAATCAGTCTAAATGTGTGGTAGTGAGCACTTCTGCTTTGCTGAGATAATCCATCCCACCTTACAGGTGTGCCACATCAAGATGCTGATCTGAAATCATGATTAATGCACAGGTGTACCTTATACTGCCACCCTGGAATGTGCAGTTTTGTCTCACAGCAAAATGCGACAGATGCCACAAGCATTGAGGGAGCATGCAGTTGGCATGCTGACAGCAGGAATGTCAACCAGATCTGTTGCTCGTGCATTGAATGTTCATTTCTCCACCATAAGCCATCTCCAAAGGAGTTTCAGAGAATATGGCAGTACATCCAACCGGCCTCACAACCGCAGACCACGTGTTACCACACCAGCCAAGGACCTCCACATCCAGCAGGGTCACCTCCAAGATCGTCTGAGACCAGCCACTCAGAGAGCTGCTGAAACAATTGGTTTGCATAACCAAAGAATTTCTGCACAAACTGTCAGAAACCGTCTCAGGGAAGCTCAACTGCATGCTTGTCGTCCTCATCGGGGTCTTGACCTGACTTCAGCTCGTCGCCATAACAGACTTGAGTGGGTAAATGCTCACATTCGATGGCATCTGGCACGTTGGAGAGGTGTTCTCTTCACGGACGAATCTCGGTTTACATTGTTCAGGGCAGATGGCAGACAGCGTGTTTGGCGTCGTGTGGGTGAGTGCTTTGCTGATGTCAATGTTGTGGATTGAGTTGCCCATGGTGGTGGTGGGGTTATGGTATGGGCAGGCATCTGTTATGGAAGAAGAACACAGGTGCATTTTATTGATGGCATTTTGAATGCACAGAGATACCATGATGAGATCCTGAGGCCCATTGCTGTGCCATACTGTACATCCATGAACATCACTTCATGTTTCAGCAAGATAATGCACATCCCCATGTTGCAAGGATCTGTACACAATTCTTGGAAGCTGAAAATGTCCCAGTTCTTGCATGGCCAGCATACTCACCGGACATGTCACCCATTGAGCATGTTTGGGATGTGCTTGACCGGCGTATATGACAGCGTGTACCAGTTCCCACTAATATCCAACAACTTCACACAAACATTGACGAGGAATGGACCAACATTCCACAGGCCACAAATGACAATCTGATAAACTCTATGCGAAGATGTGTTGCACTGCATGAGGCAAATGGTGGTCACACCAGATATTGACCGGTTCTGAGTCCCCAGACCCCCAATGAAGCAAAAAAATGCACATTCCACGGAAGCCTTTTATTGTGGGCAGTATAAGGTACACCCGTGCACTAATCATGATGTCAGATCAGCATCTTGATGTGGCACACCTGTAAGGTGGGATGGATTATCTCAGCAAAGCAGAAGTGCTCACTGTCACACATTTAGACTGATTTGTGAACAATGTTTGAGAGAAATGGTAATATTGTGTATCTGGAATTATTTTTAGATCTTTAAGTCCATCTCATGAAAAACGGGAGCAGAAACAAAGGTGTTGCGTTTATATTTTTGTTGAGTGTAATTCTCCTTCTTAGTCGGGGAGTCACTGGAGGGCAGCAGAATATGACTTCATTTCCCAGCATGCTGTGGGCTCACTGGGACGTAGAGATGGAAGAGACATGAAAAAAAAAAAGCAGAAACCTCCTGAAACACGTAGAAAGCCTCAAAAACAAATAAATCTGCAAATTATTTGTTACAGAATCTTCAAACTGCTTCATCCAAATATATCCTGTCAATGCAGTAAGGAAATGGTTTATTATAGAGCTGCAGATGACGCTTTTCTACCCCAGCTGGTTCTATCCTATTGGCCCATCTTGGTACCCCTTCCCCCATACAAATCCCACCTCACGGATCCCTAAATGATGTCTCTCATGTTGAGCACATTATCCACATACATGAAGGTAAAATTCATGGGCACTCTGAGAAGATTTTTTTGACACAGGAAACGGCCAGAGGCTTTGCACATGGTGTAGAAAGATTTCTTGCAATCTCATGAAGAACAATGTAGGTAGGAAGAGGGGAAAAAAATCTAAATAAATGAAGGGGGGGGGGGACTCTTTTTGGGAAGATGGATGTTGTTGAGAATGAGAGATGGAGGAGTGTAGACAGGCAGCAACAGAGAGAGAAGTGGGGGGTGAGTTCATATTGGGGAAGGGGCGGCGGTGGTGGTGGTTGGTGGGAGACAGGGCTACATGACGTTTGTTTCCATGGTGATGGTCTCTCTGTCTCCCACATGTAGGGAGATGGTGCTTTAATGTGTGTGTGTGTGTGTGTGTGTGTGTTTGTAATGGTATTTTTTTTTTCAAAAAAGAAAGGAAAAAAAAAACCTCTTGTTTGTTTGGTGGCCATTTTATTGCTAAAACACTGAAACCACAGCAATGAGCCATGCCAATTTGCACCCTGAAATGCTTCCAGGGTTTGCAGTCAACACAGATTTCAGAATCATGATGCAACACAAGCCGACTGGTTAAGAGAGTAAAAAAAAAAAAAATTTTGCTGTGCATTTTGTGACTTAGGAAAAATCAACTTATCAAGTTACCGTGTGAACGGCACCGTACGTTCACCACTGTGGCTGTTGGGTTTACATAAAAATGTTTGTCTTTGCTTTTTAAAAAAACACAAAAAAAACGACTAAATCTGCTGGTGCAACTGCAGCTGCTAGTGCCAGACAACCACTAATTCCAACCAGCTCGCGCCGGACTGCAGAAATGCCAGATCGATTACACTGAGTGAGTCTGTTTCCCATCTGTGTTTTCTGCCATCAAGCTTTTTCACTCCCCGATTATTGTAATTAGAGCCTAAATTTGGACTGGTGGGCTAAAGCCTTAGAATTTAGCTTGAAAATCTTCAATTTAAGTGGATTTACAAGAGCTCCAGCTTGGATGGAGATGGAATTTAAGTTGGGGTTAAAAATGTCAGACTGTGTGCAAGCCTGGCTGCTTCTGCACGTGTGTTTTCTTAGAGATGTGACACTGCATGCATCGGAGAAACAGACTGATATCTGCGTGGGGCGTGACCGGCATGGCAAAAAGATCCCATTGCGATCCACCAAACTGGAGGAAGGCAAGGTGGAGGTGGAGGAGGAGGAGGTGAAAGTGGCCTGGGAATTCTGCTCAAACTTGAAGGCAACGTCGCCATCTGCTGTCAGGAATACGTTGCTGAAAAAGTCATCAAATAAATATGATTACCACCATATTAAACTGCATTTTGCTTACAGATGGTCTCACATAAGATTCAGACAGACAGCCTGAGTATGCAAGAGCAGCATGAGTCATCAAGCAGACTGGCAAATTCACTTGTCAATGCTGCCGGTGTTAATTCAAGGTAGGCGCATCCATCTTCCTCCATTTACCATACACCATCAATTCTCTCACTTTTGTAATTGCATTATTAATATCATTTTCAATTTGGCACCGTCTGAAAAAATATACTTGCATAAAAAAAATCTAATTTGAAAAAAGAAAATGTCTTGCCGGCAGAATCTTAAGTAGCTAAGAGGAAAGAAAAAAGAATAATGTTGGTTATCGATTAACGGGTTAAACCTCTCACCTGTTTATAAGGTTTAAACTCAAGGATCTGAAAGTGTTAGAAAAGAAGTCATTAGTAGGATGCTTAGTACTGAAAAAGTTCATATATCACGCTGTAGTTTACAAATTCTGTATAAAGATGTGAAAGGCATGGCGAAATCATGATTATAATTATTACATCAATAAAAAATCTTGATGTATCAGTTATGATACCAAATAATGGACAACTTTTTTATTCCCCCCCCCCCAAGTTTTACTAAAAGCATTCAAAACCAGTTAATTAGAAAAAACAAAAATCAGAATTTTAAGACAATTATTTTTTGTATTAGACTTGAAAAGGTTAAAAGATGACTGACCAATAGCATTTTAACAGGTATAATGTGTGTTTTAGGTGTGCTTTATAAAGGTAGGATAATACAAAAAAAAACTGCATCAATGATATCTGGAAGTAAAAATTTAGTGAACATGTTGTAAAATTAATAAAAAGTTTCTCAATGCATCAATGGTATGTAATCTCTTATTATACATCTAGGTGAGCTCCTTGAATAGGTTTAATCATTATCAACACTGGAGATAAAATCAGTGAGAAAAAAATCAAAAAATACATTCTGATATTCTGGAATTCTACATTCTTGGTTATCACACTGTCACAGACTCATAGTTTATCCTAGCTACGATACAACAACAAACCCTATTATCATTTTTTTTCAATATTTTTTTCATATTCATGAACAATAATAGAACCCAAAGTAAAAATAGGAATAACAAAACACATAATTTTAAGCAAAATAACAAAAGATAATTCTTAGGCTGAAGTTATAAGAGTCGCTGTGAAAACTCCAGGAGTTCCATATGTGGCTCTAGAACCACAGGTTGGAGATTCCTGTGCCAGATCAATGTGGGCCAGTACGATGAGGAAGCAATTTTTTGATTCATTTTATAGTATGACTCCTTTTTGTTGTGCTTTTAATACACAGTCAATGGATATATAACATATTTTTTCTTAAGGAAGCCTTAAGATTGCCAAAGGTGACTTCTCCCGGTTCCAGTTTTTGGCTAAGATACAAATGAGTACAAGTCTTTCCTGGGTGAGGCTCTAGAAAATGAGACTACACTAAAAAAAAATTCCAACCAACTGAATTGGGTTGATTTAGCAATAATGAATTTTGTTGGGTGAACTCAATGTAAACATGTTTGGTCAACCTAATACATTTAGGTTGCTGTGAGGCATAACTTCATTTCCAGTGTTAACAAAACATGATTACAATGGTTTCAGTAATACCCTTCCTTCAATTTTTTTCAAGAAAAAAGGAATTGGCAGGTATTTATAATATTATATTTTTTTTGTTAACACTGGAAATGAAATCATATACGTATATTATTATATACAACATTTTTGAGTTATTTTGTAGCAAAGTGGTTAGTGCAGGTGCTCAGAAAACAGAGGGCCTTTTCTGAGTTTGAGTCCATCCCCTGCTGTTTATTCCTGTGCCTTATAGCAACATAAATGTATTTGGTTGACCCAACATGTTTTCATTTAGTTCTCTCAACAAAATTCATTATTGCTAAATCAACCCAAATCAGTTATGTGGAATCTTTTTTTTGAGTGTATAAACAAACGAAACAAAAACTTATTTAGACACAGTATTTTAACTACTTATTGGACATTCTCATATTAGTTCTGTGAATTATTTTCACAGAATTCTCTCAAAAAATTAAAAATTAATTTGCTGGGTACTTTCACCAATCAGCACAGACTGCAAACTTATATAACCCTATCAAAAAAACATATAGTTCAGATGTATACATCAGTCTCTACTATTATTTGGTTAAATATGTTTTAGCAAAGTGCAGTCAAACCACTCTTTAAAGTAATCAACAACCTTTTGCAATAATTCTGGCTTTTATAATCGACATAGTGTGTAGAACAATATGTTGGTTTTAATGGCATGAGCAGCTTTCAAGAACAGTCCACACATTTACAGCAGGGTCAGGGCCACTCCAAAAGCTTAGTATGAATTAATATAAGCCGACTTTATCCATTCCCAAGCTAATTTTGGTGTGTGGTTGGGATCATGATTCTGCTGAATTCTGTGTCAAAGTTTTCCTCGTCTAAGTCAAACTGCTACGTCTGACTAAATTGGCTGTATTGTTGAGCAACCAATGAGAAGATAGGTCAAATATAAACCCCACAATAGATTTAAAATTGTACTCCAAGGTACAGTGGGGCAAAAAAGCTGTTTGGTAGCCACTGATTGTGCAAGATGTCCCACTGATTTTGTCCCACTCATAGTTACACTTCAACTCTGAAAGAAAGAATATATAATATAAAATGGAAATCACATTGTGTAATTTTTTATGAATTTATTTTTATAATGGTGCATAAAATAAATATTTGGTCAATAACAAAAATCCACCTTAATCCTTTGTAATGTAACCTTGGTTGGTAATGACAGAGGTAAAACGTTTCCTGTGGGTCTTTACCAGTTTTACACTCAGTATATTTGGTATTTTGGCCAATTCTTCTATACAGATCTTCTTTGAAGCTGTGATGTTTTGGGACTGTTGCTGGGCAACATGGACTTTCAACTTCCTCCACATATTTTCTTTTGCATTGTGGTCCTGAGACTGGCTAGGCCAGACCAGATGCTTGAATTCTTGCCATGTTTCATCTTCATTGCTTTCACTGATGGAAGGAGGCTTTTGTCAAAAATGTCACGCGGTCCCCTTTGCAGAAAAGCAGCACCAAAGCATAATGTTTCATCATGCGTTTTTCCCATGCTTCACAGTGCATTAGTGTTCTTGGGATGCAACTCAGCATTCCTCCCCCTCCAAACATATTAAGTGGTGTTTATATGCAATAGTTCTATCCTACTCTGGATCATCCAGATTGTCTTTAGCAAACTTAAACAGGCCTGGACATATGCTGGCTAAAGCAGGGCGACCTTTCGAGCACTGCAGGATTTTAAACCAAAGTGTGTTACTAATAGTAATTAATTAATAGTTGACACTGTGGTTGAAACTCTTTTCTGATCATTGGCCAATTCTTCCGCAGTCCTGGGCTGTTTCCTTATTGTTCTAAAGATCACGTGTACCCCCCTATGCGGGATCTTTCATTCAATTTTCTAATAATTGCATCAACAGTTCATTAAAAGCTGCTTGCCTGGTATCCTTGGACAGCTATCTGGTCTTGACCTTGTTGGAGGTTGGAGTCTGACTGTTTGAAGGTGTGGACAGGTGTCTTTTTTACAGATAGCAAGTTCAAACAGTTTCCATTGATACAGGTATCTAGTGGATGATAGAAGAGGCTCTTTAAGAAGTGAATGGATGATTGGAAATTGCAGACCTCTCTCATCTTTTTAAGTGAGAAAGCTTGTAAAATTAAGGGCTGCTAACCACTGTTTTATCCCAATGTCTAGTTTTCTTATTAATTGAATTCTCATGTATTGTATAATCATATCACCTTAAATCATTCAAAGTACCTAGTTAAAAGGCCAAAATTACATATGACATTCATGCCAAAAAAATATTTGCAGATTCCTTTTAAGATGTAAGAAGTGTGTTGCTGCATCGCAGTTTGAGCTTCATGTCAAAGTTCTGACTCTTTTGTTTCTGTCTCACAGCTTTCATCATTATAGGTTTAAGCCACAGAAGAGAGCTCTGTTTCGTGAGAAAGATCAGCCTTGAAACCTAACCATATAATCCCTGCTCTGACAAGATATTTCCCCAGAGAAGTGATCAAAATAAAAAAAACAGAACAACTGGTGTTTAAATGAAACAAACAACTACATCTACATTTTTTTTAACATTAAGTGAGTGTAAGGGATTTTTTTGATTGTTTTAAAAACAACCATCTTATGCAGATCTGAAAAGTTTGATGGTACAGTACGTATATTTCAGTTTGCTTAAATGACATTTACATTTGACTGCCTTTAACAGTTTCACAGCATCTCAGTAAAAACATTTCTGAATTATGACTTTTACTTCAGAAAGTATAACAGGAAAATATTTTTTTCGTTTCATGCATTACAACAGACAGCACAGGTTGTCAATAAATATCTGAACAGGTCAGAGGAAACTTCATAAGTGACCACAAGAGGGAGCCTTAAACAAAACAATGCAGAGTTGAGTAGAGACCCGAACATTTTACTCAAGTAAGAGTAGCAACACTTCAAAAATATTTTTACTCAAGTAAAAAGCAAAAAGTATGGTGT
The DNA here is from genome assembly GCA_028564705.1 of Apricaphanius iberus. Classification (NCBI taxonomy): domain Eukaryota; kingdom Metazoa; phylum Chordata; class Actinopteri; order Cyprinodontiformes; family Aphaniidae; genus Apricaphanius; species Apricaphanius iberus. The sequence continues at coordinate 3,474,526 of JAPXFQ010000717.1, read as the reverse complement.
AGTAAAACTACTCTTAAAAGTACATTTTATCCAAAAAGTTACTCACGTAAATCTGAGTTTATCTGAGTAAATCTAGTTACTACCTGCCTCTGGATAGATACCGAGGTTCCCAGAAAGACAGCCTGGGTCGATCTTTATAATGTTCTTCAGCTTTGAGACTGAAGTGGTCTTTAACCCGGTACCTCTGACTCACAGGAGTCAAAGGTCACACACTGAAGTTTTCAATCACTCCTGGCTCCTATACAGTGCCTGCCAGGTAATGGGCCGTGCAGTGCTGGGCTTCTGTTTTAAAAGGAGCAGCAGATATGAGTGAAGAACGAGGAAGCAGGATTTTTTGGAATAACTTTTTCTTGAATGTTACTTAGCTTAAACCAAAATCATAGCTGACATGTGATTCATTCCCAGTCCTGTTTAAAGACAATACATATGACATATTATTATATATTTTTTTACTCAACTACATCTAGGTGATCATAATCCCTAATCCTGGTGCATGAAATGGTTGTGAACTGTCTGCCATCCTTAGTTTGCTTACATAATAGCCTGAACAACCCTGAAGCGGAAGGTCACATGCCTCATTTCACTACCTCATGGATGTATGGAAATAGGAGTCAGAGCTCTCTTCCCACAACCAATGAGGCGTTCAAGTAGATTTTTACATAATTACAGTAGGATTTCTTAAATCCCGATCCGCAGCCATGACTAAGACAAAAACAAATGAGATTTGCGGTAAATAAGGATCTTATGAAAATAACCAGCTCCCGGGTGACTTAATATGATCTCATATGTCAGGATTTCCAAGTTTAAAGTAAAATAAATAAATAAAATCACTTTGAGCATGTTAGAAGTAGTTCTAGCAGCATCAGCAATTATTATTTATCTCTGTCATATTGTATCACATTAAATAATTTGTACAGAGAGAGCTGCAAAACCTCCAATCTGCTTTGTGTGTGTCCAAAATGTAAAGTAACCACATAGTATTTATGATACTATCCTGGTGGTAAATCCTACAACAAGACTTCTGATGCGATGTCATTTTCAAGCCCCAGGTTCAGACATTTTTGATGAGCATGTGATGCGGTGCTCTTTTTGAATTCACATAAAAATCCCACAGCTGTCCAAAGTCTACAAGTGAACATGCTGCTGTGGTCTTGAAATACATAGAACCGATATATTATCATATTGGACTGTTGATTAGCTAATGCTGTAAAAACACATATGCTAGCTATTTTTTTGTTTTTTTTTTACTTTTATTTGCAATTATAGGAAAAACCAACAAATAGGGCTCACATGCTAGCTAAAACTTAGCAAAAACCAGACTTGAATGATGTCAGACCTTCAAAATGAGGAATTGTATTTATTTAGAACCTGCCAGACACAATGAAATAGGCTAAAACGTCCCAAACAGCAACACATCATGACACATAAAGATCTGCAAGATTGAGCGCCTTAGCTATAATCAGTTTTCAACAGTCTATATTAAAGGAAAAAAATGACATCCATAGGAGAGAGTCTAGGTGAAAAGTACCTCTGACTGAAAACAACACAAAGGCTAATCTTGCCAGAAGCATCTTGATGATTGCTAAGCAATAATACTTCGAAATATGATAAGTCTAAAAGGGAAGTTTGGTGGTGTAGGGCTGCTTTGGTTGTCTGATCTAGGACCTGATTGATTTGATACAATTAATATAACCATAAAGTTGATTTTCTGATTTCTACCAGACAATCCAAGAGAGGCATGTCTAGTCATTGGTTTGAGAGCTAAAGTATGCTGGGTTTTTGCACCAGGACAATGATCCAAATAAAAATGTAAGTCCCTCTCTGAGTGCTCACCTCCAAGTCCATACTAAAAAACAACTAAAGAATTCAAACAATTCCGCAAAGGATGAGAATTTCCTCAACCACTAATAGCACAGTCTATAATACTTTGATTACTCTATTGGTCAAAGTCAAATGCTCAATTTCACCAGCTAGATTTGCATGTGATGAGCCGCTGTTTTATTGGCAGTGTCAAAATTCTAGAGAATGACCGCAGAGCAACCAAGAAAAAGGAGGGGAGAAACAGAATAAAACAGAGAAAAGTCTGAGGAATGGTGAGAGATTTTTCTAACCAATGCAAAGATCAAAGCAAGAAAGCACCAACACACAAGAACTGGAAAATTTTCACTTCTTGGAAGGTATAGTGATTAAATCTGTGCCTTAACTCATATTTACTGATTCACCTATTGGTTACATTTTATTTCCCGTGTTTAAACCCCTGAGGTACAAAAAAAGGAGTTGTTTTAATAATTTGAATTCAAATTCACCCGTTTTTAACAGCATATTCCCTTAGTTAATGACAGTAAAAGCTTGGACTTATGTTTGTTGCATAGTAGATGTATTGCATTTCAAATTCTGTCATTTCTATTGCTGTCAAATTAACACATTAACATAGGTCAATTAAGTTGTAGATCTTCAGAGGCTCTCCAGATGGACATTTCTCTGGTTCCTGGATCCTCATTGGGTGTTCGAGTGGACACGCCTCTGGACCCCGTCTCTGTCGGGGACATGCCTCAGGTTACTAATACTGCATTCCATTTGTCTTGGAAACTCTGAGCGTCAGAGTTGCTGTACACGAGAATGTGACGTCATTCCCGACTTAAAGCATTCCAGCTTGTCTCTCTACACTCCGAGTCGGAAAGAACATGGACGCTTTGAGGGCAGCAGCTGTCGAGGGACGGGCTAGTTATTGCCACTGTCGTTAGCGGCATAGCATCTTCGGCAAACCAGCATGAAAAACAAAGCTGTACATTGTAATCCACGCACAGCAAGGCTGTGCAATGTATAAATTGGTGACCGGATTAAAGCAGAAATGTAGTCATGTGTGTAAGAGCATTTAAAAATGACATCAAAATGACAAAAAGTGCAAATACAAAGAAAATATATCTCAACTACAGGCGCAGCCATCTTTGTTTCTGACTTGCCCCCCCTCTACTCGGTCTACTCTCAGAGCTCCGAGTTGTAGCTCGTATATTCCGACCTAAAGGGAGCGTGTCACTGTGAAATGACGCGAGACAACTGCGAGATTTCTGACTCGGAAAGGTTAACTGGAAAGCAGCATAACTTCGCAAAGTGTGTCCAGGTGAACACGCCTCTGATTCCTTACTCTTTCAGGCGTTTCCGTGAGGAAATGCCTCATTCAGTTCCTGTCTTTACAGAGGGTGTCCGGGTGGACAGGCCTCGGGTTCCTATCTCCACAGGGAGTTCCCAGGTGGACATGCCTCAGCTTCCTATCTCCACAAGGGGTGTCTGGGTTGACAGGCTTCCAGCTTCTATGATTGCAGAGGGTGTCTAGGGGAACACGCTTCCTGTTCCAATTAATTGTCATGGATCCTCGGCTCCACGTCGTTGTCGGAACTCAATGCCGCATCTTAGGTCCTCAGTACCTCTTCAAAAGTCTCTCTCGTCGCCAGTCGTAAAACGCACAAGGTACAACGCATGGTTCTCCTTCACCATCGGCCATCACTCCAACACAAGGTTTTGCTCTGGTGGCCTCCGCCTCAACACAAGTTTCTTCTCCGCCGGCCACAACCTCACCACAAGTTTCTGCTCCGACGGTCACCGCTACATCACAAGATTCTGCTACACTGGCCTTGTGTATTACAAGGTTCTGCAATGCCAGCCTCCAAACCACAAGGTACTGCAAAGCTGGCTATAACATTACAAGGTTCTACAACACCAGCCACCAAGACACAATTTCTTGAAACGCCAGCGTTCAAGACAGAAGGTTCCTCTCAGCCGGTCTCTAAGACACAAGTCACCACACCACAAGGTTCTCTGTTGCTGGCTCCCACCCCTAAATGTTTTTTGTTGCCGGCTCCAAGACCACAAGTATCTCTGTCACTGGCTCCCACACCACAATGTTTTCTGTAACAGGCCTCCTTGTCACCTGTGTCCTCGTCACCTGTTTCCTAGATGCTGATTCCAAGGCCAGATCCTCAGACTTCTAGACTTTGTTTTCTGTTTTTTCTCACCATCCTGGACCCCCTCCAATCTATTAGCATACAGTCACTATTCAATAGATACAGGTCTGCTGCAGCCCACATTTTGTTAAATCTTTCAAATATGTCCTTCATTAGACAATGTGATACTACCAGGTCTGCCATTTTAGCAGGCATAGCTGAAAGTTTTCATGAGCATTACAGCATACTATATATACAAATGTCGGAGGCCACTACAATACCCACTATTAAATGGATAAAAATTTGAAGCATGCAAGTGTCAAAAAAAACAACAACAAAAAATCTGCAGGTGAACAACACTATTAACAACCCTTAAATGTCTTCAGTTTGATTCCCCTCCATGTCTCTAATTTTACCAATTTTGATCTCATTAGCCAATATTCTAACAACCAATAAGATTAGTTACTATGCAGATGATACTAAGCTTTACATTACAATGTCTCCAGGTGACTTTGAACCCATCCAAATGCTAAAGTAATGCATTGAGAAAAGACAATGGGTGGATGTTCCATAGTTTTCTACAGCTGAATGGAAGAAAAAAAAAACTGAAGTAACTAAAGAATTTTGGATGTGAAGAAGAATGATCAAGTCAGCGCACAGCTTCAATTTATACATCTATAAACTACTGATCAGGCCCAAAATCTAGTTATAGTAATGGAATTAGACCTGAACCTCCAGGGTCACATAAAAGGCAGTTGCAAAGGCAACATTTCTAGGATTAAAGGACTAATGTCACTACGGGACCTGAAAAAACTCATGCATTTATCTTTGTTGGATTGATTACTGCTAGAGTAACTAAAAATTCAGTTAGACAGCTTCAGCATTCAGAATACTACTACTCACTTCCTCACTAGAACCAGCAAAGTAGAGCACATGACCTCAATTCTAAAGTCCTTACACTGGCTTCCTGTGGCTCAGAGAATCAACTTCAAAATACTCCTAATAGTTTATAAATCACTGAATGGCTTAGTTCCAAAATATGTTGAAGATCTGTTGTGACCTTACCAACCCCCTAGAACACTCCGGTCTTCCAACTTTAATCAACTAATCATCCCTAGAATCAGAACCAAACATGGAGAAGAACGATATCAGTTTTCCTTATCTGTAAAAAAAATCCAGACTACTCAAAGCTGATGAAACACAGAGTTGCTTTAAATCAAAGCTAAAAACTCATCAGTTCAGAGCTGCCTTAATTAATAATAGCTAGAATCAGGGGCGGAGTTAGGGGGTGGCTACTTGGGGTTGAGCCCCGGATGTTTTCTGAGTAGCCGAATATGGATTTCAATTTTTGAAAGAGGAAAAAAACTTCTCGGAAATACTGTAGTTGCAGTACCAGAGCTCACCAGAGCAGCAGCTACATAAAGTAGTCTTTGTAGAGCCTCCCTGAGCCCCTTGAAGAATAAAGCAGCTGCTTCGGCCGCTTCAGCCGTTTGCCTGCAGGGATGGGAGAAGAGGGGAGACTGCTGCATAAACACCTGCAGTAGAAGACCATTGCTGATTTGGATATTGGGAACATTTTAAAGAGACACCAGGCAACATTTTCATGTTAATTAATCATCTTCGTAAGTCGTTATATGGTTGAATGACTCATTACAGGGCAAATGAAGACTCTCTCACCCGACCCTACAGCCTGTGGGAAGAATATCCCACTTGCAAGTTCAGTGTACCGTACCCGGTGTCCTTCAGTCTCGCGAAGTCTCAGACAGAAGAAGCAGAATCAGTATTCGGCACGCATCTCCAACACTGAGGCAGGCTAGCGAAACCCGGCTAGCGAGTGTGGCAAACTGATGGCAGAGCCGGCAAAAAGCAACAAAAACCCTTGACAGAAGATGCCAAGAAAAGAAAAAGAGCTTCAGACCGAGCGAGGGCTCACACATGCATCAATATTGGTCAAGCTTTTACCGAATGGCGAGAGCTAAAAGACACCGAAGCCTCCAAGTCGGATACAGACCTTGCAATATCTCACTTACTTTACTGATATGAGTTGAATTACGATGGCCTACACTTTTATTCTATTTCACTAAGTCAACACGTATGATAATAGGGAATAATAATCACGTTGCACATATCATGATCGAGCTACAAAAACATTTCTGACTAGGCAATGTTGGCAAATGCCACTGGTCTCGTCATTACTTGTGGCCATCACAAACAAATAAATAGGCTAAATAAATAAAGCGGAGATGCGGCCACCTATTGGCAGTTTGTTTTTTTACGACAGTGTGTTCGAAAGCAAAATCTACTAACGGACGCTAGGGGGAGCATCGTAGAGAAAACACACAGACTTGCCTGGTATCCCTTTAAAGTACAGATTGACAACAGCAGCTTGGAAGAAACGAATCATGATTCAAGTCTGTTAATCTTACTTTAAAAGTACTGGCTTGTTAAATGTCAATTTACTGTAAGTTTTGGTAGAGAAAATTAATCATATGGGAGGAATATGAAAATACTCAAAGATAATAATCATGAAAAATAAGTAAATATCACGAAGGCAGATGTTCTCTGAAACAACTGAAAAACAGTAAAGTAATATTACAGTAAGTAAATATTGTAAAACGCTGAGAATGGGCAATAAAATATAAATATAACATTGTCTATTGCACTTTTTCATCAGTTTGGCCAACAGGGTCAGAAAATCCCGTCATAATTTTTTTTAGTCTTTAGTCTTCAAAGAGTACAGTCTGTAGCATCTGTTTAATTTTACATTTATTTTAATTCTCAATCTGAACAATCTGCTTTAGATCACACATCAAACAGATGACTATTTGTTACTTTTAGTTCCTCCAAAATGACAAAAACCACTGATTGTGACCCTATGTGTAACAAATTAAATTAAATGTTCTGTAGGTTCAATCTGTGCTCTGCTGCCACTGTAGAAATGGATAAAAGCAACACTCCAGCCACAGTTTTGAAATCAGGGAACATTTCTGAAATCAAAGTGATCAGAAAGTCTTAAAAACTCTCTGATGCAGCCATTCCCTGACTCGCAAGCTTCAACGGGAGGAAATACTGCAGCATATGAGTTGTTTCTGTACTGGTGGTTGGCACTGCACTGTGTCTGATCAGCGGCTCCAATCACAGATATTCCCCAAGGCCTCAGTAACTCTTTAGCCTGCTGTCAGCTCCCAGAAAGGGATACATTAAGTACCTTGTTCAGGTTGGGGATTATGCTCAGATGCTGTTATGGGAATCTGTTTTTATTGATGTAGTTTCCTATACTCTGTGTAAAGTTGAAAATATCTGCAAATCTGCAACAAGTGGTCAGGGTTGTGAAGTTTTCAAATAATACTTTGTTATAATAATAGCTATTTTTATGTATGGATGCATGTATGTATGTATGTATGTATGTATGTATGTATGTATGTATGTATGTATGTATGTATGTATACTTGCAAAGACAAATGGAAAAACCTGTGTACGAAAAAAAAACAGCAGGAAAAACAGAGACCAGATTTTTATCTAATACAATAAATAACTTAATAGCTTTTTTGCTTGAGTGTTTAAATGAAGGCAATTGGACCTTTTCTGCTGATTTAGAAAATTTTTCATCTCTCATCCAAGATGCTTTGTCCAATCCCCTCTTTCGGAACTGACGAAGCCTCTTGGATGATAGACTAAACGTTTTCAAGACAAGAAAAAAATCCAGGTGCCTTTAATTAAACTCAAGACTATCATGCCCTGGATGACTGAGAATCTACGTCATTGTAGCACATTTCCTTTATATTATGTGCTCTTAATGGATGTAAGCAGTATTCCCTGGACCAGTGATCTGAGGTGACTTCAATCAACAGCTGACTACGGTGCTGTTTTAATTTTTTGCAAATCAGCCATCTGGGCTAAGCCCCTGATCTCCTTCAGTCCTAAATCCGCCCCTGGTTGGAATGTAATAATATGTCAAATGTTCTGTGTCTGTAATGTTGTATTTTTTGCATTTATTGTTGTTCTTCCCAAATAAGGTAAAGCACCTGGAATTGCCTGGTTCTCAAAAGGGTGCTATCCAAATAAAGTTGCCTTGTCTTGGCTAATGTCAGGACAAGGTTAGTTTCTTCATTTGACACGGTACATTTGTATGTGTTTACATCTTGTTCCAATAAAGGAAGCAAATTGCTTAAATTGGGTTTGCAGAAATACTGAAAATAGGGAGGAGAGACAGAATAAATGTAGGTAAATTCTATCTAAGGTTTCAGATTTTTATCACCAAAGCAAAGAGCCGGAGATCGGCAGGAAGAGGAGCTGTTTTCAAGTGCAAGTCAGCCTATTGTGTTTTCCTTATTTGAATTTGATTTACACAACAGCGAAATATAAACCTCTTATTAAGTATTTATAATTTCTCTCTTATCAGCTAATTAATAAATTCTTATTAAATATGGAGATGTTTGAAATTAAATTTAATGTAAGCTGTCCAAAAAATTATTCTAAATAATCTATCCTCAAATATCCATGCACTTGTTTTATTTTGCCTTTTCTCTTTTAGTTCCATCTCTTTTAGTTCCATCAAATAAGAGTTTTTGTTCCTATTAATAAGGAGGAGGAATACAGGGGAGTTGATCCAACGTTTTGTCACGTGGTGCGACTTTAACCACCTGCTCCTAAACGCCACCAAGACCAAGGAGATGGTGGTGGACTTTAGGAGAATCAGGCCGCACCTTGAGCCTGTCAACATCAAAGGTGACTGTGTGGAGGTGGTTCACACCTACAAATACCTGGGAGTGCAGCTGGATGACAAACTGGACTGGACTGCCAACACAGACGCCCTGTGCAGGAAAGGACAGAGCCGTCTGTACTTCCTCAGAAGGCTGGCGTCCTTCAACATCTGCAAGAAGTTGCTACAGATCTTCTACCAGTCTGTAGTTGCGAGCGCCCTCATGTACGCAGTGGTGTGTTGGGGGGGCAGCCTCAAGAAGAAAGACGCTGGACGCCTGAACAAACTGGTGAGGAAGGCAGGTACTGTTGTTGGCACAGAGCTGGACAGCCTTACATCTATGGCAGATAAACGGACTCTGAACAGGCTACTGTCCATCATAGACAGTCCACACCATCCACTGCACAACGCCATCTCCAGGCAGAGGAGCAGCTTCAGTGACAGACTGCTGTCATTGTCCTGCTCCACTGACAGACTGAAGAAATCGTTCCTCCCCCACGCCATGCGGCTCTTCAACAACTCTAGGGGGAGGGCGATAAAATCAACCATAGAACACTGGACTTAATGCTAATCACACCATGCACCTTCAGTCACACATGCACTTTATCATACACATACATCTACAAGTTGGACTCTAAGTATGTACAAACTGACCATTACTCAACTGTTTTTGCATACTGACATCTGCACAACTGCACTGAACTGGACTGGCAGACATTATACTTTTTTATACCATTATATTTTACCTTAGTTCTTCTTTTAAATTTTTATATTGTATTTTCCCTGCATGCCCCTGTGTTCCCGTAAGCTGCTAGAACTGTGAATTTCTCTTGGAGATGAATAAAGTATCTATCTATCTATCTATCTATCTATCTAAGGAGTGCAGGGTGTTAAATTTTTACATTTCTAGGATGAAGAAGACACTACGTCTTGTTCTCACCTTCTCAGGTGAGTTTTCCACTATGAGGAAAAATTAAAGCCTTTTTAGTGAAAAAATTAATTTTGTACCACAAACCGTTAGTTTAGTGCTCCCTGCTGGTTAAAAACTTACACTGCACTGGAATTCACTAGAATTCGAATGCTGCACTGCTAACGGCTCAGCTCTGATTTCTGACAAATGCTTTGATTAGTGGACTGGATCGGCCTTTACAGAGACCCCTGGGCTAACTGGTCTGACCAAAGCCCATTGACATTCACAAACTGGGAGGTGGGCCAGCCCGACAACAGCGGCAGCACCAAAATCACTTCCTGTGCTGCAATTAAGACAACCACAGGGAAGTGGTTGGATGTTGACTGCAGTGAAGAACATGAGTTTATCTATCAGAACCTGATCCATTGGAGTAGAAGGTTAAAGCTGCGCTTCCAGTCTGAGGCCTACCTGACTGACCCTCACATCCAGCAGCAGATTTTAGAGCAGGTACAGTAAGCCTTGATTGTCTTACAACTGCTGCTTTCTCTCTAACATGGGAAACATAATATATAATTTTAGTATATTTCAGGGGAAAGTGCAATGTTTGTTAAAATGGGATTCTGTTGAGAGTTTTTGAGCAGTAGCCTAAACATGTGGCATCCTCAAACAAAAAAGAAACACATTTTCACCAAAAATAGGCAGCAGGTGCCCAGCCACTGCATCAAAGAAACTAACACATATCCACGGTCATTTCAATTAAAAGGTACAACATGCAATATTGACATGTTGTGGTCAAATTGGAATACAGCAGTCCATGAAGAAAAACAAAGTAGTCCTCTCTCAGTCACTCAGCTCCTCCCCTCCGTCATTTTCATGGAGAGTAACTGATCTGTCAGAGCATACTCGATGATGAGCGGAGACGAGTTATACACAGTAAGGCACTAAGTAGCTAAAAACATTTCACTGCAATATTGAGTTACTGGAAATTGAAAAAGTAACTTGAGATATTTTTTAGAGCAGGCCATTTTAATGATAGCAGTATTAGCCTTTCGTTGTCAAATTACAAATGGCGACACACTGTAGTGTTAAAGACTTGGCAAGCTTGTGGGCGTACGTGTGATTTCACCTGGAGTCAGGAAGTATGGACGTGGAAGAGATATTGTAAATAATTATTACATCCTGTAGCAATGCTTTTGAAATTAAAAAAACTTAACACCACCCAGCCGACTGAGATCGAAATTTGTTCTATGTAACCTTCCTTCCAACATGATTGCGACATTAGACTGATATGTGATTAATCCACTCTAAAATTTTTACATATTGCTCCTTTAAATTAGAATAAGATCTCCATTGAGGTATCTTCTTCAGAATAAAATCCCCTTTGAAAAATTAAAACCTTCAAGCAAGTTTTTAAACATAATTTTTTTCTTTTTCTTTTTCTTTTAACGTGTCCTGTCTAGCAGTTTGCTACTCAGAATTGGTGTCTGAGTTCCAAGTACAAGCCCAACAGATTTACTTTCCCAAGCGGAGTATTACTCCACTTTATGTATATGTATGAAAAATCTTTATTAGTAATTACTGAGGGTTCAATTTCCTGAAGTCATGGACACGAAACCGAGACAAGAAGGAAGAAAGGAAGAAGGTGAAGAAAAGAAAAAGGACCAGCAGAGGCGCGAACCGACGACACAAGACAGGGAGGCAAACAAAGAACACAAGAAAACATCCCAGTCCTCTGCATCTGCCGGACGGCAGAGAGGCGGTAAAACAAAACAAACAAAAACAATGAACTGAACAGAACCACACCAATAGTTCAGATCCAGTAATATAAACTAAGAATTACACATTCACTACACACAAGCATGGATTAATGAACACAATACTAATGTTTCTGGTAAACTCCTGGTAACAACTAACTAATGACGATAACCTCAGCTCAAGATATGTCCGTCCATACATACTTTTGATAAGCCCACACTTCTGTAATAAAAGTTTATCTGTTTGTTGTAATAGCATATTCTCATATTTCATCATAGCTAACAAAACAAAAAGGCTTGAAAACATTGTACAGTTTGTAATTAATCCATATAATATTTCCCTCTGTGATTCGTATCGGTGTTATAATTTCAATGACATTGTAATTTGTTAAATATTACTGTAGGAAATCAAAGGCTTGGTTACTACAGGAATCCATAACATACACCAGTCAGTTTAAGTACAGCTTTTAGCTCATTTACATACAGAAAAATCAGGTCTTTACCAGTTTAAAAATGACCCAATTTTAAACACAAAACCCTCAAACCACAAATTTTACACCATCAAATCCCAAAAATGGAAAATTTTGTGAAAAATCATGATCTTGTGTTGTTTTTGTTCCCCTTCCTCTATCATCAATTCACTCTTCTGCCTCTCTTCATTTCTTCTCTCTTGTTTTTCAATTTCCATAACTTCAAGAAATTAAACAACAATCTCTAATAAAGATTTTTGACACATATATATATATATATATATATATATATATATATATGTCAAGAGGAGTAGCCTACTATAGCATGCTGTGATCTAATGGGTTTTTTTGGAACTCAGACACCAATTCTGAATACCAAACTGCCAGTCAGGACACTTAAAAAAAGTTTGCCTTGTAAAATGAGAAGGTGAAATATCATCAGCAATTTCGCATTAGGTGATCAGTGGGCCAGTTACTAAATTCAACTTAAACCAAACACTACCAGAAAAACCTTTTTTTTTATCTGTCTGTAAGGTTTTTGAGAGGTAAAACCTTAACTCAGCTCTGAATTACTGGTGCAGCAACAGTCGACACAGGAAAAATGCAAAAAGAGTCCATAATTTTGCAGAGCTCTGTAATTTTTATCTTTTTCTTGTTTGAACATAACCGTACAAAGAACATGGATTCCCCTTCACAAAAAGCCACAAAAAGAAAGACCCTGACAAACAAGCATGCCCTTTTTTTTAAGGTTACAATCAGGCCACACCACTTAAAATTAGGTGAAGACAACAGTCACATTTAAGTCATTTTTACCCATAAATCCCAGGAAAATACTTAAACTTTCTATTTACATATTCACAATCAACCTAAACAATTTAAAGTAACAAAATATAAACCAACTGAAGTTAAAGAAATTAAATTCAACATCCTTTCCACCCCTCTCTAAAGTCAACCATATATTTCCCCTTTGTGCAGCTAATTGAACACACCTGCTGCTCATCAGGGCTTCCCATGGGCGAGCTTCCATGGCAACACCTGAACAGGTGACTTCAGAGAGAGAGAAAAAAAGTTATGAGAACAAAAACAAACATATTAAACTTAAACTACTTAAGTGTTCTACTAAGGTTAGGGCCCCTAACAAAGAAAACACAAAAAAATAGACAATTTAATATACACACACAAAAAAACATGATCGGTTAGTGAGGGGAAGAATCCCTCACACTGTCATTTAGCTGCACGATGAAATGGAGACTGATGGATTAACAGATTTCAAACTCCGCTGGAGTGAGAACGATTGACAAGGCATTTCACAAGGAGCCAAAGAAAAACAGAGAAATTCAAAAAATTTTAAATGTGAGTTCTGAAATTTCAGGAGCATTTGTAACAGCTGTTACAAATGCTACAATGTTTTTTTTAGCTAACCTGAGACTATTTATTTCGCAGATGGAAGCTACATAAGCCTTTTTTATCCATGTATACATCAAATTAATATGTTAAGATGGTTCCTTTGCTGAGACTCTGATGAGTTTTGGAAAATTGAGGCAATGCGGTTCAAAAGTGTTTGCATATTTTTTTAGTAGACATCCTGCACTAGTACATTAACTACAATCTGTCTTACCCTGGGTTATATCATGCATATAGTTTGCTTTATTCATAATTTTAATGTCTAAATGTTATGTATAGGCTATGTTAATTGTTTCACTTGTGTTAAAGTAACATTAAAGTTTTATTATCTTCATATGTTTCTTTCAAATTATTACTACAGTCTGAATATACAACTGTGTTGAATGATCTTAATTAGTTTGCCAATACTTAGTTTGTTCAAAGCAGATGAAAAAGGAAATAAATTAAACTTAATGTCAAATTTATTGGATTAAAATATTCAATTCATTTCACTTTTATTTATACAGCGGCAATTCTAAACAAAGGTAATCTCAAGGCACTTTACAAACGTCATTTCAAGACAATTATACAAACATTCCAATCAGTTAAAAGTTTTATTTGTAAGGAATCCCAGCAGATTGCGATAAGTCATCAACATCAGGTTGTTCCCGGATCATGCAGACTCCAACCACAGCTATTCCTCAGCAATCCCTCACACTGAGCAAGCATGTAGTGACAGTGGCGAGGAAAAACTCCCCTTTAACAGGAAGAAACCTCCGGCAGAGCCTGGCTCAGTACATGCAGTCATCTGCCACGACTGTCTGGAGGTCTGAGAAGACAGAGAAAAGACAGCATGGAGGATGCTCGGTGACTTTGAGCATCCTCTGGATGAATGTTCCCCATCCAGCAGGGGACTTTATAGTTGGGCAGGGTACCAGACCGTGTGGAATTTTTATGGGGAGAAAAAAACTGAGAGGATACTGGGTTAACAATCACAATAACAGCAGAAAAAATATATCTGGAGAGTGGTAGAAGACAAAAGTAGAAGAGAGAAGAAAAGTGGTCAGTCTCTCCTCCAACAGTCTAAGCCTGTAGCAGCATAACTACAAAAATAGCTAAGGATAACCTAAGCCACTACCCATAAGCTTTACAAAAAGGAAGGTTTGAAGCCTAGACTTGAAAACAGACAGAGTATCTGCCTCACGGACTACAACTGGGAGCTGGTTCCACAGGTGAGGAGTCTGATAATTAAAAGATCTGCCTCCCATTCTACTTTTAGAAATCCTAGGAACTAGAAAGCCCCAATTTTAATATTCATCAGAACTCTTGCTGCAGCATTTTGGATCAACTGAAGGCGTTTAATTTTATTTCCTTGACTTCCTGATAATAAAGAATTACAGTAGTCCAGCCTTGAAGTAACAAATGCACGAACTAGTTTTTCTGCATCTCTCCTGGACAAGATGTTTCTAATTTTAGCAATATTAGAGAGGTGAAAGAAAGAAATATTAATATTAATTAATATGGGATTTAAATGTCATGTCTTGGTCAAAAATTACACTGAGGTTCTTTACATTATTACCAGAGGCCAAATTAATGTGATCCAGATGAAGTGATTGATTTAGCTTTTTAAAGGTTCTGGTCCAAAGAAAACAACTTCAGTCTTGTCTGAATTTAAAAGTTCTACTGTAATGAAATTTTCTTTCAGATTTTGGAACGTTGTGTCAAGTACATTTAAAGGTTATCAAAAAATGGTCAGATAGGACGGGGTTATGTGGGAGGACTATTAGTTCATCACACTCAATGCCACATGTCAGTACAATGTCTAAAGTGTGTTCACCAGCATAGTTGTGGTAGTTAATAGCATTGGTGGTTGTAATCTGTTTTAGTGGGAGCATGTAGATGGTAAATAGGAGGGGCCCTAGGCTGGAGCCCTAGGCTGGAGCCCTGGGGGACCCCGCATTCGATCTCTGTGTTTTGTGATGAGAATTGGCTAATTGACACAAATAATTTTCTGTTCTTGAGGTAGGATTTGAACCATTTGAGTGCCATACCAGAGAGTCCAACCCATCTCGCTAGATGTTCCAGTAATATATCATGATGAACGGAGTCAAACACAGCATTAAGGTCTAGTAGTACCAGCACTGGGGTTTTACCACAGTCAGTATTTATACGGATTTCATTGAAAACTTGGACGAGGGCTGTCTCTGTACTGTGGTGCCCCAGAAAACAAGACTGATAAATTTCAAAGTGGTTGTTCATTGTTAGGAAGCTGTTTAACTGCCATACACTGGTTGGTGGAATCCATAGAACAACCTAAGCATTTGCATTTTGAATGTTAATGGCTCATGACTGAAACAATTGATTAGTTATTAATTTCATTTTACAAAATTATATCTGAGAACAAGGATCAGCAACTTTTTAAAAATCAGATAACATTTGCACTGGGTGCTATAAAGTAAAAAAAAATGTGTAGAGCTGCAAAATAAGTTAATTGAATAAACTTTGAAAGCTGCTGAAAAGCCTAAATTTAGTTATATTTTAAAATTATGTATCACGTATCCATAGGTTGTGGATCTCTGGGAAAAATTACATTTTTAAAGACAATTAGGAAGTAAAACAAACAAATTGCTATGGATTCAGCAAACCCAAGCAAAAGTTAAACCAAATACAACTGTTAAAGTTACTGTAATAACAGTACTTACTTTATGTTAATCATACCAACTCCTTTGTAACTGTAGGATTTGTTTTGGAGTTGTAACATACACCTTTTCATAGTGCTTTATCTTGACACAACAAAAGATAAATGCTAGAGATGAGCGAGTAAAGCATTATCTGTATCTGTATCTGTTAAACCCATTCGAATTATCTGTACTCGGACTGGGCGGGGCCTAATCTGTACATAGGTGGGGTTTAAATCGGACGTGGGTCTGGTTATCTTGAAATGGGCGTGACTTTAACTGGTATGTGTAATTGATATGGGTTGATTAAAAATTCTTATATTTTTTGCTGATTGGAAAACTATTTAGATAAATCAGCAGTGATCTTCAGATCAATGGTTTTGATAAGAAAAAATTTATGTACAAAACAAGTTTTGCACCAATGAATACAACACTTGTGGTTGCAATTATAAAGTAAAATGTAATTGAGCAAGAGTTTTCAGCACAACATAACTTTCATTTTTTAACTTAAATTCTTTTTATGATCTGTGTGATTTTATATTTTTGCTTTTTTGTTTTTTTTAAATATCCACACCAGGTATGTGTGTTTAGGTAAGTGATTTGTATATATAGTTTTATATTGGGCCGCAGCTATCGATTCTTTTTTTAATCGATTTATCTAGCCTTTTATCGATTTGATCAATCAATTAATCGGATAATTTTTTTAGGTTTTTAAACAACCAAAACAAATCATGCATAACGAAAAATTTCGTGCCTGTAAAATAATCAAGCTTTTTCCTTTTATCTCTCAAAAAACAGAGAACTCCGACTCCAACATTTGTCTCCAAAACTAAGCCCATTTACAGTGTTTATTTATTTGACAAAATAAAAGTCAACTGCAATAATGTAAGTTAATAAACTAAATAGTCCATCCACTTTTTTTGTGAAACAGATTTTGTGAAAAGTTGGAATTGTTTTTGTGATTTTCTTCTTCGCCAGTCACCTAAATTGTTTTTCTTTAAAAAGAAGAGTTTGTATCAACATTGTCCCAAAAACCTTAGTAAAACAAAATGACTACATGTCCTTTTAACAGTTGAAAACTCTAAAATGTGACCAGCTCAGATTGGGTCCCCACTAGAAGAACATCTCTGCTTTTATTTTGGTGCTACAGCCCCAGACCCGTCTTTATTCACCTCCTGGATACGCCCCTGCTCAGCAGCACAGAAGATTTAGGAATAATCAGTTATTAATCATTCTTAACACTCTCGTAATCTACATTTACCTGTGGATGACAGGCCAAACCGTAGAAAAATATCTGAATTTTGTGAGATACCAGGCCTTGTGTGGACAAGGCTTTCTTGCGATGGAACGTGAATATGTTTACTGCTTAAAAAGAACAAGCTAAACTCATATCTACTGTAGTAAAACATCATCATGACATGGCTACAAATACAGTATCAAAATTAGCAAACATCAATGTATACAGGCTTAGGTTATGTTACCTTGTTTAAGTGACACTTGGTGAAACAGCATGGTGGATTTTCTGATGCTGGATCATTGAGCTCGTACTGCTGTGGCCCGCCAGCTCTACTTTGCAGTATATTCACTGTAATTTGTTCTCTTCTCTTTTTTTGAATGTAACGATCCCAAACTTTACACATTTTCTGCCGTTTATGGGCATCTTTATTCTCCGATATTGCACCAACTAAATTCAAATTGTATCACGCGCTGCTGTTGTGCATCGCACAGGGGCAAAAAAAACTGTCCATGTGGAACAATCAGATCCCTGCCGTATGTGCTGGTCATAGGAATTTAATGAGGCTGCGAAGCTGCCTCGAGCAATTTTTGGAATTTAGAAAATCAAGGAACTCGACGAATCGCTGCAGCCCTAGTTTTACACCATAACTACCATTTATTTATTTTATTGATAAAAGAAATAACATTTGATATTACAGTCCCAGACCCCCCCTGGGCCCTTTTAGCGCCTCTTATTCACCTCCTGGATACGCCCCTGCTCAATAGCACTTTAGCAATAGTCACTAATTAATCATTATAAAAACTCGCAGGAGTCTCTGTGTCAGAATAGAGTGAGAAAGTATTTTTTCTCACTTTGGTCGGAGCGCAGCGGGAATTCTGTAACTTTGTTTTCTGCCGGATCAGCGCAGTAGATGTGCTCTTTGGTCAAAGGAGCGCCAGTGCCAGAGTAACCATCGTGCAGCCAAAATAAAAGGTAAATAGAGGCAAGGTTAGTTGAAACATATTTTAATCCTTAATAAATAGGAGGATGTAAAAAGTAATTGAAACTGCAGCTTCTGTCAGTCACATAAACACCCTTCTGAAAACTTGTGGCTGGCTTGCGAATCACGCAGGTGACCTATTTTGGATTAAAAACGGCAAACTTCGCCAACAAGTGATGATTTTTCATGATAGGAATGAGGAAACTGTATAACATAGCACCTTCCTTGGCAAAATGCAAGTGTAACACATGTTTTATTCTGCTCTTGTAAGAAACGGGGAGTGTTTGTGAAAAGCGACGCCATTAGATATCAAAAGAAATTCGGGGGTATGGTGGCTCCGGGACTCAGACACAGTCAGCTACCCAATGAGAATTTTTATTCAATCCGAGCACAGATATTGACTTGTATTACTCATACGATACTCATCCTTGGCAAAAGTGCTTTATCCGTATACTCATTTCAGCCGAGTATCCGGGTCAACTCTAGTCAATGCCTTGTGTAACTAGATACTCTGGGGCTGTCCACCATATGATGAGCCCACCTACTTGAGATGGTCTCAGCTCATCTGGTCCCTGCAGATGAAAAAAAAGGGCCAAGTAGAGCCAAATGGGGCCTAGTAGAGCTGGGCCAAACGGTACTAGTGGAAAAACATAATAAATCTGACATTTACAGTTTTCCTCCATTTGATCTAAAACAAATGGTGCAAAACTTATCCACATACCTGTGTGTCATTTTTTCTATTTTTGCTCACAGACACAGATCTGTGAATGCAACTGCACAGAACTGCTGATGCGAGTCACAAAGCTGCTCTACAAGCCACACCTTCAAACCATAAAGCCCATGCCATACAGCAGGAGGCGCTGTTGGGCTCAGTGAAAACACACCGGAAATACCCAATGCTAAGGACTTAGCACTGAGGGGCGACCCCTGAGAGTTATATTGTGAAGTTGCATCAGTACGTCGGACATTCAGAGCAGATTAAATCCCTAAAACGTTTCCACTATCCACTCTAGTATAAAAACCAAAATACTTTGACTCTTCAAACTTGGTCTAGATTATTCGTCACTAGTAGCAGAATCACTTCCCACTTTGGGATTAGTGAAACCTTTATAGATTTTTGAGTTTTATCAAGGGAAAATTTCACACTTTTTGTTGTATCTGGATCGCTCTAGAACAGCTCCAGTTTAGGAACAAAAGGTTAGGGTCGACATATCATATTAAACACATAGCCCAGGATCTTGAGTTATACCATTCTGGGGGGAAAATTCAGATGTTAATAAATAAATAAATGTGCTAACTCAGTACTCTTAACATTAAAGATCGCCCTCAGATTGCTTGGCTGGGAACTGTAGAATAAGTCCTATGAACCAAATACACTAATCAATTTGTGTAAAAATCCAGGGCTTCCAAAACCCACAATTTTGGTTTTCCATCCATCCATCCATCCATCCATCATCTTCCGCTTATCCGGGGTTGGGTCGCGGGGGCAGTAGCCTAAGCAAAGAGACCCAGACTTCCCTCTCCCCGGCCACTTGGGCCAGCTCCTCGGGAGGAATCCTGAGGCGTTCCCAGGCCAGCTGGGAGACATAATCCCTCCAGCGAGTCCTGGGTCTTCCCCTGGGCCTCCTCCCGGTGGGACGTGCCCAGAACACCTCATTTTCTAGATTGGAAAACTATTTAGATAAATCAGCAGTGATCTTCAGATCAATGGTTTTGATAAGAAAAAATTAATGTACAAAACAAGTTTTGCACCAATGAATACAACACTTGTGGTTGCAATTATGAAGTAAAATGTAATTGAGCAAGAGTTTTCAGCACAACATAACTTTCATTTTTTAACTTAAATTCTTTTTATGATCTGTGTGATTTTATATTTTTGCTTTTTTGTTTTTTTTAAATATCCACACCAGGTATGTGTGTTTAGGTAAGTGATTTGTATATATAGTTTTATATTGGGCCGCAGCTATCGATTCTTTTTTTAATCGATTTATCTAGCCTTTTATCGATTTGATCAATCAATTAATCGGATAATTTTTTTAGGTTTTTAAACAACCAAAACAAATCATGCATAACGAAAAATTTCGTGCCTGTAAAATAATCAAGCATTTTCCTTTTATCTCTCAAAAAACAGAGAACTCCGACTCCAACATTTGTCTCCAAAACTAAGCCCATTTACAGTGTTTATTTATTTGACAAAATAAAAGTCAACTGCAATAATGTAAGTTAATAAACTAAATAGTCCATCCACTTTTTTTGTGAAACAGATTTTGTGAAAAGTTGGAATTGTTTTTGTGATTTTCTTCTTCGCCAGTCACCTAAATTGTTTTTCTTTAAAAAGAAGAGTTTGTATCAACATTGTCCCAAAAACCTTAGTAAAACAAAATGACTACATGTCCTTTTAACAGTTGAAAACTCTAAAATGTGACCAGCTCAGATTGGGTCCCCACTAGAAGAACATCTCTGCTTTTATTTTGGTGCTACAGCCCCAGACCCGTCTTTATTCACCTCCTGGATACGCCCCTGCTCAGCAGCACAGAAGATTTAGGAATAATCAGTTATTAATCATTCTTAACACTCTCGTAATCTACATTTACGTGTGGATGACAGGCCAAACCGTAGAAAAATATCTGAATTTTGTGAGATACCAGGCCTTGTGTGGACAAGGCTTTCTTGCGATGGAACGTGAATATGTTTACTGCTTAAAAAGAACAAGCTAAACTCATATCTACTGTAGTAAAACATCATCATGACATGGTCGCTTATTGATAAGGGTGATTTAATTAGACCACGCAGTCACCTGTTGACAAAGAGAGACTGCATGTCGATACTACTAGCCTGGCTGCTAACACAGGCTTATAAAACTCAGAAAGAGGCGGAATAGAAATCTAATGTCTGTCCTGTAGGATTTATCCTACTAGAAAGTCCACGATCAGAGGCTGGTGTCGAACGGGAAAAATCTTGGATCCAAAAAAAAGGAAGATAAAAAAGTAGTCATCGCACATGAGTCGCACGGGGAGGCAAGCAAAACGCTGAGGGCAGATCAGCTTCTGCAGAGTACTGCTTGTGAACAGCTGTGGCCCGCGGTGTGCATGGGGAGAGAAAAAAAGGGTTAGCTCGAAAAGGTTTTAAAGAGGATCAGACGGTCCAGCCGCTATGATCCCACAAGCCAGGGAATCAGAGATGGGAACAGAGAACGTTCTCAAATCGGTCCTTCCTTGACCATGATTTGGCTGGAAGAGCAGGACACTTCATTCACCACAGCATGGTACAAAGCGGTGGAACAATTCCCGCTCTGGGTTTTTATACTGGCTGCGTCATCCAGTGACGACTCTGCTGTAGAAAATGAGCTTTGTCTTGGGTTTGACCTGGTGCAGCTGGCCAATGAGCTTGGGTCAGTTCGGAGGAGCACTGCTGGCGCTTTCAGGAAGGTGTCGGTTGTCCCAGTGCAGGGGATGCTGGGAGACTGAGTCCATTTTACATTGGATCCGTTTTAATCCTTAACTCTGGGCAGATCCAACACCATCAATCCATTATCTATTCCACTTATCACAGGGGGGCTGGTGCGGATCTCTAGTGGTCATTGTGCGAGAGGTGAGGTACACCCTGCAGAGTTCAACAGTTCATCACAGTAACAGAAAAAATCCTATCTGATAAACAGGACTTAAACCAGTTCAGCACTATATCCTAAATGCCCACACTGTGCCCCCAGCGGCAGAAAAGAATCTGGTGATCAACTGTTTCAAAGGCTCCGATAAAACCCAGAAGCACTTATAGAGGTGACTGCTCTGAATCAATGGGTAGGAGAATATCTTTAAAAACTCTTAAAAGTGCCGTCCTAGTGCTGTGGTGTGACTTCAAACCTGACCAGAATTTTTCTACACAAAAACAAGTATATATTGCAGTAAAAAATTCACAGGCTAATTAAAAACTCATTTAACATTTTGACATAATTATTGACTAGCAAATACTTATTAGCTAAAGAATGTAATAAATAGTGTACATCTGCATTTAAGGAGAATTGTTTGAACTAAAGTTGGTAATAATTTCAGTAAAAAAGTCTGAGAACATATATGTTAAGTAAGAAACATATTAGACAATACCTATTAGCTTGCAGTCACTATTAAATGGATACAGATCTGCAGTACCCAATTAAGTTGTCCTACGTCTTTCAAAAATGTCCTTCATGAGACACTGTGACAATCCCATCTGTGCCAGTTTGGCAGGCAGAGCTGTAAAGTTTCTCAAACACTGCAGTGTTAAATATCCAAATGTCAGAGGTCACGGCAATGCCCACTATTAAATTGATGAGAGTACATTGTCCTACGTGTTTCAAAAATGGCAGACGTGAAAGTGGGAGTTTCATGAACACCGTTGTTGAATTTATAGCCACATAGAAAAGGTGTCTTTAAAAAAAATGTTAGCACCAGTGTTGTTGAGAAATGTCTGAAGAGCATTTTCAGTCAGGGCAGACGCATCAAAACAGAGCAGATGGAAACTGAGCATTGCATTTAGCAGAATTTGGTGTGAACGGCATAAAACACAAAGCTACATGGCTAAGAGCCTAACATCCTCATCCTTTTTATTAACATATAAAACTTAAAACAGTAAAATAAAAACCATCTGCAGGCGAACAACACTATTTAAAGACAAGGTTAGTCGCGTCATTTCTCATGCTTCATTTGTGTGTTTACATCCTGTTCTAATGAAAGCAGCAAATTTCTCAAATTGGGTATGTGCAAATAATGAAAACGAGGAGGATAGACAGAATGAAGATAGGCAAATTCTCTCTAAGGTTTGAGATTTGTATCACCAAAGCAAAAAGGAGATCGGCAAGAGACAAGAACAGGCGCTGTTTTCAAGTCCAAGTAAGCCCATTATGTTTTCCTTATTTAATTTTTATTTACACAACAGAGTAATATAAATCATTCATTAAGTATTTAGCATTTCTCTCCTATGAGCTCATTAATAAGGTCTTATTAAATATGAAGTTGTTGGAAGTCAAATTTCATGTAAACTGTCCAAAATAATCTTTGAAAATAATTTATCCTGAATTTCCTTGCACTGTTTGTGTTTTGTATTGCCTTTTCTCTTTTAGTCCAATCGAATGGATGTTTTTTTTTATTTGTTTTTGTTCCTATTATTAAAAAGGGCAACATTTTAAATGTTTACATTTTCAGCATGAGGAAGACAATACTTCTTTTTCTTACATTCTCTGGTGAGTTTCTGCTATGAGGAAAATAAAACCCTTTCATTCATTTTGTTTTAAAAAAATGTTTCAGATTTACATACACAATTTTTTCATGTCTGTAATACACTGGAAAAAAAACATAAATGCAACTCAAAAATAAAAAGCATTTTTGCTCCCATTTTTTTATGAGATGAACTCAAAAATCTGAAATATTTTCCCTCAAAAAGTACGACATCTCTGACATTGTGCTGTGTGGTTCAACTGAACATTTCAGAGTGGCGTTTCATTGTGGCCAGTCTAAGGCACACCTGTGCAATAGTCAGCCTGTCTAATCAACATCTTGATGTGGCACACTGTTAGGTGGAATGGACTGTCCCAGCAAAGGAGAAGTGCTCACTATCACAGATCTGGACAGATTTGTGAACAATTTTGAGAGAAATGGTTATATTATTTATGTTAAAAACGTTTCAGATCTTTGAGTTCATTTCATAAAAAATGGGAGCAAAAACAAAAGTCTTGCATTTATATTTTTGTTCAGTGCAAAATCTTTACTATCCTCATGTCCAGCAGGGGTTTATGTTCTGTCTACAAACCTGTTTCGAGAGTACCACTATGTGAAGAGCCCAAAGACCTGGGCTGAGGCTCAGCTGTACTGCAGAGAGATGTACAACGACCTGGCCACCGTAGCCAGCCCAGAAGAAAACAACAGCCTGGTCCTTGAGCTAAAGGAACCTGGAAAGTTAGCTTGGATCGGGCTTTATGATAACACTGCAGGCTGGAAGTGGACAATGGGAGAAGACTTTATAAGCAATGATGGTTTCTCACTGTGGTATAACAATCAGCCCGACAACCAAGGCGGCAAGCAGAGCTGTGGGGTGATTAACTTATGGGGGGGCTGGTGGGATTACAACTGTGACACAGAGCGCCCTTTTATCTGCTATGATGGTAGGATCCGCTTGTCTTTTTTTCTATCTTATTGTCAATCATATATCATCATTAATTCCGAGCGATGAAGATGAAAAAAAGGAAAACAAAAATATCGAATTAGCTTTAAAGAATAGAATTTGAGTTTATCTGTTTGTGCTGTTTTTCCTCATTTTCTTTTAGAAAACGAACCTGCAAAACACATTGTAGTGACTACCTTAATGTCTTGGGAAAAGGCTAAGGACTACTGTCGGTCCAAACACACTGACCTGGTCAGAGTGTATAACAAGTCTCAGAACGATGAAATCCACCCACTTATTGAGAGGGACCACTGGATCGGCCTTTACAGAGACCTCTGGGCTAACTGGTCTGACCAAAGCCCAGCAACATTCACAAACTGGGAGGTGGGCCAGCCCGACAACAGTGGCAGCACCAAAATGACTTCCTGTGCTGCAGTCGAAACAACCACAGGGAAGTGGTTGGATGTTGACTGTAGTGAACAACATGAGTTTATTTGTCAGAAACTGATCCATTGGAGTAGAAGGTTAAAGCTGCGCTTCCAGTCTGAGGCTGATCTGACTGACCCTCACATCCACCAGCAGATTTTAGAGCAGGTACAGTAAGCTTAAATCAATCAAACTTTATTAAAGTTAACTCCAACAGCAGACTGACTGAAAATCCTCTTTTACCCAGAATTGTCGGCTTTGCATGTTCTGCACATTCCTAATGACACTAATTATCAAAGAAACAGAAGTAACTTATGAACATGCAGTGTATGACTAAGTTTCAGTAAATGTATGTCTGCATTATATTGTTAAACTGCACACATAATTTTAACTGTCAGAGTCATAATAGTGCAGTTAGCCTTGTAATAGGAGATTCTGAAATATCATCAGCAATTTTACAGTAATAAGTGATGAGTAGACCAGTCGCTAAATTCAACCCAACAGTACCATAAAAACCTTTTTTTATCTGTCATTTAGCTGCACGCTGAAATGGAGACTGATGGATTAACAGACTTCAAACTCCGCTGGATTGAGAAAGATGGACAGGCTTTTCACAAAGAGCCAAGGAAGAAAAACTGAGATAAATTTAACATTTTTCAAATGTGAGTCCTGTTATTTCAGGAGCATTTATACCATAGCTAGTCATGGAAATTTTTTGTCAGTGTTGTGTTAGCTAACCTCAGATTATCCATTTATTTTGCAGATGGGAAGCTACAGAAGCCTTTTTTTTCTCGCTAATATCTATCTATACATTATATACAAATGTTAAGATGTTTCCTTTACTGAGACTCTGTTTGTTGAGGTTGGAAAATTGACGCAATGTTGTTCAAAAGTTTTGCATATTTTACTAGTAGTCATCCTGCACTAGTACCTGTACTAAAAATTTGTTTTACCCCTGGGTTATATCATGCATATAGTTTGCTTTATTTTTTTTACTTTAATGTTTAAATGTTATGTGTAGGTTTTTTCAATCACTGTACGTTCTTTAAAATTGACATTACATTTCTATAACCTTCAAATGTTTCTTTTTCATTTTTACCACAGTTTAAATATACAACTGTGTTGAATGATCTTAAACCGCCAATAAACTGTGTAACTGAATGTGCTTTTTTAATATCCCAATTTGTTCTTTTTTTAAGCAAAACGTCAGTGTCGAGTCTTTTAGGGATTGTATTTTTTTGTTGTTGTTTACAGGTAATGCCTGTTTGTGAGGTACAGACTGGAAATACATTACATTACACAGTAGATAAAAAGAGAAAAAATCTTCATGTCAGATTTGTTGGAGTAAAATATGTATGAGGATATTTTTTTCATTTACAGTCGAAACCAAAAGTTTACATACACTATGTGGAAACGCACATTTCCTTTTTTTTCTGTCCAACATGAAATCGGAATAAACATTTCCTATTCTAGGTCAATGACAATTAATATAATTATTTCTATTTACTAAATGTCAAAATAAAAAGAGGAGGATTTTTTCAGACATTTTTTAATCACCTTTTTCAAAGTCAGAAGTTTACATATACTAAGATCACTATGCCGGGGCTGCACGGTGGTGCAGTGGTTAGCACTGTTGCCTTGCAGCAAGAAGGTTGTGGGTTCGTATCCCAGCCCAGGGTCTTTCTGCATGGAGTTTGCATGTTCTCCCCGTGCATGTGTGGGTTCCCTCCAGGTACTCTGGCTTCCTCCCACATTCCAAAAACATGACTGTCAGGTTAATTGATCACTGTAAATTGTCCTTAGGTGTGAGTGTGTGCATGGTTGTTTGTCCTGTTTGTCCTGCCCTGTGATGGACTGGTGACCTGTCCAGGGTGTACCCCGCCTCTCACCCGTTGACAGCTGGAGATAGGCACCAGCACCCCTGTGACCCATAAAGGATTAAGTGGTTAAGAAAATGGATGGATGGAAGATCACTATGCCTTTAAACAATTTGGGAAAGCCAATATAATGATGATGATTTGGAATCTTCTGATAGGTTAATTGACCTCATTTGAGTTACTTAGAGACACACCTGTGGATGTATTTAAGGACACATTTGAAACACACTGCTTCCTTGTGAATCATCATGGGAAAATCAGAAGAAATCAGTCATAAGATCAGGAAGAGAATTGTCTGCACAAGTCTGGTTCATCCTTGGGTGCAATTTCCAGATGCCTGCAGGTGCCATATATATATATATATATATATATATATATATATATATATATAATGTATATGCATGGTTTATTTAGACTTTATCCAACATTCCCAAAGAACAGCAGCTGGATCAAAGAACAAAGACGCCTGATGGGTAGAGAAGTAAGTAGCAACATGATAATGCTAATGTCTGTAAGCCATTTATCGAGCTGCTTAAGTGATTTTATAACAGCATTGTGTGGTTAATTAATTGCTCTGTAGCAGCTTAGAATGTTCAGTAAATAGGTGCAAACAACACCCACAGCTTTTTTTTTTCTTTCAACAATATCTTTATTGAGTTTCAAAATTGTATACAGAAATTAGAGTGCTTTCACATCAAAGGAAACATCTAGGGCAGCTAAATTATTGTATAACAGTCAATCGCCCTTTCTTGCAAATCAAATATTTATATGACAGAGCAACATTTAAGTGGAAGTACAAAATATATGATCTGTAAAAAGTATCTATTTTCCAAGGGTTGCTAAACTTCAACTCAATTGCACTGTTGTGCATGGTTCAAAATTACAAACAGAAATGTACAATCCACACAGCATTAAAGATCAAGTATTTAAATAAAAGAAATTAGTTTAGGAGACTGCAGAGGACCAACAACAATTACACCTCATCTGCCTCATTCTCCATACTACCAAGATCCATATTTTCTATATATTGCCTAAAGGGACCCCAAATGTTTTGAAAAAGTTATAGTTTCCCCTTGCTAATGTAAGTAATTTTTTCCATAGGTAAAGTTGTGAACAATTCCTTTATCCAGTTAATGAGTTTTTGTTTACTGGTCTTCCTCCATGAGAGTGCTATGACTCTTTTTGCGAGCAGTAGACATAGGTCCAGGGCGGTACTTAACTTTCTAGACATAAGATGTCCATCAGGATATAAACCTAAAATAAGCAGTTTAGGGTCAAGAGCTAATTATATACCCAATATAGCATCCAGAGCTTGTTTAATCTCTTCCAAAACTATTGTACTTTATTGCATTTCCAGACACAGTGGAAGAATGTCCCCTACTCCTCTCCTCACCTGAAACACAAGTCTGGGATATCACCATTATACTTATTAAGCTTTTCTGGAGTTGCATATGTCCTCATTGAGCTTGGTTTATGCTTGACGCATCCGCGAGGTCTGCACATCTCCATTCAGCCAAATTACGTCATTTCAGCAACCACACCTCTTGTCACGACACCCGGAGAGCCTCAAGTTTCCGCACCGCACACATAGGAAATTTTCTAACTACACGGAAAAACATGGCGGACTGGCGGAGGTTCGTGAATACAGACATCTTTATGATTTGGCATGTAGAGTTTACTGTGATCAACTGTGATTTAATGAACGAGTTGACCAGTTGTAACAGTAGTAAACAGCATTAAAGTTCTTCCCTTTTGTTAAAGCTCATGGGTATCACCATCTTGGAAACAACATTTGAGCCGTGCTGAAATACAAATTTCTGCTCTTTTGGAACAGATAATACAGTTATATTCTATTCTATTCTATTCTACTTTGAGACGAGTACTGGTAGTTTGTGTTTTTGCTTCAGCACACACCTCCTCCCAGGACAACGGGGAAATTGAACAATACTGATTTTGAGATGATCTAATAAAGTTTTTCACTTGTAGATATTTAAATCGATGTTTGCATGGAATATCATACTTGGCAATCAACTCCTCAAATGACATCCAAGTTCCACCCTCTGATCCCATGACATCCCCTTTTGACTTTTAACCTTAGTCAGCTCACTTGTTAAAACCAG
Organism: Apricaphanius iberus; assembly: GCA_028564705.1. Taxonomy (NCBI): domain Eukaryota; kingdom Metazoa; phylum Chordata; class Actinopteri; order Cyprinodontiformes; family Aphaniidae; genus Apricaphanius; species Apricaphanius iberus. The sequence goes on along the minus strand of JAPXFQ010000717.1, from coordinate 3,445,917 downwards.
GGTCTGCTCTGCCTGGAGGGAAAGAATGATTACCCCATAATGGGCTAAAGTTTGCGGGAGAGGCAGATTTACCCAGATATTTCTTAATTCGATACCAGATTATAATCATATTTCTGACTATAGTATTTTTTTTTTCTTTTTTTTCAACATTTTGACTTTTGCTGAGTATAGGTACTGGGGAAGGGGAAGAGGCACTGAATAATTTTCAATATTTGTCCAAGGCGGGAGGGATTTATCTGTAAAATAATACATCATAGTCCTCAATTGGGCTGCCCAGTAGTACCAAAGTGGATTGGGACACTTGAGGCCTCCTCTTTCATACGGTAAGTATAAGAGTGATAAACGTTGACTCAGCTGTCTGGTATTCCACAAAAACGTACACAAATCTTTGTTAGGTGTGAGGATAAATTAGCAGGAGGTGACAATGGGATGTTCTGGAACAAGTACAGAAGTTTAGACATTATGTTTAATTTAAGAACATTAATTCTGGCTGTAAGTGACAAGGGCAATGGTTTCCATCTATCTATAGATGAGGTGATTGAGTCTACCACAGGGGTGTAGTTGGCTCCAACAATGTCTCTCAAACAGGGCCCTATCTTAATCCCCAGATAGGTAACAGTCTACCATTTTGAATTGGAAAGAATTTCCAGCACTTTTTCTCTCTTCTGAGTTAAGTATCATTAATGAAGATTTTTCTAGTGTTCACTTCATATCCTGATAGCCTTCCAAATATGCATAATAAATCCAACAAGGCTGGGATAGAGAATGACATCATCTGCCAATAAAGCAATTCTGTGTTCCTGTTTATTTACTGATAAACCAATTATATTTTTATGACACCGCACCGCAATGGCAAATGGTTCAATTGCTAAAATAAAAACAATAAGGGGGACAAAGGGCATTTGGCATTGCCTACATCCTCCTTTTAATTTCAAATGGATTAGATATAATTCCATTTGTCATTATTTCAGCATATGGTTTATTATATAGAAGTTAATCCACCGTCAGATATTATCCCCACAGCCAAATCTTTTTTAATACTTCAAATATATAGGGCCACTCGACTCTATGAAAGGCCTTTTCGGCATCCAATGATTGTAAAGAGTGTCTGTTTTTCCTTCCTGACTATGAAGAATATCCAATACTCGTCTCACATTATGAAATCCCTGTCTACTTGAAATAAATCCAGTCTGGTCACAGGGAATTAGATTAGGTAAAAATCTCTCCAGTCGTCGAGCCAAAATTTTGCAATGTATCTTTAAAGCCACATTAAGAAGACTTACTGGTCTTAAGCTTTCACATTTATTGCATGGTTTACCAGATTTAGGCAGTAAAGTTAGCATATCTCCTCTTAATGAAACTGTAAGGATTCCCTTTTCAAACGAATCCGTGAACATCTTAAAAAAAAGGGGACAGCAATTTAGTTTTACATTTACTATAATTTTCTGTCGGCAGCCCATCTGGGCCTGGGCCTTTACCTGTTTTCAAATGGTCTTTTGTTATTGATATTTCCTCCTTTGTTATAGGTGTATCAAGGTCTCCAATTATTATTTCTAAAATGCTGGGTATCTGAAGGGTATCTAAGAAGAGATTTTGCTCTTGTCCCATATGTGTTATGTCTGAGTTGTGTAATAAATAAAAAACTTAAACGTTTCATTCATTTCTAGAGGGTAAACAATAATCTGTCCAACACTGTTTTCGACTGTGGCAATGTTTTTCTCGTTCTATAATTACCAGAGGCTCCAGGCAAATAGTTTCCCCTTAAGCAAAGCCAAGCAAACTAAGAAGCATTTCGAGACCTTTGCCTTGCAGCCCAGCTGCGATATGACCTTTCATAACACTGCCCCCAACAGACTGGCTGTATATAAAGAAAAGGAATCAGGACTGAAGGTTTATGGAGGAAGAATCCATATCTTTAATAAAGAGGGAACCACAGTACTAGTCCGACACTATAAAGGTTTGATATTGACACTTTTAGCTCAGGAAGGCTACAAGGTAAATCATGAGGAGATAGCAGGAACACTCCTACGAATGAGGACAAAACCCTGGGATGTAAGAAGCCTAAAATTGGCTAAGACAGTTGTGGACAGCTGTGTGATATGCAGAGAAGCCAGAGCAAGGAAGTGTCAGCAGATCATTGGTGACTTTCCAAGAGAGCACACACAGCCAACCAGACCATTTGAGTTGACAACAGTAGATCTATTTGGGCATAAAAAGTGAAGAATGTTGTGAGAAAGAGTGCAAGGGTCAAGGTATGGGGCATTGTCTTCTGCTATATGACATCAACAGCCATGCACACAGATGTTGTGTCAATGATTCACAGCATTAAGAGGGCCTCCAAGAAAGCAGTGGTCAGATCCAGGAAAGAACTTTGTGGGAGCCAAGTCTGCGCTTAAGGAAGTTTACCTGTTTCTGGATCAGTTGAAGGACGAAGAAATAGGAAAGCAGGCTGTCATGCATGGAAGAGACTAGAGTTGGAAGATCCACCCCACAGGAATAGGGCCGCAGAAGCAGCTGTTCAGATTGTGAAATGGGCCCTGCATAATTTGGGAGGGTATGGAATCTTCACGAGGAGAGTTTCAGACGTCCCTTTACATGGCATTGAACCTGGCTAATGAAAGGCTGATAGATGCCAGGACTCAGACTCACAGTCAAGAGTACTGTATAGAATACCACAGCCCAAATTCTCTGCTCCTTGGTAGGGCTGGACCTAAGGGAGACCCAGCGAGGTTCAACTGTGATGGCTACTCTTACAAGAGGCTTAGTGATTCAGGCAGAAGTTAAGGTCTGGAAGAAGTGGAGTCAGATGGCTGGACCCAGCATGTTCGTCAGAAATAAGTGACACACAAGGTAACACAATATTGCAGTTGGCAACATCTTCTTGGTGGCAGACCAGAATGACTTGAAGAGCAAGTATAGGCTTGCCAGGGTTGTCAGTGTTAACACTGACAAGAAAGGTGTTGTGAGGGATGTGAAGGTAAAATGCCAAATGTTCCCAAGTTACCCAGTCTCCTCTGTGAACCAGGAGATCAAGTGGGGGAGGTGTCAGGTCCAAAGTCAGTGTCAGATCAGCCACGCCAGTCAGTCAGTAATGCTGTCTCCTAAAAGCTGTGGAGCAGGGGTGCACAATACGTCAATTGCGATCTACCGGTCGATTGCAAAGGTAGTATTTGTAGATCGTGTGACATTAAAAAAATTGACGGCAGCATATCATCCATCCCTTCTTTTGATTTATATAAAGGGCAGTCAGTCAGATGAAATCTGAATTTTGTCTGACATTTAGGTCACTGCGCATGAGCAAACAACCGCGCTAAGTACTAACTAACTAGCAAGCTTGTCAGCGAGTTACCGCCAGTTTTAGGCCTTCGTTTTTTTCTCTTAAACCTAAGAAAGGGTATAAAAAAGAGTGGGGGAGCTGGACAAAGTAAGAAGAAAAAAACGTATCACTTTCATACGGAATGGGAGGAGGACTTTTTTTCACAATGACATTTTCCAAGTGCGTTTGCCTCTTCTGCCAGTCTACCATCGTAATACCATGGAAGGGGAATGTGGAGCGGCATTTTCGGACTGTTCATGGAAAATACGACACCGACTTCCTGCCGAAAAGCGAGCTGAGAAAGAGAAAAGTAAAGGAACTGAAATCCCAGTTGTCTGGACCGCAGTCATTTTTCACGCAACAAATTTAATAGCGAAAGCCACCAATGAAGCATCGTTCCGGGTGAGTCGCATCATCATTAATAACAAGAAGTCCTTCCAAGACGGAGAGATGGTAAAAGAGGCATTCGTTGAAGCAGCTGACTCATTGTTTCGAGAATTTAAAAATAAGGCAGAAATATGATCTTAGATCAAAGCTTTCCAGCTGTCAAGAAGTACAGTTACACGGCGCTGTGAAGCCATGGCTGAGGATTTAACCCAGCAACTTTGGAAGGACATAGGAGATTGCATGTGTTTCTCACTGAAATTGGACGAATCTACGGACATGAGTGACACAACCAGGTTTAGAAAGTTTATTGAGGATAACAAGAGATTAAAAAATTACACAAATAACTTCCTTCTTAAATGTAAACCAATTTGGATTTTGATACAGATTTTTTTTGTTTAATTCAGATTCCATATTGTATAAAGACAAATAGAAGTTTGATAAAGAGGGGATTAAGAAATACTATTCAGATAAATAGTTGATAACATTTAAATCAGTCTCAATTAAAAAGAAGGCAAGGCAAGGCAATTTTATTTGTATAGCACACTTTCAACACAGGGCAATTCAAGATGCTTTACATATGATTAGAATACAAATGAGCAGTTACAATAAGAAAATAATCAAGAAAATAAAACAATGTAGGGACAAATGAGTAAAAAACACAGGTTTAGTTCAATAACTGATCTTGCTGAAGAAAGTTCACAGTTTTTAACATAAGAAAGCATTTACAGTAATTAAGACAATAATTTGTGTGACAATTAAAAACAAACAAGTAAAAACAGTTACTCATAAGCATGTCTAAATAGGTAAGTTTTAATTTTATATTCAAAAGAAGAATTTTATATTCAAAAGAGAGTTTCGTAGTTAATTCAAGTTTTTGCATTATTTGCATCTTTAACTATATAGATATATTGGCATTTTTATTGTATTGGTAAAAAAAGAAGGATTTTTCAATGGATACTTAAGCAACTTTAAAGGACGCTGCTTAGAACGACAATGTGTCTGAACCCACTCAAAACAGGCCAAAGATTCTCACCAATGATCAGATCTGCGAGCTTATCAAAATAAGGTGGAACAATTCAGAAGCTCGAGAGATTACTTAATACATAAATCTATATAGTGTCAAAAATATAGTGGGTTTCTAAACAGAATTAAATTGGCTAATTAAGAATAAAATACAAGCTGCATTGATAAAGGACAGACTGAGAAGCAAACTGATTTTTCGATTGGAATAAATACATAATGGTTAAATCGCTGAAAAGAGAACTTGAAACATGTTGATAAACCATTGTGGTGGCCCATCTTTATAATTATTTACTCATAAGATGAACAAGACATTTATTAAATTGACAAAATCAAGAAAGGCATTGCATTGAAAATCTAGAAGCAGGGAATAATTAGGAAAACAGTTTAAGCTGACATAACAGGATGAATACCACATAGGCCATTCCTGTTGGTAAAATTAGTATACATATTTACCATAACTAATACTGAAACAATTATTACTAATATAACCTGACAACATAGGCAGTCTGAGTGGGAAATACATTTAAATTCAGCATTTGCAAAAGAGACTAATAAATAATAAAATGACATTTTTTAAAATGCCACTGGATTTAAAGGTACTGCGCTATCTCCCAACATATCAACAAGGTCCTGGTTAGTTTTAAGGAACAATTTCAATGTCCTTGGAAAGGTGGGCATGGGAGGTGATGGGGGGGGGATGCACATCAAGAGCCTGGCCAGCACGAGGAGCGTGACACAACACCATCACAACCATCTTCCATCTTGCCCTGCTCTGGCTAACAATGACACAAGGGGAGACACAGTGAATACTGCTGAGGGCACAGACTTTCCCATGAGCGGAAAAAGAGGTGGCAGTCTGTGCATAATGACTGAAAAGACGCAATATTTCTGGTGAATATAAAGGGAGGCACCTGAAAAAACACCTCTTCATGCTGAATTTTCAAGGAAAAGGTGTATAAACTGACTTGTGTGGTAAATAAAATGGACAATTCCTGCTGAGAGATGATGCGTCACTGGTTGCTGATATCTTCTGGGGATGTCTTCTGGTGGACTACCAGTAAGGGCTTCTGTTTTTCTGATTGCATGGTTGCTTGAATTCTAAACCCTTTGTGCCTCCCCCAGACCCGCTTTGCGTAACACCCTACCCTCTAGCAGGAACAATTTGAAAGTTGGGTGAAAGGAAGAATTCGGCATATAACATCAGGTCCCTGTTTGGTGTGTTGAGAAAGCGTTGTTTTGCTAGCAAATTCGATCCTTGTTAATACACAACTGTATCAGACGGGACAGGTACTTAAATAATATCCTTATTTTACTTTTCATCCACAGGGATGTACTAAATTTAGGTTAAGCTAAATTGTAATGGAACATTTCAATCAAATCAGGATCAAGTCAAGACTTTATTTATACAGCACTTTTCATGTAGAAAGAGCAAATCAATGTGCTTAATAAATTAAGATGACAAAAGCTAGAATGAATAATAAAATGATTAATAAAGTTTTAGAAGGGATGTGTATTAAAACTCAACTATAATTAAAATAAGTAAATCAAACAATCAATGTAGGTAAACAGTCTGAATAAATAGTAATCAGTTAAAAGGTAGAAAAAGAGGGTAAAGTTTTGAGCCTGTTCTTAAAAACATCTATACCTGTCCAGCATAATTGAATAAAAGAAAACAGGAAAATCAAGATGACCCCGTGCACTGCAATCCTCTGATCCAATTGATGTTGGTTTTATGCAGATTGAGCCTATTACTTTTGAACTGAACCTGAGGCTGAGGCATTAATAGAAGACATACTTGAAGGCTTAAAACAAATGGTTGTTTAGAACCCTCAAGTTCTACTTATAACACTACTATTCTATCTAGAGGAACAAGGTACGGGAAAATACAAAAAAATAAATTATCTTAAAGCGATAAATGGGGCTCTTAAACCTGCATTAGGCACCACACTCTACCCTTACACAGCATTGGCTAGTTCAACTCCTAATTTAAACTGACTTACAGATATTGACGTGGCAAATGTTTTTTGAGCTTACTTTTACATACATCAATTAGGGAGGTGTTTTTGTTTAGTTCTCAGGAACAACAACTAGGATACAGCAAAATAACAAGGGTTTGCTCTTTCCCTAGGGATCTTTAATCAGATATTTAAACGATTCCTCAGCATATTACAGTTAGAATATATTGAAATGGAGTGGACGTCCAGTAAAAGAACAATGAATCGGGAAGTACTTTTGACCTTACATTTCAATGTTAAATAATAGTTTAGTTGTTGTATTTCAAAGGGTACATTGTATTACTATGATATATTAAAATTACAGAATTGGTCATTTTGGTATATACTCCTATAGCCATGGATACTAAATAAGAAAGGTTGAGGTAACTGGCAGAAACTAATCTGCTATTGGACAAAACATTCTGCTGGGGTACTCAGGACTCAGAAAAGAGAAAAACAAACATTACATTACAATGCCACACTATTATTAATAGGGGGAAATGATATAGCAAAGATTTAATACAGTTACCAACATTCTAAGCCAATTCTTTTTCAGATTATGACTCTTTTTAATTTAATGACCCACCGGATATAAAACAAAATCTTTTAATCAAAAATAAATGTGACTTATATATAGGGGATGACTGTGACAGGCAAACCAAGTCCTTCTAGCAGATTGGTTCTGGGCAATACACAATATAGGACTTAATTTTTTGCGAAGTGATAATGTATGGTTTCGGCACTTAAACATATTTGGAATTTAGAAGGGTTAGGCAAACTAATAAGTAAGTTTAAAAAATTTTCAATTATTTATGGCTTGGAATAAATCTTATGAAGGCCAGGTTTGGGGACACTTTTTACCTATGGTTACACCTGTGATGGGGTCTTTTTAAGACCTGTCTGGGTTAGGTGGATAGGTGACTGATTACATACTTCACGGTGACTCCGGTCAGGGGTTACAGATTCCTTTTGGTATTCACTTATGCATATGGTTGTTAACTTAAGATCAAAATTGGCTAACATGACTGAGCAGATAGGGCTGATTGGTAACAGGCCCTCCAAATTACTTTGATGGCCATCAAGACTCATTAGGATACCGAACCAAAAATTGTTATTTTTATGAGATGTTCACAAGCTGATGTCCAGCAACAGGTGGAGAGCTCCAAGTCTCCTCTGATCCCAGAGGTGCGGCAGCTGACAGCTCTGGTCAGGTCCCTGACTACAGCTCTTGAAGGGGTCCAAGGTCCAGCTCCAGAACCCTTTGGGACGAAGGGGTGTGGCTACATGTCTACAACAGAGAGCGTGACGAACCTAGGTGGTCTGGCCCGTTCCCCGGCCCAGCGATAACCACACATGCTGAAGGATAAAGTCTTCGTCTGGCATCATTGGCTCCAGATCCCAGCCTCGCGCTGAAACAGATCAGGCAGGATTTCCAGGATTACCTACCTAAAGAAGGTGAGGAAGGTTTTGACCAAGCTGACACCAAGCTGTCGCTGAAACCACTAGGAGGCGGGGCCTGACTCACCCAGAAGAAATTGGTGGTATGCGGTGAAATGGGTAATGAATGAAGTAATTACCATTTCCAAAGAGGGATATACAGAAGAGGAGGAAGGATCACAACTCACACACTAGCTTCACAACGCCCCTGCAGCTGCCAGCAGTCTCAAAGAGGGATCTTCCAACAGGGGCAGAGGAGAAGATATATATACATTGCTGAAACAGTTGAAAGAAAAACGCTGGAAAGCACACTGATCAGCTCTGTTAAAGCTGGAAATCTAAAACCAGGCGCACTCCACACGGATCAGCTTTGATTAGATTTAATTACGCCAATCTCGCAGCTGCCAGGTGCCAAAAAAAGGGACTACAACGAGAGTCAAGAAAGAAGAACAGAAGATAAAAACATACTAAAAGAATTTTAACCACATATTTTCATTTTACAGGTGGTAACCATTTAAATCATTCAATTTACCATTTTTATTCACAGGTGCAGTTTCTTAAAACTGCCTAAAAAGGGCTTCTTAACACCTCATTTTATTCATTTATTTTTTAGGATTTCTTAACATCCAAGTATTTTAAACTTTTCGCAAAAAAAAGAGGGTCTACTAGATGAAAGGACAGAATAGCTGAGCTGTAGTTAAGGTTAAAAGTGCCCCTGAGGGGGTGGTCTGACCCATTGATCCCCAGTACAAAGGTATTACCAGCCAGAATTAGGGAAAGGAAAGACTGGATAGACTCAAGGATTTAAATAAGATGTTATAAAGATTTCTTAAGGGTTTCTTAACACCTACAGTTTTTAGTTGTATATATTCTGCATTTTATTCAAGTTACTTATCAGTGTCAATTGGAGTTTTTCATTATGCTTTGGTTTCTCGTTTGCATGATGTTTCTTTGGGGTTTGCTGACAATTGCTGGAGTTTTCACCTTGCATTAAAGGACATTTGAAATTAGTCTGCGCTTGAAACCAAAACATTGCTCAGTGCATAAATTTAAACAGGATCGCAGTAGGCATGCTGTTAGCTGAAAAGGGTGGTGTCTGTTCCATATTCGGTGACCAATGTTACAATACCAATGCAGAAGGAAAACTAACTAAAGCAGTGGAGGGGCTTAGGACCCTGTTAAACAGATTAAAGGAACAATCTGGAGTTGACACTTCGATGTTGGATCATTTGTTAAATAACATGTTTGGAAAATGGAAAACTCTTGTGTTATCTGTATCGATGGCTTTTGCTGTGTTCACCTCCATACTGGTTCTCTGTGGGTGTTGTTGTATTCCATGTATTTGATCTCTGGTGGTAAAATGTATTGAACAGGCAGTTGGAAACAATTTGCAAGCCCAGTATGTGATGATGCCTCAAATGGACCCACGAGAAGGAGAGATTCAGAGGGTTTAGTTCATTGGTGTTAAAACGAATGAAAAGAGGGAATTGAAGAATATTATATCTTTGTGAACACTTTTATATGCATTTTTGTATAACCTGCTTTACATATATTTGGGTAAACATTTTATATGTTTCATATAACCTGCCTTAATATTTCAAAAAGGAAGAAGCTGTTTTCACACGGGAAAGGAGAAAGGAGGAATTCTTCTGTACTTCTTAGAGCAGATGCTGATGTGTTCAAGGACATGTCAATGAGTGTAAAAAAACTGTGGAAAAGCACTGAGTTGTTCATCATGTGATCCTTTTGTGCTGTGCTGAAATGAAACTGGTGCTCCTTGGAAGGGAAGTAAGTCATTGTTTGCACCTGTCCAGCAACAGCTCTCTCCTGATCAGGTGGGTTCACTCAAACAGTATTCTGTTGTGTGTTGTTCTTTCTCTCTATCCTCGAAGGGGGGTGAAAAGATCCTGCTGAGGAAGTTGGGTCCTCCTGGAAACATAGAGACATAGAAGTGAAAATAAAACCCAACAGCCTACACGGTAGCCGTGATGGTTTTTCATCCATGACTTTGATAAGGTGTAAACAGCCAGTAACCTCGCTACAATCCAGTATTTTCTGGAAAAGATCAACTGATACTTGACAACAAGTTCAGACTCAACTTCATATGACTTAATGTCTACATCTGACAGGCCAAGTTTGTTTATCTTTGACAGAAGAACATAAGTAAAGAACTGTGTCCTAGATTGTGGACGGCCAGGTAAGTTCTCTGAGACTAGGCTGTGGCTTGTATGGTCAGAAGGCACTTGCACCTGCTGTTGGATGCCAAACGAAGAACCTGCACAAACTTCTACTGAAGCACAAGTAGAAACATCAGCCAACTTAGTATTATGTGTTAAAGTGACTGGCTTAATCAATGGATTATTCACACTTAGTGGGACCCAGCCATCTTTTTCCAGAACTGACACTAAAAGCCTAACTATGACTGTTCTTGGCCTACATCCAGCAGCCATTGTCTCCACTACAATCGTGCTCCCGTCAAACTGTTTCTCCATACTGTCCAAGTGTTTTGTCATGGGCTCTTGACTGACAGCTCTTTTAATTTTGACAGTTACGACAACCTTAGGGATCTCCTCTTCACAGCTCCCCATCCTATAAAAAAAATAATAATAATCTCAGTAATAATCTCAGTCATCAGTCATAATCAGCAGTGACTCAGCAGTCACTGCTCCACATAATCTCTACTACAATCTAACACCTGGAACAGTGGTCCTGAAGATCCTTCTTCAGCTTTAGTCTGGCAAAAACTGTCATGATCCGTCCCTGTCTGTGTTGTTTTTTCCTCCCTGTTTCCTCCCAGTCTGTTTGAGTTTATTAGTCCTAGTTTGTTTCACCTGTTTTGTCCTCCCTGTGTTTCCCTCCTCTGCTCCCAGGTGTTCCCTGTTTTGTGATTACCTCTTCCCACAGTATATATGCCCTTCTGTGCCTGTCTGTCCTCGTCGGGTCGTTGTCGTCGTTACCTCCCCTAGTTCTCTGTGCTTCTCGTCTTTTTTGGACAATTAATAAACATGGGCCGTAAGAGCCACAAACGCCGTTCCGCATCTGGGTCCTCCTTGAGCCTAAACATGACAAAAACATACCACAGCCAACAATCAGTTCATCTTTCTGGCTCTCCACAAACAGTTTTGGGACAATTACTCTGCAACCGTAAATTTCCATCTCTATGTCCCAAATGCCAACCAGCAAGGTCCTGGTACCCCCACACCCAATCAACACAGTGTCTGTTGGCTCAAGGGGGAGGTCTTTAAAAACATCCTGTTGTAACAACTGAGGTAGTATTTTTGAGCTCAAACCTTTCCACCTAGTGTTGCATCATCATAGTGTTGTATCATCATAGAATAGGTCATCGTGTTAAGTCTCTGAATGTTCTGAAAATATGGGAGTGCGTCCCATCACTCTCTCTTCACAAACAGTGCAGCATTTAATCTCCATGTCCTTCTCAAAAATTGCATCAAGGGGACTACAATCAGGCCCAACACTTTCCCTCACCACATGCAGCCCTAGTTTCCCTCGACTGCTCATCCAGTTTTACATCCCTGGGTCTCCTGACCACAGCTGATAGCAGTTAAAGCCCAAATGGTTGGACCTATAGTGATACTGAGTAGAGAGTCGAATATCACTACACACCACACAAGGCAGGTCAATTTTATTTGTATATCACACTTTCAGCACAAGGTAATTCAAGGTGCTTTACATAATTTGGTGGTAAAGAAACCAAATATATCATTAAAGCATAAAAAGTAACTAGCAATTAGACAATAAAAAACTGAGTAACATATTTGTTATGTTATGGTTACTGCTCCAAAGCAAGTTCCAGCAGGGTTATGATATGGTCCAAGCAATCTGGTGGACTCTCAGCTGTCTGTCCAGCAGATGGCGAAACACAGTTGGTGAAGGTACTGTGGCACCCGGTGGTTGTAGCACCTTGTACAAGGCTTGTCACTTCCTGCTGTTGGGAAAATGTGCCAGAAGCTATTCTGAGCTTGGCTGACTTACTGCTCTCTCTGCAGTGCTATACAAGTGTCTCATGAATATCAGTAACAGTCCATTCTTTCAGTGAGTGACAGTTCCGGATCAGGACTGTTCTGGATAAACAAAGCAGCTATGTCACATAACAAGTAGTCAAAAGTATTTTGTCTCCAGTCATTTCAAGAGCTTTGTCTTAACCAATAGTCAAAGAGTGCTCACCAGCATGAGGAGAAGTAGCATAAAAATCGGCTAAAAGCAAACTAGCAGACGCTGTCACTAAAATGCTCTTTCAGTGTCTCGAAAATGGCCTCTGGTCCCTCACTCAGGGTCAGCACTGGCTTACTACATATGCCCACCTTAACAACCTGTGGTGCCCTCCCAACAAGCTTAGACATAACCTCTTTCATTTGTTCAGCTACTGGGATGCCATTCTGTTATTGCTGGGTCACATTTCCGCCGCTCTAACTTCCCGAGGGGGTGCGTGAGTGCGTAAGGGGGGGCTGGTTGCAGAGAAGTCAGATTCTCAATCACATTATCCAGCAAGAGTAGTCGAGCTTCTGAAACTCCAGTTCAGTTCGATTCCAGCCAGACTAAGGCCTCTACATGCATTTTAAAAGTCTGATTTCAGTCGGACTAAGGCAATAATTTGAATTTCTCTTATTTGCATGGAAACGTACTGACTGTTGACAACCCCTAAAAGCTGATAATTCTTCTCATGTAAACAAAAGGTTAAAACACATAATTTGACGTTGGAATATGTATTGTAGGGGAAAGAATTTCTTGGCCCCTAGCTGATTTTGTAAGTTTGTCCGATGTCATAGAAATGAAAAGTCTCATAACTATATCGTCTTAGTGGTAGGTTAATTTTAAAAAGCAGCAGGTATTTGTATTTGTATTTGTTGAGGGTCGAGAAAATATTTTTATTTGAGTAAAATTTAAAATAGGCATAAAAAAATGTTTTTTGACTGAGATTCTCACCCTATCTCTAAGGGAGACCCCAGACACCCTACGAAGGAAACTCATTTCAGCAGCTTGTATCAGTGATTTGTGGATTTCCAATTAGATATATTCAGATTCTGAAAGCAGTTATTCAAATTTAGTTTCTGATTAAACACATTTCTGTCCATAGCAGTATCTTTAGGATTCATGAAATAGGAATTCAAAGTTAAAGCTCTATACTTTCGAAGATTAAACTGGAGGAAGAAGTTTGTTTGCACATGCCAGGGGTGTATCTATCTTTATTTGATTTTAGTTTCTACAACGCAACAGGGCAAAACGTGGATGTTGTGTCATCTTAGCAGAGCTCATGGTTGCTTTAGCAAATTTGATTTCTGACAAAACATAAAGGATGTACGAAAGTCTCTAACATCAGGTTACTCTGTTACAGATTTACCAGATCAAGTGTGCCTAAGTGTTGCCATGGTAACGTTTCCCTTGCCTCGCTATTCGTAGCTTAGCTTTAATCAGAGAAATTCTATTAAAGAGAGAACTCCCACTCTCATGGTACTTCCGGGTTCTCAACTGGTTGTAGTTCCACACTGGTTCCATATGAGGGCACTCTCATGATGAGTGCAGAATGAATGGAGGTCTATGGAGCAATACCTCCCAAAATCCACTTTTCTCAGGATTATTATTTTTTTGTCTAGTAATTTGAATACTTTTTTCGAAAGGAGATGCAAAGACATTTTTCATTGCTGGCTGTTAGATTTTTTTAATCACTTATTTGCTCTAAAAAATATTTTAAAATGTCAATGACGTCATACACATCGTACGATCCTTATTGTTTAGTTAAATTTTCACTGTCCGTACATAACCATAGGCTGATAACAGTGCTAGCAACCCAAAAAAAGTTGTTACGTAGAGAAAAAGAAAAAAAAACAGGGGCGAAAAGTCCGCCTTAACATTCTGATGGCACTTTGGATGCCACGATGTCGTCAAGCCGTACCTCGTAATCAGTCCTTCACTGACCAATCAGCGTTTATTAGCAAAAATGCTAGCATGTAAAATATGGGCAACAACCGCTAAATTTGTAACAAAACGAGTGGGCATAAGTACTCGTTCATTCAACTTTCGACTTAAAATTCCTGTTGAACTTGCAAAACCTACAATCAAATCTGAGATTTCTTAAGGGCAATCAGATGAAAGAGACAAATGTAGTCATCTAGCTCCATAGATTCCCATTCATCTTACACTCATGGTGGTCGCCCCCAGTGGAACTCTAGTAGAACTGCAACCAAATTCCGTTACAATGGGACCAAATAGAGAGTGGCGAGGCTTTCCTAGATATGGCTCTGCTTTAATTCAGGGAAATTATCAATATTAAAATTTATAACACAGTGGACAAACGTCGGTTATACTTTGTGTACATGCTTATATCTTTTTTTATTAGTAACAGCACCTCCTCCTAGCTGAATTTTCAGCCTCTGCAATACATATGTTAGAAAGCCTAAAATAACTGTATTATAGTGTATTAGCACTTCCAAAAGTGTGCAGCTAAATACTGTTGAATTAAATAATATTAAAATTAATTCAGTGCATGTTCAAGCAGAGACAAAATGGAGCCAATTTCCAGTTCTTAACATTTATTTTGAACAGATTAACAAATTGCAGTTTACAGAGAAAGATGCCCTAGTTTCTCTGGGCCAGATTTAAAGAGATCTGACAATTGAATGATCTTCATTTCACAACTTTATAGACACCGGGCCTCGCCAGGACTCTAGGCGTTTCTTCTCCCTCCAATCAGAACATTTCCATACAGTGTCTTAACCATGATTGGCTGTCAGAGAATTATGCAGTCATAAGATGAGACATTTCCCTGTTCTTGGTCAAAAGTTCATTCTGAGAATTATGGTTTTATGGCAACACTCCCAGCTTCATGGCCTCCATCCTTATCTATACAGACATCCTGTTTTTACAGCCTGCAATAAAACTTACCCAAGAGTTTTATGACTTAAAAGCTTATCCCAATAACAAATACTGACAGACAATATATTTTTTACAACCATGCAAACTATATAAAACAGACTTTTACCTTCTGAATAATAGTTTAAAACATATGTAGAAATATTACCACAATACATAACGCTTAACGCATAACGAGAAGCCCTCTGAAGAGCTGCCATGACGGATTTCTCCTGCCTGGAAAGACCCGGCCGACGGCAGCCATGTTGCTTCAGTTGTGCCTGAGTCACCAGGGGGCTTGTTTTGCAGGGGGCGTGTTTTATAGCGGCATGGTTAGTAGCGGCTCTGGCTGCAGCCAATGGCATTAGCTTCAACTAGACCCAGGCCTAAAACCCCGCCCCTTCATTTGAATATAAGGATACGAAATTAAAGAGAAGCACAAAAAGGAGCAGCACAAAGAGCTGCTGCAAAATAAAAGAACACAAAAGAAAAGTTTCACATTTAAAAAGACAAATGAATAAATAAGAACTTTTATTTTGTACATTTCTGTGTTTATTTTGTGCAATATTTATTTATTTTGGTAATTATTTATTTAGGTATTTATTTATTTAGGTATATTTTGCAGAATATTTATTTATTTTGTTATTTATTTAGGTATATTTTGTAGAATATTTATTTATTTAGATACATTTTGTGTGATATTTATTTATTTAATTATTTATTTATGTATTTAGGTATATTTTGTAGAATATTTATTTATGTTGGTATTTAATTATTTATTTATTTATGAATAAAATGGCATTCCATCCATCCATCCATCTTCTTAACCGCTTATCCAATTCAGGGTCACGGGGCAGCTGGAGCCTATCCCAGCAATTATCAGGCGTTAGGCAGGGTACACCCTGAACAGGACGCCAGTCTGTTGCAGGGCCAACACAGAGAGACAGACAACCATTCACACTCACATTCATTCCTAGGGACAATTTAGAGTGATCAATTCACCTATCATGCATGTTTTTGGACTGTGGGAGGAAGCCGGAGTACCCGGAGAGAACCCACGCATGCACGGGGAGAACATGCAAACTCCATGCAGAAAGACCCTGGACCGGGATACGAACCCACGACCTTCTTGCTGCAAGGCAACAGCGCTAACCACTGCGCCACCGTGCAGCCCCCAAAATGGCATTCCATACCTAAAAAATTGGACTACCGTTCCAAACGAAATCTGGCCCATTTAAAGTGGACCAAACAGTGCAGGTCTGAATACACCCTAAGAATCTAAGAACATAACATCCCCCTTTTTGTACTCAACTAATACATTCATTAATCCTAATTAGAAAATTTCAAAACGTAAAATACAAAGCATCTACAGGTGAACAAAGCTATTAACAACCATTAAATCTCTTCAGGCTAATTTTTCTCTCCCTAATGTCAGGACATGGTTACATGCTTCATTTCACACGGTTCATTTGTGTGTGCTTACATCCTGTTCTAATGAAAGCAGCAAATTTCTCAAATTGGGTTTGTACAAGTAATGGAAATAAGGAGGAGAAACAGAATAAAGGTAGGCAAATTCTATCTAAGATATGAGATTTCTATCACCAAAGGAAAGATCCATGCAGGAGATCAGCAAGAGACAAGAACTGGAGCTGTTTTCAACTCCAAGTAAGCTTATTGTGTTTTCCTTATTTATATTTTAATTTATAAAACAGAGAAATAGAAATAAACCATTACTTATTAAGTATCTTTCATCTCGCTCCTCTCAGCTAAGTTATAAAGTATTGTTAAATATGATGGGGATGTTTGAAGTCAAATTTAATGTAAGCTGTCCAAAATAGTTTTTTGTGATTAATCTATCCTCAGTTTCCATACACTGTTTTTTGGGTTTTTTACTTTTCTCTATTATTCTCATCAAATAGATGTTTTTTTTTTGTTTTTGCATTTGTTCCTATTAATAAAGAATGCAATATTTTAAATATTAACATTTACAGGATGAGGAAGACATTACTTCTTGTTATCACCTTCTCTGGTGAGTTTTCTTTGTGAACAAAATAAAACCCTGATTTCATATTGTTAAAAAACTTTTGAAAAAATTTTCATAGAGCAAACTTTTTTTTCTACATTTTTGTAATAAAACCTTTACTATCCTCTGGTCCAGCAGGGGTTTATGTTCTGTCTAAAAACTTGTTTCGAGAGTACCACTATGTGAACAGCCCAAAGACCTGGTCTGAGGCTCAGTGGTACTGCAGAGAGATGTACGATGACCTGGCCACCGTAGACAGTCCAGAAGAAAACGACAGGCTGTTCCGTGCAGTAAAGGAACCTGGGAAGCTTGCTTGGATCGGGCTTTATGATAACACTACAGGCTGGAAGTGGACAATGGGAGATGATGACTTTGTAAGCGAAATAGGTTTCCCACCCTGGGAACCAAATCAGCCTGACAACCAAGGTGGTGGGCAGAGCTGCATGGTGATTAACTTGAGGGGGGAATGGCGTGATGAAATCTGTGATACAGAACGTCCTTTTATCTGCTATGATGGTAGGATAAACTAGTCTTCCCTTACACCTATTGTCAAATATATAACCAGAAATGAATTATTAATTTAGATAGCGCTGAAGATAAATAGGAAAAATTAAAAAAGCAGTTTTAAAGAACAGAACTAGAATAAAGTTGTAAAGTTGTTTTTTGCTGTTTTTCGTCATTTCTCATAGAAAACGACCCTGCTAAACACATTGTAGTGACTACCTTCATGTTTTGGGAAAAGGCTAAGGACTACTGTCGGTCTAAACACACTGACCTGGTCAGAGTTTGGAACATTACTCAGAACGACGAAATCCACCCACTGATTGAGAGGAACCACTGGATCGGCCTTTACAGAGACCTCTGGGCTAACTGGTCTGACCAAAGCCCAGCAACATTCACAAACTGGGAAGTGGGCCAGCCCGACAACAGCGGCAGCACCAAAATGACTTCCTGTGCTGCAGTCGAAACAACCACAGGGAAGTGGTTGGATGTTGACTGTAGTGAACAACATGAGTTTATTTGTCAGAAACTGATCCCATCGAGCAGAAGGTTAAAGCTGCGCTTCCAGTCTGAGGCCGACCTGACAGACCCTCACATCCAGCAGCAGATATTAGAGCAGGTATAGTAAGCCTTGATTGTCTTACAGTAAGTGCTTTCTCACTAACATGGAAAACTAAACCATGTCTAAATAACTAAATAAAGTATGTAAATGTACATGTTTGTGTTATATTGTAGAGCTTGTTAAAATGGGATTAACTAGAGAGGTTTTGATTAATAAACACGTTCGACTTCCTCAAGCAAATAAAATATCCTCAACAAAGCTAGTAGGTGGTAAAAATTATTTAAATTCAAACACAAGTGACCAAAAACCATCTTGATTTTTTTCCCATAAACACCATTAAAGATAGAAAAGCTTGTAAAAGACAAAAAAAATCTATATGGAGTACGTATAATTATAAACAGAAGCCTAATTATGAAACTGAGTATGTTGCTATGCCAGGACTGGTGGTAGAACATCCAACTTATCCATATGTGAACTGTCATGCAGCCGTTCAAGTTCAGCGTGATTAATTTTCATGATTTATGATATTCATATCTACAAAGGTGGATAGAAGTAAACATATAAGCACTGTAAGACTGGTACCGAGACTGGCCAGAGCAACCATCTGACTGTAGAGGACCGCAGTGTGAAAACCCTACGTGAGAAAAGCTGATCAGTTTATTTACAAAAAAATAAATAAAATAGAGATGAGATCTTTGATATACAACGGTGATTAACAGAACGCCACATTAAGAAAAATCCTATAGTATTTCTTTAAAATGCAATACCATGATACAGGTTTTGTGTTTTTCCTGTCCTTTAGCTGCACGCCAAAATGGAGGCCGATGGAATAACAGACTTCAAGCTCCGCTGGATAGAGACAGATGGGCAGATCTTTCACGAAGAACCAAAAAACAAACCATAAGGAAATTTCTGCTTTTTGCTATGTGCAATTTAAAAGCCTAACCTATAGAGGTTCATATTGATACGTTTGGAGACGAGGCAGTCAAGGACATTTTCACTCTTTCAGTTTTTGCTAGGATAAAATTGTTACATTTATATCTGCTATAAAAGATATACAAATTCTTTTGAAATCAGTATATAATTTTCTCTTTCCTAAATGCAGAGGTATACACTATATACACCTAACATTGTGTAGCATCGCTTTGGGGTATACACTGTTTAATAAGGTCTTACAATTTACAGTTTGGACTAGGTTAGAAAAGTCCTGAATATTTTAAACTAAAAACCTCACAACACTTACTTTAATACAATGTGTTTTCTTAATTTGAAGTATGCAAATTATTTGCTTTAGTCTTTACATTATGTTTTTATAACATACATGCAATCAAAGATACTAGGAACCATTTAAACTATACATAAGAAATTATCTTATTTTCCATATTTTCTCATTTTTACATCTTGTTTGTTTTTATTTAAACATTAAAACATTCTGTCTATGGTGTAATATCATGCAAAGGTGGCTTGAATCATATAATGAAATAAATTGTTATTACTGGACCAAAGAATATTTGAGCAATTTTGAATCCATTGGAAATGTTTGTGTCTTTTGTTTTTTCATTTAAAGTGTGTAACTGCATGTGTTTATTAGCATCACTATATTTCAGTTTTTATGCAAATTATTAACAAACCAATTTTAGATGCTTTTTAATCAAACATATGATGTAATGTATTTGGAAATATTTATATGCAAACTTTTAGTTCGTTTGTTTAAAAAAAGCAAATTAAATTGTAGATAAACTACAGTAAAATATATAAAATGGCATATAAAAAGGAAAAAAAAAAATCGACCTAGACGATTATGTTTTGGTGATCTTGCAAACAACAGACCCCAGCAAGGGCCATTGTCCAAAAAAGGAAAAAATATAGAGCTGTGTTAAACATTCCCAGGAGTGCCTGTCCTACCACAATTATTACAAAACTGTATTTTCAACTCATTCGAGAAATAAGAAAAGAACCCAGAAGTTTAATACCAATGTATGTTCGATATAGGTAATTTTTTTCCCTATATACCAATATAGTCTAAACTTTAAATTCCTGATACAAATATATAAACCAGTATGTAAACACCCGGATGATCGTGGGTTAGATCAATACTGGTATAAAGAACACAGATCAGGAGATGGAGGCATGAGCAGATCAATGTCTTAAAAAATGTCAGGTGGGTCAAATGTCTTAACTTTTGAGAGGATCTGTGTTGTCATGACTTTGACTGCTTTTTGCTGCAGTTTCTGCTAAGCTATTCCCACCCATGTCCTCGCCCACTACCAATTTTCTGAGATGGTAATGGAAACACAACCTACCCGCTCCAGGCCGTACCGCGCCATACTGTTCGGGTCTAAAGCGACCCTAGTAGGAAAGGGATATAACTTCTGCTTTAGACTTATGGTGTGGATTGGATATATGGATACATACACTGCAGGAAGGTACTCTTGAAAACAAAACACACAGGGCTTGATTTATTAAGGCCCATTGTGTACATGTTTCGTTTCACATACATTAACCATTGAAAACTTTTACATTTCAGTATGAAAAAGTAGCTTGTTCTCGCCTTCTTAGGTAAATTTCTGCAAAAAAAAAAAAAACACTGATTTATGTAGGAATATGTTTACATTTTTAATAGCTTTATAAATGTTCTGGTCCAGCAGCGGTGTATGTTGTTTAAGTTTGAGTTTATTAAACCATGTCAGCACCGGTTGCTAAAAGACTAGGCTGAATTTCTGCTCCTTCACAGCTGTCTCCTCTAAGGCATGGTAATTCAAATTTCTTTTTTTTTTCTTTTTTTTAGATTTTTATTCCAGTGAAAACATCATTCCACTCAGAGGTTTGCATGCATACATCACTGGCATAGCACCACATCAGCTTTGGGTTTTAAATTATTTATTTGATTTATTCTTTTATCAGGGTGGAAGGACACTGTCTCAACACCTCATTGAGACAGTTTCTTGCCCACGGCAAAAATCAAAAGCAATAAAATCAATCAATCTGTAATTATATAGCACATTTCCACAACCATGGTTGACCGAAGTACTTCACCGTTTTGTTTTTTTTAATAGACCAGGTTAAAACGCATGACACAAGAATAACAACACATAAAATACTAAAAAAATTAAAAATGATAAAGATGTAAAAATGAAAACTTGGTAGGCATAAATGATAGCAGGGGGGAAAGGACCCTTATGTGCTAAATGCGACCTGAAACAAATGGGTCTTTAGTTCAGATTTGAAACGGGGCAGACTGGAGATTTTACAAAGCTCTTTGGGTAGAACGTTCCACAAGTTGGAACCGGGGCCGGCAAAAGAGTGCTCTTCCCATGTTTTTGACCCCTTCCAAGGGATATCTAGCAGGTGTTGTCCAGCAGAGCATAAAACTCCGGCAGGCTGATGAAACCTTCATACAAATAGTCATACAAATAAGATGGAGCAAGACCATGTGTTACATTAAAAACAAATGTTAAAAATTTAAACCGAATTCTGTATTCTATTGGAAACCAGTGTAGGGAGTACAGAACAGGTATAATATGGTCATGTTTCCGGGTATTTGTCAGTAAATGAGTTGGACAAGTTTCGACAAGTTGTAGGCGATTTAGTAGGGTTTTATTAATTCCATAAAAAAGTGCATTGCAGTAATCTAGCTTGGAAATAACGAAGGCATGAATAGCCTTCTTTTGGTCACTGGAACAGGAACAGTTTGCCCTTAGAGAGACGTCTTAGTTTAAAAAAGCCTACCCTAACAACAGAATTAACCTGTTTATCTAATGTGAGACTACTGTCAAACAGCACACAACGATTTCTTACCACATGGTTCAAGTGAGGGGCTAAAAAAACTGAGATATGGGAAGGGTAACTAGTTGTTGTATGGTTTGGAAGGGGAAAACAGAATGCAGTCTCTCTTAGAAAAAAAGGAAGTTGGAAGACAGACAGGGTTTGATGTACTTTAAGCAGTTATGGAGGGATTCAATTGCACTAACTAATTGAAATTAAAAGTTAAAATTACAACTAACTAGTCTGATGCCTGAGGAAAGGAGGAAAAGTGTTCTAGTGCTGATTTTTAAGAACAAGGGAGATGTACAGAAATGTGGCAACTACAGAGGAATAAAGTTAATAAGTCATACAATGAGAGAGTCGTGGAAGGTAGACTTTAGTCAGAAGTGAGCATTTTTGAGCAGCAGTATGGTTTCATGCCAAGAAAGAGTACTACAGATTCAATCTTTGCTTTAAGGATGCTGATGGAGAAGTACAGAGAAGGTCATAGAGAGCTGCATTGTTCCTTTGTGGATTTAGAGATACATATGACAGGGTGTTAAGAGAAGAGCTGTGGTTTTGCATGAGGCAGTCCGGACTGACAGAGAGTGGTTATTAGAGTGGTGCAGGACATGTATGAGAGCTGTGAGACCGTGGTGAGGTGTGCTGTAGGAGTGACAGAGGAGTTCAAGGTGGAGTTGGGACTGCATCAAGGATTGGCTCTGAGCCCCTTTTTGTTTATTTTGGTGATGGATAAGCTGACAAATGAGGTTAGACAAGAGTCTCCATGGACTATGATGTTTGCAGATGATATTGTGATCTGCAGTGAGAGTAGGGCAGAGGTGGAGCAAAAGCTACAGGGATGAAGGTATGTACTGGAAAAGAGAGGAATCGCCCCACAAGCAGGCTCTAAATAAGGTAATATCTGCCACAAAACTCTTTCATTTTATCAATGTTTTGTGTTGAATTGTTAGCAAGATTCCCCGGTGAGTTCAGAGCGTCTCGGTGGTTCTGCGGTATAGTCTGCAGGGGTTTTTACAGGGTTTTAATCCAACAAATTCCAATTTACACTAACTGCCCATTTCAATTACGTTGAAGCCGCATATCATTGCAGCTGTAGTCTGAGCAGGTTGCAGAAAGGGAGCCTGTGGAACCAGAACTTAATCAAATTGGTCATTTTGTTTGGGCAATTTGGAAACACGCAAACGCCAAACATGTTGATTGCTGTGGCAAGTTCTGTCTAACGCCTAGTTTATACTAAGTTTTGATGCAGTGCCATTATCCGGCAAAGAAAGGGCTCTCAATCTCCTACGCAAGGACGGACAGAGTCGACCCTCATTTTCTAACTATCCTTCAACTGTGAGCGCATGCCTGCAATTGGTCAGTTCAGCAACAGCCAGAACAGCACCAGAACGGTGCTCAAAAGTCACTGTAATCAGTAGTTAATGCAGCGTTTGGGCACTACATGCTTTATATTGGAAGAATAATTGATGTAATCTGTTCGTTTGGTGATTTTGAGCACAAGAGGTTGTAGGAAAACAACAAAAATGCTGCTGTGTTTGTTTCTGTGCCTTTTTAAAGTATTCTATGAGCTGCACTTCTAGTAAAAAACTTTATAGTTCAATCAAAACTTACTTTCTGTCGTCCATTGCTCCTTAAGGGGGGAATGCATTCACAAAGTAAAGAAAAAAACTCAAATTAACCTTTAATCTGCAGCGGCAGGTGGAACCACCATGAAAATTTAGCATCCCCCCACACTGTGCTGGTCAGGAATTGCTTTGCAACACAGAAAAATCAACAGAAGGAGAGAAAGAAACGGAGTACTATAAATGAAAAACATATCCATCAATATGTCTGTGTCTGGGTGCAAAGTTGCTGTTGGAGAAGTATAAACTAGGCTTAACTGACCACCCTCAAGCACAGAGGCACATGGCAGTGACGTCATTGAAATCGTGTGTTAGTATATTTGGATTAAAAGCCTGTAAAACACCCCAGAAGACAACAACAAAGCACCTCCGAAATGCTCCAGACTCACAAGGGAATCTTGCTTAGAAGATTCGTAACAAAACAATGGTGAAATGTTGACATGGTGCTCACAGGTAAGGTAGCATTAAAACTGGCTCAGAGAAAGAGTTTAATTGCTGGGAGAAATTAGGCTGGTATCAGGACAGGGTTTTCACTTATGTTTCAGAATTACTCTCATTTATTTGCTCCAAAATATGTATTTTCCTAGGTAACCCAGGATTGATGTAAAGGTGAAACTCTGAAGAACAAAAGATTGTGCAAAGGTTCATTTATTTCATTAATTCAACTTAAAAGGTGAAACTAATATATGATATAGACTAATTACATGTAAAGCAAGCTAGTGAATTTTGTTGTTTTTTTAAAGTAGACTCAGAGATTATTTTACAGTGTATATATATATATATATATATATATATATATATATATATATATATATATATGCACACAAACACTAACAAAAACAAAAGAAAAAAAGGAAATATATGCAGCAAGATTTAATATGACTCAGTGGAGTGTGAACGTTTCTGTTCCAAATCAATAACATTTTGTTATATGGCTGTTACTTAGATTGCTTGTTTCAAACTGGGTTAATGTCAGTGATCGTAAACAAAATAACATCCAAACAGATATTATTGTTACAACAGTTTTCATCCGCAGCTGATATAGAAGGTACATTCATCTGAGAAAGACTTGGAAAAAATAAACACCGGACAGCCTGCAACATCTCTAAAATGATTATTCTCCTTAATTAAGTTGTCCATTTGTTCTTTAATTAATCAATCTGTATTAAGTACCTTGAATTGCCTTGTGTTGAAAGTGGGCGATACAAATAAAATTGCCTTCAATAAGTGTGTAGTTTATAATACGCTAGCTCAGGCGCCTAAAATACACAAACTACTGAGGTTATTATTACTTAATGCCCAAACCCAACCCTTAAAAACCTTTACTGCATGTTTCAACCCTGCTCCTTTTTTTTTGCTTGTTTCCTGTCTGATTAGTGTGAATAAAGGCCCCTAGCTCCACCAAAGCAAATCTTTGAACAAAAAGACAAATTTAGGACACATACATTAAGAAATGAGAAATTCATATGAAGCAAGTGACTAAATTCTTATATATACACCTCTAAACTAGATGAAGAGACTGTTTTTTTTTCCCTCTAAGTAACATTTTCTATAATACAGGATGAAATCAATATAAACGTCCTGTCTGACCTTGTAGAGGCGCCTCTAATGGGCGACATTTCCCCTTGCTTGTAATTAAGGCGTCTGAATCTAGGTGGGTAGAGTTGGATCTGTACGCTAATATAGCTGCAGCATCTTCTGGAGTCATACTAATAGTGCTTTGCAAAAGTATTTACTTCCCTTCAATATATTTTATATCTTTTGTCATTGTAAGGTTTTTACCCAGAGGATAACACCCTACGGATGCAAAATGCCGGCGTCCACTGGGACGTACAATCAAATAACCACCAAAGGACTCCACTTTTAACAGATCTGTTTGTTTCTTTACTCACATTTTCTTCACATCGACAGACATGCACATATTCCACCCTCCACATATATAGGCTATGGCTAGAAACATTCAGTCCTACCCAGGGGTATATGTACAGTTTTAACCCTTAAAACCTCATTTAATATAAACTCAATATAAACGCTATACACAAGATTAAATTACATCCCACTTTAACCATTAACTTAAACCATCAAAATAACCCATTTTAATAAAAGGCAACCAAAACGAACTTATTTCCCCCAAACTCCCCCCTCTCCTCAGGCCACTTGGTTAGTGCCAGCCAGCTAATTGAGCACACCAGGACCTTATCGGCAACACTCATGGGCGCGCTTCCATGACTGTGCTGATCTCCAAAAATCACCTCAGAGAGAGAGAGAGAGAGAGAGAGAATGCTAAGAAGCAACCCAAACAACTGAAAACAAACTAAATGCATTAACCTACTAAATAGGATCCATCTTTAGCAAATCAATACAACAAAAACCCAAGCAAACAATAAACTAATAACATCAGGTGTAATGTACAAGTTTAAGTGTGTACCGTCAAACTGAGAAGTCCCTTAGTGAGGGGGTGTCTGCATCTCCCTCACAGTCATGTATTGGCATTCCATGCGACATGCAAATACAATCTAGTGAAGGAAAATTATACCTTGTTTTCAATATTTTTTACAAGCAATAATCTTGTGTGGTTTGCATTTGTTTTCAGCAGCCATCACACTGATACCCCTACATAAAACTCAGTTCAACTGGTTGCCCTCAGAAATTACCTAATATGAAAAAGTCTATCTGTAGACCTCTGTAGGTGAGGCAGCGACAGAGCAACTAGAAAGTCATTGCTCTAATTTTCCATGGCTTGCCTTTCTTTACCGGAAATGTTAAGTAGGCGAACTGAAGGAAGAGGATCCCCTGGGAAGGGATCGATGCAACAGTTGTATGGACGATGGATGGGGTAGCAGAGATAAAACTAACTGAAAACTTAACTGAAAACCTGTTCCAGACAGGTTTGAACTACTACAGCATCAAAAAATTAGAAAACTCAGCTAAAGTTATTTATTTCAGTAATTCAACCTAAAAAATGAAACTAATATATGATATAGACTCATTCCATGCAAAGAGAGATATTTCAAGCCAGTGTTTGTTATAGCTTTGATGATTAAGGCTTACGGCTTATGAAAACTCCAAATTCAAAATCTCAGAAAATTACATCAAATCAATAAAACAAGGATTTTATATAGAGAAATGTCAGACCTCTGAAAAGTATAATCATCTACATGCACTGATTACTTTGAGCTCCTTTTGCATCAGTTACTGCCTTAATGCAACGTGACATGATGATATTAGTCGGTAGCACTGCTGAGGTGTTAAGGAAGACCAGGATGCTTCAATAGCGGCCTTCAGCTCTTCTGCCTTGTTCAGTCTCACGTTTCCCATCTTTTTCTTGGCAATGCCCCATAGATTCTCTATGGGTCTTGGTTCAGACAAATTTCCTGGTCAATCAAGCCCAGTAATCATTGAACCAGGTTTTGGTACTTTTGGCAGTGTGGGCAGGTGCCAAGTCCTGATAGAAAATGAGGTCAGCATCTCCATAAAGTTAGCCTGTGGAAGATACCAACACCAGCAGATGACATGCCTCCCCAAATCAACACAGCCTGTGGAGATTTCACACTTGGATTGTGTCCGTCTCCATTCTTCCTCCAGACCCTTGGAACTTGGTTTCCAAATGAAATTCAACATTTCCTCTAATCAGAAAATAGAACCTCGGACCACTGAGGAACAGACCAGCAGACAAGAGGAATACAACATTTGAAGCCCATGATCAGGATCCAACTG
The DNA here is from genome assembly GCA_028564705.1 of Apricaphanius iberus. Classification (NCBI taxonomy): domain Eukaryota; kingdom Metazoa; phylum Chordata; class Actinopteri; order Cyprinodontiformes; family Aphaniidae; genus Apricaphanius; species Apricaphanius iberus. The sequence goes on along the minus strand of JAPXFQ010000717.1, from coordinate 3,418,700 downwards.
TGTGTGGTGGCTCTTGGTGCATTATAATAATTATGGACATACCATATTGGCTGATGTTTTTCCATAAATCCAGCAGTAACCATGTAACAAGAAACATAATTGAAAATAAAATTTACATAACAGCCATTACTTCATCCATGGTTAAACCAACAGGGCAGAACATGGGTCTGATGATGAATTGTTGTTGGGGGGAGGGGGGGGGGGGGGGGGGGGGGGGGGGGGGGGACTGGTGCTTGTGGGTGGGTTGACGGACCAGGAGAGGATGCTTTAAGTGGACGAGATTATGCATTGAAGATGTTGACAGATGTTTGATACATGTAACTCTACAAAGCCAGACACAGTCTTTTCTATTTGGTTGCCTATTTTTTTTTCAGTTGCCTATTTGTTTGTAGTTTCAGAATAAAGCTATGCTAAGAATAACTAGCCTATAGCTTCAGGCTACATATCGCTGTCTGCAAAAGACAGAGTAACTGAAACGTACCAAATAACATCCAAAAGTCCACACATTTGCGCACAACTACTTGTTTTAAACTTTTTAAACGAAGGTTTAGTTACTCCGTCAAAAGTCTTTTGTCTAAACTACCAAGCCAACAGAGCTGCGTTTATAACAGAGCAAACATGTGAACATCGAACTACAAACGTTGATACTAATACAGTGTCATTAAATAATCTCCCGATCAAACACCAATTTCTGAAACTTATAAACTCCTCTGGAACCCACTAAAGGTACAAAAAAAAACATTCATCAAAAATAGTGATGCAGTTAAGTCTTTTTTTTTTCTGTCAGTCGAGCCTCCTTTGCTTTTGTGTAGAGGGTGTTGGGGAGAATACTTTGTAAGTGTATTTAGTTACAGAATACTGAATATCTGCTTTAAAATGTATTTTGTAACATATTCCATTACTTTGCTGAATCCTGGTACTGTATTCTAAATACTTGGAATACTTCCCCTTAAAAATAACTTTAAAGTCTATTAAATATCACAAAATGCACTGGTAACTACTCCTGGAGTAAAACACAGGGCATATTAATGCTAAATATTATCTACTGAGTGGGAAAATGTATTATTTTTGGCACAACACTGCTACCTCTCAACGATCAAAGCCAACCAACCAACCAAACAAACAGGTTTTATAGCAGTAATATTGCTGCATTCCAGTTAACCTTTCCGAGTCGGAAAGTCAGAAATCTCGCAGTTGTCTTGCGTCATTTGACAGTGACAAGCCCCCTTTAGGTCGGAATATACGAGCTCCAACTCGGAGCTCTGAGAGTAGACCGAGTAGGAAGTACACATCGGAGAACAAAGATAGCTGCGCCCGTAGTTGAGATATATTTTCTTTGTATTTGCACTGTTGGTCATTTTAATGTCATTTTTAAATGCTCTTACACACTTGACTACATTTCTGCTTTAATCCGGTCACCAATAATCCGGTCACGGTCTTGCATTACAATGTACAGCTTTGTTTTTCATGCTGGTCTGCTGAAGATGCTATGCTGCTAACAACAATAGCAATAACTAGCCCGCCTCTCGACAGCTGCTGCCCTTAAAGTGTCCATGTTCTTTCCGACTCCAACAACAGATGTGTTTTGTCCCGTAGGAATTTTTTAAATCTTGGTTTAATAACGGAATCTGGTCTGTTTCCCAACTCTTGGACAAGGAAGGGAATTTTCTAACCCATGAAAGCTTTGTCTTAAATTTAATCTACATTGTTCAGCCAAACAATACGAAGCAGTTATAAAAGCCATTCCTCCTCCCTTCCAAGCCCTGACATTCCAATTATTGCTTCATTCTAAGGTTTTCCAAATAAGACCTCTAACAAATCTTTTTCTAACAAATTTGTAAGAACTTTTTTAACAATTCTTCTTTATCCTTGTCAACTAAAAAGAAAATATGTTTTAAGTGAATATTCGGTTGTAGAAGCTAAAATACTAAGAAAGTGATAGTTATCCTATCCTATTCCGCATGAAGCCAAAGAAGTCGCATTTAAAGTTCTGAATGACATCTACCCTTCCAAAAATTTTTTGTTTAAACGTTTTAATTGGGACAATAATTCATGCACATTTTGTGAAAGAGACATTGAAACGGTTGATCACATTTTCTTTTTTTTGTGAATTTTTTATTTACTTTTAGTTGTCCTTTCGCAGCTGGATATTGACCAAACAAATTACTTTACAGCATTTGAACTGGATGTCTATCAAAGTTGGTGTACGACTAAAGATAAAAAACATGGACTTTTTGATTAACAATCTAATTATTCTCGGCAAACACTACATTCACAGATGCAAATTTTTTAAGACAAAACCCCACATCATCGGATGGAAGAACGAACTGAACTGCTATAAAAAATCCTTATTTTTGATGAATAATAACAATGCCCTGAAACTATATTCTCTTTTGAACTTCATGGGATTCCCGAATAAGTCCCTCGCTTTATTTATTTATTTATTTATTTATTTATTTTTCTCACTGCCGTTCTTGAATGTAAATTTTGTAACTCATGCCTTAATTGTTTGTACTGCTTATTTGTCAAAAAAAAAAAAAAAAAATGTTCTCTCCGACTCGGAGTGTAGCGAGAAAAACTGGAATGCTGTAAGTCGGGAATGACGTCCCCTTCTCGTGTACAGCAACTCGGACACCCGAGTTTCCGAGACACATGGAATGCAGCATTACTCTTTACATTTTATTGAGGTTTATGTTTAGTCATTCGAAAGGATGTTTAACTGATTTGCAGCCCCAGCCAATTAGGTTATCTGTGACTTTCTGTTGTAAATATGCAAATTATAGTAAACTGACATTCATTGCACTCCAAACGAAAAGCCTTTATCCTTGTAGCCATAATTTTTGGGAAACCCATCACAACAACATATAATCAAGCTAACGTCATGTCAGATACAACCACTGTAACTGTGAGAAATGACATAACTAACACGATATAGGCCCTGTCAAAAAATGGTCATAAAAAACAGTGATGGACGATTTTGTTTTGTTTTTGTACATCGTTGCAGTGTCTTATAATTTTTTTGTGACTTTTAAATACCTTGAAAGTATGGCCAGCTGGATGCTTTGTTTCTAGTTTGCTGCTGACATTGTTTAGCTTCTTGATCCCGACATTTTAGAATTTTCCCACTAACCTTTATCTATCACTAACTATTTAAAAATATTTTAGGTGGTAATATGAATATGTCGCTTCATTCATTGATACCAACTTACAGCTGCTCCAGCAATCACTGGAGTTTGCCTGCATACTTTCACACCTAGTTTGACATCAGAAGCATTGCGGCACAACGCTATGACTAGTGATGCCAGATTTGATCTTTTCCCCCGTTTTAACCACCATGGCTTTAGTCAGGCTTTTGTCAGGAATGCTCGAATGAAATCTAGCATCACTTTTTTTTTTTTAAAGAACTGTGAGAGAGCGCAATTGAATGCATCATTTCCTTCACTGCTAGTAAGTTTATTTGGCTGCGGTTGTGGCTCCAACCCCCCCAGCTCCGGGTCTGAATATGTTCTGGCAACTCACGTTAATGTTGGTGCTTGCAGGTCGGGAGTGTTTCGGCCATAGGATCTCTATGGTTTCGACAGCATGTTGTTTAAAGGGTATTATGGGATATTTTACACAACGCGAAGACACACATTTCCCAAAATGTATATGTTCATCTTTCAGGTGGAAAGTGGAAGTATTCCAGTGGTATTACGAAAGTAACTGTATTCAGAATACCATGTTTAAAAATAGTAACTGTAACGGAATACAGTTACTCATAATTAGTATTCTAAATATGTACCGCCGCTACATGTATTCTGTTACTACCTAACACTGTGTAGAATAGCTGCGTAAGTCACCTTTGTTTACCTCCTCCTCTCCCCCCAGACTCCTGAACGTCATCACTCACTAACTCACATGCACTGCGGCCTCATTAGGAAACGTAGCATTTGATATACGTTTTTCTTGTTCCAAATACAAACACTTTATAAAGTATTTGTTTGAAATAAGTGTCCGTAAAAAAAACACGTTTTTCGTGCCTTTCTGAATACCGTATTCGGGTTCGACTCTACCCCTAACGTCTAGGGAACTTTTAATTAGTAATCCATGACTTGGTGTTTCTATGGGGTATAGTGATGATGGGACACAGAATCACATTGTCTTCAAAATGGCAAAGACGGTGGAACATATATGTGTTTCTATGTGATTAGACAAGATTTGACAAGTTTTAAACAAGTAGACAAACAAGACTGGACAGGGAAAAGAGTTTACCTAGTCACCATGCATAACGAGATATGGCAAGAGATATAAAAGCATCTCAAACGCTTACTGTTGTAGAACAGAGTGCAAAGAATGACGTCTCCATATTTACCATTTCTGTCAAAGCTTCTGCTTTACCTTTTCCTTTACCTTGGTGCTAATAACTATTCACATTTACTGTATTAAAATAAAATGGATCAGATTACACTGTGGTTTGTAGAGTGGTAAAGGGTACCGTACATTCAGGGGGATTTTGTTAGCACAGTAGCAACAAGAATGCCCTTCACTCCCACGTCATCCCAACAGGCCGCTGGGTTTTTTTCTTCTCTTTTTAACTCTTGAAGACATCAGGTTGTTACTTATAATGAGCCCCCATCTGTGTGTCCATCAGTTGCTATCAGGTACTGGCACCATCCATGAGTATTCAAAAGGACAGTCAGCCACACAGCGTCTCTCTCTAACTGAACGTTTCCACACGCGCACACACAGATGAACAGATAGAAATGGAGGAGCTGCGGTGTGACAGTAATTCAGCCGTGCCATCAGCTGGTGCAAGGCCATCTCTGGCAACGCCTTAAATGAGTTCTCACGTCCCTCACGGCAAGATGAAGTTCCGCTGATAAAACTGAGCTGCGGCCCTCATGCCGCTACTAAATCACATTCCGCCTCCTGCACTTGTGTCAGGTCTAGGTGCAGTGGGAGGATTAGATGGAAAAAGAGGATGCCATAAAATGTCTTGGCTAACAGTACAGGCTGTTCGTGTGTGTGTGTGTACATGTTTTAATATCTTCGTGGGGACAAAAAAATTAAGGATTTACTACCTCGTGGGGACCGACAGCCGTTGTGGGGACCAAAATCCTGGGCCCCACAACTTTGAAGGCATTTTTGAGGCTCAAAATGTGGTTTTAGTGTTAGGGCTATAATTAGGTTATGGTAAGGGTCAGGGTCAGGCATTCATTTTTGATGTTTAGGGTTAGGGTAAGGGGCTACGGAAAGCATTATGTCAATGAGAAGTCCCCACAAAGATAGTAAAACACATCCGTGTTTGTGTGTGTGTCTGTGCAGGTAAGGACAAGGCTCTTTTATGATAGGTGAGGTGCAAGTTGTGAGCACTCAATTGGTTGCGGACTGAAAAATGAAAACAACAAAACATAACTTTGTAACGGTGAGACTGCATGCAATTAAAATTATCCTTTAGTTGTGGACACTTGGTTATATCACACTTCTATTACTGTAATGAGACTTACAAATTAGACACAAATTTGAATCAGTCCAGTTTGTTTTTAATAGCACCAACTCACAGCCCACCATCTCATGGCACTTTACAAAAAAAGGAAACAAAATCAACTCATTACAATCCAATTCCAATTGTTCAGAGTTATTCAATAACACAGTCATGTTCAATTTATTTTTCTATGGTTTTCTGTCGTTATTGACTTGCATCACGGACTCCCCCATAGATTTTGCAGCAATCTTTCATACCAAGCAAGAATGTAGTGGCGGAGAGGGAAAAAACAACCCACAATCAAAAGGAATGAGAATCTGGCTCATTGTGAACAGCCATCAGCTGATTGGGAGTACAGAGGGTGTATTACATTACAGACACTTTCCCAAAAAAAGAACAACCTGAAAAAGTTGATTTATTTCAATAATTCAATTTAAAAAGTTAAACTTTCATAGATTATAGATTCAAGGCCCACAACTTAGAACAAATCTAAATGATTTATTAAAAAAAAAAAAAAAAAAAAAAAACAGGAGTGCAAAGCCCCAACGTCATGTCAGTGCATTGCCCTGTTGGAAAACATAGGTACCAAACATTTTTCTATTCCCCATTTGCTGATTGAGGAGAAACAAGTTGCATTTGCTCTCCCGCCTGCTGGTAGGGCAAAGGTGTTTTCACGCCTGAAGAGACTGAATTGGCTGGAAGGGAAACCTCATCTAACTAGCTTGCAAAATAAAACATAAAAAATAAAAAAAATCACCAAGTCATATATAAATATAAGTCAATATATGATACACTTATAATATGCACTGAAAGGGGAGTAGCTTCTTTGCAGCAGCCTTGGGCTTGGTTAACATATGCATCAAATTCCGTAAGTAATCAGTGGGCGAAATAAATCACGCTAGTAACAGCTTTCACATAATATGGTCAATTACTATTAACAGAACACAAATAGTCTTCATCCACATCTGAATCCTGTTCCACAGATCTACATGGAAGTTTCAATTCCTAGAATTGATATTAGGTTTAGGAGTAATAGACTACAGAAACCGTAAAACTTATTGGAATGACGCTGGTTAAATATGTAGTGTGGAGAAACAGAAAAACTTACTGCTGTTGTGATGACAAAGCAGTTTGTCCGTATCTTCTTTTCCTGGAAGATTTTCTGAGTAATATTCCTTCTATTATTGACAGAATATAACAAACGGGCCTTATACAGCTAATACTGTTTACACCGGTAAAAGCAAAAGATTTCCGCTGTCATGATGAACTCAAATCACTGCGTCTGCTATTGCGGCTCTTTTCTCAGCTGAGTCTGTTTTTCCCGGGTCTGATACAGAAAATGAAATCACATTACCGTAATGTGTGATGTACAACTGAAAAGTGCAGAGTCTCAGCTTTCAGAATCTGTTTGAGTTATGTTGGTATGTTGGGGTTAAAAAAATTATGTTGATAGCGCAAACGATAGAAGAGTTACGGTAATTTAAAGTCCCAAATCCATATCCACTGTTATCGTGTGCTCCTCTGAAAAATTATGAAAACAGCAACATTTTTATAAGTCTATGAAATCAAACCGGATGCGCCGTAGAGTACGTGAAAAGTGGACTTGTCCTCGACAAAGAGGATGGTTGGTCCCCCTGTGTTATGAGGTGGTTTGGGCTTGACTCTCACACTTGCATGGGTTATGCATTGGAACCACTTTGGCGCTATAAAGCTATCTGACAGCTGTAATGATCAGGTCAAATACTGACCACTTACACCTAATCCACATCTCTCCATTCAAATCAAAAGATAATATTCATTTAAGTAAAATTTGTACCCCATTATAGACCATTTGTCCTTTTTTGCTGAAGAAGAGAGTAAAATCAGAGAGAAATGACAGGAATGGTGTTAATATTGTTGAATCAAGGTTTGTAGACGATGAATACAAGTATGTGTTTTTATTTACATTAAAAATACACTTTGCAACAAATCTGCTTTCTCTGTTTCAGTCTAGACTGCAACAAAAACCTTTTGAAGGAGCGAATAAAGGATTCCACTTGACACTAGCTCAGTCACCATTCGATGAAACAGTTCTCCAGACCTGTCTCTGTGCTTCATGACTAATCTATAATGTATTTTTAATCACAGCCTTTAATTATAATTCCCCTTTTAGGTGTCGTTATGAGTCACCATCGTTTTCCGTTAGCTCAGCAAGCATGCTCAGTCGACTCAAGAGGAGTTCAAATGGGAAAGTAACTTTGCCAAATGTGAGTTTGGGAGCCAGCAAAGTGAATGCTGCCAAACTACATCAGCTGCAGAGGCTGATGCTAAGTGATTAACAGTAAGGATGCAGGTTGGTAAAGGCCTGCATATTAGGATTTTTTTAGACTTTATATGAGGATAATACAACCGGACTCAACAAAATTAAATCTGTATTTAACTATTTTAATAAAAAGGTTCTATAATTTTGCAGCAGGTAACTGTCTCTGCATTTTCATTTATTACGACCAGCCTTAAAACAAAGCCCTCTGTGCTGGGTGTGCAATTACTCTTAATTTTACCAAAATAGCACTTAACATGGGCTGCCAGGCAAAAGTTGGTAGCACTGCTGCCTTGCAGCAAGACGGTCCTGGGTTCCAATCCTGGCCTGGGTTTTTCTGCATTAGGGTGACCATAGGTTGATTGCAAAAAAATATTAACCTTCAGATGGGCTTTCACAAGTGAACAAGTACAAAAGTTATTTTAAAATCTCTGGAAATTAATAAATAACAGAAATAATTACTTGGACAAATTAGAAAATTTAACATTAACAATAATAGTTCATGTTTTAAGTCATACTGGACAAAAATTAAACAAACATCAGAAATAATATTCTGAGAAAAACACAAATTCATTTATTTTCAATGTAATGATAAAAACAAAAAGAAGCAGTTTTAAAAAGATGATCAAAAAGTGCTTTCTCTAGACTTTAGTTTTCACCTTCATCCTCCACAGTCAATTAATAGATAAATTCTAAATCTGCACAGCATTATTATACTTTATTTGTCTATATGGACCTTATGAATCCTTGCTACTTTTTTTCGCACACAGAAAGGCATGTGCCAGCTAAACCAGCCGTGTTTTGTCTGTAAAGCTCCTCTTGCGCTTTGATATCTTGCAAAGAGCTGCAAGGTGTACCCTGCCTCTCGCTCAATGACTGCTGGAGATAACCACCAGCCCCCCTACAACTGTTCTAGGATAAGCGGCATGGATAATAGATGGATGGATAGCATGCCATATGTTTAAACTTTTTTACCCTGGATAATGGTATACTGAGAAACTGTTGATTATGGAGGTAGGAGGTGATCTTTCTGTCTCAAACACATCCATGGAACAGAACATGTTAAAGGGGAACATATTATACCTCTTTTCCACTCTGACTAATCATCTGATTTTGTGTTATAGAGGTATAAAAAGCAAAAAATATAGAAAAGCACAGATTTTTACACCACATAACTTTTTTTTCTGATGTATCCTTACTCTGACCAAAAATGCTTCGTGTTTCATTCTCAGTTTGTGTTTCCACCAAGAAGATCATCAGACGCACCTTTTCTTACTTCTGCTGTTCATGCAAATAGTCTTTTTTTCCTGTGTAAAATAAACAACCCCAGCAGATACAACAACAATTTTAGGGTTTATAAACTATACTACTACTACTACTATTACTGTACTATACTATGCTACTATAATACTATATTACTGGTAACGGAATAATAATAAGTAAAAAAATACGTCTTGGTCGTGTCTCCTTTTAGCCCTGCTTAATGGCTGAGTCTTTTGAACCAACAAATCTGAATTTACACTAAATCACGACACCAAAATAATTATTTACTGCAGATAAGATATAAATGCTTGCAAGTTTTTTAACAGGGCCCAACTCAAAACCTTGAACAATCATTTCAAACACATTAAAAAACTAAAACATTTGTCATTTTTCATGTTTGTCAAGCATGCAGAAAGATAAAAATGTGGCCCCTTCTCTGCAGTAATTTGTACAAACATATTTAGATGCTGAAGGCATCCTTTTGCATTAATAATGGTGAAATTCGGCCTCATTTCACACAGCCATGTCTGATGAGTGCTAGTCGGGGGCCGCTCTCAAGCTCAACCTTCACACTTCAAAAGCCACTCTATCATCATCATCATGATCATCATCTGGTAAAAGTCAAAGGGTGAACTTCTTTTGATGAGGTATACGTGGTTGCAGTCTCTCTGTGTGACCTTTGACTAACTTATGGCTCTGATGGTGCAAACACCATCTGAATCTGTAAGTGTTGTAAGGAACTCAGATAAGAACAGTGACCCCCCCCCCACTGTTCTTCAAGAGATATGTATTATGGATTTTACATTGAGGGACGGCGTAGGATCCAGATATGCTCGGGGGTGGTGAGGCTGCGCTTGCCAAAAACATCACACTACGGCAACTTAACTCAGACAAACTACCTTGCAAACACTATATGGTTAAATTTAAGAGATATATATGTTAATAACAGCTCCTGTGGGGCCATTAAGAAAACATGACACATATTTTCTGGTAATGCTCTTTCCCGCATTGAAAAGAGTTTGGCAGGTTGTTATTTTGACAGATTTTCCTATGATGTAACAATGTTTTCTTCTGTTTATAAAAAAAAAGATAATTTAACTATACATCAAATCAATATCTGTCATGCTGCCCTAATCACCCACTCTCCTCATCATCATCTTCACCTGTGTCGTCCTGTCTGAACCTCCTCACCTCCTATTGTTTGCACCTGTGTTCCACCTTGTCTCCCCTTACTTAAGATCCAGCGAGCGCTTCAGTCCTCGCTGGATCATTGTCGTACCTGTCGTGTATATTGTCTCTCCGTATGTCGCTGCACAATAATAAATCTCATCTCACCTGGAAATCTGCTTCTGCGCCTGGTTCCTTCGTCCTCCTTGCAGCACATATCCGTAACAATATCAAGCTATCAATAAGAGGGCTGTCAAAAGAATTTATATACGTACCTTTTGTATACGGTATTGATATAACAGCCTGCTTATTTGTGTTGAATTCCTCTATATACTTCAATTGTTCGTTTTTTTGTATAGTTGCTTTTTGTTTTAATAAAGTTATTTTAAAAAAGCACACTGCATTCTAAAGCCAATCATGTAATGCTTCGTCATAAATAGACGTTGGCCCCTGAGCAGATCTGGTACCTAGGGATGGGTACAGAATCCAGTTCTTTTAAGTTTATTCAAACAGGTGAAATATTCATTTTACAATAATAATGTGTGAGTAATTGGATCAGCTCTGCTCAGTCTGACCGTTTCCTTCCTTGAACACCATACTTTTATGGCTTCCAACATGTTTACAATATCTGGGCGTTCACTTTGTCTCACATTCAACTAATCATCAACATTACCATACATGGTGTCTTCATGAAATTCAGTTTCACAAAATATGCATTCATGATATATTAACATAATGGGAGGTCTTTTTCTCCAACCAAATTGTAATAAAAAGCAGACTCAAAAGTTTAAGCAGGACACTACTTATCTGCTACACCATAAAGATTGTCTAAAAATGCTTTTAACTAATCCCCCAGTCATCTTCTGGGGTCTTAGAAAAATATACCACAGAGGATCCTTCTGGAACCCTCACACCAAGCCCGTAGGCTTCCGTTTAAGCAAAGTCGTACTTTTCTTTCAACTCAGCATGCTGCATGTGACAAAACATAATGTAATCAAATAAATGACCCTTTAATAAACTAGAAAATATTAAAATAAATCTTTTAGTGCTCACGTTGTTTTAAAAAGCAACAACATTGGAGTGAATTAGTAATGGCTTCCCTGCACAGTCACATTTTTACTGCCAAATATAGAGACGTGTGCGTGTATGCAGGAGCTCGGAGAAGAGGTTATTATATAACTACTGCTGACCTCTGCTAACACCCTCCGTGAGAGGACTCTTACTGTCTGAAGAGCAGATGGTGAACATGGACACAATTTTTACATTATTTATCTTTTCTTGACAATAGAAATACACAATAAAGTTGTGCGAAGGAGCTTTGTAACCAAGTAAAGTTTTCTAAGTAAACATTTATTTGGGGATTTAGTTTGAACCCCATTGCCATATATTTTCTTTATTCCGCCTCATTACACAGTTAAAGCTGCAGTCTGGACAATATTTTAATGTATCAGTGTTTTATAAATCTTTAAAACCATAGTGGGGTTCAATAATATGGTCAACTGGAGAAGCCGTTCGACTCGGAAATCACCACAACAAAATACAATCGGGCGATGCTTCATAGCGCTTGCTGCTTTCCTCTTTGACCTGCTGTGACAACACAGGTGAGGTGGGGCTAGAGAGCGTAGGGGGTAGGTTTAAAAAAAAAAAAAAATCCTTCTCCCTCAAATACTACTACCGTCCAATATGCCAACTGTAAATGCGGCCCCTTCCTCGCAGGTTTGCATGATGCTCTTGTAAGTCGACTGACAGCTGACAAGGCGGAAACTAGAATTGTACTGGCTGAAAAAAAATTGACAGTCAGTGTGAAATGCATAGGGGTGTAGGAGTGGGACTCAGGAAGAATACAAAATGATGTGGAGCACAAGCTTTTAATCCCAGTACTGAACCCCACCATAATTTTAAACATATCTAAAATTTTGATACGTAAAATTATTCTCCGGACTGCATCTTTGATTCAGGCCACCAGGATGTTGTTGAATTTATTTTTTACGAAGGTCTCAGATTTCAGTGCAGGTCAGATGAAAGCTGTAATGAATCAGCAGAGTTAATGACCTGTGCTTTTTCCAGCTGTGGCTGTTTGAGCATGTCAAATGTAAAAGTGGACAGAGCCCGGCAAAACCAATAGAGAGTAAAATGGAACAATAAGAAAAATGTGGGAAATGATTTTGTGTAATGACCACAACGACAACAGCAACCACAATCTATAAATTGTTATGTGATAGTAATAGCAAGTTCCATGGACCATAAAAACACATCTGGATGAGACATCGGTGCCAAACAACATTTTTATCTCATGGATGGGTGCTGTAAAAACAACCAAAAACACACAAGTTTTTGGTCAAGGCCCTTATTTTGGTTTTAGGTATAAATCTAAATGTGATGCATTTGGCAGTCTGTTTGCTTTCTCTTGCTGCACAGCCACCATTGATATAGTATTGTTTAGCTTACTGGGTTGTTGTTTGAGGAGTGACTCAGTGATTTTGATCAAAAATCAATGAGTCACTGACAATAATTTTAAACACTTGCACTCTGCTGAGTAAGTGATTTGTACTCCAGAGATGGAAAGACCAAATTACCAGGATGTTTTAGTGCCACTCCTCTAAATTAGTGCCCAGCTGGACTTTGACATTGTGGACTTAGACAGCGCTGATGATTCATTAGTGGGGGATGGCGGGGGGGGAGGGGGGGGGGATTTTAACCTTTGCTGAAAAACATTTTTACTTAAAGAGAATCATTTTAGCTTTATAGTCCTTGCAATATCGAATATTATTATTTCAATCTAATGTCACCTGAATGCATTATTCTAACAATCAGCATAGTGAGACACTAGTAAAGTTTGTGGTATTTTTTTTTTATGAACACTATAATCTAGACTTATCACTTGTTGTATTGATTTCAACAAGAAAAGAAACAAACCACAGAAAAAATAAAATTCTAATCCATCTTGGATGTTTGCTTGACTAACTCCTGTAAGGTCTCCTTCAAGGAAAATCTTAAAAAACTGAGTTTTCTTTCATTAAAAAAAGCCCAACAACCACACGTAATAATGCTTTCTCGGCTATATTGACACTGGACATGGCTCCTGGGTCTTGGTCTTAGCCCTCGCGGGAGTGCTGAGGAGGGGGCCTCTGGCCGGTGTTGGTCGGCCTCCACGGTGACTGACCGGTTGGTGGGGTGTGGGCTGGTGGGTGGAGGTACTGGGTTCTGTTGCCACCCGGCCATCGGGCGGTAGTAGCAAGGCTGGAGGATGTCGGCCTGGGGATTGGCCGCCCGGGACTTCGGTCTGCTCACGGGCCTGGCGCGGCATGTCCGGGGTATCCGAGTCGGTGGTGCGCCGGGTTCCGGCATCGGCGCGGTGGCCCTCGGACGCTGGCGGTGCCTGGGGCGTCTCTTATTGGCGGGGAGGCTTTTTACCATCTAGCACAGGCGCTCTTTTTAACGGGGTGCGCCTGGGACGGGAGGGGGGAGGGCGTTGAGGGGGAGGGGGGGCTAAACTCAACCTGTGTGTCTAGTGACATGTGTTTTGTTAGCAGTGTGAATGTTGGGAAGGATTTAGGTATGCCCCTGGCATGGGGGCTGGTGGATTGCCGGGGCCCCCATGGGGCTCGGGGGTGCCGCTGCCGTGGGCCCCGACTTGACGTGCTGGGGCCTCCCACCCCTGGTGGATCGGGCCGAACGGGGGTGCCTATTGGAGTCAGCAGGGGAGCTGGCTCCCTGGGGTTGGCAATGGTCACCCCAGTTATTTTCTCCCCATCCCCATGCCTCTGTCCACCTGCTCCTTCATTCTACCATTCACAAGGCCTTGGGACGTGGGCACGTCACTGGGGTGCGGGATGGAGCTTCCGTCTTCGCTACCCGTTGGCCCTGGGTCCCAATTTTATTGAGCAACTTAGACACTTAACTTGCAACATTTACATGGAACGCACATGTAGGGACCTGGCGGTGTGGCGCATTGCGATGGGGGGGACCCCTCTGGGGGGCCCCCTATAGGGGCCCGTTGTGGCCTCGCCTGTGGTGCCGGCACCCACTGGTTAAACGCATCTAGACACTGAGGGCCCGGGGGGGGAGATGGGGGTACCCGGCAGTATTCCCATGTCCCACCCCTCTGTTTTAAGTGCACATTAGAACAACACGCAACAACACCACATTGAGCGGGGGGAGAGAGGCTGGGGGGTCTTTCCACACCCCTGTTCGTTGGACCATCAGGGGTCGGAGCCCGGATAGAACATCAGGCCGTCTGGTCGGGGTCCTGGGCTGGTGGGCTGCTCTTGCCGGTGTGGGGGCCTTGGCGGTCTGCTTGTCCCCGTCCTGGTGGGCAAAGGGGTCTGTCTCCTGGGTGCAGGGGCAGGGTTCTCTATTGGGGCGTCTGTCCCTGGGCCTGGGAGTATGGAGTATAGTGTACGTATGGGGGGTATGAATGAGTGTATAGCGTCCTTTTTTCGTATGTCCTGTATTTGTAAGAATGTGTACGCATGAGAGGGAGGGTACGTATGAGTGTCTATGTCTGTCTATGTCTACCTGTCAGGTTGGGTGTTTGGCTGCTCTCTGGCCTGATGCATCTTCTTCCCTCCCCGTCACTCCCCGTCGGTGATGGTTGCTACTGCCCGCTGGTTGATGATGGCTCCCGATGCCTGGGGCCGGGGGTCCCGGTTGCGGCCCGGCTCGGTCCTGGTGCATGTCGGGCGGGTCCTGGGTGGTCCGGTGTGTCGGGCGGCCGCTGTTTCGGGCCGACGTCCTCCTTGGATTGACTGGGGCACCTCTTCTGGGGGTGCCGGGGTTGTAGAACAGGTTGGTGCCGTCCGGTGGATCGGTGGGGACCGTGCCTGGCGCCCAGGCCTCCTGCCGGTTCCAGGACTTCTGCTGGCTGGTCTGTTCACCTGGTGGGGCTGTCCGGCATTGGCTGGGCCCCTGATCATGGCGCCCTACGTGTGGCGGGATCTGGACCCGGGAGCTGGAAGATCTGGATGTCCAGGTGCCGGCTGGGCGCGGCCTGGGGAGGGCGTACATCCGCTGTGGCTCTTGCTGTGGCTCCCTGGTGTGTGGGTGTGTGGGGGCGGGCCGGGTTGTTGGCGGTGGGTATTGGTCCGGGGTGGCGGCGGCGTGTGTTAGTTGTTCACAGGAGCTTACCAGAAACATTTGTATTATGTTCATTAATCAATGCTTGTGTGTAGTGAATGTGTAATTCTTAGTTTATATTACTGGATCTGAACTATTGGTTTGGTTCTGTACAGTTTGTTGTTTTTGTTTTGTATTACTGTTTCTCTGCCGTCCGGCAGAGGTGGAGGACTGGGATGTTTTCTTGTGTTCTTTGTTTGCTTCCCTGTCTTGTGTCGTCGGTTCGCGCCTCTGCTGGTCCGGTTTCTTTTCTTCACCTTCTTCCTTCTTCTTTCTTGTCTCAGTTTAATGTCCATGACGTCAGGAAATTGAACCCACAGTAATCACTAATAAAGATTTTTCATACATATACATCAAGTGGCGTACTACAGCGAAGCTGTAATACTCTGCTTGGGAAAGTAAAACTGTTGGGCTTGTACTTGGTACTCAGACACCAATTCTGAGTAGCATACTGCTAGACAGGACACGTAAAAAAAAAATAAAAAAAATAAAATAAAATAATGCTTTCTGAGCATTCAATGCCTCGCCTACCTAGCTTTGCACTGCCCACGAGAACGTTGTTTTTGGCAAGCTGAAAGACAAGCCTCTTGCAGCGGCTAGAGGCTACAGACCTTACAGTCTGGGGCGCCGAAAAGGGGGGGGGGGGGGGTAAGCAGTGACGATGTGGTGCTAAAAAATATATTTGATAGTAAAAAAAAATATTAAATTGATTCTGATTGCAATTCCCTGGTGTCGAAAAATTTATTTGTTTTAGAAACACTAACGCCCCTCTCCCCCTCTTGATTACTGGTTCAGAGCACCAGCACCGAAATCATATTCAGAACATCCTCTCAACCCCAAAGAAGACACAGAAGACAAGTCAGAGAACAATTCTTTGCCTTCACTGCTGTGGAAGATCTTTTCTTTCAAACTGTTGCTCAATTTAGGTCAAAGTAGGATTAGCTTCTAAAACCCAATAATAAACTTTTCAGTTTTGTGAGTCAGCCGCTGTGAGATACAGGAGTATGTATGGATGCTGAACTAGCCACGTTGCTACTGGATTGGTAAGTAATAAATGTTTGCTCCTGGGTTATTCGGGCATGATGATGCGACACAGTGCCAGGAAAATTGTTTGATGGTTTACCAACTGACACGCTGTCAGTATGATGTTTTGTTCTTTTGACTTGTAAACTTGTTCAAAAGATTCCCACATCTGTTTCGGCTGTTGGCTCGGTCTTGCTGATAGCCAGCATGTCGAGATGCAAAGAGTATAAAACCACTGTATTTATGGTTGTTTATCTGTTTTGGTTCACTATTTGGTTTCAGCACATTTCGTAGTGAGTTACCGCTGCATTAAAGTGCGCATTATTCAGTTAAAGTGATGTTTTCGGACTTAAATTAGTGCTAACTCATTAGCGGAGTAGCTCTGTAGATCTTAACGTCATGATGATGTGATACAGTAGCTTTGCTCAAATTTATCCACGTTAGCTCAAGAACCCCCCTTTTTTTCTCTGTTAACTTATAAATGCAGTCATGTTATATTGACTATCAGTTGATCTTGATCATTCTGAACACTAAAATACACTTAAACATTACAATGTCCAAGGCAGTCATTTTGACCCTTTTGAAATATGCATATTAAATAACTTTGTCAAATTAAGTAGTGACGCCTCGTTGGTCCCTGACTTTTCCTAAAACTAACTATGTGAATTTTAATAAAACTATTTTGAATATTTATCATGTGAATAATCATATTATCATTTCTACAAAGGATTTTGCGCTGTTTGTAAACATTCTGGATCAGATAATATGAAAGTATTCTGTGAACAATGGTTGGCAGATATGGATCGTACTGTATTTGACAACATAGGGGATCGTGTAGTAACAAAATTCCAAATCATCTTCAAGAGATGCACTGAAACCTCCCAAACAGCTCAAAGTAGCTTGTACAGTTCTGGCAGAGGATTTCTATCAGAGTTTCTGCCTGCAAGGAGTTGAGTATAGATTTACTTTTTTTATTACAGGTAAAATATTTAAGTCTTCTCTGGCTTTAGTATCTTTAGTTATAATCATTCCCAAAGATTTTACCTCATTTTAACTGGAATCCCATATAAGTCAGTTTGCTCCATATCATGTTTTGACATAAGCTCACATTTTTCAAATGTAAATAGAATGCCAATGCTTTAGAAAATATTCCAATGATGTTGATTACCAAAGGGATCTGGACAGTCTTTTTTTTTTTTAGAGAGATATAGCTAATAACTCAGCAGCTAAAATAAATAATTAGGGAGAAAAGGGACAGCCCTGCCGGATTCCACGATTGATAGTGAATCCTTTAGGAGTTCCTTGGGGGAGAGAAACCGAGCTATTAATATCCTCATACATTATATGTATTGCTTTAAAAAACTCTGTACAGAAACCAAAATATTCTGAAGTTTTTATAATACATGTATGTTCATCAGAATCAAATGCTACGTAAAAATCCAAAAATTAAATTGAAACCCTTATCTTCTATTAAAGAATTATAATCTACTGAATCAAGGACTAATCTGATTTTATTATGTATAGAATTATCTTTTATAAATCCTGATTGTGTTTTACCATCTGTCCAATACCACTTTTCAAACAATTTGCAAAAATAAGAGTAAATAATTTGTAATCCGCTTACATTGCTAGTGCAAGCACAAAATAATGAATTTAAGGTGGTCTAGCAGTACAGAAGCAGTTATATATGATTCTCATAAAGTGCATAATTTTATGTACATTAATTGAAAAAAATCTCAGCTGTGTTGCCAAGATTCTTGTCATGGGGCCCAAAATTCTTAGCAGCGCCCCTGCTTACAGTGCTGACTTTGCCTCGATGTTGAACTTAAAAGAAGGATCTGTACCGTCACAACCATGGAACACCAGCTCCCAGGCTGTAAGTA
Source organism: Apricaphanius iberus (assembly GCA_028564705.1). Taxonomy (NCBI): domain Eukaryota; kingdom Metazoa; phylum Chordata; class Actinopteri; order Cyprinodontiformes; family Aphaniidae; genus Apricaphanius; species Apricaphanius iberus. The sequence goes on along the minus strand of JAPXFQ010000717.1, from coordinate 3,400,486 downwards.
GTGTTTTACTTCTGAAGTATTGTGTTAAAACGCGCCATGACAATGAAATGTACTACTGACAATGAATTGTTACTGATTTTAGTAAACAGAGCCACTGTAAGTAGTGTTGCAGTTAGCCAATCAGAGGACATAAACTTGCATTTCATTAATCTTACTGAACAAGCCCCCCCACTCCCACCTTGTTGAGTTTCCACGTCCACTCCCACACTGAACTGGCATAAACTGAAACAGACTTAGTTTGCAGTTGGAGAACTCAGAGGTCCTTTGAAATTAAACTTCTTAGTGTGTAGTGAATGTGTAATTCTTTATTTTTATTACTGGATCTGAACTATTGGTGTGGTTCTGCTCAGTTCGTTGTTTTTGTTAGTTTTGTTTTACTGCTTCTCTGCCATCCGGCAGAGGCGGAGGACTGGGACATTTTCTTGTGTTCTTTGTTTGCCTCCCTGTTTTGTGTCGTCAGTTCGCGCTTCTGCTGGTGCGGTTTCTTTTCTTCACCTTCTTCCTTTCTTCTTTTCTCGGTTTCGTGTCCATGACTTCAGGAAATTGAACCCTCAGTAATTACTAATAAAGATTATATAATACATATACATTGAGTGGAGTGTTACAGCAAAGATGTAATACTCTGCTTGGGAAAGTAAATCTGTTGGGCTTTTACTTGGTACTCAGACACCAATTCTGAGTGGCAAACTGCTAGACAGGACACGTAAAAAAAACAAAAATAACTTCTTTGTAGGGAAGGTCTAAACATGAAAATGTAAAAATCTCAAATGACTGCCTTGCATTTAAGGGGGACCTGCCATGCTTTTAAATTCTTCTATATAATTTAGTTAGGGTCTGTATACAGTGGTGCTGCAATTCTTAGGTCTAAATTCCTCATTTTTGTAGCTCTACAGGCTCATTTTTCTACCACTGGTCTAAGGAGTCAGGAGCCCCTTTCAAACAGGCCATGAAAAACAGCTTTTTCCAGATTTTGTCTGTTTTACTTTTGAATCTAAAAGCAACCAGTGCCAGTGCCAGTTTCCGAGTGAGGAAAATAGTTATTGGTAGTTGTTTGTGCTGTTTTTCTCTTCACTACAGAATCTCTGGGTCAGTTCATGAAGTCTGACTGCCTTTTTTTTCTACATTTTTTAAAGGAGCATGGGGCACGATTTCTAAAAAAAAAAAAAAATCTAAACATGCATGTCCAATTTTTTTAAGTTAACGAGTAATGAAGCCCTTCAAACCAAAAAGAATTGGCTGATCACATATCGTTCTGATTTCTTAATCAGGCTGTTTGCAGCAAAATATGCTGCAATTCGGAACCCGAATTTCCCGCGCTGACCTAAGGCTTTGACTTAAGTCGACCCTGCTAGCGCGTTCTCGGCAGCTTTAACAGGAAGAAGATAGTCCCGACTCGTGGCTCAATCAGCCGTGGGAATAGATTCTCCGGCAACCGGCACGCTAAAAGTGGCACTAAGAAGAAACTTTTATTAGCTGCTTCTCATGAGTCAAATGCAAAACACGAGAAAAGTCAGACAGACATCCAGATATATATCTAATCGGTTCCTCATTGGAATGTCTGTTCACCCTTCAAAATTTATTTGTGCCCAAAATGCATTTCTGCTAACCGGGACAAAAGGCAGATTTTACCTACTTTGTCGCTCGACATGGTGCTTGTTTTCATAATACCGGCATATACACAGTGGTTTGGCAGTATGTCACTGTGATTCTGTGTTTCGCTCATGAGTTTGGTTTTTTCATCTATCTGCCGCGGCAGCATCGACAGCAGCAGATTTGTCAGCTTTTAAATAAGTAGTAATAGTAACAGTAATATATGCTGTGGTCCTTTTAATAATATTACTGACAACACTTTAACATAAACTACTTGTCAGATACCTTGTAATTATATAAAAGCTAGATAATAATAAAATGAACACGTCTTCCAAAAAAAGACCCCAACGTTTTTAAAATGTGTGCTACTGCTAGTGTCAACCTAACATCATTGAGAGTTTTAAAATCATGTTTTATCCAAGACTATCCAAGACTCATCCTTGAAGTGCTTTGCTGAACCAAAAAACACATTCCCCACAAATTTGTGTACCTCACCTTGAACAATAAAACTTAACCAGGCACTTCACATAGGTTCTGATGCTGCGGGACAGTGTTAAGAATCATGTTCAATAATACATCCAACAACCAAAGATCTAGACTTTTTTTTCTCTTTCATTTTTTGAACTTGGACTGTAAAATGAGAAACAAGAAATAAAAGTGGCAGATTAGCTGAGTGTTTAGCGGTTCCAATGCAAGTATTGCAACGTAATAGCTCAAAAACCGTAACAGAGAAAACTGAACAGGTTACAAAATATGACCAAAACCAGCACCTGGCTTGACTAATGTATGTTTTTGTGCACTCCTAGAGACTAAATGCACAACACACTCTATTTCATGGCAAAAAAGTGGACAGTATGCATGATATTACCCCTTTAAAACTCAATGAAATTAAAGATGAATATACATTTTAGACGCAACTCCTGAAAATTTGTATCTCAGAATATTTTTTACACAGAGAACTGTAAGTTCCTCTTCAATTCTTGAAAGCCCAGCAGGCAGAGTAATATATCACTAGCTTGTATTGCTCATAGTATTTTTAGTTAGGAAGAAGTTTTGTTTTATAGGCTTGAAATTGAAGCAGCATTAGGATGGAACTTAACTGATTCCCAGGCCTGAGTTATGAAATCAGAGATAAATAAAACACATTTCTTCGACCAAAAGAAGCTCAAGTCCACCAGTGGTGAAACCATTGCTGTTGAGTTCAATGGTTGATTTCTACACTTACTCGAACACAACCACTTTCACCAGAATCACTGACAGGCCTTTTTTTCTAACAAGCTAAACAAGTTTGAAAGAATGGCTGAAACATCCAGGAAAACATTGAACATGGAATCATAATGATTATGGCTTATGAGTTTTTGATCATGTCTGCAACTCTCCTTAGGAAAAAATTGATAGGTTTCATGGTTTTTTTAGCTCTCTATACACTGTTTCGATTATGACTGAAATTCATTCCTCTAGCACTCTAACATGTTCAAGATGGATTAAGCGAGCTAATGGATTTGACTACAAAAAAAATCCTTTAGAGCGGATCAAAGAATGTAACTGATGCAAATATACTCCCTAAAGGCGACTTCCACAGTGAAAGCGACACTGGTTGTCATTTACATAATCGCATTTAGTGTGAGTCTGACGCAAAAAGCATTATTTAATAACTGCGTCTTTGTTGGTACATCATTCCTGGAAACTCTTTTACAATTAATCTGTTCAAACATGAGGTGAGAATTCAGGGATTGATTGGGATATTTCAGCTTTTTTCTGGTGCAGGCAGTCTAATTTAGAAAGTGTTTCACAAAAAAAATAATGCAACCAAAAACATCAAAGTCATTTAACGTTGAACTTGTGGTCCTTGAAAGTGACTTTGACTCCTGTGACAGAGCTCACATGCAGCTGAAATGAGGTAGCAGCATCTCCTTCCTGTTAGGTAACACTGGGGGTTGCACCCTCAGCACAGGGCATCTGTCCTTGAAAGAAGGGGGACGTAAGAAGCTGACGTCAGAACATTGGCCATATACATTATTTTACTTCTCCTACACTCATGCGCTTTCTTTCTCTCTCTCTCCCTGCCTCTGTCTTTGCTTCTCTTCTTTCTCTCCTTCCAAGGAGGACATTTTCTCTGACCAGTGCCAGCACTTTAACTGAAACCACTTTAGAAAATAAGCTGCCACCATCTTTTTGTTAGTTTTAGCTTCTGCTGTTTTCCTATTGCAAACAACACAGCGAGAAGATAGAATTCTAGCACAGGAAGATGAAACTTTGATGAAAAAAGAAGCCTAGCCTTATCCATTGGTAAGGCAAATGAAATCGAAACCAAACAAAACATTATTTCGATATTTAAACAAATATAGAACAAGGGGGGAAAAAAGATACCAACTTTTTTTTCTTCATATCTTTATCCATTATTTCATTTCAAATCAGATCAAATCAAAACTTTATTTATAAAGCGCTTTTCAAACACAGTTTCTCAAAGTGCTTTACAGATTTAAAATGACCCCACAACCCCCCCTTCAAAAATAAAATCATCAACGCAACTACACCCCCATCCCAAGCCATTTTTGTCACAAAAAAAGGAGATAACGGTTTCATGAAACACAAACAGTTAAAAAATTTTTGATTGCAGTTAAACTTGCCCTTATATTGAGCTTTTTATGCCACTTCCGAGTTGGTGCTAACGCCCCCCAAAAATAATGTAAATACTTGCTACGGAGATTGACTAAATCTCAAGCTGTGTTTTGAAGAATCGTTGGTGAGTTTCCAGTCTTTCAGTCCAGACTCATTAAAGATCGCAAAAAAACCCACACCACATTTATAAAGCTTCCTTAGCAACCCTTCTTCCTGCTCCGTATCATCAGAAGGTTATAGTTGGTACTGGACTAGACTGGAGTGAAGTCCAGTGGAGTTTTATTGGTAAACTAGGCAGAGTTCTCATAATATGGTTGAGGAGGGTTTCTGTAGCCTTACAGAATACAGGTGAGGCTAAATGACGAAAAAAGTGGAAAACTAACACTATTGTCATCATAAGTGTGACTCTAAGTATCATGCAGCTTTACAACAGAACTGCTGAAAGAATGTGAAATCATATGTGTCTGGGTTTTTCTTTTCGGGAGTGGCAGGTGGGGGTGAAGTAATTGGTCCGCTCTATGAATTAGGAAATATAACTTTTGTGAGCTGCACAGTGTGAGAAAAAAATGCTAATTTCCTCTGCTGCCACCCTATCTGTGCAGTCACATTCCTGTTTCTGCAGTCTTACGGCGCAAAACCTGAAACCAAATTCGACGTTATTGAAGATGTGATTGTGTGACTCCTCCAAATATTCCCCAAAGGTGTAGCTATAGGTACCAACAGCCATGACAGATAAGCTTGTGTATGACGAGGGTGAGCACAATTTGATATATATCAACTTCAACTCCAGCAAGAGGAACATTTGTTGCTTTCTTCACAGTGCCTTGAATGGGAGATAGATCTTAGAAAAGCTTCTGTCCTGTACAAATGACTTTTGCAAAACAGACTTTAAAAATGTAGACTATGATCTTGGTTTGTAGGAACAAGGAACAGAGGATATACCTGCTGCTCTGTTCCACATAACGGACACTTGACCCTTTTCACTTATCACCCTACTCTGCTTTTAAAGAAAATCCAATCTCCCTAGCTATGAAAAGTTTAAAAATAACAACAGTTTTAACAATTGAAACAATCTGTAATTTACTAACATCTATTATTTTTCTCTGTTGTCTGTGTCAAAGTTAAAGTTGAGTCCAGAGGAAATTCGGGTATGGGCTCGGCCCAGGGTCCTATTGGGCTCGGAATATGACACCATACCAGGCCACCACAACCCAACTAACGCAAAATGCCAAGAGTAAGTTAGGACGGTCGCCTACTGATGTGAGTGTAAAATAATAAAACAAAGGCTACACGTGTCTACACACAAGTTTTCTTTTCTTTTCCCTACAGAATAAATATTACTGTTCTGCTGCACTAACCTTTACTCAAATCACATAAACTGATTTTCTATCTCATTTACTTCTACACTGGTAAATTTGCAGCCAGCACATTTAACAAACTCATTGACATTAATCCTGAGTTACATAGTAAAATACAGAAAAATATATTTTGGAGTGTGAATTACCATAATTCTGAAATATCAGTTAAAACCCTGTCCTGATACCCGTCTGGTTTCTCCCACCAATTCATATCTCTTTTTAAGCAAGTTCTCATCTCTCCTTATCTGTGAAGACCCCGTGGCATATTTGTTGCTGCCAAGTCTCTTCCTTTGCTCTGATTTTTGCATTGTGGCAATAAAGACAAGGGAATTTGGAAAGCATTTTTCAAATAGAATTAGGATAAGCAGCAGTGAAATTGCTGTGAAAATTAGCCTCAAAGTCCCGTCTGGGTCATTGATATTTTTCTTCTTAGTCACTTATATTATCTTGTTACATTTGCAGACCCTCCCTAATTCTGCTCTATTTTTTTTTTTTTTTACATATTTCTTTTAAATATTTGAGAACAATAAGTTCTGCACAAATATGAAAGAGGATTTGGTTTATTCCTAGTATAAACTGACTTTGAACTGAAGTAAAATAATTAGTATTGCTAACTAGCTTAACATGATATATTGACTTTTATTAACTAGTCATCATTTAGCTACATTATCTGTATGCAACAGCATAACTCAGTTTATTGCGTTTTTGGAAAAAAAAACTGTCAAAGGTTTTTTGCCTTGTCACTGTTGCATATTTAAGCACTTACCTGGTGATCACCACCTAGCGGAACATTGAATCCAATCATCACTAATCGGTTGCTGAACACGCTCCTCTGCTCTACAACAGCACCTGTCTATTATGTTAACATGTTTAAAATCAGCTCAGAAAAATTATGTTACTGTGTATTAATGGATTAAACAGCTAAAAACCCTTCAAGGATGCCCTAATGAGCTAAAGCACAGATCGTTTATTTAAAAGTCAGGCATCACCTAATCTCACCATCTGCAATTCTTAAACCAGCCAATTCGGCGACCAGGGCACAGTGAAATGTCCCGACGCTCCCAATGGCCAGTCCGCCACTTGACTAACCCCTTAATTGCTTTAAAAGGAACCCTTAATGCTTCACAATACTAAGAAGTTTTGTACTATTTTGTACTCTTGATTTGGTGTGAACAGTTTGGAGATCCAACATGAATTCACTCCAGCTATAGGTTTTTAAAGAGGAAGATGTATTTAGCCAAAAACCGTGTTGGCAGGCCTCATCATGAGGTGGCCACCCCCTTACTTCACAGCCAGGATAGTAGCAGGTGTACAGGTGTTTTATACCCCGCCCTCCCCCATCATCCGAATGTAACAATTGTCATTCTGGCCAAGCACTTTCACTTTCATCAGAACACAGGACATGTCTCAAATTATTGTCTCGGTTCCTGGGTGCATTTACAAATTTAATCAAGCTTTTGCTGTTGTTGCTTTCGGAGGTCTCAGAGTGACCTCAGGTACCGAACTCATGTTACTAAATAATGACTCTCTTCTGAGCCACCATCTTCACAGGGTTTCCTATTTTTATTCTTTCCTCCCTGAGAGATATGGCCGTTGGATTGATTTTGGTAGGTAAAACCTAAAACAGAAAAGGTTTCATATATTTGTTATAAAGCCTTCGTTATTATTTCCTATTTTATAGATTGAGAACATACCTAAATGTCTGTATGTAAATTTCTGGTTTCGAGTGTAATCTTGGCTGATTCACTAACAACTGAATTCCTAATTGTGCCACTAATGATTTGTGGCTATGCTGTAACTTTGGCTGATTGGTTAACCTAAGCTACCTTTCTATGACTTCACCTTTACTACAGTTAAATTACACAGGGGAAATATAAAATACAAATTACTTCAGTCCCATTAGGAATCCAGTTCGACTGCATTGCCAATGATGGATGAAGGAAAAGATACCAAAATGAGAACAGATCTGACGATATCAGTATTGCAGAGTTTTTTCTGCAACAAAGCTGATAGGGTGGCAGCATGCATGGGTAACATATACATTAAAGGGCGTAAAGAAGGACTCACATTTGTTATCTCAATATCAGTGGTCCCCAATTTATTTCTGCCGCCCCACACCTCTTAGTTTGATAAGAAAATGTAGTAATTGTTTTTTTTATTGTCATTATTATATTGTAACAGCAAAATATCACATTGCTCTCAATACATTTTAATCCCTCCCTGTCTACAACTGGTTTAAAACAAAGAACTTTGATTGGGGAAAAAATATAATTGCAAAGGTTGTTTTGCAAAACTGTGGTCTTCAATCATCATACATTTAACTGATGTGAGCCTGCTGTGATGTCACTTTATCTGCCAGGTGGAGCTGTGTGTTTATGCTCTGAATCACTGAATTTGGTTCACTGAACATTGCTTTCAGAAATATCCACTTTATTTATGTTTTAATTATCCACAATCTCACTGTGCAATTACTTTTTTCTTTTTATTATTTTTATCATCTTCAATATATTATATATATATATGTAAAACATTGAATTTCAATTTTGAATGCCTGTCAGTACACAATTGGTTTAAAACACACACACACAAAAACTGAGAGGGGGAAAAAACAGCTGACAAATGAAAAAGAACATTGACAAACGATGATATCATAAAACAAGTTTTGATTACATATTTATCCTGAGTGATCATCAACCTTTTTAAAGCTAAGTTTGGTCATGGTATTACATCTGAAAAGAAGACTTAAAACAAGAATAAAATGAAATGTCTTTACCTATTCCTATTTCTTTCCTTGTCCTTTTTTTCTACTTTTTTATAATTTCCCTTTCATTTTTTACTTTGTAATGTTCTTTTTTTTTTGTCTTGGTTCCTTTGGGACCTACTCGTACCCATCCAAATAAATTAGTACTTTGCAGAACTCAAACCTTAATATCCGTAAGTAGGTTAAGAGTGTATTTTACTGCATGTTGAAGAAATGCCTCTCAGATCACCCAAAGTTTTTTACGCATTCCGGCATGTCTCCATCATCCCTTAGTGCTTTTTTTATTTCCTTCTCTGGGAATCATGTGAAAAAGTCATATGGTCCCTGTTTTTTGGAGGGTTTTTTAAGGTTTTTTGGGCCACAGTGGCCTTCATTTGACAGTGGAGAGTAGATTTCGAAAGAAGTGGGGGAAGACATGTGGAGGATAGTCTCATTGAGGACTAAGGCCTCCGCAACTGGGGCACCTGCACTAAACACTACACCACGCAACGGCACCGGTATCGTCCCATTTTAATCTGAAATATTAAACTAAAAGTAAGCCTTACCTAGTACTCGTTAGGGTGATGCCATCCTTCTTGAGGTAAACATAGACATCAAAGTGTAAAATCTCTCTGTACATTTTTATCTGACAGATTCTATAAAAAATATGAACATGCCCATGTAATTTTTTATCATCTTATGTTTCTTTTGGTTTTGAAACATGTGAAAACTCAGTTTGATGTTCCCTTCATGTCAGAGGCAGTGTAGGTGAAAATAAGCACTCATGCTCCAGCAATGCCCTGGTCAGTGGAATGAGCTCTGGCCTTTTCACCGCCTCTCTATGTCTGTAAATTCAGTTAAATAGCAGGTGCTTGGGTCGAACAAGCAGATTTCCAAACCACTTTCCAGGGGCAGCTTAATGCATAATGACGTCATGCGCGTTCACACTCAGTAGCGTTCACTATCTCCATCTTAAACAGCCGTGGAGCGAGAGGTCACTGAAGGATGGGTTCGGCATGAGCATAAGCAAAGAGCAGCTTTTAGCAGCAGCAATACTCAAGCCTAGACCCCAACTAAACTTACACAATGTTAACATTTCTTACCACAGTTGAAGTCATGTCTGCAAACCTGTAAATTATCCAGGATGGGACTGACTCAGCTGTTTTTTCTGTTTGTGAGGGAGTGAGCTCTCACGCAGCATATGTGTGCCTACTTTGACCTAAACTGCGCAACAGTTTGAAAGAAAATATCTTTCTCAGCAATGAAGGGAAGGAATTGTTCTCTGGCATGTCTTCTCCCCTCTTGCTGCTCTGCCGACAAAACACTGCAACTCCAGTCTCTTTTCCTGCTTCATCTGATAGCATTTTCTTTGGGGCTGAGAAGCTGGCTTAGCTTAGCGTCCAGCTCTGCGGCTAACACCCGGTGCATCCATTCGCCCGGTATGAATCAGAGGTTATTAAGTTTCTATAGCAGAGAAGCACTGGCAGTTTTCAGCTTGTTAATAGTTTCTTTTCCTCGCTTCTTCTGATAGCGTCAGAAGAAGTTCTTTCTGCCATGGCTCAAGTCTCAAAACCGCTGGTTTGTTTATATCATTAGTTAGCGTGTAAAATACTGCCGTAAAGTGAAACTCAGTCAGTACATTATACAAAATGAGCGTAAAACAAGTTGGGAAGAGGGTGAAATGAAACTGTGGCAAGTAAAACAGCATGAGCACAGAAATTTCCTAATCCTAGGAAATCCTAAAATGAAGCGTGATTGCATCTGCCCAAAAGTTACGTTTACAGGCTGGTAATTTGTTTTTTTTATTTTTTATCTTGATATACTCATTTAGGGTGCAATTATTTTCGAGATCTCATTCACAGCAAAAATTGGGGAGTTGAATTATCCGAGTTTAATAAAATGTAGTTAATTTTAACACCAAAAGAGTAATTTCAACCTTTTTGGTGTAAAATTGTAATCATGTCAATGAAATCTCAAGACTATCAGGGGATTCTAGAGAGAAATGTGCTGGCCAGTGTCAGAAAGCATGGTCTCAGTCGCAGGTCACGGGTCTTACAACAGGAAAATGACCCAAAACACACAGCTAAAAACCAAGAAGGGCTAAGAGGAAAACACTGGCCTTCTATGAGCCCTGATCTCAATCCTATTGAGCATCTTTGGAAGGAGCTGAAACGTGCTGTCTGGAAAAGGCGCCCTTCAAACCGGAAACAACTAGAACAGTTTGCTCATGAGGAGTGGGCCAAAATACCTGCTGAGAGGTGCAGAAGTCTCATTGACAGTTACAGGAATCATTTGATTGCAGTGATTGCCTCAAAAGGTTGTGCAACCAAATATTAAGTTGTGGGTACCATCATTTTTGTCCAGGCCTGTTTCATGCATTTATTTTTTAAATAATTCTGTTGAATCATGGATGAAAAGCAATGTCTGATTTTCATTGGTCAACATTTATATAATTTTTATTTATTATTACTTTTGTCAGATTAAAGTTATTTCTGTGACCATTATGAGTTTTTCTTTGATTTAATGAAGGGTACCAACAATTTTGTCCACGTCTGTATCTTATATATACACTTGTATGTGTTCATTTTGTACTTTGCAGTGTTGACTGAGTTCACATTTAACACCCAACAATATTGTTTTTTGAATGTCTTTGTTCTTACTTTAACACTGTTATGCGGGTTAACAAAAGAACTCTGACCTGGTGTTAAACTTTTAACTATTCTAAAAATATTAAATTTATTCTGAAGAGTTTGGAGCTATAAGAAAAAAACGGAAAAGTGTTAAAATCAACTCTATAGGAGTTGATATCACACTTTATTTTTTGCTGTGTTGTTTTTTAATAGTGGTCTGAATCTCCATTTCTAATTTCAGTGAGAGATTCTGCAACCATAACAAGATGGTTTTCGACTAGGACTTCTCATGTTTTCAGAGGAAATAGTTAATTTGTTTATTATTTATTTATTTTATTTGTCAATATTACAATATCAATGTGAGAGACAGAGGGTTTTTTTATTTCTCCACTTTTTAAACCTAAATCTCTCAAAGGTGCTAACACATTGAAAAGTATGAGCTGCTTTGCAGTCAGCAAATGAGCTGCTATTGAGATTAACCAGTTAGATATTAGGTTTTACTTAGTGAGGCACATCAGCAATTACATAATTCCTTAATATAAGTTGTAACATTTGTTTAATCTGTTATCAGCTCTCTTTTTATTGTCTAACCCACACGTGTCAAACTCCAGTCCTCAATGTCGTGCGCCTTTTACACCTGGATCAAGTAATTAGGTCTATGTGCCCCTTTTTAAGTTTCAACACCTGCCCCTCAAAAGGTCATGCCTCTGTCTACCTGTCCATGCGTGGGTTCCCGGCAGTTCAAAAACATGACTATTTGAGATCATAGATGATTAGGTTATTAGATTATTTGGTCTGGGTGTAATTTTCATCTTCAACTGTGAGAGGAAGGCTGAAAATCCCATTGAATGATTTTTCAATATAATTTGCATTTTATGACATGAAATAATTTGGCAAAAGAAACTTGGTTTACAATCAAAGAAGTCAGATGCTTCCTGTTGACCAGCTCCACACACTGCAGCAGGGATTTTGACCCCCGGACCTTTCAGGTTTTAGGGCTGCCCCTGGGAAAGATCGCAAAAGCTTTTTAATATAAGGTAAATGAGCCAGATGATCCATTGTATGGTTCAGAAGTATTTCCTTCCTTCCTTTAGTTTTTGCTTTTTTATTAAAATAATTATGTTTGCCACTGTTGCAAAAAGTTTAGTTTGAAGGGTCGCAAATACAGCGCCACTCACGCCCTTACATGTGTCGCTCATGCACACTTCACAAGCACCGTATTCTGTCATTTTTACTAATAAAATTAAAGAAATATCTCCAGTGAGGTGTTCTGTGTCTGCTTTACGGTTTTTCTTTTTGTTCTGTTTTGATCGGGTTCCCAGATACTCCTTTAAGTGACTTGATGCGCACTTCTGCAGGTGTTCGCGTTTGCGGGTGTCTCTTGAGCAGCGGCACGTTGCAGCCTGCAGCGGCTTGCGTACTCTGCTCCCGTTACGCAGCGCTCACCTTTCCGTCACCAGCGGCCGGAATGATAGTCTGAGGGGGCCATCCCTGTGGTAACCGAACCCTGCATGCTCTGGTACCATCGCCTTGCTTCCCTCTCACCCATCCATCTATTCATCCCTCTCTCTTCACCTTCATCTCAACCCCTCCTCCTCTTCTTGTTCCTCCTCTTCCTCCTCCTCTGGCTATTGTTGCGCCGCTGCTGCAGCTCACAAGTTCCAGAGAGCCTCCTCTCCGGCACAACAAGTCCGTCATCCGGTACCCGGACCGGGATGCTCGTCTCTCTCGCCTTAAATGCAATGCGATAAATGGGCCGTGCAGGTTGTGAAGCCCCGCAAGAAGAAGCAGGAGGATGGCTAAACCAGGCTCGTCTGCAGCGGCGGCGGCGGCGCTGCTGCTGCTCCTGCTGGGCTTCTTCCTCTCGGCGTCCTCCGTTAAAGCCGGTGAGTTGGACCACTGGTTGATGAGCGATCACCGCAGGTAAACAAAGAGGTGGGAGGATGCAAACACATTCAGGAGCAGGGCTGATACGTGTCTGCTTGCAGCGCTGCTGCTGATTATGGAGGGGAGGAGGGGATTGACATGACACATGGATGTGATCTGCAGGTGTGAGCTTTTGTCTGCGTTCACAATGAGCTTTGGGGAGAAAAATGATGGCTGACATGAGGTAATCGCGCTGCATTAGGATGATTAGGCTCACTTTGAAGCATAAAAAGGCAGACGTGGTGATTTTAACATCGCTAAAATGCTCAAAATGTGTTTTAATGTAACTTAAAAAATAAGGTTGCAGTGATGACAAAAAGGCAAAAGTTCCAGCCAGGGCATCATTAAATAAGCAGCTATTTCAATTAGCCATCCTCTGGATAATTATGATCCCACTTTTTTTTCCTTTTTTTGTGTGTGTGTGTGTGTGTGGGGGGGGGGGGGGGGGGGGGGCATTTTTGACAACCATAGCTTCAGCATCCATTACTTTTCTTGTAAGATGATTTTTTAAGCCCTTTTGCAATAGTATGAAACCTACAATGCGTTAGATTCAAGAGGGAAATGCTTTTGAGTCTAAAGATCTAGCTCCCATTGTGTCCTGATGATAAGCTTACAGATGACAGATAGTGCTTTGAAAGACTGTAACTCTTGGAGATAAGGTTTTATCTCAGCCTGTAGAGATAGTTTTCATTTGGTGTGAAGATGTGTGTGTGTGTGTATGTGGCTGTAGGAGGGAGTATTGTACTTCTGGAGCCTTGATTTACATCTTTTTGTGACTGGTAGGGAAACCATCAGTACGGAACACCAAAACACCCTGGTATCAGGTGTGGTTGAACTACTGAGAATAGAGGCTAAATGACATTTCAGAACTCCCCTTCAACATTTTCACATTTTGTCATATTTAAATACAATAACCATAATCCATTTCATCAAGTTTGTGTGCGATATCTCACAGACCTGTTTTAGTCCTTCATCCTAACCTGGATAGAGTATGGCACAACTGTCTAACAAGATATTACATTTTAAGACCATTACTCTAGTCTTAAAATCATGCCATTGGCTCCCTGTATGTATTAGGATCGATTTTAAAGTTTTTTTAATGGTTTTTAAGTGTCTTAATGGTCTTGGGCCTTCTTATCTCTCTGAAATGCTTTTACCGTATGAACCTTCGCTGTCTCTACGCTCCTCTGGCAGCCGTGTCCTTATCCTCCCTAAAGTTAGGACACACACCCACGGTGAGGCATCTTTTAATTGTGGCCCTCAACCCCGGGAACAGGCTGCCAGAGGACCTCAGAGACATTCATATTTTTAAGAGCAGGCTCAAGACTCACCTTTTTAGCTGGTCTTTTAACTCACCTAGTATTGCCTTTTTATATGCCACTAATGTTTTAACTGCTTTGTGCTCTTGTATTTATCCAGTTAATTTTATTATACTTTTATTTATTTACTTACATATTTATCTATCTTTTATTTATTTTATTTACCTATTTATTTATTTTAACATGTGTCCTGTTATTTCACACAAATGAATAGTCATATTGTTCCACTGCTTCCTCTGTGGGAGCCCTGTGCATCTTGAGCGGCGGTCGTCTGTGGCTGCTTTCCGGATTGTGCCCTGTTGGAGGTGGGGTAGCGGTCCCGCCTCCTTTGAGCGCCCTAGGTCAGAGCCTCGGCTGCTACTGTTGATCTGCTGCTGCTGGTGCAGATGGCTCCCTTAATGGAGTTTCCTGTTCTAACATGGCTCATCTGCACTCAGCCCACTATTTTAATGTCAGTTTCATCCATAGCGCACATGGGTACATGATTGGGGGAAGGGGGGTATAAATGTTTAACTTTTGTATGTCTATAGTGGTTGATGGTGGGTAGGGGCATATATGTGGGGTTAATTTTTTATTTTGTATAGCACTTTGAACTGCATTTCATTGTATGATCGGTGCTTAATAAATAAAGTTGATTGATTGATTGAAATAACAAGATATGGCTCTACAGTGGACCCCAACCTATTCGCGGTTCAGTATTTGTTTTTTTCCCCTCCAAATTATTTTTAACTCCGAACTCTTTGTGAAAAAATCATCTATTTGAAAGAAAATGTAGTTCAGGAAGCTGAAACATCTAGGCGCAATGCTGCATTTGTATAGCAGCCAATCCAAGAATGCCATTTATTTTCTTTGCTTCTCATTGATATTAGCTTCTGTGAAAGTGCTGAGACAGTTTGCACTTTGTGTTTTATTTCACATTGAGGTATATTGTAGCCACTTTTAGAGGGGGCCCCAAGTATTTACGGTCTCTAATCCTTGTAAATACTGGAGATCCATACTGACAAGCCATTTATCAGAGAAAAGCCAAGAGGCCCACAGGGACTCTGGAGGAGCTGTAGAGATCTACAGCTCTAATGCCATATTCTGTTAACAGGACAGGTGTTAGTTTTGCACTTTGTGACAAGAAAAGATTCACAGTTGAAAGAAAGCCATTAGTGATCCTGTTAAAGGTTTTCGACGAGCCAGTTAAGTATCAACGTATTGCTGGGAGGAGGATTTTGTTCAACGAGGACGACAGAAAAGGAAGCTGGTCAGGGTTGATGGGAAGAGGGATGAAGCTAAACACAGGGCAGTACTGGAGGAAATCCTGTTAGTGGCTGCAAGACTTTAAAATCGAGGCTGAGCCTTTGAGCGAGACGTGAAACCTGCAGCCAGAGCTAAAATAAAACGGCTTTCATCAAAGTATGTTCATCTTCTTCTTTTTCTTTCTGCTTTTCCTTTCAGGGGTCGGCATATCATCTGTCTCCATTAAGTCCTGTTCTCTGCATCATGTTTGTGATTCGCATCGTTGATTTGGCTTAGGTTTTACGTCGGACGCCCCCTTCCTGACACAACCCTCTGCTTTTTTTCCAGACTTGGGACCGGCACAAGAAATCACTGGCTTGTGACCCCTTATGATTGCATTCATCAAAGCATGTTCATGTCCAAGTCAAAGTCTAGCGCTAAAGCTAATTGACAGTCTTTGGTTTGATTTGATAATCAGTCCTCAAAGAAACTCCACAAAATGTACCTGAGGTGTCTAGATCACGTGTCAAACTCAAGGCCTGGGGGCAAAATCAAACCATTTCTCTGGCTGTCTAAACTCTAGAGGACCATATGAATAGGACCTTCAAAACCGCATTCCATATTATTTACGGGGGGGGGGGACATATCAACGTAAAATCCTACTCTGGGTATTTTTCGAGTTTGTGGCTGTACTTCCCATTGTTTTTCTTTCTGAAGTTGATGTAGCCCTGGGTAGCGGGGGAATGACTAACTATTTAGCAGAAGTTTTCTGTGACGTCTCCATGACCGGTCTCTGCCATTATGGTAACTGTAAACAGGAAGACACGGAACGGTCTGTCTGCGCGGCTTCTTCTCCACAGGTTTGTGGACGCGCATGCACGTTGATTGACAGTCGACACGGCAGAGACTTGAATTGTATTGGTTAAAAAAATTTGCCGGTCATTCTGAATTGCATAGGGGTCTATGGGAGGAAGGAGGGACTTAAGAAAAATAACAAATGTTGTGGAGAACTAGCCTTTCATCATAGTACTGAACCCCACATAATTTTAAGGATATATAAAACTTTAATTAATAAATAAATCCTCCAGAATGCAGCTTTAAGTTCTATTTATGAGGACCTAAATACTATCTTATCAATCAAATCTGTGTTTATTTGAATAGTTCTGAATTACATCATTGTGAAAAGATGTTCAGTATCATTCAATCTTAAAACATATTTGTCAAACTTTAAGAAGTGCTTGTTGAGACAAATATTTATTAACATTTTAGCAGTTTGTTAAAGATGTATTTCCACCCAAGATCTGAAAATATACCTGTTTTTATTAATGACCAGAAATGCAAATTTCATTTCACTACTTTCAGACACAACCTGCCCTGTAAGGACATAACTTATCTTCATATGACCCAAAATGGAAATAAGTTTGACACTGCTGGTCTAGATGTTATACCCATATATTTTCAGATTTTTTTGGAGGGAAAACATTTTTCTGACTTTGTTTCGTCTACTTTGTAATAATGGACTACTTTGTGTTGGTTTATCACCTGAAATCCCAATAACATACATTTAAGGTGGTGATCATACCACATATGTGGCCATGTGAGATCATTTTTTTGTGGTATTTTGTCTGGGTGTTCAGCGGCTACCTTAACTCTGTGCCACGTAGCCCTGTGTCGTCTTAGTCTTTGCCAATTTTTGATTTTTTTTTTAGGAAATCTGTAAAAACTCCTGAGTTTTAACTGATGACACTCCCCATGCAGATCTTTCCTTGCATAAAAATAAACCCTGCTGCTAACTAATCTGTTAATAATACTTGGTACACCAACTGAATAGCTGCTTACAAGTGGAAGTAAATTTTGAGATGGCTATTCAGAAACTAAAGGTATAAAGTTAGCAAACTGTATACTCTAGTGCTTCCTCCTGGGCTGTGTTTTTATTCAAGCCGAGTTATCAGTTTCACAATTTTTACTAGCAGGGACCCATTACTTGTTTTTAAGTACAAGGGAATTTTTCTCTTTTTGAGCTTTCTGCTCTTCGCTAGGTGTGCTGTGTTTGTGGATCTCGAGTTGCTGATTTATTAATAATTTAACTATGCCAAAATACATTTTTCTTTTTGTCATGTCATTTTAGCTTTCATACCCCAACGTGATTGCCATGGCAGCACGAACAAACTGTAACAACAGCATTAGCACAATACTGCTAACAGTAATTTGCGCTGTCTCAGCTGAAATGTCTGACTTGTTTACTGATGTGAATCAGCTAAATATTTAACAGGACAACATTTCAGACATTTGGTTGGCATTGCATGTCTTGCCAGTCGCTCATCAAGCCCCTTAAAGTCGAGGCACGGTGCCAATTGTTGTTCATTAGTCAGTTGCAAACATACGCAGTGTTGGCGAGCCTCCTGTAGAAATGCTGTTAATTGTCAATTAAGGTATACACATAATCGGTTGACAATTTCCATTCATGATTTATAGTATAACATGAAAGTCAAGGAAAACTATGTGGATAATTTTATTCTGGACTTCTTTGCTGAAATTTAATAAAGAATAATTGTGTTGACGCTGAATAAGGAGTCGTGCTTATTTTCTTGTTTCTTATCTTCGAACCCGAACCAAGGTCTAACTCTGTTACCTTGTCAAGCTGGACTCAAGGGAAATTCAGCTCTGAGTGGGATATTATAGAGGACCTTGAGTTTGCTGTAAGTGACAAACGCTAGCTGTCTGTGAGTCGCACACACTTTCAGATCCGCTTCTTTCTGCAGCCAAGAAATAGAAGAATTCAAACTCCAACTGGATCCATCATTAATCTGCAGATTAACAGTGTATTACATTCTTAGGTGTGATTTCACCTCTTTTCTCAGCACAAATGTTAAGATCATTTGACAGCAGCAGGAGTGAATCTCTGTGTAGCAAAGAGGAGAGAAGGTAAAGACTGAAAACTGTGAGAGAATCAGAAACAAGGATGGATGGGAAGCTGTGGGAAACCCTTACTGACTGAAGCGTGTTAATTAGGCAGGGTATTAATGAAAGGAGATAGATTAATTTGTGGGTGGTGAGAAGAAGATCTCAGTGACAGTGGGCTGAGAGAGAGTAAAAAAACCACAGAGTTCAAAGAGAGTGATTATGCCAAGGATGCTCTGCTCTCCGCAGTAGGATTTATGATATCTATTGTGAAGCACATTTTATGTTGTAACCTCATTAATTAAATATCCTTCTGCGTGTGTGTGTGTGTGTGAGTGTTAGATGCTGTATTGTCAGCTCCGCTCAATGTGACCATCAGAGAGCTGGAGGTCAACTCGGCTGTGGTGACGTGGGAGATCTTGGAGGGAGATCCCGTCATAGGATTCGCCATCACCCAACAGGTATAGTGTTTTTAGCTTTCTCTGGCTTTAGGTGAGGGAGCCTAAGCATTACGTTGAAAAAAAATTAATAAATACATGAAGTCAAGATATGGGTCTTAAACTCAAAAACACTAAGACGTTCGTCTAATATTTTTAGTTTAAGTAAATAAAAAATCTACAGCCATTTCGACAAATTTGACCTTCAAAATAAACCTTAGCGTGCCCATCTACATTTATTATTTGTATCTGGAATATAAAATGATTTCATCACAGGTAAACGCATCGTATTAATCTTGTTCCATAAAAATTATCTAGTTTATTCAATGTGACAGATAGGGATGCACCGATGCCAGTGTCAGGCCGATACCATTCTATCGTACTTATATCGGTATCAGTTTGTTAACCAATACCATTAACCGATACCTAAAATGTGGAAACTCTGCAATAACTGTACAGAAAATTTTATTTATTATAAATATGGTTATTTGTATAATTTTTTTTATCTATGTCCACTACCATTTATTGTAACAAGCAGAGAGGAAAATAAAACCTGTCTTCCAATTGATTGTATTTTTTTGTGTGGTTGAAACATCGGCATTAGTACTCAGTATCGGCAAGTACTAAGATCCAGGTACCGCTATCGTATTAGTTCGAAAAAAGTGGTATCATTGCATCCCTGGTTACAGATATTTTACTGAATATTTTTATTGTCATACAAATTCTGATACATGGACATTTTATGCAAAAATATAGAACAAACGATTTGGTTTAAAATCTGTCTTTGCTTGTTAATCAGTTGGGCTATCTGCTCCAGTGGCCAGTCTACAGCTAGCTGCATGCCTATTGCAAATTTTTTAACCCTTTCAAACAGGCAAATTCTCTCTCTTTTAGACAGAGAAAAAAAAAAAAACTGTAAAAGCCATTTTGTCAGCAAGCTGACTGTCAATGTGTAGCAACAATTTGGGGAGGGGTGGTGCTTTGTTATTTTATGCTCTGTATAGTTGGAGAACACTTGGGCTATGTGGGCAATTTCTCTGTCATTTAAAAGGACTTGAATTCATATTCTGAGCAATCTGTTCAGCAGAGTTTCATGTCCCATGTTGCTTTGTTGCGGTTTAGTCGAGCTACTGTTTGGTCTCTGGGGCCGCCGATGACCCCTTCCTCTAGAGCTGCTAATACCTTGTAATTGAAAACCAACCAAACTGTGTGGAGTAGAGATGAGCTGAGTTTAGCGGCGCTGTAGAAGCTCTAGTGAAAAAGGAAGACCTCAGAAAGTTGGAGGAACTAGACAGAGAGAGCAGTACTTTATATTTCCCTGCCGCCTTGAGGACTGGAGTAGATAGTTTTTTTCAATTTTATTCAAAACTATAATAATTCCCTTGTATGTGACTTGCTATACGTACCTTAAACCTTTGTTTAGGTTAACTCAAAAATCATTCTCAGGTCTAAACTGTGAGTTTAACCCCAGGTGGCTCAACTTATCTACTGAATTGGCTCAGTTTACCCCTAAATCCGGGGTAAACTGACTTTTTCTCCCCATGGCACTAGTTCTGGTACTTCATCAACACATTCTTACCATTTTCACTGAAAGAATTGATCCAGAAATAAAGGTAGACGTTTTTGTTTGACTTCTGTATGATTTTGGCTTGCGTTGTAATCAGCACGAGTAAAAAATGGCTTAATTTTCCGGACTCTCCCCAAGGGTGCCAACCTTATGTTCAAATTAGTATTCCCTTAAAATCTGTGTTAGATTTAACTGATGTTTATTCTATACATTTGTTAAAAAATGTGTCAGCTCATTAAAATGACCAATTGGCATTTTAGCTGAATTAAGCCGACTTGATTTTGCTTTTATGATCTAAATATCTGTAGATGAGACTGATCTAAATGTCAAGAGTACATTAAATAGTTCAACATTAAAACTGTGAATTATTATAGATAACATTATATTAGTTGTACTAATAATCTTTAAGTTAGGATTAAATTAAATTTGCATTTCTGGTCATAAATAAAAACAGGTATATTTTCAGATTGACCTCAATTTTTAGTTTTATACAGAACAAATCTTTATAGTATATCCTTGAATCATCCAAGCGAATCATCTTATTATAAATATATATTTTTTTGTTAGATTATTAAAATAATTCATGTAACCTTTGCGTGGACATTTACCCTAATTATTTAGAGTGGACCAGAAAACTCCAGCTTTCAGAAGCCCAGTTCTATGCAGCCACACCACGGCACTCTGAGAGCCATGTAGGATGTACATTTTGTCCTCGTGACGTTTTAATGGTCTAAGAAATTTCCTTTTATAATTGCCTGGTAAATAAAAGTGCCCCGGAGGAGCCGTGCTCTTTAATCCAGCAGGAGCCAATTGACCTGAGCAAGCAGCTGTAGCGGGGTAATAATGTTGATTTCTAGGAGAGTGTACATGGCCCGGAAAGCAATTTCTGTCTTTAAGCTAAACTGCATTGTTAAAAAAAAAGCCCCAAGAGACTTTACTTGAGCTTTTTCTCCCAACTCTTACCCAACAGAAGCGTACATATTAGCATAAATTAAGCAACAGCATAGGAAGCTAAGATTCCATACAAAGATTTGCAATGGCTAAAACTTGTATGTACTAAATGACGACGGTTGACGATTGGCAAGTGATAAAGCAGATTATGTTAGATTTGGGGTTTTTTAATGTTTTTTTTAACCCCTCCTTATCTGGTCTGTGTCCCGCTGCAGAAGAAGGATGTACGGATGTTGAGGTTCATCCAGGAAGTGAACACCACCACCCGTTCTTGCGCGCTGTGGGATCTGGACGAGGACACCGAATACATCGTCCACGTCCAGAGCATAAGCATGGGAGGCAGCAGCCCCCCCAGTGAGCCTGTTCACTTCAGAACACCAAAGGAGTCGGAGAAAATGGCGTCCAAGAGTCCTGGTGAGCTTCAGAGTCTTGCAGATTTTTGATTCAAACAATCAGAGTTTTTCCTCAATGCTGCACAGAGTCCCGCCTCTATGTAATTTAATCTCACTATGTATCCAGCTGTTGTCTGAGGGCGCCAGAGTTTTGTTAGACATCATTAGTGAACAAAGCCCATCATAAAGACCAAGTAACTCTGCAGACAGGTCAGACAGAAAGTTGTACAGATGTTTAATCTGTGGTTACAAGCTTTTAAAAACGTATAAAATGATACAATAATATAAAAAAAACCAGATTGGAAACACTTTAAATTTACCAATAAATGACTTTCCACCTAGATTGACAGGCAGAGCAAGGAGAGCATTAATCACAGAACGACGAAGCCTTTCCTAACTCTTGAAGAGCTGCATAGATACACAGTTAAAATAAATAAATTAGATGTGCCCTCAACAAATCTGGACCTCACTGGAAACTAGCGAGAAGAAATACCTATTTATAGTTTGCAGTAATACAAAATGAGGAAGATTTTGTGTTGGGATGAGAGCAAAAGAAAGCTTTCTGTTCTCAATGCAAAAGGGTATGTCTGGCAGAGAAGAGTCAACCAACAATGGTGGTGGCAACTTCCTGCTGTGGCGAAGAAACCTGCGTGAGGCTGCATGATACTTGGGACTGGAACTGAAGTTCAGCTTCCAGCAAGACAATGACTAAACATAAAGCCAGAGCTAAAAGTGAATGGTTTAGATCGAATAATATGAATGTGTTTGAATGGCCCGGTCAAAGCCAGCAAACCAATCCAATATAGAATCTGTGGCAAGACTTAAACACCAATATTTATAGGCACTGTCCATTGAATCTGACAGAGGAGCAGATATTTTGCAAAGAACTGTGGGGGAAAAAGGCCATCTCTAGAGGAGCAAAACCAAAAGAGACAAAACCCAAAAGGTGGCTCAACTAAAAGTAGAAGTGTACTGAGTAAAAATGTATGACATATGACTGTTTTATACATAATTTTCCCTCCATTACAGTTCATGCTTTACTTTTTGTTGATCCATCACATCAAAATCCATAGAAATACACAGCGGTTCGTGATTGTAACATGACAAAAATGCAGGAAATCCTTCTTTGGCAAGGCACTGCACCTGTCTTACCAACGTATTGTGAGCGCTGTTTCCGAGGCATCCAAATGCTGATCTATATGTAAATACATTTATTGTGTGTTCATCACATTTTTCCCGTTGAAAACATCGTCATGTGGCTTATATTGGAACAGGATATGCTACAAAGAGAGATGAACGAAGGGAATTCATACAAGAGCCCACAAATGCAAGCATGAAAGCACATAGACACAGAAGCAATCATGCATCAACACAGATGGAGGAAGCAAACATTCTGCTCTCTGTTTCTCCCCCTGCTAACACACACAAATGTATATCTAAGTACTTATGCAAACCGTTATTTTTTTATCACAGTATTTTTTTTTTTTTAAATACACTCAGACATTATTCCAGAATAGCCCTGATGTTCTGTTGCTGCTTCTTCTGGACAAACAAAGTAGTAAAAAAGAAAAGAAAAAAGAAACAAATCCTGGTGTGAACTTCTCACATCTTTCTTCTGT
This sequence comes from Apricaphanius iberus, assembly GCA_028564705.1. Lineage (NCBI taxonomy): Eukaryota > Metazoa > Chordata > Actinopteri > Cyprinodontiformes > Aphaniidae > Apricaphanius > Apricaphanius iberus. The sequence continues at coordinate 3,377,210 of JAPXFQ010000717.1, read as the reverse complement.
CCCACGAGAACACAGGGGCTGCTGGCTCTTATCTGGAGCGGCTCGCAGTAATTCCAGTTTTATCAAGTCCAACCCAGTTCCGTTGCCAAAAGCAGCTGCTTCAGAGGGACTCTGCAAAGTACTAAACGCTCGTCAGTGGTAAGGCGATAAGAGAGGGATCGGAACTGAAAGCAGCAGTCTATTCCCTGGAAACCCTGCGTTGAGTGAGCTTGCTTTAGTCCTGTTTAAACCACGTGTTTAGAACTGATACTGTATTTATATTGCAAAAAAAAAAAACAAGATCCATCTTTTGTAAAGTAGCCTTCTCTGTCGTTTTGAGGTTATGATACACTTAGTTTTACACTTTGTTCATTCTTCATCGCAAAATAGCTGAAGTTTGGTCATATTGGACATAGTGCATCTTTGAAAATACATTTCCAAGTCTTACAGATTAAATGATTCCATTGTAGATCTGGGTGTAGTTGTTGTCCTGCTGGTAGGAGGACCTGAACCACGCTATCATGCCTTTTGCAGTCCCTAGACGGTTTTATTCCCCTGTTTTTAACTCTGTGACCCAATTTCCTGTCAATTCTAACCAGCCCCCTCAGGAAAAATATTTCCAAACCATGATGCAGCCGCCACCATGTTTGGCAGTCGCAACGTACAGTGTCACCTTTCCACCAGACAAAGTGGTTTACATCAAGGTGAAACAACTCAGCTGTGGTCTCAGCTGACCAGTCTTCCTCATGAGGCGCATCTTGTCCCCGTACAAAACTGGCCCTTTAAGAATTTGGCTAGGACAATAATAACGATTGATCGACGACGCAAGAAGCAGGTCTGGTTACTGCACTGTGCCAAAGCCAGATAGAGGAGGTAAATGCTCCTCAGGAGGAAAAGGTGCAGTAAATTTCATGATGCGTCTGTGACAAAAAAAAAAAGTGAAAAAAACGACTGTCGGTGGCCAATTTTAGGCTAGAGTGTCTGTGAATATTTGTTTTATCATTAATACATGTAATGAGTTCAGTGTACATGCTGTGTTCTCCATGCAAGCGTATTCCAGAGTCTGACTTATTAAAAGTGCATCTTCTCCAGAACAAGGCTGTTTACAGTTCTGAGATGTCCATAGTCTAATAATATTATTAAAGTGCACTGCACTTTACCATCACCACTATTAAATTTATTAAATTAATGATAAAACCTGCTAATACACACTTTCTGCAACAATCTGCAATCTACAGAACATCTCAGAAACTGAATACATTATTTTTAAAATGTTAGAGAACAAAATTACTTTTTTAATATATTAAAATAAAGTTTTAGCTTCGGATTTAACTGAAGGTTTTATGTATTTTATTAAAGGTTGGAAATCTATAATTTAATTAAATATGGCTTTGTATGTCATCTGAAATGCATTATTTTGTTTTTAAAATGTCATATATGTAATTGTCATTGTTTACATGATTATTATATTTTATCAATTGGACCCCAAGAAGATTAGTAACCACTCCGGTGGAGGATCCATATAAAGAAACAAATAAACAGCCGGTAACAGGTGCAGTTTGCACGCAGTTTAGAGTCTTGGGAAATAATGGGGAAAATTTATATAACTTTCAGGTTTATGGCCATTTGAGTGTTAATTACTATTAGATTAGAACGTACAGTATGTAAATTATATATTTTAGTTTGTCAGTAAACTTCTGCTGATTGTGGTGGTGCAAGGTTAAAACATGGCTTCCGGATGCGATACAAAATAGGCGCTCAAACAGCCGGTGCAACCAATTTGATATTTCATAAATCACACTGTGTGCCGAATGCCCGCATTGCACATTCAACGTGGACGAATGCGCTGAATGGATTGCATGCATCTTGCTGCGGGTGTAAAAACCGCAGTCTTAACTGCACTTGGTTAGTAAATCAGCTGCAGCATGTTTTTGCGATGCCCCGCGGTTTCCAGCCGTTTTAACGACCTCAAGCCTTTGAAGAATCAGGACCTAGACGTATTCGATTTTAGAGTTTCCCCTCCAATATGCACCCCTTTGTTTTGGCTTAACTTCCGAAAATCCTTCGAAGATTTAGGTTACAATGCGGCATCATTTTAAGGGGTGTGGAAACTTTTGCAAGGCAGGTCATGTGACATATTTAAAGGTATAATTTGTCTTGATGTTGCAGAGCTCTGACTTTGATGGATGAATTTAGTTTGGTGTTGGTGGAAGCATTCATTAGCTTTTCCTGATTAAATCTCCTGGTCATTACTGCTCTTCTCCCCCCTCAAAGCGGGTATTAATCAGCCTGACACGACTTTGCATTTGTAGCTGCGGTGCAGCCCCTGCAAACTGCTTGTCCCTGGGTTTCTGTTAGACTGTTTATCTTTCTAACCATCCATTGCTCAGATAGAGGAGATACTGCGGGTTTTGTTGGTGTAATTGTGCTTAATCATTGGAGGTTTGTAACATTCTTTCACATCTTACAAAGATCCATACTGTTAAAACTTTTATTGGTCTCTGTCATTCTGCTCATCTGTGTTGCAGCAGGTTGCTCAATGGTCACAGACTATATTGAGGATTCCTGGTTTTTTCCCAGTAGACCTGGACAAAATGAGCTTGTGCATGACATTTCTGATTAGAAGTATATGATTTTGCCACATTACGATGCTTAATGTGAGCATTCCCTTATTTTCCCCTGTGAACACTGCCACCACTGAGGGCCCACGTAGAGCTGACGTCCTTTTGCCTTTTCCGTCTCCTTTTGCCTGCTGTCGTATATCTGCTCCTTCTTGTGGGCCTTGTGTTTAGAAGTGATATTTAATTACGGTACATGCGTGCAATGTCAGCGCTCACACAATTCTGGACTGCACCAGAGTTTGCCTCCTCCTTGTTGCTCACCTGCATAAAAGAGTTATATTACAGATTAAATTAAGAATTTGCCTATTATGAAAATTGCTATCTTTGTTATAAATATGCCATGCCCTCACAAACAAAAATCATGTCATCATTTTACATTCAGCTTATTAAAGTGTATATTTTTACTAGGGATGCTCAATAGTAGTATGAGGTATCGAGACCAATGCCATTCTAATGTAATTCTATCCGTATTGGTTAGTTAACTGAAACCATGTAATATTTAAAATGTGGAAACTGCAATAATTTCACAGAAAATGTTGATAAAATTTTAGTTTTGTTGTGATTTTTATTAATATTTTATTTTTTATCTAATTCACCATCATTTCTTGTAACAAGCAGCAAATATTAAAAAATCCTGTCTTCCAATTGATTGCTTTTTGTTTGTGTGGTAGAAGTATCGCATTGGTTTTCAGTATCTCCAACTGCTCTGATCGTATGCGCTTATAACGATACCAGTTTGGGATTAAACTGAAAAGAAATATCCATCCATCCATCCATCAGCTTCCACTTATCCGGGGTCGGGTCGCAGGGACTGTAGCCTAAGCAAAGAGGCCCAGACTTCCCTCTCTCCAGCCACTTGGGCCAGCTCCTCGGGAGGAATCCCGAGGCGTTCCCAGGCCAGCTGGGAGACATAATCCCTCCAGCGAGTCCTGGGTCTTCCCCTGGGTCTCCTCCCGGTGGGACGTGCCCAGAACACCTCACCAGGGAGGCGTCCAGGAGGCATCCTGACCAGATGCCCGAGCCACCTCAACTGGCTCCTCTCGATGTGGAGGAGCAGCGGCTCTACTCTGAGCCCCCTCCGGATGACCGAGCTCCTCACACTATCTCTAAGGGAGAACCCAGCCACCCTACGGAGGAAACTCATTTCAGCCACCTGTATCCGTGATCCCGTTCTTTCGGTCTCCACCCAGAGTTCGTGACCATGAGGGTAGGAACGTAGATCGACCAGTAAATCGAGAGCTTTGCCTTTCGGCTCAGCTCTCTCTTCACCACAACAGACTGGTACAGCGCCCGCATAACTGCAGACGCCTTACCAATCCGTCCATCAATCTCCCGCTCCATTTTTCCCTCATTCATGAACAAGACCCCCAGATACGTAAACTTCTCCACTTGAGGAAGGACTCCATCCCCGACCGGGAGAAGGCACTCTACCCTTTTCAAGCTCAAGACCATGGTCTCTGATTTGGAGGTGCTGATCCTCATCCCAGCCGCTTAACAGTCGGCTGCGAACCGCTCCAACCAGAGCTGTAGATCACGTTCGGATGAAGCCAACAAGACCACATCATCTGCGAAAAGCAGAGACCCGGTCCTGAGGTCACCAAAACGGGTCCCCTCAACAACTTGGCTGCGCCTTGAAATCCTGTCCATAAACATTATGAACAGGATCGGTGACAAAGGGCAACCTTGGGGGAGTCCAACCCTCACTGAAAAGAAATATTGGGTCTGAACATAAAATTTGGCACTTTCACATTTTTTTTTTTTATTCCAATCTTTTTTTTTCTTCGCAGAAGAACATTACAGAAGCTATAGCAGTGGATTTTGTTGTAATATGTGGACATTTTTAGAGTTAAAAATATATATAAAAGAACTACAAGTGACCTTAACTGGGTTTAATGGGTATAAAACGGCCCGACTCACTGATAGCTGATCGCAAGCACCTGCTGCTCTTAAGCCCTGCCCCCCGCGCGTGTGCACGACGTGAAATGAGTATCAGCAGAACGAAACTGAAAAGCAGCAGAAGTGAAAAAAGATTGGCAATGGAAAAAGAAGATTGGCATTAAAAACAATATGAACGTGTACAAATTTGATTGTGAGTTAATTGTTTTAATGTATATTTCCATTTTTTTTCACTTTCAATTTTTATTTCACTTTTAATACAGAAATTTTCACTACATTTATTTCAGATTCAAAATTAAGATTTTCAGTCACAATTATATTCTTCAATGCCGAATTTTATTTTCAGAGCAAATATTTCCTTTCAGTTTCATCTCAAGCTGGTGTCGTTACAAGCCCATATGATCCAAGTATCGGTACACTGTAAACCCAAAAATACAATGAGCTCAAAAGTTTTATAATCATTGAAATCAAAAGTAACAACAAAGTCAAGCCAGCTTAAAATTTATAACCAGATTCAACTTTCACTGTAGTTATAGGTTTAATCAAATTAAACTGAAATCTTCGTATCCAAAGTTTTGAGTAAAAAGACATGATAACATAAAGATGTCAGGCCAGGTGACTGAGTCACTAACTGATAAGGGTTGTTGGCAACCATGACTAAGGTGGTAGGAGCTTGTCCGATAACCAATGGGTTGCCAGGTGAAATCCCCACTATTACTGTGTTGGTTGCTGTGCCCTTTGGCAAGGCACTTCTTCTGCTAAATCTGCTGTGATGCTTGGCAGTGCAGACAGAAGGGCACCTTCACTTTTTTCACTCTGAACCATTGTAGCTGTGGCTACAAAGCTCCCTTTCAGCATCAGTGAGTTTATTACTGAATATGGTATAAAACCCTTTATTTTCTTCTGACAGGAAATGTGCCATGCAAATGCAGTCCATAGATCTTAGTGTTCAATAGATAAATTCTGAGTTTACACAACTTATATTATTCGAGTTGGTGAAGTAATGTATGTAAGTTACTTAAGTAATAAGTTGGACGTAGTTAAATGCTTTGATTATATCAGGCCAAATTTTTTAACTTATGGGCAACTTATAGCTTTTAAGTAAGTTTACTTTAAAATTATTATGTAATCGGTTACTCATAAATTTTGAGTTCACTGAACTTATTCGGGTCTACAGTGTATGGTATTGATTCGAAGAAAGTGCTATTGTAGGATGCCTAACACCTACCACTCCTTCTGCCAGGCCTCAGGCTGCCGTTTTAATGCAGAGGGATCAACATTATAAAAGGGATCTTGACAGCGAGGCAGGCGAGAGATGTTCGAAGAACATTTTCCTAAACTTAACCAAAAACAGCTGTGTCAAAAGGACTTTCGCCTTGAGCCGACCCTGACATGTGCTGGACCAGAAATGAGAAACATTTAGCAAACATTTAGGTTTCAGTGCAGCTGGGTTAAATTATTTATACTGCAACAGTCATATGGGATAAAGAAACCAGTTTCAATGCTACTCAGTGCTGTTATAGTTGGAATGTGATACAAGCATTATATTTTTACAATGTTTGATGTTTAAAGAGGAAGTCAGTCACCCAGAACATTTGGGATAAATTATGAATTTTATAACTTGATAAATCAAGTTTCAATGAAATCTCATTGCAGGGAGAGGGAAATCAGGAGATACTGAGTCCCGATATGATACTTCTACAGGAAATGCTTAAAAAAAAGTATAAAGAAGAGAGAAGAAACAGATCCAGATCGTTCCTTTTTTAATTTTTTATTGACCTTATTATAAATTTAATAATTCTGTTAACAAACACTTCTTTTAGGTAGCTTGAACAATTGAGAAATGAACAACATAAATTATTCACTAATGGACTTAAGTGCAACCATAGCCTAAGCATAAAGCACCTCAGCTTATATAAACATAATACGCTAATGAGAATATATATATACATATCAGGGATCATGTTAACTGAATATTTCCCCCGATTTCATCGCTTGATTTGAACGGTGATGGAAAAATCTGAAGGCTGTCGGTCATTTTTACAGATTTCTATTCATACTTACTACGTGTTGCAAATGTGCAGAAGTAATTTTGAAATATCTAAAGAAAAAATATATATTTACCGCAATACACATCATTATCACACAGGCTTTAGATTATATCGCAATATAGATTTGAGGCCATATCGCCCAGCCCTACTTTACATGGCGGTTGGCCTTTAAGACCGGCTTCCTTTACCCAGTCTGTGGTTCCCTAATCCCATGTTCTTCCATTTAAATCTTTTATTTCCATTCAATTAACTACATACACAAAATAGTCAGTTGTGCAACAGAAGCAATTTCTCATTTTCAGAATTACAAATTTTTTTTGCCACTAACACTGCCGGCAATCAGACCCAAGCCACAACACAAACACAAATGGCCAGGGAAATAGTAGTCAATAGCACTGATTGTTGCACAGATACCATGGAAATGCAGGGGAAGCAAGGCCCTGTGCTGGATGAGTGACACAGTCTGACCAGCAGGGAGATGCAAGGCGGCGCAGAAATTTCTGATGGCAGCAGAGGCCGAGCGGCCGTAATTTAGACAGTGTTCCAACCTTTACGGCTGCCATTGGTGTTATGCTGCGGCAGCCAGAGTGCTGTCAGCGGGAGTAGCCCAGTGACTGATCGGTTGGGGGTCTGGGCTCTTTTGTCCTGGCAGACTGCTGCTCTCACTTAGCTTTAATTACACAGAGCAGGGTGAAGAATTTACACCAGTCGGCCTCTCTGTCCTCATGTCACCCTCTTTGATTCTTTTATCTTTCCCCACATAGTTTGCCAGTGGTGGAGTTATCGCATTTCGCTGCTCGACCCGTCTCCTGAGGAATTACTGCTTCTTCCGCCTTGCCTTTTGTTGACTCTGCGGGTGTGCTTTCTGTTTATGTGTGCGCGTGTGTTCTCTCTGCAGACGAGGTGATGATGGAGGAGGTTGGTCAGGCCGCCCAGCTGAGGGCCGGAGAGCTCATCATTATTGTGGTGGTGCTCGTCATGTGGGCAGGTAATGTTCCACCACGTTATTGCTCATTTATCACCCAACACCTTCCAGGATGGCACTACCTACAGAGTTAATATGCGCTTTGATAGAGTTCATATTTGGGTGGCATCTCTCTATGAGGAACATGTATCTCCCAGCAAGGATTTTAGGAGAAATAGGGAGAGCCGGGGTTATTTTAGATAATATTCACATGAAGCTTCCTAAAGGTCATACATCTGGATACATATGGATTAATACTCATAATCGGAATTACTGCTTTAGCGAGATATTAATTGGAACTCCTGCTGCTTCTTCATATTGTTTTCTAAAATAAGACCCCATCAGTATTAATCTGTTGTGTTCTTTCCAAAAGTTTTATCTGGAAATTCAAAGACAGATTTGTTTCTTACCCACCTCCTTCATGATTATAGATCAAAACATGATTTTTCTGTTTATGGCTTTTTAGAAATTTGGCCTAGTGTTACTAAAAAGACTATTTGACAAACCGATTAATGGCTTAGTGATACTTAATTTTGTCTGATGATTACAGTTAATCCTTAGAAAGGCATCTCATAATGTATTCTCTCTTTACTTTTAACACAAAAACTATTTGTGATACAATACAATGAATAACAGTGTAAAATGAAAAAGGAAAAAACTCATTACTCTTTTTGAAAACAAATGTGTGTTTCGTATTAGATGTATTCATCTTTGTGATTTGGCAGTAAAATTAATGTGCAGTTGCAGAGGATAGAAAAAAATTCTGCTGTATAAACTAATGTATATGTAAAAATAGTGTTCTTTTTAAATAATTGTGGAAAATGTATTGATTCCATTTTTTTAGGAAGTATGATGTAATTAGATGTAGAAAAGGCATTTATAACATTTTCTGTGTTGCTGAGGAGTCATTTATTATTTAAATTACTTGTAAAAGTGACATCACAATTTTTATAGAACAGTAAAGATAGAAAATATATTTTAACTGTTATTATAAAACAATCACAATAATAATAAAGTTGACATTTTTGACTTTCTTAAGCTCTCATTTATATTAATGATTAGCTCAAGTAGTGTTGCTAAAACACCGGACTCTGTATGAACACCCTAGAGCTGAGGTTCCCAACCTCGGAGTCCAAAAGGGCCCTGAGAGATTTCAGGGGTCTGCAGAATAATATCTGTGCTACGGTTGTGAGGTCATGAAAAATTATATTTGTAAATATTATATTAATAAAATCCAAAAGGCATACAGAAAATAGTCAATATCATCTACAGTGTCAAACAACAATAATAAGAGTAAGAACCTACAATTGCTGCTTAATTTTTTGACAGAGGTTCAAAGTTGAACTTTGTTTAGCTTTCCTGTTATCCAGTTAAAATCTTACTCTCTTATATTCCCTCAAAGCCTGAATGAACGGCAGATATTGTTAAACATGTCATACAAAATAATGTGTTCTTGTAGATTGCTTCTAACTGCTTTAATGCCCAATCTAACGTAATGAATAACACATTTTCTGGGGGAAAAAACAGCTTTAAATAATGTCTAGTTTAGCCATCCTACTTCCGATTTTATTTTTGAACACCTTACTGAGCCTGAAAAAAGTCTAATGTCATCCTCTGTGTAACAGTACAGCAAAGTGTTTAAGAACTGGCGTGGTCACTGTTTTCGGTGGGTCAAGCTGGACTATCCTTGTCACAATCCTCTTATTATCTGGGCATCTCATCCTGAATTCACTTTAAATTGAATATCTTGGCTTTGTTTATTAGGAAAACTTGTGTGCTGAGATACAATACTAGAAAGATGCTCTGTCCTCTGCTAAAATAAAATACTTTTTTTTTTCTTTTTAGGTTGGCAAAAATACATTAAAAGACCTTCTCTGGCAGTAAAGAACAATCCATGACATTTCTAGCTCTTATGATTTCATGTGTTATCCTTGTAACAATTGTGTCATATGAAAAGCTAATATCCAGCTGCCCAATATGATTATATAATACAGTTTTCAGACTACTTCGCTCAGCATCCACCACTTCGTCTCCTTTTCCATTTTTAATTTTTTAACTTCTGACCGCCTCTGAAGTCTCAATAAATGCTTTACAGTTTCTTCTGCAGTTTAGATTCTTTACCAGCTCACCTGGTTCAAGCCACTTGTTTCTCAACAATAGGAAACACAATCCCCCCTGATGTCAGTCCACTTCTCCTCATCAATTCAAAGAGCTGCATAAACCTAAAAATTCCTGCCTACAGAGATCTGGCACAGACTGCATCTCTAAAATGTTGTGTTTTTGGGGGAGTGTTTTTTGTCAAAACATAGGAAAATAAAAGAATATGAAAGTTGCTGATTGAACATCAAATGTTTTCATCCACAATAAAAAAAAGTCTAAAAAATCGCCTCTGATTAGGGATGTTCAATAAATTTTTTACCGAAAATTCGATATAGTCTAAATCTTAATTTACTTTCGATACACATTTAAATGTTCAAGGTTGGTTTAGAAAGGCAGAAGCCACAGATATATATATATATATATATATATATATATATATATATATATATATATATATATATATCAATCAGCCACCTCCTCTACATGGATGACATCAAGCTGTATGCTAATAGCCAACGGAACATTGATTCCCTGATCCACACCACCAGGATCTACAGTAATGACATCGGGATGTGATTCGGGCTTGAAAAATGTAGGATGGTCACACAACAAGGCAAGGTAGTCCACACTGAAGGTGTCTCACTCCTAGAGGGAACAATAGCAGACATTGAGGACAGTTACTAGTACCTGGGAATACCACAGGCAAATGGCAACTTTGAACAGGCAACGAGGGAAGCAGGAACAGCTAAATACCTACAACGAAGTCCGAAGAAGCCAGGTCAATAGAAAGAACAAGTCTAAGGCAATAAACAGTTACGCCCTGCCAGTGGTCAGATACCCTGTGGGAATAATAAGATGGCCAAAGGATGAGATAAGGAAACCTCTTCATCTTGAATGGTGGGTTCCATCCCAAATCCAGCACCCTAAGACTGTACGCACGCCGTAAAGAAGGAGGCCTGATGAGTGTGAGAGCTACTATTCAGGATGAACCATCGAAGCTCCATAATCACACCAAGGATGAGGCTTTAATGGATGACGCACTTTGTGAATGCCTGAGGCAATGGCAAGATGAGGAGGTGCTGGAGGAGGAACCATCATGGGAGGACAACCCCCTACATGGGATGTACCATCGCAACATAACTGAAGTGGCTGATCTCAAGAAATCCTACCAATGGCTAGAGAGGGCATGGGACACCACAGAGGCTCTCAACATGGCAGCACAGGAGCAGGCTCTGAGCACCAGATTGATAGAGGCTCAGATCTACCACATCAGACAAGACCTAAGGTGTAGGCTGTGCAAACAGTCATCTGAGACAATCCAGCACATAACAAAAGGGTGTAAAATTGCTGGCAGGGAAAACATACATGGAACGTCATAACCAAGTGGCTGGTATAGTATACAGAAACATCTGTGCGGAGAATGGGCTGGAAACGCCAAGCTCAAAGTGGGAAACACCTCCAAAGGTGGTGGAGAATGACCGAGCAAAGATCCCCTGGGACTTCCAGATCCAGACAGACAGGATGGTAATGGCGACCAACCGAACATTGTGGTGGTTGATAAAGAGCAGAGGCAAGCCTTTGTGGTGGATGTGGCAATACCTAGAGATGGTAACATCAAGAAGAAGGAACATGAGAAACTTAAGAAACACCAAGGGCTCAGAAAGGAGCTAGAGAAGGCTTGGAAGGTGAAGGTGACAGTAGTACGCGTGGTAATCGGAGCACTCGGTGCAGTGACCCCCAAACTGGAGGAATGGCTTCAGCAGATCCCTGGAAGAACCTCAGACATCTCAGTTCAGAAAAGTGCAGTGCATTATATATATATAGATATATATTGAGTGAGAGAATTATTTAATGTATATGTTCAATGTATGAAAGTAAAAATTAAAAAACTATACCAATAATTTCAGTATGAATTACATTTGAATGCCAATGTCAGACAATAATAATGGTAGGCCGATAATATCAGACAGCCCTTCAGATAGTTTTTTCATCCATTACAAGCACGCAATAAGCTGGTAAAAAGAGCCACAGTAGTTTTTGCTGGTTTTAAAACTGTCCATATTTAGCTGCATTTATAACTAGCTTTTAAATAAATTATTTTGTTAGAGTGGAAGCTCAGAGGCAGCTCCTGCTTTTTCTTTTGGAGTAAATGTGACAGATTTTATGTTTACTTTTGCCTTGAGCTGCTAGAATAAAAAATATATCTCTTTATTTTATTTTATTTATTTATTCCCCATAAATTGTACTTTCAACTTATTTAATTGTACTTTCAACGTTTTGATGCCAAACAAACAAGAAGTTATATATATTTTTAACTAAATCATGAAGAAATACTATTAAAAGAGCATTAACCGCAAACACCGTCAGCAATCACTGTTTCCTGGAGATTTTACCCCGGTAACTATAGCGATAACTCAGGACACAGTAAATTACTCTTATTGCTGTAGTGGAAATGCTTAGTAAATTACCAGGTTGTCTACTCTGTACTGCCATTCGATAATCCTTTGAAGTTATTTCACCAAGTGCAAAAATACCCAAAAGTGGCCAGAATATGCTATATGGTCTATACATTCCAAGCAGGGGTTTGTCTGAAGCCGTCCTCTTTGCCAATTACTGATAGAAGGGACTTAGATGACAAGGAAAAGGAAGAAAGATCCAAAGAGAGTAAAAAAGCAGTGTAGAAAAAAAAACGAGCAGAATGGGATGTTAAAAAAACAACACAAAAACTTAAAGCCAAGGAGGAGAATTGTGTTTTTCAAAACTTAATTGGGCCTGTGGGGCATGCTGGGGGACATCACAGGGAGATATCGCATCTTGCCCCCTTGGTACTGCGATGATTAGATCAGTAGAGGCTGACATAAGCAGAAATACGGAACCCTGTTTGGGCTTGGATTCATCCCTTCGCACACTCCTCCACCATCATAAATTATTCCCTTTCTCATTTCTGCAACCTTCTTCTCTATCTGCTCCGCCATCTATAGCTCCTACGTTGTGTTTTTAATATCAGAATTCAAGTCAGGCTGAGCATGACTGTCTCTGTGTCTCGATTCATTTGTATCGGCTTTATTGACATGTCAGCAGCGCGTATATACCATGTCGCTCTGTCTGTGTCAGAGATTTTGTTCTCTTTTGGTGCTAAAGTTTCAATCTAACATGGATTTTCTTTAATCCACATGCAGAAAAAAATTACAGGCCAGCTAAAACATATACAGTGGTCTGAAAAAGTGTTTACTCCCTTAGAGATTTGTTCTATTCTTAATCTTAAATATTTTGGCTCTTCAAATAAATTTTACCATTGTATAAAGATAACCTGAATAAATGCAAAATGCCATTTCATTTCATTTGATTCATTACAGAACATCACCACTGAGGAATTTTGACTAACTCTCTTTTGCAGAAATCTTTTAATGCAGTCAGGTTGGAGGGTTTTCCATTATGAAATGTGTGTTTAAGGTCATATTAAAGTATCTAAATCGAATTTAAGTCCATACTTTGGCAAGGCCACACCAAAAATTTATTTGGGCATTTCATCAGAGGTGTCCTTGCTACAGAGCTTTGGCTCAGTGTCCTGCTGGAACTGCAACTTATGATAGCTGGACATTCTCCTGAAGGATGTTCTTGCAAAGAGCGAAATACGTATTTCATTATTTCTAGGATTTAATCCAGGTCTAGAAGCAGCAAAGGAGAACAAAACCTTCACAGTACCACCACGTTCGTCTGGACTATGCAACAGTGAGCGTCCCATACAGGAGCGTGGCTATTGGCCCATCAACTTTGAATGAAATGAGACAGACAGACAGACAGACAGACAGACAGACAGACAGACAGACAGACAGTCTGTCTGACTGACTGATTGATTGATTGATTGATTAGGATCCGTTACTAAATATTCCAGTCTAAACTATTAAAGTATGATCCTGCCCTGTTTAACGTCCAGTTAGCAAAAAACACCTCGATACAGCAAGTTAATTAACGGCTTCTAACTCTTCTAGCCTACATTGTTATGTTTACACATTGCAGTCTCGCTATCAGTCTATAATCAGATGCAACAATGGAGACCAGCCCGTTGTTTCCATGGTGAGGAGGAGTCCAAAAGGCTTTACTACCTCATAAAAATACCTACTGTTTTGTCAGAGAGCTGACCTAAGATGTCTGTGTTAGGCGACAGCTAACACAGTAATGTTTTATTTGGCCTGGATGCCATGATCTAGGCTGTTCTGTTTCTGTCAGTTTCTGAGGGGTGCAGACGCATTAGTTAAAACAACAGTAATAAAAGTAACAGTAGTAATATTGATTTGACTCATCCATTTTTTTGATGCAATTTGTGGCTAAGCCACTGTTCCCATATGAAACACCTGTAGTTAGGTGGTAACCTCTCAACAGAATCCAGATAAAACCTTTTGAACTATGCCTTCAGTTTCCACACATTTAAGGATTATGGAACCTTTAGTGATTTGTCTACACAAGACAGAATGAAGTGTGCTAGATTTTATTCCTAGACATTGTGGCGGTTAATCAACCACCGTTATCCTGTTGTCCTTCAGGGGTGATTGCCTTGTTTTGTCGTCAGTATGACATCATCAAAGACAATGAGCCCAACAACAACAAGGACAAAGCCAAGAACTCCTCAGAGTGCAGTACGCCTGAGCACCCACAAGGGGGGTTACTGCGCAGCAACGTCTAGGACCAACCCTCTATCGCCTTCTGCAATAACCAACCTAAGACCTCAGGACGGGTGAGGAATTCATACCACATTCAAAGTGGTATAAAGTAGTATAAACATTTTCTTTTATTTTTTTATGTGTTTCTTTTTATCTGTTGTATTTGATGTAACTAACTAGTCTTAATGCCGTTGATCAAACTGACCATTTGCTGACCCCCTTTAAAAGTTGCAGCTAAACGTGGACATAAACTGCACGTCAAGCTTTCAGGCTTCTCAATAATATCATTCACATTTTGTGTCATAATTAATGAGACACTCCTAGTATTCAGGGCAGAAATATCGGTCTCATTTTGTGAAGAACTGATTGTATTTTTATTTATTTTTTGATGTTTGAACCACAACATACAGGCTTTCTTTACCATAAGAAAATCTAAATTAGATTTGTGGACTAATTGAGTTATTTTTAATTGGTTATGCGTGGGAAATTTAATTCAAGCTGCTTTTAATGGCCAGGGTTTTCATTGGCCCTGCTCTCGGTTGAGATTAGCTGGACCCATCCATGAGACAAAGATAAGTCACATAGAAAAATCATTGTACAACCAACAAGTACATCTTTTCCTTGCTTTGCTACACTTAGAGTACTTACATAGACCCAAACTCTGTAGTTAGCTTTCTGACAAAATGGCAAAGTTGTGTTTGGAAAGGGTCTGAGATAGCTCTGCAGGCAAGTTAATTAGTACTGTTAACCACCCCCTTTAATACCACTCCTAAAAAGCCAGCTATCCTTTAAAATATAGCTAAATAAGAAAGCTAAAGTGAGCATTTACCTGATAGCTTCCCTTTAGAGCTAAATTAAAGGACAATTTCATGGCTCTTTTACTGTACCTGAACTACATTTGCCCATCTTTGGTATGACATCTAAATTGCTTAGACTTAACTGGACAACTTTACAGTAAATAGAGATTATTTGAAATAGGGCTGGGCGACTATGGAAATAAAATAGTCATGTTTATTTTTCCTAAATTGAATTATCTCCATTTTCGATTCGATTTTTGTCTAATAAAAACATTGTGTCCCGCTCCTGTGTATTGCTAACAACATCACATCGCTTCAAAACTGCGTGCTACCACTAACGGCTAACTTTCTACTGCGGAAAATCCATTCTACAGAAACCAAGATGGGCACCTCCCCAGCCACACAGTTGCTACACCGATACTACACCTCTCACATGTTCAGCCATGCACAACACCAGTCTGGAATTTCTCTGATACGGTGGAGGCAATGGACCACCACTTTACTCTTGCACCAGTGCTAGTGCTAGCATGGCTACCACTGCTTGTGCTAGTTTCACTTTGCGCTGATGTTGCCCGTTTTTTCTGGCTCTCTTTGCACTCAGGAGGATGATAGGACTTCAGGTGATTTAATAGTTTGGTTGTATTACTTAGCTTTGGTTAAAGGGTCCGTCGGCAGATTTTACAGATCGGTTTAGTCTGGCTGCTGTCCTCTTTATAATATCCAAACCATTTCCAAACTACTGAGCTCACGATGCCATTAATCTCCATAATGCCATTGCAAGCCAGACTTGAATATTCTACACTGATCACAGATCCTTTGCAAACCCATTTAGTATGTACCATCCCGTGTCTGCCACCAGGTTATAAATTTGCTGTTCCTTTACCTTTAAGCTTGCAAACTATACTTCTAAATGCATCTCTAGGAGCATTCAGAGTTTTTGCTATCTTTTTGTATCCTTTTCCCTGTTTGTGCAAACCAGTAATCTCTTCTCTGAACTTTTTTGGAAGGTTTTCTTGACTTTATAAAGGTATAATTCTAACATGCAATGTAATATCACTGTGGATAGTCGTTCTTTCCCAAGCACATCGGATACAAAAGCCACAGCTCTTGATTGGCTACGTTGGGATAGTTTCCACTTATTTGAACATCCCAGTATGAGCATGTCTCCATTTCACCGGGACAGCCTGAAAGGACCACACATGGGAACATTTCAGGAACCAATCGAATACCTGGGTTATGCACTCAGAAATAGTCCGGTAGAGCTGCTGGGTGGGACATGTGTTTAACTCATGCGGATTGATTGGAACTCAGTGGGAAGTGATATCAGCAGGCGTCGCAAAAAATAACCGTCTTTGCAAAATTGAAAGAGTTGCTGGCGAAGCAACATACCAAACAGAAACTTGGCAACCATTCCTGCTTCTGCCAGTCAATATCTTGGTCTCCACTGCTGCACGTGCCTTTTGGTGCCAATCAGTGACACCTCTGACTGCCACAATGTGCTGACATCTTAGCAAACTCCCTAAAGGACAAAATTATTTATGGTGAAACAATGGCTAATAGGGCCGAGCCAATGGACTTACCCCATCACTTTCCCCCCTCCCAGAATTATCTTGGAAGTCGTCTAGTGGAAACGCAGCTATTGGGTGTGCCTGAAAACCACAGCTGAACAGCAAATCTGAACAATTATGACTTATATTCAGGGTGTTGAATGATCTTGAGACTGCAGTTGTAAGTTAAATAGTATTTCAAATGTTAAATGGACTGAAAAAAACATTGATAAACTGATACGTAGCTGCTGGAATCAAATCGATTCCTATTGCAAGGCAACTACTCTACCTAATAAACCACAGCCTCCCATGTATATAATAATTTTAATATTTGCTTTATTTAACTATTTAAACTGGTCTTCTGTAAAAAGATTCAGAATTTGTGGTTTGAGTGGAAACTACAGCTAAGTCTTAACAAATTGGGGAAGATGTGATTCTGGTCACAAAACAACAGATATCTTTTGTATTATTCAAAACTATTGCTTTTGTTTTGGGGGGGATTTTTTAAATTACTTAAATGTGCTCAAGTAAATAACTGTGTTTCTTTCAGACCCTGAGACCAACAGAAAGCCATTCTCAGAAAAAAAACGAAACAATGAAGAACAAATCAAACCAATAATGGAATCTTCTTGACACAACGGAGAGCTCTTCGAATTTGCTAAATCAAAGGCTACAAGCAGCCAAACTGGGGACAGCAGACTGAAAAACAGATTTGGTTGCTTCCTAAACCGGACTAGCCTCCTTCCTGCTGATGTACAGCGGTCTCTTGACGAGAGCTGCCCGATTCATACGTTTTTTTGTTACTCCTCAGCATGGAATCCCCGGGCAATAATTGTCGAACATGAATGTCAATTTAACTTCTGGATAACAGCTCAAAGATGAGGGGGAACCCAAGATCAGCTGCTCCAGGTATCAGTCAGCACATAGCTACAACTAGCTTTCATGTTTTCTGTCGGTCCATCAGCTTTATTTCCTTTCCATCTTTGTTCCTGCTCTCTGTGCATCGGCTCATCTCTCTCCTTGTCTCTCTGTGTTGGTGTTGCTCTTATAAGCACATTGCTGTTTGGTGCTCCTTCCTACTGTGATTGCTTGAACCCTCTACAGTCCCAGCATTGATTGCAGTAATACTTTTACTTTTGTTTCACAAGTATTGCATGACAAGTATGGTCTCCATCAATAATCTCTCGTGTAACCATCGGTTAAATGATGCGTCTGTTCGTTCGCCCCTGTAACTGGAACTTTAAACTCCCCCATCAGTTCAACATTTCAGTTCTGTGAGGTCTATTACTCCCACCTGTATTTTGTCAGCGAGTGATGACTGAGGACGGCTGGGATTCAGGCAGAGTTTGTGGACTGACAAGGAGTCCCTCACCCACTCCTCTAAGTTATTATCATTTCCAGCTGTAAAGCTACAGGGCCTGCATGCCGTGCCAAGTTTTAGAAAGACGTTGCAGCAGGATGCGGGATCATATCGAGGCCTTGTCATTCATCACTGCATATTTAGCACCATATGCTGTTTGTGGTCCTCAGCAGGACGAGCGGGGAATATGGATGGGGGCATTATCCCCGAATGCGATGTAGAATTTGGCCGCGTTTCCCGTGTGGTTTGGCCGAACACCAACACTGATGCCAGGAAGTGGAGGCCAAAAAAGGACACCCTCAGTCGTGGGTCCTGCACTGCAACTAGTTCTGTCTCTTAGTGCAAGGCTTTCTGGGTCCATTTTCCACCCTCAGTCGGGGAAACATAACATGAAATAGGACAAAGGTTCGAAAGAAAATCCATCCATTGGAGATGATCCATACATTTAATCCCCAAATTAGGCAGCTAGATTAAAACCTTCTTGATGGTACAAAATACAATGTAAGTGTTAATCTCACACTGAAGAACCTAGAATGTTTTTGAGGCATTTCTGTAGGGATTTGGGTATAAGTTTTAGATTTTTATCCTACGAAAAGACGTACTGACGACCTGTTTTCATTTCACTGGCAGAGCCCATTTGTTAATTTATTTAACTATCCTGGTATTTCAAGAAAAACATGATCACAGATCCTTCACCGTATTTAAAAGCAGGCAGTTTTTGATTAAATTTGATCGACTAAAACTATAAAGTACAAAATTCGAAAATGTCTTAAATTGCATTTACTGTAAATTATTCGTTAGGTGAAGCGGTGAATGCTCCGGCTGTGACTTTGTGCTAAAAATTACTTTTTAACTACTAATATATGGTTGGCCCTGTTAACCCAAAACCTTTGAGTTATTTTTTTTTCTCTCTGCCTCATAAAAAGTTCATTATTATGTTAAAGACACATGAGAAATATTTAAAGAAAAAATAAAAACATGTATAATATTGATCTTGCAAATTACTTTTCTAAGAACCATACAATTTATTTCAAATCAAATACGTACTTTATCCTGATCATCAAGAGCTTCCTTGTTAGCAATCTGCTATGAAGTGAAATGTCACAACAAATGTGGGCATTCGTATTTATATTATCCGGCTTTATTCCATCGATAGTGTGTTATTGTGCCACAGAAAATGACTCCCCAGAGCAAAGCAATTTAAATCCATGTTAGATCCAGGTTTGTTGAATGCTATATCACCTACCTGGCTTTATGAAGACCCAATTCTGTGTAGTTTGCAGACATCTGAATTAAGCTTTTGTTTTTAAAGAAAAAATAAATTTAGTGCCATCTGACTGTATTGACACCCAAGATGTCTAAAAAGCCTTAATCCTCTTATTACGATTAATCTTCTCAGACAGGATTTAGATTGCGGTTGTTGCATTGTCAAAAACAAATGTTACTACTAAAAAAACTGCCAGAGACTAACAGCTGAAGTTGATATAAAGCAAAAGGTGATATTGTTCCCAAAACTTCTAAAATCAAGATAAATGTAGTTGGCCTCGCTATGTATCTCTGGCCCTAAGAAACAGGTTGTTTTATCGCAACATTCTTACACTGAAATATAGAAAAGTGGGGGAACAGATTTTAATTATTGTTGACACGTTCACTGAGCTTTAAAATTTGTTCCTACCCCTTGATTTTTTATTTTATTTCATCACAGTGCAACAAAAAAAAGTCCTTTTTTGAGTGGTTGATTAAACAAAATGCAAAACAGCAAAGTGTACGAAAAAAGAGCCTTTTTTGTTAACGTTGTTCATAAGCAAACAAAAAAATGCTTAAAGCTGGATCTTGTGTCCTTAGTCAGCCTCAACAGCTATGTTGGCACATGGGCACAAGTAATCGGATAAAAAGCCTGATCGGAACAAAAATGCTTCATGTAAACACGCCATTCAGATTATTCTGACCCGATCAAACTCATTCGGATCAAAATTTTATTCCGATTGAGAGGGGTGGTTTATTCCGATATTTAACCCGATCGTGGTGCATGTACACTCTTATTCCGGATGTTGGTCATTCCTGCATATTTCTGCTAAGTCACGCGTAGACATCTAATACAATTAAATAAAGGGGTTTGGTTTGTTTTTTTTACAACTGAAATCTATTTCTTCTTCTACAGCCATTTGCCGTGTTTTAAATACTTCTGCACATCTCAAAAGGATTTATGCTGTTCAGACAAGTAGCGCAAGTAAGCGCCTTTTTTAATCGGATAGATGTGAATTTCTAATCCAATCTATGATTGGATTAAAGATATTTTGCACATGTAAATGTAGCTATTGAATCTGATAATTATAATCTGATTGAATCTGAAAATAAAATTCAGTACAAACAGCTGCTTTCAGAAATAACCTAATTAGGTAACAGAATTTAAACCCAGGTGTTCTGTGAAGGCCTCAGGGTTTTTTTAGAGAACGTTATCATGAAGAACAAAAGCACAGCAGACAGGTTAGGGAGAAAGCTGTGGAAATGTTTAAAACAGAATTAGGTTGTAAAATAATATTTCACTTTTGACCCCTCCAGTTATCTGAAAATGGCACAAATGCAAACCTACCAAGTCACGTCTGTCTTTGTGAACTGACATCGTGAGAACAGTATTAATCGGAGAAGCAGCCAAGAAGGTCAATTGTAACACTTCAGACGCTGCACAGCTCAGGTAAAAGAAGTCAGTGTTAGGATTGTTGTGGTTGTGTACTTCGTAATTGACATTATGTGGTTTGTTTTGTCAGTGGCTGTGTTTACATGCAGCCAATAACCCGTTTAAAACAGGGATATGAGCAATAACCACAGCCATGTAAACACCAGCAAAAACCCAAATATGACCCCTGGGGTACCCCTTTTCCAACCCGAATATCCGGTCATATAAACTCGTATCGGCATATCCCCTTCAAAAGGAGCACTGATTTCTGTTCTGCGCATGTTCTATTTGCAAGGAATCTTGGTGTTTTGAGTAGAGGCACTTCTAATATGGGTCATCTGGCATATAAATCCCATTTCTATGGGAATAACTCTCTCTGCTCACGCATGTAAACAGTTTATTCTGAATGTTTCAGAAACCTGAATAGTGATCTTAGCTCGATCATAACCCAAATATTGCTCCTTTTTTTGTTGTCACCACCCCCCACCCCCCCCTTCTGCCGTCCTGCAGGTATGGAAGCAGACTGGGAAGTTTTTTGTGTTCTTTGTTCACCTTGCTCTCTTGTATCGTCAACTTGCACTGACTCTCTAACTTTTTGTTCCCTACCTCTCTTTTTCATCTCCTTTCATTCTTCCCGCTTGTTTTCCGTATCCTTGTTCATAACATCAGAAAATAAAACCCACAGCAATCTCTAATGAAGATTTCTCACACCTATAGAGCAACCTATATATCACCACACTGCCAGACAGGACATGTTAACATGCAAACAAACAAACATTCCATATCCAAACATTCTGACGTTAGGAAAAGCTGAGCTCAGTTCTGCAATCAACAAAGACGCATGCAGCCTTGTAGGGAGACCTGAGTTGGAGCAAAGAGATTGGCTACTGAAAGATTAAGACTGTGACTGTGGGTTTTTCTCAATGTCAAGGCTCCTCGTAGGCGAGGCGCCTTGCTTACGAGGACACTGTCCTTCCTTGGTCAGAGAAAACGGTTTGGAACAGACTTGCCTTACGTGACCGCGGCTGCCGGCTTACATGCTCTGTTTAGGTCCAGCTCATCGTAGTAGCATTGTAGCATAGTAATATTACTTCAGTCATGGGAATGGAAATGTATAACGAGCATTTTACTTTTTTGATATATGTCGGCTAAATCAAACGTGCAAACGAATTAGTACCTGGTAGCCACCGAAGCTGCAACTACTAAGCAACCAACCACCCATATCTAACTGCTTTTAGATATAAGCCCGGTGGTTAAAATTAGTTGACGTACATTAAAAATGTAAAATTGCCCCTGAAGTAGCAGCTGCCTGCTCCTACCGCGGTGTATTCTGGGAAATTTTTGACCGACGGAAGGCATCAAGGCACGTCTAATGTATCCTTGGTAAATTAGCTAAACGGCTAACAAACGGAGGACAGATTCCTTGGTAGCACATGAACATTGGAACACGCCTTGGAGGTCCCTGATGACGTATCTCCTAGGCAACCGAGGCGGGACCAAGGCATCAAGGCTAGGTTCCTGGGCATTGAGAAACACCCAGTGTTTATGTATTCAAGCTGTAACTTAGGGTGGGTGAGTAAGGGAATGTATGGGGTAAGCCTTTTCCCTCTGTTTCTGGCCAGAACACATTTTTTGTAATAAATACTCTAAAATGTTTTCAAGGATTCTGTCTCACCTTATTTTTGAACCCTGAGTTAATTTTTTCAATAGTATACACCACAAAAAATCTTGTTTGTCTTTTGCTACAAATCAGGTGGGGAACACATCAAACGTTTGGAAGATGGTTCTCTGGTCGAGTGTTGTAGTCTACTCAGTACTTGAGTACTTCATCCTTGGATGAGAGCATCATTGAACTTATTGGCATTTAACATTTTATTTGTGGTAAAGAAAAACTACATAATAATCCTGAACCCACCAGCCATAAATTGAAATAGGGTGGTGGCAGCATCATGCTGCATTAATACTTTTACTATATACAGTCAAAAGTATTCAATTCAAATTCAAATTCATTTCTAAAATACTTAATTAATCCCAGAGGGAAATTAAGTGTTGTAGGTCACTAATTAATTTTTCAAGGAATTGTTGTAGACCATGATGGCTGTGGGGAGAAAGGATTTCTCGTAGTGGTCTGTGTTGCAGCGAAACTGAAGAAGCCTCCGACTGAAGATACTCTGTTGTTGTAGGACTGTCTCATGGAGAGGATGCTCATGGTTTTCCATGATCTTTTTAATTTGATGAAGAATCCTTCTTTGCATCATTATCTCCAGTTGTTCCACAGTCGTCCCCAGAACAGAACCAGCCTTCTGTATCAGGTTATTGAGCCGTTTTAAGTCCCTGGCTCTGATGCTGTTACCCCAACAGATGATGGATGAAGAGATGACACTCTCCACCACAGACTTGTAGAAGATTTGCAGCATCTTGCTGCAAATCTTGAAGGACCTCAGCTTCCTCAGAAAGTACAGTCTGCTCTGTCCCTTTTTATAGACGGCTTCACTGTTGATTCTCCAGTCCAGTCTATTGTCCAGGTGAACTCTGAGGTATTTGTACTTCTCAACCACCTCCACTTCTTCTCCCATGATGGAGACAGGCTTTGACTTGTCTCTGTTTCTTCTGAAATCTACTATCATCTCCTTTGTTTTGTTCACATTCAATGTAAGATGATTGTCTCCACACCATGCCACAAAGCTTCTCACCAGCTCTCTGTATTCAGCTTCTTCACCGTCTCTGATACACCCGACAATTGCAGAGTCGTCTGATGACAGGTCTCTGTCTTATACTGGAAGTCTGAGGTGTACAGAGTGAAAAGGAATGGTGAGAGTACACTCCCTTGTGGTGCGCTCCTGTGCTGCTGATCAGCATGTTTGACACACAATCCTTCAGTCTCACAAACTGTGGTCTGTTTGTCAGGTAGTCATTGATCCAGTTGATTGTTGAGCCCTCCACCTGTGTTTTCAGGAGTTTCTGACTAAGTAAATAAGGGTGAATTGTGTTAAATGCACTGGAAAAATCAAAGAACATGATTCTCACAGTGCTGCCTGCTTTGTCCAGATGACAGTGGGTTTGTTGAAGCAGGTTGATGATGGCATCTTCAACAACAACACCATGGCGATAAGCAAACTGCAGGGGGTCCTCATAGGTTCTAGTTTGCTTACTCAGGTGGGGCAACAAGAGTCTCTCCAGGACCTTCATGATGTGGGATGTCAGGGCAACAGGTCTGTAGTCATTGATGACTGATGGGTGAGTTTTCTTTGGTACTGGAACAAGGCAGGATGTCTTCCACAACACTGGAACCTTCTCTTGGTTCAGGCTAAGGTTGAATAGGTGCTGCAGAATCCCACAGAGCTGCTCTGCACAGGTCTTCAGGACTCTGGGGCTGACACCATCTGGACCTGCAGCCTTGTTCCGGTTCAGTTTCTCCAACTGCCTCTTCACCTGACTTTTAGAAAAAGATAGGTGGGAAGGTGAGGTAAAGGGGGTAACGGAATCTCCTGACTTGGTCGAAGACAAAGTTGTGGAAGAAGAAGAGTTCCTGACTGAGGTGGAAGATAAAACATCTGAGGTGTGACAGGACAGGTGTGGGTCACATGAGAGTGGGATGTCTCTCTGGATGGAAACAGGAGACAGGGATGCTGAGCTTGTTCCTGAACTGAATCTATTGAAGAATGTGTTCAGTTCATTGGCACTATCCACACTTCCATCTATCCAGTCCTTCCTGTGCTTAAAGTCTGTGATCTTTTTCATTCCAGACCAGACATCTCTTATATTGTTCCTCTGTAGTTTGTTCTCCAGCTTCTTCCTGTAAGCCTCCTTGCTGTCTCTCTGATCTTGACTTTTAGTCGCTTCTGTATACTTCTTAATAACTCCCTATCTCCCTCCCTGAAGGCTCTTTTTTTCTTGTTCAGCAGTTCCTTCAGCTCACTCGTGATCCATGGTTTGTTATTAGGGAAGCATCTCACTGTTCTGGAGGGGACAATGTTGTCCACACAGAAGTTTATGTATTCAGTCACACACCCAGTCATGGCATTTATGTCCTCTCCGTGTGGCTGGCAAAGAATCATCCAGTCTGTGGACTCAAAGCAACCCTGCAGGGCTTCTTCAGCTTCATTTGACCATTTTTTAACAGTTCAGTTTGTCGGAGGTTGCGTCTGAACAAGTGGTTTATATTCTGAGCAGAGAAAGACAAGATTGTGATCTTATTGTCCTAGCGGAGGTCTTGGTTTGGACATATAAGCATCCTTTACATTTGCATAAAACAAATCCAAGGTCTTGTTTTCTCTTGTGGAGCAGCTGACAAACTGTTGAAATGTTGGAAGTGTAGAAGAGAGCGAGGCATAATTAAAATCACCAGATATTGCCACAAATGCATTGGGGTGCTGGGTCTGTAGCTTAGCAACAACAGAACTGATGACATCACATGCATGGTCGGCAACGGCTGAAGGTGGAATATAAACAACTGCCAAAATGACACCGGTGAACTCTCTTGGTAAATAATAGGGACGTAAATTAACTACCAAGAGTTCAATATCTGGGCTGCAGAGACTAACCTTCACAGTAACATGTCTTGGATGACACCATCTATTGTTGACAAGCACTGCTACTCCACCTCCTTTTCTTTTTCCACTTCTCTTCAGATCTCTGTCTGCTCGTACAGTCAGAAAGCCAATCAGAGAGACGTTGCAGTCGGGGATATGATCCTGTAGCCACGTCTCATAGAAGCACATAACACTGCATTGACGATACTCAGGCTGAGACTTTGTCAGGGCTTGGAGTTCATCCATTTTGTTAGCTAGAGATCTCACGTTTCCCATTATATGATTGATGGAAGAGATGGTTTGAATTTCCTCCTTCTCTGTCTCCTTTTCAATCCTGCTCTGCACCCACGCCTCCTCCTTTTCAAATCTTTAGGGATTTGTGGCTTCAGTTGAAATATAATTTCAGTTTTTGCCATGTTAATCAGCTGCTCCCGGCTGTAAACCACCTTGTTGCCATGGTTATGCATCATAACAAATGAGCAAAAGTGAAAAATCAAAAGCAAAAATCCTTCCAACTTCACAGGACAAAAACCCGCAACGCAAAAATGGTCGAAAAAGTGCAATCCTTCCTGAAGAAAAAGGGGGAAGCAATGTCCAAAAAACAAAACAAAAACAAAACTCAATGTGTAGCTAACAGAGCCCCTCCAACATGCAGCCACCCAGAGCAGCGCAATTCTAGAATTCACTCGCCTATCCCAAAAAATTCAATAAAAATGTCACAAACCCAATCAAGCACCTAAGTATGCAAAATTCTTTAACCAAAGTTTGGTAAGAAGGGGACTCTAGAGCAGTGATGGCTTACGTTCCAGTGAAACCAGCTCTTAATCCTGCAGTAGGGATTCTTAAAGGGATATTTTCCAACCCTAAGTGAGTTCAGTCTGTTTCCATATTTCCCAGAGTTTGATAAAACAGAAAAAGCATTTTGTAACCAGCCCAGTCATTCTCCTAATCTGGCTGCATTCCGTTTACTTTGGCTTAGCATAAAAAACTTAAAATGAACAGTAATAGCTAGCATTTATGTACAAAGTCATAAAAATTACTCAATAATGATCCAAATTATTCCTGGCAACCTCAATCATCATCAGTGTTGCCACAGTTACTTTGAAATAGTAATCTGATTACTAACTACTGATTACTCCTTCCAAAAGTAATTTAGTTACTTTGCCGATTACTTTATTTTAAAGGTAACTAAGTTTTAACAGTAGGGATGGAAATGTACTTTTTAGCCTTATGTAACGTTGAGACCAGCAACAAACCCTGTATTGGGAACGTACTTGATTGCTCACTGCATGTACTACTGGAGAATTCCTCTAGGGGGCAGAGTAGGCCTACAGAGTACAGAACACAGGCTCAGGCCAAAACAAACATGGCGACCATAAAGGAGCTAATCAGCTGTTTCGGATTACGACAGAAAAAGACGGCAGCAGTGTTTTTGAAGGTATGTAGGACCATATTTACCGCTATTGTTGCTTGTTTAGAATAGTAACTCACAGTGGCTTGAACAAGTAATTTTAATCTAATTACCTGTATGGAAATAGAATAGTTGTTACTGAAAAAGTGGTCATATTAGGAGTAATGCGCTACTAAGTAACGCCTTACCAGCATCACTGATGATCATTTCAATTGAAAATGAAAATAATACCACAAAGGAACTGCAGGAGCTGATTTAGACTTCGGACTGCATTACGACAAAGAACCGTTGCAAGCTGCCACTGCAAGGTGCAAGGACACAACTCAGCATCCACAAAAGACCCCTACTTTGGTAAATCACAACTACGAGTTTTTACTGATGAAGTTTGATTACCTTATAAGTCTAATGCAAGAAAATGGTTCTTGCTTGTATAGCAACCAAGACTCCCCCATATAATGGTTCTTGCTTTATGTTGCTGCAGCAGCATCTTACAGTGGTGCTTTGTTGTAATGTAGTCCCGAGTCTAAATCATCCCCTGTAATTTTGTTGTATTATTTATTTTCATTTGTAATCACGATGATTATTGAGGTCACCAGGCATAATTAGGATCATTATTGAGTTATTTCTGTGATTTCGCACACAGAATTCTAGCTGTGGCCATTCACTTACATTGTTTATACTAATCTAAAGCAAACAGACTGCTGCCATGTAAGGAGAATGACTAGGCTGGGAAATTATTTTTTTCACTTATCTAACGGCAACAGATAAAATTTCACTTAGAGGTGAAATATCCCTTTAAAAAGATCATGCTTCGAATTTTGTGGGAAGAGTTTAGGAATGGGCCCTTAATTTTTCCAACATGGCCATGCATCAGTGCACAAAGCAATGTCCATAAAGGCAGGGATTTTTTTTTTTTTATGTGTGTGAAGGA
The DNA here is from genome assembly GCA_028564705.1 of Apricaphanius iberus. Lineage (NCBI taxonomy): Eukaryota > Metazoa > Chordata > Actinopteri > Cyprinodontiformes > Aphaniidae > Apricaphanius > Apricaphanius iberus. Next base: position 3,349,683 of record JAPXFQ010000717.1, on the reverse strand, counting down.
AATTAACTGGCCTGAACAGTGCTCTAGCCTCAATCTAAATGAACACCGTTGGGATGAATTGCCGTAGGTTGTGAGCCATACCAAATCATCCACAAGGTCACCGTCTGCCCTCACAAATTTGATTCGTCTGAAATTCCAGTAAAATGCATCATTAAAGTTGGGAAGATAACACCAGTCGGGGCAAGGCAGGATAAGGACCTCATCCTAACAAGGCAGGATGAGGACCCAAAGTTATCTTGCCGGCGCACACAGTAAGAGGAATGACAGGAGTAAAAAAAGAAAAACCCAAAGCCTGCTTTCAAAGAGCTATGGAGATTAAAGCAATAAAAGATATACTTTTATGTTTAATGTGTAAAAAAAAAGTTAAACTCTGAAGCAAAAATAGGAATATTGTTTAAAAAACCCTATAAATAAACTGCAACCCTGAGTACCCTTGGTCATCGTAGCGAAAGTATGACCTTCCCACGGATTCAGTTGGAACTCCATCAACAGATTCATACAAAGGAGCAAAGGACGTCCACAGAATTAAATAATTAAAAATAAGGCTTCATTATCTTCTCCTGGGCTTCCAGTTCAATTAATCTGTTCTGATTAATCTGTCCGCACCTCCAACAACCAGCTGAGTTCGCTCCGAAGGTTAGTCTGAGAATCATTCCTCCAGACCAGGGTCGGCAGAGGATCTATTTATTAGACATAGTTCGTAGTTCATAGTTTCATAGTTTGAATTCATGCCTGGTTGAGATCTCTTCTAATCATCAGTCCAGCACACACATATTTAGATTGGATTTTGGGGCTGTCCCATGCTCTGCTGGGAGAATAAAAGCAACAACAAAGAAGCAGCCATTTTCCTCCTGTCTCAGTCCTTAGACCGGCGCAGACGCCGTCTCAGCCTGCCGTCTCAGCCTGCCGTCCTTTTTCAACCTTCTTCGTCGTTCATCAGCCCCTCCACAATCGTGTTCTGTCCTCATCCTCCTTCATTCTTTCTTATATTTATGACCTTACTCTTATTCTTAATCACTCTGTTGTAACACTCTCTCTCCCTCTGTCATATAACGCGAACCGTCCTTTATCAACTCCCCCCAGCCCAAACCCAGCTCCCCTGATTCTCATTATATCTCTTCTACCACCCCTAGTTGGCCGACATCTTCTGCTCCGCCTCAGTTCTTTTCTCTTCTATTCCAGAGAACCTACATCTCTCCGCTCTGCTCATTTATCACCTCTTTTTCCCTTACTGGAATGGCCTCTTTACCTGCTAAACAAGTGGGGAAAAAATAGAGGCTGTAGGAATCAGTGAAATAAATTGAGCCAAATCAAGCATTTTTCACTACTGATAAGCACATACCTGTGTAATGTTACTATGAGTGTCAGAAGCAACTCTCTCTTACTGGCCTTGGTGACTACGAAACATTTAGTTGAGGTTTTTACCTGCAGATGTTTCAATAAAAGAATAAAATGCTAAGAGCAATGTATGCTCAGGGGTTTAGTGTATAAAAAATATATTTTTTTTAACCCTTGCGAGTAAATGCTCAGATTTGTTATTATGGAAGCATGCAGTTCTCAAGGAGATGACAGAAGTAGGGTGCTGTGGCTGGCACTGTAAAACAGCGGATTTAAACAACAAAGCACAACAGATAAGTCAGTCAGAGGGGAGATGGATGTCGAGCTTTATCAAAAGCAAAGCAAAGTTGCAGGCCTGGGTAAGAGTCAGAGGTAGCCTGTAAGCAGCCATTGTTGTTGCTTCATCTGCACAGGTGAAGCAAATGAAAGCCAGTTGTAAGATTCCACTCAGCAAATCTGGAGATATTTTTAAACCACCCACCCAGTTTCATTTCTATCTGTCTTTTTTTTGTACACTGCCCTGCTTTCAACATGCAATCATATTGAAGTGGAGAACTGGAGGAGGGCCAGATTTCTTTTTTCTTTTTTTAGAGCGATGTTTACGGCAATTAACATGAAAAAAAAATGGGCTGGATTTTATTTACAGACATTGGACCAAATGGGGCTTTATAGTTTTGAGAATCCCGTGTCTCGATTATCAAACTCCGAAGAAAATACATTGAACTTTGTGGTTAAACGTTTCCTTAACTTTATATGGTCTTTATGTTACGTGCTTTCATTAAGCTTCTTAGCATAGTTCCTATAGTTATCTTGCCGTGGATTTTTCTGTCTTGTTGCTCACATAGCAAGTAAACATCTCGTAAAACTTTCCAGCATTATAATCTTTGCGAAGTCATGATGCTGTTTACATGTCTTGTGATCATAACGAGGAACAGACTATGGTGTAATCTATTTTTTTTGAAGCAATGATTGATTAATAGTCCAACAGTGACAGACAAAACCTAGCTTCCCGTAACTCATGGAAGCTAAAATCAGGACAAGTTTCAACTTACCCTCCCGGTGCGCAGTTCTTTGCACGAAGATCTAGATCTTGATAACAAACCCCTATTGTGCCCATTTATTTCCTCCAGTCTTTTTTATGCTTTAAGTGATGCTACGGAGTAGGATGGGGGAAAGTTGATGAGGAAATTTTATGTCCCGGTATCTCGGCTCCGGTAAAAGGTCTGCTTCGACAGCTTCTAAAGTTTTAAAAAGCGTACCAGATGCACAGTAAGGGTCGGAGATGTTTAATCTTTTGAATTTCCCGTTAAATACAATAATATCTTTGGTTTTAAAATGGGAGGTAAACTCTGATGGAGTAAAATCCCGGCCTGCCGCGTTAATTTTTGTTACGTTCCTACCTGCCAGTGTCGCGCCGAAGCTCTGAGAGTCATGAGACGTCCGGAGCAGTCATACATACATATTGAATTTTTATGATCACTCTTATTAGCAGAAACTTGAAGACTTTATGTACATTTGGTGACTCCCTGACCCATACCCAACTGGAAGGAATCTTCAAATGGTTTTATACATTCAAGGTCAGGGATAATCCAGAATCTTAATGTTTGCCTGTTTCATCTTTTCTAAAAAGTTTCTAGGAGTATTTGGGACCATTTCCCTGTCTTGTACCCAGTTAGGGCCAAGCTTCAACCAGCTAGCTCTTAACGTCTGATTAAGTTGAACATTTTGAGGGTAGATCTTTTTTATTAATCTAAAATGTGACAGTGGCAGCTAAAATTCTTGATGCTGGTATCACTATTCTAGATATGGGAAGCAGTTTTCTTTGGTTTAAAAACCTCACCGCGATCCCCCCGACATTAATCTTATCACTGGGGCTAAACAGCTCAGTTATTATCTAATTTGACCCAAAACTTTTTTCTCCATAGGATATATGGATTGTTCAAATTGATAGGCAGAAATATTGTGTGCTTTGAAACTGGGGCTTCTTTGTTGGTCGGCACCGCCCTTTGTACATTTTGATCTAGAGCTGGCTACACTGTGGATGCTAAGACTGGCGTTCCAACCAGTAGCCTTGAGCCCAGGTGGTTCCTGTGTTGACCCTAAACATCCTGACCAAATAAAATTCCCCTGAGGTTGACAGCTTGGCTCGAATTGTTGTGTAGCCATCCCAAGTCCACATCAGAGCCGGTTTTGGAGTAGATCATGCAGCCATTTAAAGAAGGTATTGGAATGGCCTTCTGAAAACTCTAACATCTACTTAAAGATGTGCTGACTATGACTTAAAGTTGGTATACTTGGATATACTAATCACTTTAAATGGGTTTCACAAATTCTGCTCAAAAGTTAAGGAGTCATACCCATCCAGAACTATGCTTGAAGCTTATTTGCAGCATTAGTTGCAGCTTGTTCAGGGACATTGAATTAAACAATATATATCTATTCCTATGAGTATACTTTTGATTCTGTGTGGATTGGATGAAAGCCATAATAAATTTGAAGTTAATCGCCCAATTTTTTTTATGCTGTAAGTAAATGTACCTTACACAAGGAATGATTGAAATAAATGAACAAATATAAAAGCAGGGTGAAAAACATGAAGCTAACTTCTATCTGTCACTTACTGTCTTCCACTTTAAATTAAACTAGTAGGAAAGATGAGAATGGTGAAAAGGGAACATCTGAAAAGGTAGCCCCATCCTTAAGGATATCCTGAATAATCATCTTCTTTGTTTACACTCTTATTAATAATTTGATAAATGATCATAATACTAGTTAGAGCATAAAACTCGCTTCTTGGGATTGTTATTATCGATAATTTAAGATGAGTTCAATTTTAGTAAACAAAGGAAGGAATTTGGTGAGTCTAAAGAATTTATTGGATTATTAAGGCTAAATACATCAGCAAAAACATACAAATTATATTTAATATTCTGTCTAAACAATGGGACATTGTGGTTGAATAGTGAAAGCTAAAAAAAAAAACATAATGTAAGGTTATCTTTTGTTGTTTAAATGTATTTGAAAGGTGGTTGGGAAGATCCAGTGGGCCAATGAAATATGACTCTAAGCACCTTTGTACATATTCAACATGTTTTTTTCCGAGCTGACGAAAAACAAGGATCGGCCAAGCTGGAAAGCGCCAAAGAAAGAAATGGCCCCTCAAAGTCAAGTGTGTGCAGGAAGCTATAAGACAGATTCATAAACTGACAATCACTTTTTTATTTTGTTTCTTGATCTATCTCAGGAGACGAGTTTTTGACACCCACACTGAGTGACCTTTCTGGTATGCCACAATCAATCTGACGTAGAGGGTGATAAAAGCACAAACGTGGCTGGTGACTCTTAATACTACTGAGCCTGAAGCGGTGCACTTCCTGTATCGGCCTAATCCAAGCACACGCTTAAACACTCACTCATCCACCAACTCCATTTCCTATGCTGGCTGCAGTCCAAAGGGACCCATTTGAGGAGGTGGCAGAAGGCAGGTCTGTCCCAGACAGCTCAGTCACTGTCTATCCGAAGCTACAGGAGCCTGGCTGAACAGCTGCTCAAGGTGAGAGCAGGCAGTCAAACGTGCAACTGTGGAGCTCAGTGCCGGAAGAGACCAAAGGAGAGAGACAGAGAGAGAGAGATACGAACATAAACTCAAGAGTTATACCTAGTGGAAAACCTGACGGAAGTCTGAATGTTAACGTGTCTGGTGTAATATGAAGGTGCCGTCGTTAGAGCAAACACTGATTGAAACCATTCCACAAAAAGATAATTAAAATGGTAAAGGCTCAGATAAGTCATTCTGCTAGTCTAATTGTATTTGACGAATGTAAATCATTGCTCAGCTTAATGTCCGTTAATGCTCTGCTGCAGGAAAATTGCTCTCCGTTGCATCTTTCCTATTTGAGATGTTTGTATGGATGTATGAAGCCCTCAGTACGGCTCCGATGTGATTTAACTAATCTCATGTTCCTGTTGAGCAGTTGGTCCTAATACAACACCCCAGAACTTAGTAAACCCCAGTTCCCTTAAATCAAATTTCAGTTTGCATTATTTTTGTTTACCAACTGATGCCTAAAAGATGGCTAAATCCACAAAGGCCCTACGTAGTAAAGTAAAGACTGAGGCCTTTCACTTACAGCATATATTTGTACTTTAAGTTTAAGCAAGTAACCAAGAAGCATGGATTTATAGCAGCATAACAGAGTCTGTGTTTTATGTACAATCACGTCTGTGTTGACATTTTGATGTTCATGGGATAAAACCTGTTCATGAGGGCTAGCATGACTCTGCTATCGTTCACACCCCAAGGTATACATATAAATCTATATACTATTTCTATGAAAATATAAATGTCTAATTATGTATTGACACAAACGAAATAAAATATTTTCAATCCACCGTTGATGTATTGTCATTTTGATTTGATTTTCTCTGGTTATACAACCGTAAAACAATAACACACAAAACAATTACATGTAACATGTAACATAATATGTTGTAATTTCATTTTATGGGCGGTTGCAATGGGAAAATAAGCCATTTGAATCCTCAAACTTTCTTCTGCTACTGCCACCTAGTGGTATTTTTCTTCTTGTAAGCCAAGGGTGTCAAGCTCCATTCCTCGAGAGCCGCTGTCCTGCCAGTTTTAGACAAGCCACTGCTCCAACTACCTTCTCGGAATGGCAAAGTTCTGCAGAGGTCTGCTAAAGAGCCATCGTTAGATTCACGTGTGCTGAACTAGGGAAAGACCTAAAACATGGAGGATACGGACCCCTAAGGACGGACTTTGGACATCACTGCTGTAAGCTGTTCCATTGGTAAGAGGTTCCACAAGAGTTTGATGTGCTCTGTTTTCTTTAGCTGGCCTGAAAAATATTATCCAACAGCAGTTAGGAGTGTGTGTAATTATTAACAGCAGTTTTTGCAATGCTTTGATGTGGAGTGCTTCTAGTTTTATTGTAGTCTACTGATATTCTGTAGATAGACTTAAACTATTCCTAAAGAAATGGAAGACTGCCTGTAACTAACGCGTCTTCATCTGATCGCACACACCAAACTATTTGGTTTATCTTGGTGATTTATTGTAATACCTGTACAGTTATATCTGTACATGTAAATTAATCTTTCATTTTTAACCAGAGTAAATGAACATACAAACTAAATTCTTTATTATCTGCTATTCCCAACCAATAAAGATGGTCATTTTTGAAGCACAAACCTTGGGCTCGTAGGGTGTTAGCTAAAATCTAACGAAGGATATATTATTTTTTATATAAAAAAAAGGTACTCAACCTATCTACATACTTCACATGGTACTTTAATGGTACTATTTAAAACCTTAGGTGAAATCTTAAAGGATGCTAAACTGGGTTAACAGTACTGACTAATCAAGGTATTTTTGACACAAGCAGACAAAAAAGTAATAGCAAAAGTTTCTTAGGGTGTGTTTACCAGTTGACAGTACACTTTTTCCTCATTTTTACTGTTTATCTAATTTGTTTGAGGTGTTCAACTGCGAAGAGGAATATATAGATTGTTAAAAAGTATACCAAAAGTGTAGAAGATTTTTTTTCACAGAAACCCACCATGCCTTTGATGTTTAGCACTTTCAGTTTTCACTTTGGATATTCTGGTTTCAGGCCAAACTTGATGTGCCTCAACACATAAAATAAAATGTGTTTATGGCCAAACTGTATCATGTGCATCCATCTGAAAGCAGATGACGTGTCATGCTGAGTTATGTGCGATCTCTGTAAGACTCTAGCGGTGACCCAATATATCAGATCGCCTCAAGAGTTTGGCAGCAACATCTGTTGTTTGTCTGAATGCTAATGAAGGCTGACGGTGGCCCAAGCTGGCCTCCAGCATATGGGGCGTGACAAGGTTATATTGCAATGAATGTGGACCTGGCCTGGAAACTCAAGGCTGGATTATGAGGCTGCACCTGGAGGCACCGTGTATCACTCTAACAATCCCCAACGACACACACGCTCCCCGATAAACACATATACACAAACACGCACAGGATTACACACAGACTCCCAAGCGCTGTCTGGAACCAGACTCATAAATTAGACGGCAGCTCCAGAGAGGCGACGACAAAAGGTGCTCAAAGAGTCACCCTTATCCACACACAAACTAACGGTGTCGAGTCAAATGAAAGGCTGATGTTGGATTTCTAATGAATCGAGTTAACACAACAGCAGATGATGACTGAAGATGTCCAAAGAAAGGGCTGATGGGGCCTAATGATGCCGACGCTTTTGTCGTTGCTCTCTTGTTGGTTGGCAGAAACGTAGTCTTCCCAAAATGTCGTGGATGTCAAAAATAACGGTGATGACATGAAGATGCACACTCTGCCCAGAGGGGGAAATTAAGGATGGACAGGGCACATTTGTAGACATGCTGAAATGTGACATTATGGACCCAAGCTCTCGCCCCCAAGTTCTGACTGAAAGAGGAAAGAAACTGATCACCCCCCCTTACTACCATTGTTCATAGCTAACAGTTGTCAAAAGACTATGCTACATGGCTGTGAAGTAAAAATCTATCAGTGTGTTTAACAGAGGGAGAGTAATACAGTTTAATAGGTTTTCCAGCTGCCAAAATATTCCAACATCTATGTTTAATAGAAATGCTGAGAGTTAGAGTGGATGATCCATCCAGATCCTGGGAGCCAAAGTCCCATGACAGAATCTGCTCACTTTCTCTCACTGAAGGCATGCTGGTGTTTAAATCAAATATAAAAAATGTCTACTGCTAGCACATTTAGCAGAGAACACTAAGAAATATGTGGGATTGACAGACGCTTTTATGACCAAAAAACTACTTGACTACTACTTAACGTCTAGTTCATCGTTATCTTCATCGATGAATCGTGTTCAACCAAAACTATTAATTGTATAAAACACCAAAGGCCTGACAGAAAGCCTCTCTGTGCTTCACATTGCTTATGAGTTTATAACTTAGATTTCCTACGTTTGTATCCTTTTTAGGATGATTGCATTACAGTAGAATGCCTTCCTGAGATCTTTTTGCCTTAGAGCTGACAATATTATCCTGAAGTGCACACTCTACAGCTCTGTAGTGTGTTTAATATAACATGGTTTCTAGCTGACATGAACAAAAGGATTTAGAACTGGGGCACACAGAACCCTGGGATACACGCGAGTCAGATGGGTGATGCCGTTTTCCATTTTTGGGAGTGATAAACTTCGCTGCTGCCTGGAGCCTTGAATTTACCAGGCAGACATAAAAGGGACATCAATCTGGTAATGGGATTCCTTACAAACATAGAGCCTAGCTATTCCTTTTATCTCACAGAATATCTTGTGGTTTTTGTTTTTTTTCCTTCCCGCCTTTGAGGAGACGGGACGTGGTTGTTAGGATGCTCTTGGGTTTCTGTTCTTATTTATTGCATGAGGAAATCTTTTCTTTTGTGCAAAACACTCGAATATCAGGGAAACTAATTCCCATAACCATAAAACTGCATAAAGGCTGCAGGGGTCAGCAGTCTTTGCAATCCAAAAGAGCCATTTTTACCCTCAGTCCATCTAAATAAAACTCACTTAGAGCTGTAAATGTTACCTTACCTCTTGGAAAAACACAGCTTCTAATTTTGAATGCATATCTACTGTAGAAAATGTAATGTTATTTATAAAGAAGCCCCCTTTTAATTCAAATTTTCTGGTTTTAAAAGACTGAAAACTTGAAAAAAGTGAGAATGAATACATTCCCCCCCAGGGGATATTGATGTGTGGAATATTAGGTCAAAAAAGCACATAGTTTTCAACTTAATGGCAAGAAAAAATAGATCTAAAAATATTACCGGCACTTTTGTGTGATTCTTGTGAATATTCTGAGGAATTATTGTTTTAACCCCCCTGCACTTCTCTCGGGGTCACGATGACCCCAGTCTAGCTGCCTCCTGCATTCCTCAACGGGTCCGTATGTCACCCCCCCCCCCCACACACTCACACACCTTCTCCCCCAGTCTCCATTAAGAGGGGGGGGGGGGTTAATTACTGTCATTTTCCATAGAATGAGTGTTTTATTTCCTTTCAAGCATGAAATCAATGCACTGAATATCTCCCATTCGCCCTGAACACCAAGCTGAGACTGTGGAAGGGTTAGACCACAGAGCAAAGGTTAAACCCTGCATTTGATGCATCTATGTTTAAAAACATAAATTGCTTCATATTATTTTTGACTGAAGTTATTAAGCGCCAATTGGCTACGTTTACATTGACACAAGTAATCGGATTAAAAGCCTGATCGGAATAAAAATGCTTCATGTAAACACACCATTCAGATTATTCTGACCCAATCAAATTCATTCTGATCAAAATTTCATCACGATTGAGAGGGGTGGTTTATTCCGATAGTTAATGCGATCGCGATGCATGTAAACTCCTATTCCGAATGTAGGTCATTCCTGCGCATGTCTGTTAAGTCATGCGTGGACGTCTAATACGTTGTCTAAATTAAATACAGGGATTTGTAATTTGATTGTGTACACAAGAATGAAGGCTTGAGGATGTAAAACCGTGACAGGGAAAAAAAATACAAGCACGCTCTGAAGAACATCGTAGTCCTCTATTTTAAACGGGCGCAGCCATGTTTGTTTACAACGGAAGTCTATTTCTTCTTCTACGGCAGTTTCCCTTGTTTTAGATAGTTCTGCGCATGTCAAAATGATTTAGCTATTCAGACATTTTACACCTCTTAAAGATATTTTGCACATGTAAACGTAGCTACTGCGGGAGGTCCAAAGAGCTACTTGCGTGAGGCGGTGTAAATTTCAATTCACCCTTCCTGTTTTATAGCTTTGAAGAAATACTTTCTGCTGCTATTACAGCCTTTTGGGGGTATGTCTCGACCAGGTTTGCATACCTAGAGTATGGTATTTTTGCTAAATGTTTTAATCTAAACCTGACCTACTGATTTAGCACTATAGGAATTTCCAGTGTTGGAAGGTATAACTACGCCTTCACTTATATTAAATGTCAAAATGTGGACTCATTTTGCTTTGTAGGTGATTTCTAAAGGTAATTGGTTGCATTGGATTTTCGTTAGTGGCATCACAGAAAAAAAAAGAAAAAAAACTGCCAGAAAAATAACGTTATGTGTCAATTCATATAAAGTCTTTGCTAAAAAAAAAGGGACGTTTGTGGTTGTACCTCAAAATTGTAATAAATCAACACACATCATATATTTCTCCATGTATTCATATTGCGGTACGTACTTGAAATCTTTGCCCTGTCACTTTAGGGTTTTTAGTCCTCCATTTCTATAGATAGAGAGATGTTGCCTGGCTGTTTCTGCCTGTGCAGACTTTCATCAAACTTACAGAGAGTTTGAAGTCCCTTTGAGGAAAGCCTGTTAAATAATGCAGGTGGTTAAGTAAGCTTGTCGGGACGAATTGTAAAAAAGCCCCTGGTTCAGTGAGCCAAAGCCTGTTAGGGGGGGAGACCGCGTGACTTTCAACCCTCCTGAGTGCTGCTCCCACACACGGAGCGAATGCAGAACGTGGCAGGGAACGTGTGGGAGCATGTCTGCTGTGTGGACCCCAACGAAGCAGGGTTTGGTGGCCAGTGTGATTGCTATCAGATCCACCTAACACAACACATCCTCTGCATATCACATCATGATCTGTAGGAGCTAATAAAGTCGGGTTTGAAGTCCTACCACGACCATTCTTAAGGGTCACCACATAAAACTGAAGTTAGCCGGGAGGTAATGAGTGCAAATGATCAAATGAAATGAAATGAAATCAAATGAAGATGTGACAAAAGCTGAAGTAACGGTTTTCTATTGAGGAAGGTTCCATCCATTGTGTAAAACATGGCTGCCCTCTGCTGGCTACATGCGCTGCATTGTACTTTCACTGTTCAGTTTTTCTCCAGCACAAAAAGGGCTTGAACGTACATAAACTGAATATGTTTCATACGACAGAGTATTAGGGTCATTTTAAACAAAAGAAAAATACTTTGGAGTAAATCCTGAGATTAAATTCCAATATTTTTCAGGAAAAAAAAGAGAAATTCTCTGATGTCCATAAGTAGCAAAATTACGAGTAAAAACTGAGAATATTTGAGATTCATTGCACATATTTTCCATAAACAAAAGTCAGAATTTCTCTGTTACAAACGTCCTAAAATTATGATTCAAGAGACTGAAATTTTCAGTTTAATCCCAGATATTTTCTCGGAAAAAAAGTGCAATTCGCTGATGTAGAAAAGACTAAGATATTTCCAATATTGTAAAGTCAGAAAATTGTAAGAAAAAATGTACGCCTTCAAACAGAAATTTCTTAGTTTTTTTCTTACAAATATTCAACTTTTCTACATCTTAGAATTGCTCTCTCTTTTTTTTCTGTCTTTTAACTATTAATAATTTAATAATTTTACAACTTTTATGGCAAAGAATTTCAGAGTTTTTTTGTGGAAAATATGTGCAATTAAAAATCCTGTTTTTTTAAATTGTAAGTTACTTTTTGATATCAGAGAATTTCCAAGGTTTTTCTGGAAAATATGACTTTAATCTCAGAATTTGAGTTATCTTGGCAGAAATTTACTCCAAAACTACGACTCCGTTGTAGTTTGATCATAACAAGTCATAGCCAATGGTTTTTGCATGCCACACATGTTGTGACGCCTGTTAATTGGTGTAACGAGCAGACGAGTCTGGCTTGGACAGGATTGAAATTTGGCTATTGCATAACAATTACTGTAGATTTTTAATCCTGAAATCACAAACTAGTTGTGGATTTTTTTTTTGTTGATAATGCTGATATTTGTTGTTTGGCCCATAAACCTGTCATTCTTAATGATCAAGTTGTATCATGAGAGCTGGATTTGTTAAAAAAAGGACTTAATCTACATGCTCTGTCCTCAGATGTAACCCCACCCTCCCACCCCCGTTCTACCTGGAAACTGTTCTCTGGATTTTCAACAGAAATTTCTCCTTTTCTCCTCTGTCATCTAGCCTCCTCTCTCCTCATTTCCCAGTTGCTTTCGTCACATCCCAAACATCCTACAGATTACAACATATATTCAGAAACACATTCATTCCTATGTATAAATAAAAGATGATAAAAGCTCACTTTCTGATCACATAACCTGGTTCTCACCTTTTCCCACACTGTGTTATAATCAGTAGATCAGGAGCAGCTCCAATGTTTGGGACGCTGTTAATGGGTCATTTCAGATGTTCCTTTCAGCAGCATGAAGCTCAAGTATTTTGACACAAAAGGGAAACAAAGACAAGAAAACAGGACCGAGGATGAAAATTCAAACTCGACAACAAAAAGTCAAAGATTGTTCCCAATTTGAAGTCTGACTTTGTTCACATTTGAAATATTTTGTTGTAACCAGATTCTTAATTTTTCATCGTCTTAATTATCTCAACTTTCAGAGACTGGTGGTGTTGATATAAAAGGCCTCAGGGTTCAGCAGAAATAAACATCTACATAAGCTGTATGTAGTTTATAACACTTTTCTTTGATGTGACATTGTCTCATTTACGTCTTAGAGCAGCCTCACTCAATAGGCGGCCCCCCGCAAACCACTGGCCCTGGAGCCCTACCGTTTCCACTACCGAAACTTCTCAATTGCCATGCATCTCCACCTCATCAGGCCGGGCAGACAGGAGCTTTCTTTCGGGGCCATTTCAGGAACGAACTGCGTACCGAGTTAAGTCACACTGATTGTAATTCAAAGGGAAATGAGCAGACGTTGCCAAACAACTGGCTTAGTAAAACTAAGACGCCGTTGAAGCGGTTTATAACAGCAGCAAACAGAAACATAGCAACAAGCCCTGCTTCTACCGAAGTCGATCTCTTGTTATTTCTGTATCTTTAGCCAATTTTGTATAGAGAAACAACAGCAAGGAGGAACAGACTAACAGATTACCTTGTTAGAAAAAGAACTGGTTAAATTATCCTGAAGTTCCAATAGTGGAAACGTAATATCCACAATCTTATTCGGAGGCAACGCGGCAGTATTGTATGCGCTCTGTTTAAAAAATGGATAACAGAGTGACGGTCCAGTCTTCTCTGTGCCTTCAACACACTGTGACTATCATTCGCACATTACTGCTACGGGAGAGAGACTTTTTACTTTTACTTTGGAGAAGCTCGTTAATAGATTCTTCCTCAGTTATCCTGACGGGGGGAAAATGTGTTCGTAATTCTCCCTTCATTCAACCAGCGCCGGACGCATGTGTTTAATTTGCAAATAAACCAATGCAGTGCCAAATGACTTGACATGCTCTACATCTGGATTTTCTCTCCTGTGTTCAGGTGTTCATAGGAAGGAATGCATAAATAAACACATTCTTGTCTTGCTGGTAGTGAGGATCTTTATCGAATTCCATTCATTTTAGTGACTACACCTTTCCTAACCTTAACCAAAATTTAACTCATGCCATACCTCTAAAAACAAACAGTAGAGCTCAGTGACGGTCAGAAAATGACCAGCCAAAATGTCTTCACTTTAAAGCTGAAAAACCTTAAACTGTGAAAAATGATCCTCTGTTTGTATTCTAGACAGGAGCAGACAAACTATATATAGTTGAATGTTTTTGCAGTATACATACTTGCAGACAAGACAGTTGAGCAAACACTATTGTGATGCTTTAACTTGCTATTCCTTTCCCTTCATGTAAATAGTCAAAGACTAATAGAACAGTCAAAAAAAGTGTATTAATTAATACATTTTATTTATGTGCAAAGCAGGCCGATTTAAAAAAAGCACATTTACACTGTTATTCTAGACAAAGTGTAATTGCTTTGTTAGAAATATAGGTTGTTACAATAAACCTTGAGCCAAAAACATAAATAAATATATTACAATTTTAGATTATACATGGAATATTTGTTGGCAGATGACGGGCGAAACTACACATGAAATTCATTCATTATTAATTGAGTACGAGAAAACGGAAATTATATTGCTGTCCTTAACATTCATCATCTGATCTCCAGGTTAAACTGTGTCCTACTTTACGCGTTAAATAAAATCTGGGACTGCAACGTAACCAAATACATACATGTTACGTCTACGGCCAGGAATGCTGAATCACGATTGGCTGAATAAATCCGATGTTATAAAGCTGATAATACAGTAAGACTGCAATACACTTTGCTTGCTGTGTAACAGCTGAGGAGACGTAGTGTAATTATGGGATGGTGTTATCGCTTTGGTGCGCAGACACTGCGGTCTGTGCTTGTTTCCACAAAGCAGGAAGAACTGTGCCGGTAAAAAGTGCAAAAAAGCAAGGCGAAGAGGCCGCACTTCATTTCACAGCGCCAACGCTGTTGCCTCTTGGATTAAGTCAAAGGAAGGACGGTCCTTGGTCCTCCTTCTCTGCTGTACGGTGGCCCAGACGTCAGAAACCAAAGGTATTGACTTTGTATGAGCTGAAACAGATGTGAGTGTTCCCATCGGTGCTGTCCCAGTCAGGTTCGATGAGCCAGTCTTGGGGCATCAGCCCAATGTCCAAGACCTGGGGGTTAGTACGCGATGCTGCCAGTCTGAGACAACGGAGAGAGAGAGAAGGGGTGGGGGGTGATGAAAATGTGTTTAAAACTGAAAAGTTATTTCCACTTTTCTCCCTACAGAGTTTATGATCTAAAAGTCACAGAGTCCATGGTTGTTGTAAGCTGTCCCATTGGTTGATTCATATCTATGGGTGAACTTTGACCTGTTCAAGAATCTCTCTGTATTTTCTGTGTGGTTAAACGATGAAGCGGAAGTTCGGACCTCTTGAGGAGAAGTTAAGGAGCAACTAACATCTTACCTGCAGGAGAAACCTCTTCAGTTTGGATAAAACGTGAATAACCCTAATGCTAACTTGAAGTTAAAGGAGTCATTACCTCAAATTGTCACTTTTCTATGTATATGCATATTTAACCGAGATTTTCCAAATTCAGGAGAATCCATCTTGGACCGCTCCAATCTAAAATTTCTGACCTCTGACCCTATTTTACCGCTCTATATTGGCGCACCTCTAAGTGTTATGTGGTACCTAAAATAGTGATTTTTAAGGTGATCGCTCATATAACGGTTATGTACTGTAAAAAAGATAAAACATTAGTGATACAGTAGACATATGACTTATGCTAAGAATAATGAAATTACCATCACCAATGTTGCAGCTATCAACTAATACAACAGCCTCTTCAGTCAGGAGCTTCATCAAAACTACTGAATGATCCTCACAGAAAGCTCCTTCCTGTCCACAGCCATTTAACATCTACAGTCAGAATAAACATTACATTCTGACAAAATAAGTATTTTAATGCAATAATAAAAATCATAAACAGCAGTTTTTTGTTGCAACACCTTCAGCTTCATGTCCTGTAAATAATAGCAGCAGCTGCTGCACTCTGTTCGGTCTATGAAATGATCAGAACCAGCCTCTAAGCAGCAGCTCAGGCCTTAGAGAACGTCATATGAAAATCGCTCTACTGTTGATGCTAATGTTAGCAGCTAACAAGCTAACTAGCTCACAGAGGCTACTATCCATGTTTGTCATCAGTGACAGCAGGCTTCCCTTTAAGAAGCTCAAACACTTGGGAGCACGGTGGCGCAGCTTGTAGCGCAGCTCACCTCACACAGAGCTAGAAGCTCCTGGGTTCGATTCCCGCCAGGGACTCTGTGGGTGTGTGCTGAGGTGTGTTTGTTCCTCCATATCATCAGCACCCACACCGGGGGTGGGGTTTGAAAAAGGGCCTTTCTGTGTGGACTTTCCCCGTGTTCCCTTGAGTAGCTAATGTGAGCTACTCCCACAAAAACATGCACCAGTTCTGGGCTGTACACTTCTCCCTCCTGGCTGACCAGGGCGCCTGAGGGATTGGGGAGGATCTGGCTGGAATAACGTGATCCTTCCACGCGCTACGTCCGCCTCAGGTGAAAAGAAGGGTTCATCACTCCTCAAAGCATGAAGGAGACTTGAGCCTAGTGTAGGGCCATCATGGCGTTGGCAGGGAGAGAGAGCAATGCCATGGACTAGACTTACGGACGGACACTGGGTGATAATGGGAAAAAAAAGATTTAAAAAAAGAAACTCAAACACTGCTGTACTGCCGTGGAAAGCAGCTTCTACTTTGTGAATGCTTCTCTTTTTATCTAATAAAACCCTCCAAAACGTTAGAGCTACGCTCACTGGTGCTTTTCTAAGATGCAACTGAGCCTGATAGCCACAAAGGCAGATGTGCATGAGGGGCAGAAAGGGTGCAGATTAAGGGACTTTAAAAAAATAAACAATTACGTCGATTACACATTTTTTGTCAACAATTCTACTTATCGACTCGTGGCAGACCTAGTTCAGTCATAACTAGAGCCTGGTTGTTATTTTGGACAGAGATGCTGAAGCAGAGACTACGATGTCAACCTAAGTCCCGCTACCAATACACATGCCCCTCATTTGCGTTATTATAATGACCATACAATATAGCCAAAATATCGCACATAATCTCGTGAGACAATACTGTGTTTAGAAAAAAAAAGGGACAGAAAAACAGGTTTGGTTTTTTTCACTCAAATTTTCTTGAATGGCCTGAAAGACTATAATAGTGTGTTGTTATCCAAGATTGTAATAGGTTATGACTCCTTTAAGGGAATGTCAGAGCTAAGTCACAACAAAACTCAAACTGCTGGTACAGTTATGTCAGATGCTTTTGTTACGTGGAAGTTGCCATAGTTATTAGCAATAATTGTAATATAGGTCACAGTTTGCTTGACCTATTTGTCCAGTGTTCACCACTAGAGGGCACTTGCAATCTACCTCTACCTGACTCAATAAAATGCTGTAATCTTTACATCCTTCATTCACATAGAGGCACACTGTAAACAGGATGTGGCTGGGTTTGCTCCTGGCTTTGCTGAAGAAAGGGTTCTACACTGATTCTGCCACCACAATGTTTAACTGTGGCTCTGGTGTGTTGTGTAGTGTTAGCTCTTTCCCCACGCACCTTTAACACCTACTTCAAAAAAAGAAAAAGAAAAAAGTGTTTTGATCTCATCTGACAAAAAGACGCTTTTTCCATTGCTGCTCTGTCCCCTACAGGGTTTAAGGCAAGCACTTCTGACTTGCCTTCATCAGTAGGTTTCTTATAGATCCTTCCATCTGAATTGTGCCTCTTTGCAGCTCCTCCAAAGTTACCACAGCCCTCTTTGATCCTTCTCTGGTTCATGCTTTCTTGTCCAGCAGGTCAGCTTAGGTGGGAGGAAACTCCTTGGGAGGTTTACTGTTGTGCTGTACTCTATTTTTAGAAGAACTCTCATCTGGAGCTATTTAAAGCTCGGGATAAAACTAACCCTGCTTTAAACGGCCCCATAGATTCCTCATTTACCCGTTTGCCATGTTGTTTTGCCTTCATGAGGCTCTTATTCTCTAGTGTTGTTTAAAAAGCCTTAGAGGTCTTCAGAGAACAGTAGAATTTCCATAGAAATTAAATTACACAAAGCTGGACTCTATTTACTAAGAACATGACTTCCTAAGGCAGTGGGTTGAACTGGATTTTATTTACGGGTATCATAATGAAAGCACACCACACTAATCTTTTGTAGAAACTTTTCCAAAATAAAATTCTAAATAATTTCTCTCTGGGATCAATAAAGTAAGTGTTGTGGTAGCTCACAGTAATTATTTATTTTAAGGAGTTGTCATTTAACAATTATGAGTTACTTTATGCCGATACATCAGCTGAAATCCCCCAAAAATCCATCAAAGATTTTAGTTTTAAAGTGACACAATGTGATAAAAAAAAAGAAGCACTTAAAATCGCCCGTCTTGTCTAAAGTACATGAACAATTTATCCATCAGAGAAGCAACAAACAATGAAGGAAGCTAATTCAAACTACTGACACACATTACTGACCTGTAAAACAAAGAAAAAATTTGCTTTGGTAGTGACTGAATGAAATGGATTGATGTTAGATTAGTGATTAAGACTACGTATGGTTGACTGCGATGCTCAACTTTACCTGGAAACGAATCATTGCTATCCAGAGCACAGCTGAAGACAGAAACACAGAGCAGATTGAGCAAAATCACCTGCCTTTTTTTCAAATTTTTGGAGAAATATATATGCTGCAGTACAGGGAAATCGCCAGTGGGTGGCACCAAGAGGCCAAAGCAACACTGATTTGATAGGCTGAATTTGCTGATGGGGAAAGTCATGCTAAAAGTCAGCAAAAGGAATCATCCTGGTTTAATTTTGGAGAAATGAAAATCTTCATAGCAAATATCTCACCTGGAAAAGGCTTCATCCAAACTGTCTTCCATTACCTAAAAGTCAAATAAGGTTATTAATGATCTGACAACAAAAATAAATAAGCCAGGAAAGAATGTAAATTTTTTGTCTTTGTTTATGAATCTTTTACCAGATGGGCTTAAAAATAGCAAATTACTCAAGATGCAAGAATCAAACTGAAAACGTAGTACAGTGCGAGGAAACATGGATACGCTGGTGTTCAGCCCATGAAACAGAAACAGGCCGACGCAGTCAGAGATGATCGTACCGAGGAAGGATTGTTGTCGCTCTCAGAGGACCTGCGGTTGTCTGGCTGATCCTCGCCTGTTTTCCCATTACTCTTCACCAACACCTTCACATCGTCCTTCAAATCCAAAAGGTTTCCCGTGGCTCCATCTGAATGAGAGGAAACCGTGGTCATGTATTCAGAGTGTTTTAACATTGGTCTTTTATTGTGCTGTGTCAGGGCTACTTTTTTTGTAGTTTCACTTTTTCGGCACCCAATAACTGTCTGACCATCTTGGGCTAACTGTTCAGTGCTCTGTACACTGAGAAAAAGGGAATTGGCATGTATTTGAATTTACAGAAACAAATTTAGTAAATGCTACACAATCTATTCATGTTTCTCTTTTTTACATTATTTAATTAAGTACAATTCGAGTAATTATCAACAATATTGAATTTACACAATTGTCTTGCATTGGTGGGGAGTGAACGAATCCTATTTTTGAAACTATTATAATCATGTTTCGTTGACACTGGAAATAAGGTCATATTTGTGATTTAAATACAAGATTTCTGAGTCATTGTGTAGTGAAGTGGTACAGTAGTACAGGTGCTTGGTGTATAGAGGCCCAGGTTTTGTCCTGGGTTCGGGTCCCATTCCCCTGCTGCCTGTTTTTGCGCCTCCATGTACAATCCAATCTCAAATAAAGGCTATTGAGGCCACAAAACCTTGAAAAAATAAAATAATTTTGGCTATTTCTTCTAGGCCCACAGTGAAAATATTATAAAGTGTTCTCAACTGAAATATCCAATTTCTGTAAGCTTTAAAATATTAGATTGGAAAACATCGCCACCTTTTTTTAAAAGAAAGATTAAAGTAAAAGATTTTGCTGTAGCATCAATTTAAAATTATTGAGTTTTTCCATCTTAAAAATAACTGTTAGTTGACTAAACATTTTTTATAATATCAAAGAAACAGTTATTACAGTGATAACCTCTGAACCACACAAGGAGAAAAATTGAAAAGGTATGTAATTTAAACCATTTTAGGTATTTCGTTTTTTTTTTTTTTCATACTAGAAAGGGCTCATCTTGTCATTATTTAATATGTGTTGAACTACAACAGATTAGATGTGACTGCAGTGGTGCAGTGTGTTGCCTGGGATTAGGATTTTCAGCTTGTTGTCACATTACACAACACCACAGAGCAAGACTGACAATCAAAATTAAGTTGGTGTTAAAACTGAAAATATTATTTTAATAATTTAAAAATAAAATGACTACATTATGTAATAAATTAATGTTATGGCAACCAAATATCAGAGTAATTCAACATATGCTTAAATGAAATCATGTAAATAAAATAATTTAAATTGAAAGCATTTCTTATGTAGGAGAGAGAGTAAATTATGTCAGATTTATTTTTCTGATCGTGTGGAACCGATGTACACAATGCAATCAAGTACATTGAAATAACTTTTTTTTCAGTATATATCGCTGATGAGTGCCCTCAAGTGGTCAAACAATCGTTGAAAAAAGTAAGACTCCTATGTCGTACCATCCACTCCAAGCATGTGGCATATGAAGATGGGTGAACCTTCATTAGTGCAGACAGAGAGTAGGCATAGTTTAGCATGGGATTAACTACTGCTACTATTGGGGCTTTGCTAAAATATCTGAATAGCCCTTGTGTTGCACTGCCTCTATGGATTGTTTTAAATCACCAGGAGGAAAATAAAAGCTACTAGATTATTTATTTTAATCCATGTATCCAGTATGTATGATGTCAAATCCATTTCCAAATCCATTTCCAAATCCTCTACCATTTTTGGGGATAAGAAACCGTGTGAAAAGGAGCTATGACTTCCCTGAGAAAAGTCCCAGTAATATCACCTGTTCCTTTTAGACTCCCCAGACTGCTGGACCTTTCTGAATGGGAACTGCTGCTGGTATCTCCCGCAGAGCCAGATTTCACTCTCACCCCTTTCTCTGCAAAAACAACAAAAACAAGACGGCAAGCATAAGCAGCGTCCAGACCGGCCAGCCACCATCAACCTCAGGGTGCATTTAGCACATACAGTGGGGTAAAGTAAGGTGAGGCCAACCTTCTTTCGCCACCTGCCAGAGCTCAAAGGCTACTGTGAAGGCCTGGGCGACAGTCAGGGCCACTGCCTGCGCCTGGAGGAAACACGAGAAAGACGCAGAAGACAGTTCCAGTTTCCCAGATCTGATTACACCCTGAGTCAGTAAATACTAAAAGAATATGATAGACTAGGGACATAGGACTTAGATTTAGTCAAATCACATATTTTACTCAGCGAAAATCAAGAGGCTGATTATATTTAAACTCAGTGAAAACCACCAAAAAAAGAGCAATTTGAAAGATCAATACCTTGTACTCATTTAAGATCAGTTCTTTTAGCCAAACATTAAAATCAATGCCCTTTATCTGATTAAGGGTCATTTTTCTGTTTAGATGAGAAGTTTCATCAGAGAACAGTCACAATTAAGCCCAAGATGTATGTTTTCATTGGTATTTGGCAATTTATTATTGGTGATGAGCTCTAGGTATTTGACTTTGGAAGGTCTCATTGTATTCAGCTCCCTCCAGAGATTCAACTCAAAAGAAACATGGCAGTACTTAAATATGGTTGCTTGGTTGATAGATTTTACTTCATTGAGCTACTGATCAAATTAATGTGTTGGTTGATCTGCGGGTGAATATAAAGGTGATCATCACTTGGAAGGTATCAGGTGGGATTATTTGCCATTGCATGTACACATAAACTAAACTGGGTTCTCTAAGTAACAATACCAATAAGCTCTGGGGTTTAGGTGCTCCTCAGGCTGTTGATCTGGGACCCATTTTTTTCCACTTAAGTCAAATCTTGAAAAAAGACCAAGATTTGAGAAAAACAGCTGAATACAACCACACACAAAAAATCTGTCAGTAATTAAAGACCTATTGACTAGTGCTGTGTCTAAAAGAAAATTCTGAATAGATTTTCATAATTATTCCAAAAGAACGGTTCTTATGTTCAATGGTTGATTTAAACCTTTAACACTGTCTGCCCCTTTCCAAGCTACAAAAAGAAGACGTAAAAGCAGTCCAGACTAGCACTTTGACAATTAAGAGTTAAAAGGTTGATACAGTTTCCCACAGTGTGAAGATATTAAAACATGGTGTTGGACACTAGCGCTAACGTTAGCCTAGTGGCAGCTTTGAAGGTACCCGAAACGTACAAGGCACCACTTCTGGCTCAAAATCAGAAAGACAAGCCGACAAAAACAAAGCAATTTGAAAGGCCTGACAAATGGAATTGAAGTATTGCGGAAATATGACCATGTTCAGGAACCATGTGGTGCAACATCACCAAGATCTCATGTCCGAGTAGCATCAATACCCAACACTACAACTGAGCTAAAGTTGCACTTTTTTATAACTTCCTTAATAAACCTTGTTTTTGTGTCTATCAGAATAAGAGCCTCAGTTAATGGTGCTTTGAACTTGTGAGTTTCTGATTATGCCCAAATTTGTCACCACTACAACTAAAGAACAGCTTGAACTAAGGACAGAAGTAATAAGAACTGTCTCCACAGCCTGATAAGATGGGGCCGCTGTTAAGGAAGCCTGTGCTATCATGATTCAGCGGAAAAATATGGAACAATGTAAAATGAGCGAAAGTGCTCTTCTATTTTCTTTTAACACAAAGGAAGACCACAGGAGTGGGAGGAATGGATACAGGAAAAAGCATTGATGTGCAAAAAATAGATATCCTTCACTTTAGAACCCAGCCCAATCTTTGAATTCCTGGACGTAACAACGTAAAAATCAAAGACAGACATATAGAACTCACCACTTTTCTCTTGGAGCAGAGGTAAGCGTGGCACTCAAGAGTCCCATTGAGGGTGTTCTGAGCAATGTAAGCAAACACTTTATCGTGCACCTTGTCCACCGTGCAGTAGGACACCCTGCAGGCCAGAAGGGATAGTTTGGGTCCAAGAGACTTTCTGACCGGCAGTCAATGGCTGCTTTGTGAACGCACCTGTATATAGAGACGCTCTCCAGGAGTTTATTGGTGGACCTGTCCAGCACCATGATCCCTTGAGGGGAAACCTTCAGCGCAACTTTCTGGGGCTTCTTCCTACTCGCTTTAGCCTGTCCAGGACAAACGAAAAGAGAGGGTTTGTTTAATAGTATTTCAAACTTCATGCACAGTGTTGGGCTCCAACTTTGTAATCTGGACTTTTTACAAGTGTTGATTATCACACCACAAACACAAACGTCAGAGTTTTTCTATGAAGGCCCCTTTTTTTGTATGTTTAAACGCAAAAATAGTCATCCCCTTTCAGATTTTAAACCGATATCAGTGATAGTGATTTCATTAAAGGTTCAAGCTTGACTCTGAAATGCAAAAGCCACAGAGCATTTTGTGAGTTTTGCTAAACAAACAAAAAGGTTTTAAAAAATATACCTCTGATGTCAAATTTTGACATTTTAAGTGACAGAAGTAGCTGAAACGTTCGATGTTTAAAACTTCTTGACATTCCCGCAATTTTTAACTGAAATGTTTTAGAAAAAGAGTATGCAAATTCAAATAAAATCTATTCTTGAACCATTGGGAGTTGATGCATGGCTAGGGTCTGAAAGAAAACCCTCTGAAGTTTTCCCCCCACAACTGTGAGAATCTATCTAAGGCTTTTGTTACCAAATAATATGATTTTAAATACATTGGAAAAGATTAAATATTATTTCCGCCTGTTAATGTTGTAGAAATACAAGCTTTAAAAGTGTGTTTTAAAATGTTTATGTACATTGAAGGGGTGTCCAGTAAAAAAGTCAGATTTGACCCTGGAGTATGCAGCATCCCACCCACGGTACATAGGAATGCTATGTACAGTAAAATATAAAAGTCAGGTTATTTAAAAAGTAAAAACTTATCTTATATCTTTGATATACATTATATAAAAATGTAGAGATTTTGACTATACCGCGATTACGCATTTTGATGTCATCAAGCTGTGTTTACATACTTCAAAGTACAGATAAATACTGATGTTCTACATATTGCAAGTATAAAATTTGTTGTGTTTCATTTAACGGCAAAGAAACCTGTTGAACTTGTAGCATATATGTACAGGTTTCTTGTTGTGCAATATTAAATTCATAAAGATATAACCAGGAAAGCAGAGAAGATAGATTTTTTTTCCCCCATTAAATTTAGCTTTTATTTGATTTTAAATATCGTTATCTTTATGTCGTGAGATTTTTTGTGTTTCACTATTTTGGAAAAATTGTTGTCCTGGTTTCCCCATCAGGGAAAGTAATAATGTTCATAAGCGGTGATCTTATACACACACAGGGGTGATAGTAAAAAAATAAATCCTGAGCCTGAACTTTTTTCCCTGTGAGGCCCCTAAACCATGATATATGCCCTGATCAATGTTATGTTGAGTGAGATCCATGGGTTTGCTCTGCTGGGAGAACATTTTGATAAATAGTCCACTGCATTAAAGATTCTGATGACTTCTGGATATAAATGGACATTATTCAGACATGAGATGAACAAACCCAATACAAGCCGCTGTTTCAGAAGCATATATGTGTAGAGCAGCAGAGCTGAGACATTAATTCTTCTGAAAAATATGCACCATGTATTTTAAATTCTGATCACGTATTTGTTATTTAGATCATGTTTATTTAAAAAATGTGAGGTTTGCGTATTTTAAAATCCTCTGCGTTATATTGTTTTCGCGTTCTGACACAGATGTCCCAAACCGCTATCAGCGCCTGATTATTCAAGCTGTAGCAGCTGCTGTAAATCCTACCCTGACACCTGATTCTAATTTAATCATTAGCTTGATCATTAAAGCTGCTACTTGACGGCGTGTTTCTGGATTTAAAAATGAACTGTGTAAGCGGTGATATGCAGTTTTTCGTCAGAGAACAGACGCAACGGAATTACTAAAGTCACAGGACTTTGTTTCCATAAATTATTTATAGTCCTTATGTATTTATTCATGCATTTAAAATACAGAAATAAATAAGGACGATAAATGGCGTCAGTTTGTTTTTAAAATTGCTGGGGACGTAATTATTGACTTAAAGCGCGTTAGCGCGCTGTAAAGAAAGCATTTAAATTGTGCTATTAAAAAACTCCACCAAACAGCGAAGCAGCAAAGAATGGACCTGTGTTATAGCAAAGGAACTGTATAACTAGTTGTTCCATCTTGAAATGGGTACCAGTGACATTGCAGGACTCCGCTCTGCAGCTGACTACCAGTCTTTTAAAACATGACATATCTTAACTATGCCGCTTAGTTGAAGCTTAAAATGATAATTGAATAAGAATAATTGCAAGGCATGTTGATTTAAAATCTTTTTTAAGTCTGCAGCTATATGAAGCTTTAACCGCTTCTGTTGCATAAAAGTCCGTCTCGCCTGCGTGCGTTTCTGTTCCGTGGACAATTATAGAAATTAGGCCCGGTTGGGTTCGGGCAAAGATATTCAGAGTAGCATACTGCTAGACAGGACACGTAAAAAAAAAAAAAAAAAAAAAAGATATTCAGCTCTACTGTTTATGAGCAGAAAGAAATATGACTGCATAAGAAACTGGAATTGAGCGAATTAAATAATATTCTGTTTAAATACTCATGCAGAAACTTTGCTGGGAACAGAATGGCTGTTAGGTCAGTAAAAATGTCCACATCAGGCTTGGTGGGGACAAACCTGTCAATCATAAATATTGCTGGGGACATGTCCCCGGTTAAAATGACGCCTATGAGGACGATGATTAATGAGGGCTTCCCCAGCTTTGCAGTCACCTTAAGGATTTTACCATTCTCCTTTGAAATCACCTACAGGTGATGTGATTCACACTGTTTCTGCTCGTCTGACCTCCGCTTTTAGCAGAAACACGGCCCAGCTCTCCTTGAATCAACATAATATCAGCTCTCCAGACTTTTGAAAGCCATAAACTTTTTATGAGTGAAGGGTCAGCTTTAGGAATAAGGATAAATGTCTCCCCAGTGGATTTGTGGCCAGGACACCGGCGAATCAAACAAGCGTCTTTCACATTTCTAAAAAAGGCTTTAAATAACTTCTATTTCACCATCAATAGCAAATTTCTCTCTCTAAAGCTCTACCAGTTTTCCGATGTTAAAGTGTATATCGGGGATTTTGCCTGCTAACCGTGTTGGCAGTGTTCGTTGCGTCTCTGTAGCCACTGTTTGTTTTGTTAGCTTTTGCCATACAACCACTCACGCATGCGCACAAAGATGTCAACAAAGATCCTTCTAAAATACATTTTCATGTGGAGTAACTGCTACATCAATCTAATTTATTGAAAACCCAACACCAGCCCCTACCCTATAACCGATTGGCTTAAGTAGGCCTACAGTGGTGTGGTCTGTAGTGAAAGCGCCTCTCAGATCTTGGGAATTTTCAGATCACGCGAACATGAATTTTTTTTCTCTCTCAAACACTTCGGTACGCCGGAAATCCGGCGTGGCGTCAGAGCGTTATCAGGCCTGTATATATAATATTGCAAAACCTTTTTAGCCTAATCAGTTAAATGGACTCACTAAGTAGCTAGTTGCGTGTAGCGCGGGTTCCCTATCAGGGACACAGAACCCTGCAGGACGACCAGATTTGGTGAGTGAACGACACTAGTAGTAGTTTATTAGAGGCAGGGATGATGAATGCAAATTCACACCACACTTTTACTGACTTGCAATGTAAAAAGAACATAAAAGAAAAGAACAAAATCAAAACCGTGAATCATTTTCCTTACAATTCACAATCACCCACTACTTTGTGTTTATCACATAACAGGGCAATAAGGTACATTATCGACTGTGGTTATGATTTGTCAAATTATGAATATTATAACCCCAATAAAAAGCAGGTGGAGATTTGAAATACCCTAGAAGAGGAGGTAGGGCTTTTTCGCACTGACCGTAGCAACGATCCTCTTCACAGCAGCTGATGACAGATCCTCTCCTTTGGGTTGATCCACAAGTGTCATCCCTAGGTGCCGGAGGTTAAAGGTCATCCCCTCTAAAATGGTCTCTCGTGTGTCTGTCCAGTTCTCTGGAAGCTCTGCAACGGGAAGAAAAAATGCTCTGTTAAATCGTCTGTGACTGAAAATCATTAAAACAAGTTAACATTTTATGTTCCTGAAAAATAAAACAGTTTTGAATATCTTTAAGGATCTTTAAACAAAAAACAAAAAAAAACGGCAAGTTAAAAACAGGTTATCTGGGTCGGAGGTTCTGTGGATGAGAAGTTAATATTTCATCTTAACAAAACACAACAAAGAAACAGGGTACATTTGCTGAGGTAACTTGGACTTTGAAAGGCTGTGATAAAATGCCCCTACATACCGGCATGAACAATTTAAAACTCTTTAATAAATAAATAAAATACAAAAAACAAAGCAGAGGAAAGACGGCTTCAATGTGTTTGGCGGTTATGTAAGAGCGGCGTTTAAAACTGGATGCGCCGACAGGACAGCGTGTACCTTCCTGTGGTTTCTTATCAGGTTTTACGTGGTGCCCGGCAGCCCTGACCCTCTGTCTCTGTTTACTGAGATTTCCTCGTAGAGGGGTGTGTGTGTGTGTGTGTGTTTGTGTGCGTGTGTGTGCGTGTGTGTGTGTGTGTGTCAGTGAGGGCAGGATCTTTACCTCAACATCATCCCCTATAAGGTTTTTATCTCCTGTGGGAGGCCGTGGCTACCACACATCGACAGCGGCAGATGTTTTACTTCAGGATTTATAGCAGGGATCAGTTAGCAGACATCTTCCACTCACCCCTTGCTTAAAGTGACAAGCTGACATCTAACATCTAAGATTCAATTGTTTTCTGGTTTTTTTTTAACCTTATCTCTCATTTTTCTGTCTCCGAAGGGAGAAGTAGCACCCTGCAGGTTATTACAGATGTTATTCTCTGGAGCCACTGACTGATTTCCTAGAAGCGGGTTGCAGTTTTGGAGACAGCTCGAGTGCACACCGACAAAGCGGGTACCAGGCACCGCTCAGCCTGAGAATGTGGACAGCTTCAGGGGCTCAGAGGTCAGCAGAGAGAGAGAGACGCACGCGAGGACAGACGGCTGTGGTCGCGCGTGACGAGGCCGGCCGAACCCCGCTGTCGATAAAAGACGAGCCACCACCCTCCTCTTTACCTGCAGCCTCGTAGATTATCTGATGGCAACACAACTGTAGGGACGAGTATGGGCAAGAATCTGGTTACACCATATGGATGACAATGCGGGGGGCGCCGATACGATACATTGTGATACAATGAAACATATTGTGATTTTTAAAACTGAATTTACCTCTAGAAGTTGTGTCATGGCATGTTTCATACTGAAAACATCCAGTTTCATTACTAGATCCAGTTGATTGAAAACAGCCACTATCTAGCAGTCATACTTCAAATTTTACTACAAAAATGACTGTCATAATTAAGGGTTCAATTCAAATGTTTACAAAAAATACTACAAAAATAAAAATCAATACATTGTGTGGGAATATCGATATAATATCGTGGCATAAAATACAGAAATATATTGGCTTGTCAACATTTTTTTTTTAAAACCTGGAAGTTGTTGAAAATATCACATTTACTTTGTTCTGAAATAGGTTGTTTGGCTCCAACAACATTAAACCACCAGCTTTTTCGACCTCTTTTACTCATTTTTAAAATCTTTTTTTTTCTGTTCTGTCAGCCTTCCACTGCCTGAACGCTGCCTTTTTTTATGTAGTATTTGCAGAAAATATAGCTCTCTGATTTGTTCTGCAACCTTGTGTTGAATTGTAATTGTTTAATTTTTGAGGGACGAAACTGAAAAACTTACATACTAGAACCTTAAACGTGTATGTATAATTTTATACCAAGGAAAATAAACCTCACCCAACTGGGCTTTCAGACGACGACTAATTGAAAACATATTCAAATATTTGCTAATTGACCGAGGGAACAGTTTTTAGTAGTGCTGTGTTGGATTATTTTTATTTTATTTAAAAAATCTATTCTGAAGTGATTCTTATAAAAATTTCTAAAAATCGATTTCGACGTCCACAAATCAATTTAATCTTTTAACACCGTTTGCCCTTTTTACAGCTAGATACGAGTGAAAAGTCCAGACAGGCATTTTATAGCTTAGATCCGAAGGGTCTAAGCCAAACAGTTTCCCCCAGTGAACTGTAACCCAAATCAGTGTTGCATCATTGAATTACAGTTATATAATTTAGGTAACAGATCCAAAAATAAAAATAAAATAAACAGTTTTTAATAAAACTGACCCATATTAACATCAAATTGAAACAGAATGGATTGGATCGGATCAAGAGAATTGATTAAAAGTCTTAAAAATCTAAATGGAATTGATTTTTTTAAAATCTGGTTTTTAGGTCTTCGAAAAAAAAGAAAAAAAAGAAACTAGATTGTAAAAATTTTTTTTTTTTTCAATCCTTGCAACTGAAACACTTTCAATCTGATTCAGTTCAATATTGATCTGGGTCAATGCTATTAATTTTTTTTTATTATGAGCTTTTACTTTAATTATATACCTGTAATTCAATATGCCTTATCACTGGGTTAGTAACAGTTCACCGGGGGAAACTGTATTTACCCTTTCAGACACGAGACTTAAAATGTACGTCTGGACTTTACCTTTCTATTTTAGTTGAAAAACGGGCAAACTATTCCAAAAAGTAAAATCAAATTTTAAAATTGTGAATCATTTCGATTTTTTAAACACAGCCCTAGTCTGAAAGAAAGTAGGGAAACTGAGGGCGGGAGATTAACTAACACAGAGGGACCTGAAAAAACTTAGCTGAAAACCAAGGGGAACTAAACACAAAGGAAGAAGTGTGTATGGCAACATATTACTGAAAATAATAAACAGAGAGAACTGAACGGAATATGGTAAGATCAATAGAAAAACGTATGAAAGAGAAAAGGATCAAAAACAAATACTCAAGGACATAGAGTATGGTATCTGGACAAACAAATAAAAAAGATGACGTATAAATTATTTGAACTAATGACCGTGTCAAACAAGAAGTTTGTAACCAGGATTTCACTGAAAACTGATGCTCCAAAATCAAAGCAATGGATGGAGAAATCTACAGACATTATAGCTGAAATCTTATTTCTCCTCCAAACCAGTGGGAGCATGAGCATTTTACATGGCTCATGATTAAGTTCCCTCACTATCTTGGTGGTCTTTCAAACTTTCTGTACTCATGTTCTCTTCGTAACCGTGCCATTTTCAGAAGAATGGTTTTTTTTGTATTTCAAGCTTCCTAAATCCTTAGAGAGCCTCCAAAAACTCGAAACAATGTTGTCTTCACACAACAACTTAGCCAAGAAACAAGATTTGTTCATTTGCACAAACAAAATTGTGACTTTCCTAACAAATTAATTCAAGCCCATGTTACAAAAATGGTTACACCCCAATTATAGTTTTAGGAGCAAAGCCACACTTAAGACTACACAATTCTAATTTACAGGCATTCAACCAGAAGTGAGTCGAATGATTCATTTAAGAGGTGTCCAGTAGACAGGTGATTATAAAAAGGTATTACTTATCAAAGAAAAATCCTTCCAACTTCATGCTGTCAGCAATGGCTCCCCATGGACGAGAAATGTCACAAAATCTGAGAAGGGAAATCATTTCTTTACACAAAAATATCAGCAAAGCTTTACATATCAGTTAAAATACTGTAGCAAAAGTGATCCAAAAATGTAAGAAAGATGGAAGTGCAACCATCTTACAGAGACGTCCAGGCCGTCCACGGAAGTTAAAGTCTCAACAGCAGCATCTTCTGATGAGAATGGTTGAAGAAAATCGCCATGCAAGTTCAAGTTCAGTTAGCTAAAGCAGTAGAAAGCCAAACTGGAGAGACCGTTTCCCGTGATGCCATACAGCGAACACTGCAGAGGAATGGCATACTTGGGTATCGTCCACGATACTTGGGTATCGTGGACGATACTTGGGTATCGTCCACGTGAGCCGGTCTCAAAGTATCGTGAGCCGGTCGATTCAATGGCCACTTATGTCTCCTGATATGAAACCAATCGAACACCTGTGGGGAATTCTAAAGCGACAAGTTGAGAATCACTCTCCATCCAGCATCCAGGCTCTAAAAGGTTTTTCTTGAAGAATGGAAAAAGATAGATGTTGCAATATGTCACCAACTTGTTCATTCCATGTGTATAAAACTTGGTGCTGTCCTTAAAAATCAAGGTGCTCATTAAAATACTAGATGTAGTAGTTTTTGTTGTTGGGATGTATTCATTTTTGCGTCAACCAATTTGAGTAAAATGGAAGATTTAGTGATTTAAATTAGATTATTAACCTTAATTTGCTGTTATGGAGTTAAATAAGTTTCAATAAAACTGAGCCTTTTGAAAAGTTTGGAAATTGTTCTTTTGTTCATCGAGCTACTGATTGAATTGGTACTTTTTAAATGGGGTGTACTCCTTTATGCTGAGGACTGTAAAAGAAGTCCAAGCCAAGCCGTTGTCTTCAACCGATTTGATCGGATGTTGTTGACAAATGGAATTCGGAGCGAAAGGAAAGGTATTCAGCAAGACATCCAGTCTTCAGCTGGATTGAGCGTCTCTGTCGAACACTATGACAACAACGGCACTGATCCAATAAGTTCCGATTGATGGAGGGCAAACGCTTTCCGGCTCCGATTGTCTCCACACCAAAAGCTGGATCACCAAGGAGACCACCACTGGGGGTCCTACAACTTCAGATGTGCCCAGTCCTTTGTTTTTAGAAAGGCAGGGAGGGGGGGTTGGTGCAAAGCCAGTTGTCTGCTACATGCTCACTTCTCCCCTAACTGTAGCCACTGTTATAAAAGACTTGGAAATTACAACTCTGTCATTTCTGAAAAACAAAAACCAACAAAAAAACAGATGACAAGACAGTTTAACCCAGCACTGTACTAAAGTTTTATACGCACACCTGTGTGGAAAGTTCGGTGAGTTTTGCGTATATATGTTTAGACTAGAGGCCTAGCGATATATCGGGCAGCCGATATATCAGGCTGATATTTTAAATTTTTTCTATATCGGCTATTGGCTGATTAAAAAAAGAAGAATCCGATATACAATTAAAAAGGATTAAGCCTAGTTTATGCTTCTCCGAATGCAGATTTGCACTCAGCCGCAGACGTATTGACGGAGACGTTTTCTGTTTATAGTTCTTCGCTCCATCCACTCCATTCTCTATTATTTTTTTCAACATAGCAGCCCATTTTTGTTATTTTCCTAAACCTCCTTGTGTTCAAAATCGCCAAAAGAACAGATTAGATAAGTTATCCTTTCAATATAAAGCTTATTGTGGCCAAACGCTGCATTAACTGCTGATGACAGCGACTATAGAGCCCCGTGCTGGTGAAGCGATCTCTGGCTGTTGCTCAAACTGACCAATCAGATGCATACGCTATCCGTCGACGGAGACTGATAGTTAAAATATGGGCCTCTTCTTACGCAGAAGCATAAACTAAACTTTAGATACCTGTGTGGCTGCAGCCACTACTTGATTGAAGGAAGGACCTCCACACACTCAGAACCCCTGTGAGCCGGCCCACTGACTGCACTATTTTATTTACGGTATATACACTACCGTTCAAAAGTTTGGGGTCACCCAAACAATTTTGTGTTTTCCATGAAAAGTCACACTTATTCACCACCATACGTTGTGAAATGAATAAAAAATAGAGTCAAGAAATTGACAAGTTAGAAATAATGATTTTTATTTGAAATAAGATTGTTTTTACATCAAACTTTGCTTTCATCAAAGAATCCTCCATTTGCAGCAATTACAGCATTGCAGACCTTTGGCATTCTAGCTGTTAATTTGTTGAGGTAATCTGGAGAAATTGCACCCCACGCTTCTAGAAGCAGCTCCCACAATTTGGATTGGTTGGATGGGCACTTCTTGCGTACCATACGGTCAAGCTGCTCCCACAACAGCTCAACGGGGTTCAAATCTGGTGACTGCGCTGGCCACTCCATTACCGATAGAATACCAGCTGCCTGCTTCTTCTCTAAATAGTTCTTGCACAATTTCGAGGTGTGTTTTGGGTCATTGTCCTGTTGTAGGATGAAATTGGCTCCAATCAAGCGCTGTCCACTGGGTATGGCATGGCGTTGCAAAATGGAGTGATAGCCTTCCTTATTCAGAATCCCTTTTACCCTGTACAAATCTCCCACCTTACCAGCACCAAAGCAACCCCAGACCATCACATTACCTCCACCATGCTTAACAGATGGCGTCAGGCATTCTTCCAGCATCTTTTCAGTTGTTCTGCGTCTCACAAACGTTCTTCTTTGTGATCCAAACACCTCAAACTTGGATTCATCCGTCCACAGCACTTTTTTCCAGTCTTCCTCTGTCCAATGTCTGTGTTCTTTTGCCCATCTTAATCTTTTTCTTTTATTGGCCAGTCTCAGATATGGCTTTTTCTTTGCCACTCTGCCCTGAAGCCCAGAATCCCGCAGCCGCCTCTTCACTGTAGATGTTGACACTGGTGTTTTGCGGGTACTATTTAATGAAGATGCCAGTTGGGGACCTGTGAGGCGTCTGTTTCTCAAACTAGAGACTTTAATGTACTTATCTTCTTGCTCAGTTGTGCAACGCGGCCTCCCACTTCTTTTTCTACTCTGGTTAGAGCCTGTTTGTGCTGTCCTCTGAAGGGAGTAGTACACACCGTTGTAGGAAATCTTCAATTTCTTAGCAATTTCTCGCATGGAATAGCCTTCATTTCTAAGAACAAGAATAGACTGTCGAGTTTCAGATGAAAGTTCTCTTTTTCTGGCCATTTTGAGCGTTTAATTGACCCCACAAATGTGATGCTCCAGAAACTCAATCTGCTCAAAGGAAGGTCAGTTTTGTAGGTTCTGTACCGAGCTAAACTGTTTTCAGATGTGTGAACATGATTGCACAAGGGTTTTCTAATCATCAATTAGCCTTCTGAGCCAATGAGCAAACACATTGTACCATTAGAACACTGGAGTGATAGTTGCTGGAAATGGGCCTCTATACACCTATGTAGATATTGCACCAAAAACCAGACATTTGCAGCTAGAATAGTCATTTACCACATTAGCAATGTATAGAGTGTGTTTCTTTAAAGTTAAGACTAGTTTAAAGTTATCTTCATTGAAAAGTACAGTGCTTTTCCTTCAAAAATAAGGACATTTCAATGTGACCCCAAATTTTTGAACGGTAGTGTATATATATATTAGATTTTATTATTTACTGCCATGTGGTAGTGTGCTTTGCTTTGTGGTGATTTTTCTTTGGTAGATTTGACCTCAACAAGCCATTTGCACCATTATTCAGGTTACTCTTTGAATCTGTTTTATTTGTATTGTCTTTAACCATTTGCATTCAGGTTACTGTTTTGAGTTTGTTATTACATTGTACAACATATATTTGAAGTTCAATAAATATTTAAAGAGTTTTATTTACTTTCACCATCAATGTGCTGCTAAAAACCATATATATCGGCCTTGGATATCGGCCTTAATAATCGGCTTCAGATATCGGCCATTGTTGACCAAATTTTTTTTAAAATCGGTATCGGCCTTTAAAAACCTGTATCGGTCGGCTTCTAGTTTAGAGCTCCAAAAAGGCAATTCATATGGCGTCTGTTTGCAGGAATCCAGAGATAAATCATATAAACTGTGAGGTATAATTGTTTTCATGCACTATGATCCTTCACAAAAAACACAGGATAAAATGAGGGGAATAAAACACAAGTACCAGCCCAGATTTCTCTAGTGGAAAAGCAAACTTCATCGCTCAATCCTTTATCTTAAAAAAGAAAGAAAAAAAAAAGGGGGGGGGGCTCTAAGTTGAGCTTGAAACCTCTTTTGGCTCTTTCTTATACATTTTTTTTAAATAAAGAGAACGGTGACTGACGAGAGACTTGGGACAACTACTTCGGTTGGACAGGTGGCACTGGAATCTTTCCATGGGAAACCAGAGAAACCAACCCAGACCAGCCTGGAAGTTAGGCCAGATGATATGGCTCAGCGGCGGTGAGGAATGCCTGGAGAACACCAGCTAAAGCTAAACTACAATACGCCATTTTTCCTACAAGTAGGTCAGCAGCTGCATTTCTATGAACCTGCTAATTCCACGGGTAATCAGGGCCTGCGGGGGTAAGAAGATCATTTAGAGCTAAAAGGCAAACAGAAAAATGCATTCAGAGAACTCTCCCCTTTTCTACGGGTCAGAGTTCAAATCTGCCTTAATAGATTTCTATACGATTACAAATCATATATCTTTGTAATGGCATCAAGGAGCCGGCAGCATTCCTAGCTGCTCTTCTTAGTTACAGACAGGGTGAGCGCTCGTTGCACACCACAACTGTACAGCTTACTATCTGTAGAGAGTAGCCCCGGAGAACTACGTTGGGACACAAAGTAAGTGGAGCTGTGAGGGTGACCTCTGCCCTCAACCAGGTACTGATGTGGAAAGAACAGGGTCGTTCCAAGGAACAGGATTACCAACAAATCCCCCAAATGCCGCCGCAGCGAGGAGATCAGCAAGGCGATCAGCAAGGCGATAAGGAGTTATTGTAAACTGACCACATCCCTGCAGCCTTGTGAAACTTCTGGCGTTATAATCCCCAAATCCCTTATCTTTAAAAAAAATAAATAAAGACAATGAAAGTGTATTAAAACAAGAGTAAACGTTTTGAAATACCTTAAACTTTTTTTTTATTGGGATTCTAAATTATAGATTAAAACATAACAGAACTGTGAAGCCAAAGGGGGGGAAAAAATACGATTGCCAGCGTGTTTTCTTGATTTAAAAATTGAATTCTGCTTCTAGAAGCTCCTTTCTTTGTAATTACAACCATAAGACTTTTTGGGGTTCGCTTGAACAACCTTTCCACATCTAGAGGCTGAGAATTTATCTCCATTTTTTTTTCCAAAATAGCTGAAGCTTTATTCAGATCGGGTGGAGAACGTTAGTGAATGGCAGTTTTCAAGCGTGGCCACCGATTCTCAGCTGGATGCAGCTTTAAACATGTTGGTTCTAACACGTAATTAACTCCATAAATCCTCCTGTCAACTCAAACTGCTTCCCTGTCCCTGCTGAGGAAAGATATTCCCAGAGCATGATGGTGCCAACACTATGTTTCAACACCATGTTTCACTGTGGAGATGTGGAGTGTTACTTTATGCATGTTTGTTAAATAAATAAATGATGGCTTCACTGATGCTAAGAAACTTCAGTCTAAAAGAGAGGTGGACTCTATTTGATAGTTAGGTGACTTCTGGACGGGTGAATTATGTTTTCAGTT
This sequence comes from Apricaphanius iberus, assembly GCA_028564705.1. Taxonomy (NCBI): domain Eukaryota; kingdom Metazoa; phylum Chordata; class Actinopteri; order Cyprinodontiformes; family Aphaniidae; genus Apricaphanius; species Apricaphanius iberus. The sequence continues at coordinate 3,313,523 of JAPXFQ010000717.1, read as the reverse complement.
TGCAGCGTTTTTTTGTTTTGTTTTTTTTTCAAACCGTGCATCTTTTTCCTTCCACTTCCGTTTGTGGGTTAGTTTGTATGGAAGAGGATTAGGGCCACTGAAGAAAAATACATATATTTCTTATTTTTATCTGAGAATTCTGACTTTAATCTCAGAATTTGAATTGACCATTATCAATTGCTAAATCTGCAAGGGTTTGTTGCATTTTATTTCACCGTTTTTCTATTTGAAGAATCTCCAGATCCATAAATCAGTGGTTGTGTTATGCTAGCCAGATGTGATGTGATGTGAAATACAAACCGTAAAAGCCAACAAACATGCTAACAGATAGCTGTAACCGCTCTGCTTTAGACCTGAAAGTCATTTCTCCCCCTGCACATCTCCATTCCATCACTGAAGCTGTGTGCTCACAAGCTGGTGTTCATTAAGAAAAAAAAAGTCAGAATTCTGAGATAACAGTAAAAATTCTGGAAAAAAGGTCAGAATTCAGAGGAAAAAACTGATAATTCTGGGAGTAAAGTCAGAATTCATAGAGTGGTCACAATTCTCATTTTAAAGTCAGAAATCTGAGAAAAAAAGTCAGAATTCTGAGATTAAAGTCAGAATTCTAATAGAAAAAGTCAGAATTCTGAGAAAAAAGTTATATATATATTTTTTGTTGTTGTTTGTTCTGTGTCCCTAATCCTCTTCCGTAAATTGTTGTTGGTTCATCAAAAAACACCGTCGAAATACTTTTGTAAAGCGCTGGATCTCCGTGGAATTCCTTGAAAAAGAAATACCCTATTTAACTGAATCTCACATAAGAGAATATTACCTTCAAAAAGAGGGGGGAAATTGTGCTTAACATTTTTTACCGACAAAAGTGATCATAAAAATAACTTTTAAAGTTGCAAGTATTATTTAAATATTTGTTTTTGACAGATTTTAACTTAAAGTACGTCCCTAAGTGGTAAATACTGAACTAATGTAGCTAACGTTTCTGTCCTCGGCTGCTTTTACGGCTGTCTTTCTTACTTCTGTGTCTGCCGGCCGTCCACGACTGCTTCGCCATGCTCTGGCTCCGGATAAGCGCTCTTCCAGCCGACCTGAGTGCATCCATGTCGGTGCTCTGAAGCGCGGAGAGTCGGTCAAGTTTTTTGCGCGAGTCTCCCAGGGAAACTGTTGACTGGACTCGAGATGAGTGGGGCTGACTGGTGATGCTTTCAAGTGCAGTCGGAGACAATGCTTAACTTTAAAATACAGAATTACATTGATACAGTTTGAAACAACTGTCGATGTATTTATTTTATCATGGCTGTACGAAAAAAGACTAAATATGATTTACTACCATTTAAAACTAAAAAAATTTGATGGTTGCGTGGTACACGCTGACGCTCAGAACCGAACCAACAAGCAACGAAAAAAAGTGTTTCCGAACAGTACCTGAAAGCTGCATCATACAATCATTTTTTTTTGAAAGCGACAGTTAAAATAGATAAAGAAAAAAACCCTATTAGTTTGCTTAAAAGAAACAAAACGAAAACTTTTGGCGTTGTTCTTCCCGATGGATAGTAGGTATTAGTATAGTATTTTTTAAACTAAGTTAGTCACGACCAAGTTTTTTTGCAACAATTCAAACTTGCCGTTTTGTTCATAGACATGCATAAACCGTAGATGGTTTTTATTCGTTTTCAGGTTTATTAGGCTTAGCCTACGATTACAGTAAAAATAAAGCATTTCATAAGTTCACATTAATTAGCAGATGCATCATATTGATATGAAGAGTAAACATTTACATTGCTGCTTCCCATTTATAACTTCTGCAATTTAGCTTGGGAAAGCAGATATTTCAAAGTTTCAAATTTTAATACAATACTGAACCACTTTGTTTCAGCACATTTGAACATAGATCTGACAAACGATCAGCAAATCATATTTCCTGCAAAATAATAGGATTATGAATTTAATTTATATTTTTTTCGAAATGATGTTCAAAACATGCAGGCCAGTCCACTTAAACCGCTTTAAACTGGTTTCCCTTTTGTTAATCCTGGCGGAATTATCTATTCCCGTTCTATTATTTTGCTGTAATTCCAGTCAAAAGCAGGAGTCCAAAGGTCTGTATTTCACTGGTTGCAAGGATAGACATAAACCTTAGTTTTACGCAAGCTCGGTTTTTGTGGCAGCAGGGTTCTGCAGAACACGGGTCAGACATTTCTAAAACACAAAGTAAATCTTTTCTTTTTCAGTCTGTTCAGTTTCCTGACTATGCGAACACAACCTTTTATGTGAAGAATAAAAAAAAATGCAATTCATTAAATACATATTTTATTCATAGCCTACTTAAATCAGCCCCTAAAAGTTTAAAAATATTTGAAGAACTCATATCAAATGTGCAACTCATTCCTGTTTTATCCACAGAAACGAATGCAATTCTTTCACGATTTTGCTTTCGATCATTTCAAAGTTGGAAATTTGCTGCGTGCTGCAAGCCATTGTGACTTTATCCTCCCTTAAAGTATTCAGAGCTGGTGAGAATATAAAAATATGATAGCTATTGTAAACGCTGTGAAGACCATGTTGATAATATTCAAGTCCCAGTTAATTAATTTTTTTCCCCTTTCACATCATTAGCCAAGTCTCCCCAAGTCTGTGAGCCTTAGAATTTGTCACAAAAAAGTGGACATTTCATGGCCATCAAAGGGAATGAAGTCCATCCCACAGACCAAATATTCTATTGGTATCCCAAATGTACATTCATGTCGCTCGGGATAAAATATCCTTTCCTTAAATTTGTAGAGATTCTTTTTTTCCCCTTCATAAATTCATACATTGCCCAGCTTTACTATGCAAGTTAATAAATCAGATGTTGGGGTTTATTTGAGGAGTGGCAAAAATAGAGGTTTTTCCCCCCAGGTAAACTGAAGCACATAATCTGTCAAATGATAGAACACACATATATAGTTTTAACAATATTTAGATTTTTTTTTCTTAGATTCTTATTTAAATGTTTTATTTCTTTGTCAAAAATTTGAATATTTTCTCCTATTTATTAAAAGGAAATACTTTCTGAATTTTATTTAGGGGTGGGGTGTTGATTTACGATAGTTCACCTGAGCTCTAGTCCTCAACTGTGCTTAAGGTGGTAACGTCGTTATTCATAGTTCATCTGTATTTTGCCCAGCACAAACATATGAAAACACCAAACCCAAAAAACTCAATGTAAATTTGATGATTATTTGTGTTACCCTCTGGTGGTGAGTTCTAGGAGATTCAGCACAAAAGGGGAAAAGGGATGATGACATACACAGACTCAGCAGGCTGCAATGCCACCAGCAAGACTTTCTTTAATGGTGAGGCTCAAAGTGAACCGTGTGACACAGCCACCATCACTTTGAGTGAATCAAATAAAACATGGCAGAACAATAAAAAGATAAAACAAAGCACTTTTTTAAACCTTTTCACTTCCTTCTACACAAACTTGTAAAAAGCAACTTGAGAACTTAAGTTACAATGCAAGAGCAATCCACAAATGATACTATTCCTTTTTTTCCCCCCTCCTTTTAAACATAGGCGACGTGACAGCACAGGATGGTCAAATGGTTCAGGGGGATAACACTCTCTCTTTTACACTAAATATTCACAGAATCCTTCATTCAAAATGTGTATTAAGTGTCTGTCAGTCAAATAAAAAAAAAACTGTGAAAAAAAAGAAGTGAACTAACACAATGTGTCCAACTGACCATCCCTGCTTCGCCATGATCAGCCCATAACCATGTAAACACAACACCAGCCAAATATGTTCTAATGACATAAAAAAAAATAAAAGAACAGCACGCCTCTGCGAACATTATGCTAGCTACATCAATCAAAGTACGGATGGGAACCGAACATCAACACTTGGCACTTAAAAACGGAAATTAAATAAGCAAAAGGAAACATTCCCCAGTAAGTTCAATGTACATTTTTGTAAACAAGATGCCAGCTTCAGGGCATAATAAGAGACAATCAGTTTGGGTTGGCGTGTGGCATCATCAAGCCCGACAAGAGACTTTTACCACGTCCAGTGTTATTCTTTTTGTTCCCTTCAAAGCCGCTAAACTGCTTTCATCTAGCTGGGGGTTTTTTTAAACATTTTTTTTTCCTCGTTTGAATACTGACTTGCAATTTTTTGTAGCATTCAAATAAAAACCAGGCATATCGGAGTCAAAGAGAGAAAGAAAGAAGCGTGGCTCTGAAGCGAGATGCTCTAATATCCCAGGATTGCTAAGCAAGTGGTGTCTGCAAGGCACTGTTACATCTGCAAATTACGGTAACCGAACAGTTACCTCGACATCATTGTATCCAGTGAGTGATATGGCCTAATGTTTCCTAATTTGGTCCGGAATTACAGGGGAACGGCGAGGTGAGTGAACCTTGATGTGAGATTTTGGCAGTGCCGGGCCGGATCGAGCAGTCTTCTGAAGGGCAAAGCTGCGCCCAACTCTTCCACTTGCCGATTATCCTGGGGACCCCGATATCCCAGCAAGAGGAGACAATACTGTGTCTGAGGAGCAGAATTCGATATCCCCGTTTCAGATATATGCACACTGTCGAACTGAACCGGAAACGTTACGAAAAAAATCACTAATTTAAGTTAACGCAGATATATCCAGAGATGAGTAATTTTACATTCATGTATCTCTCACAGGGCTTTAATTTACAGGAGAGCCTCGGATTAACTGAACTAAAAACACGCCTCTCGTCTCATTTAAACCATCATTAAAACCCAAAAGAGTTCCGTTTTGTTCATTCAAACACCTGGGTGTGAAGAAAAAAATTAGTCACGCTGGAAAGGGAACTGACATGAAGCGATGTATGATGACTCGTCCGTAGACATTTGGCCGACCATTGGTATACAACCCCTTCAAAATAAGAGTTCTTGTAATAAAACCACCCCTTCGTTGAGCAAAGTAGAGAAAACTCTTTAGAAGAAAAATGGAGGAACTTCTTGTGTCGGCATGTGCTAAGTGCAAAATCTTGTCAAGGGGGCTGGTAAAAGGCTGCTAACCTTTAAAGAAACCCAAATTAGTAGAGACGGCGAGGGAAAGGGAAACGTTCTGTCTGACGGGAAAAAAAAAAAGTCACTTTTTCAGGGGCTGGTAGACTGAGGCGTTGGGGTCTAGGGAGGAGGGACTATTGTCCATGAACTTGGAGGAGTAGTGTGGGGCGACTGGGCTCAGGTTGCTGCCATCTGACGAGTAGGACAGGCTTGGCATCACTGCCATGACCTCTGCTATCTTCTGCTTTAGCTCCACGATCTCCTGCTCCCTCTGGTGGATCTGGCCTGGGTGGCAGGAAACACACATCATCAGAGATGGTAACAGGAGGAGTGTATGCAAAGTTTTTCACAGCTTTTTTGCCTTAGAGTAAAACTAAATAAATAAAATCTATAATAATATGCAATAAATAATTCCATTCCTTTTAATGATAATGTCCCATGTTGGGCGCCAAATTTTCAGAAAAAAAACAACTAATCTTTAACATAGATGAGGCCGATTTTATGTTCTTATTACATAATGTTTATTGTTTGGGGCGACTGTGGCTCAGAGCTTCGGAATTCGCCTTGTAACCGGAGGGTTGCTGGTTCGAGCCCCAGGTCCATCTGGCTCAGTTGTTGTGGTCTCGGGCAAGACACTTCCCCTACTGCCAACGGCCAGAGGGGCCGATGGCACAATATAGCAGCCTCACATCTGTCAGTCTGCCCCAGTAGGTTACAATCATAACTTGCTTCCACCAGTAAGAGATTGAACGAATAGTGTAAATGTAAAGCGCTTTGAATGTCTTGAAAAGCACAACATAAATGCAATCCATTATTGGTGCGCACAAGCATTTGCATCTCTCAAACCTCCCAACTCCCTTTTTTAAAAATATTATTTTAAATCAGCAGGTTACATTCTTGACTATATATTTTTAAGTTACATTCAACCGTTATGAGGAGGAGCCAATGTAAAAATAATAAGATGAAGGATGGGAGAAAGGGATTGAGAGAAAAGGAAGTGGAGACCAGATGCAGTCAAATACATATGTTGAGGACATACAGCTGTATATTGGTGATTATTTTTTTACATATGTGAAGACAGTTTCTCAACAAAAAGCCCTCCTACAAGTATTTGCGAAATAAACAATGAATGTGAGGCTCATCCTGAGATTTCTGAATCGAAGGTCGCTGTATTAGCAAGGGCATCATGTGTATCCAACATTTGATGATGGGGCTGGACGATATTGGAAAAGGAGCATATCGATAAAGGAATAGTTATATTGATCGATAATTATCAATAAATATCAAGGATCTATTTTAAGTGCCGCCCCAGTCATTTTGTTATTCTTCAATTAACTAATTTTAACTAAGGAATAAATTAATTTTTAAAACACTTCTTTTAAATCATAACTAAGTTTGTAAGACACAGAAATAAATCCAGAGACCTGAGTAAAATCAGTAAATACAAAGTAATATTATTAACCACTATATCATATATATATATATATATATATATATATATTTCAATTATGTTAGTAATTTAAATTAAAGGATTATCTTGATGCTTTTTAATCTTTTAAACATTTTATGATAATTTGTAAAATTAATGGTTGAAACCTTTGTTTTAGTTTGTCAATGAAACTTCTTATAATTCAGTTCAGCTCTGGCTCAGTTGTTGGCTAAAGCTAACCAGCTAATCACCAGAGTATAGACGGAGCCGAGAACACTGTAACCAAAGCCATTCAGAGCTGAAGACAGCAGGTCTATCCAAACCTGTAGTGTTTTTTTTAAAGCGTTTTTCGCATCTGAGCAGAACCAAGGGGACATTTTAAAAGCCACAGGTGTTGTTAGCATCGCGAGCCACAGTTGGTGTTAGCACTTGGGTAAGTTTCTTGTGTATCTCTGTACCAGCTTGGCAGCGAGCTGGGAGTCCAGCTTAAGACAGCTGATCGTAGTTTTATTATTGCTACGTTTAGTGTTTTAGTGCGTGGAGGATCGGTTCAAAACAGAACACAACCTTTAACCGAGTCACTGAAACATTTATCCGGAACAACTTCCCCCGCTGCTCCCTTGATGTGACATCTGACCGACGTGAAGTTACGGTGATGGTTCGCTTAGGGACTATCGAAAAAATTATTTTTCAGCTCAAATCATTTGTTCCTATTGTGGTTTGAAAGGAGAGAGGATGGCTGACGGTGCTGAGTTAATGATTCGTTTGGAATAAGTAATAATTGTTGTATTAAGCTACCCGATAAGCTATAATGAAAAAATTAGAGGAAACTCTTTTTCTAGCTAATGTTTTTATCAACCCCCCCCTTTTTTTTTTTTTTTTTTTTTTTTAAATCGGACATGTCTATAGATATATATTGCTATCGAATTATCGTCCATCCCTATTTGATGGACATAGCTCTTTGGATCCTGAGAGAATACCCAATTTTCTTAATTTGGTATATACACCAACGTTGTCTCCATTCTTTAGGTGTCGTCAGGAATGTTTTTAATTGTAAGGATCTGAAGAAATTGGTTTTAAATTCTTGTTTGAACTGTTCAAATGTTTTAATGTTCTGATTCTGGATTAGCAGTTGTACGTAGATTAGACTTTGTTATGACCACATTTTGAAACGTGTGTCCAAGTTGTTTGGTATAAGTGTTTTAATAAGTCATTGATGATTGTGTCATTGCCATTTAAAAGGAGACCACCGCCTGGCTTATGCATCTGTAGGGTTCTGAGTCTGATTCTGAGGTGTTTGTTTTGCCACATAGATTTCGATATCAGTTTGTCCAGGTGTTTGAAAGCTGGTTTTGGATTCTCTACAGGTAACATTTGAATTCAAATAGGGGAGTCTGTGCAAGACATTATGGGGCAGACAAAAAGCGCACAAAGAAGTGGTTAAACCTGAGGATCTTACTATTCTCTCAGCCACTGCCAAGGCCCTCTTTTTGGGTTTTCAGACTGTGGTCACCCTATAAAAAGTAAAATATCATAATCCATGTTCAGGGCTATTTCCGTTTGTTTTCAGCGTTCATAATTTTTATTCCAGCTTTCAAACTGGCCTTTGATTTCAAGTCGGCAGCACGCCGCATTGTCAAAAATGGTAAGACAGGGTCCAGATGTGTGTTTGTCTGCAAGTTATTTAATCTTACAATAGTTAGGCCTTCAGTTTCTTTATGTTCATGTTTAAAGAGGGGAGTCTTGTGCAATAGCCTATATTTTAGAAGTCATGAATCTGAGATAGCCTACTGACGGTACTCATATTAATTCATATAGGTGCAGACTTAAAAAGATTATAAATCGACATGCCTGGGTATTACTCTTATAGAGCCTCATTTATCATGTTAAGCTTGATTTGACCAGAATTTCCAACATTTGTCCAGTAAAATGAAAACCTGCCCGTCTTTCTTGCGGTAACCCTGGTGTGTGACTTTTGAATAACGTCGGGCTGCAAAAAGCTGTCAATAAGCTGAAATATACTCTTCAGGCTCTGCCCAACTTCTAAAGCCCGATTACAGCTCTAAACTAGGTGTTTGATCGCTTCTTTAGGCCATCTAAATACACTTTGTGATGTAACATAGAACTCAATTACTCAATTTAATAGCTTCTAATCTATCTATATTCACATCTATATAACAATCTACATTCTTAGTGATGAGGTCTTTCAAATATGGTATAGTTGAGGCAGGATCCATTAAATGCATGAATTCATCATCCACATGTAACAATATCTCGTGTTCTTCATTTATGGGATTCCTTTCTCGTATGTCTTGGCCCAGCGGTTTAGTGATATTGGGGCCGATACCATTCTAATGTACTTATCAAAGTTAACAGATACTTAACATGTGGAAACTCTGCAATATTTCACAGAAAATTTTTATTTTTCACTTTAGCTTTGTGGTAAATGTTAATATTTAATTTTTTTAAATGTAATTCACCACCATTTGGTAAACAAGCAGAAAGTCAAATAAAACCTGTCTTCCAATTCACTGCATTTTTTTGTGTGGTAGAAGTATAGGTATTGGTACTGGCAAGTACTCAGATCCTAGTATCGGTATTGTATTGGTTTAAAAAAAGTAGTATCGTTGCATCTCTAGAATTGAGCTAAGATTTCTTCTCTACATGAGCTCTGACTTCCTAATACAAGTCTTCCTTGCCTCTCATCCACAGAACTGCTTTATTCTGGTTAGATGTCAGACAGCAGGAGCATGGTGTATGTTGCGTAACAATCTAACATTTTTATCCAGAAACGGTATGCTCAAACAACATGCTTGGCTTTCTTTTACTTGACCTGCTGTCCTGGTGGTAACTCACACTAAGATCATGAAGGTGGTCAAAAACTACATGAATTTAATATTCCCATTACTTTCCTCTTGTAACGAAGCAAGACATTTCCACTATCCCCCTCTCATCTACCTTGTGCTATCTCCAGCTGCCTCTTCGCATCTCCCAGTGCGGAGAACAGGTCCAGTTTTATCCTGGTCTCAGCACTGAGGCTGTTCTCCAGATGCTGGGTCTTCTCTTGCATGGCCGACAGCGCCGACATCAGCACCTCTGTGTCCTTCTCATTCTCTTTATATTTGCGCAGCTCCTGCAGTGCGACAGGAATCAAACAGGAGCAGGCATGAAGGTGATGGTCAGAGAGCAAATTTGACAGTTCAGTTTTTTCCGAACAAAGCATCTGCAATCAGAAGACTCCACCACACCGGATGGCACATTTTAACAGTAAGGGCGTGTCCTTACAGCATACAGAAACGCACACGTGACTTCTGAGCATCAACACGGTCTCACCTGACACTTTCCCTCCAGATCCCTAATCTGCTCCTCCTTGAGCTTCATGTCCATGCTGAGCTTCTTACATTCTGTCTCCAGCTCTCTGATACGACCTCTAAGAGAATCAGTGGACTCCACTCTGTTGAATGGATGAGGAAAAACGTTAGCGTCGAGGTCGGAAACAGCTCAGGAGGGGAAGACTTGTACGCAGAAGACACAGAAAGAGGTACCTGGTTGCGGCAGCTAAAGCTACCGCTCTGGCCGCAGTGGCCTCCTCCATCTTCTTCCTCTTCCTCTCCTCGGCCAGCTGTTTCTCAGCCATGGCTCGAGCCTCCTGCTCAGCCTTCAGCCTCTTCTCCAGCTGGGATATAGTCTGCTTGTCCTTCTGCTTGGCCTGGACAGCACTGTGAAGCCTAGAGAGCAGAGAGCGATCCAGTCAACCTGACTGCATCTGCACCGTTTCAGATTTACAGGGCCTTGCAGTAGTATTCATACTCCTTGAATATTTCCAGATTTTGTCCCATTACAACCACAAACCTCAATATATTTTGCGATTTTATTGCATAATTGGGAAGTAGAAGCTAAGAAAGATTTTTTTTTGTGTTTTTTACCACCCTGCCCCTTTCCTCCATGATGCCCCCAAGTACATGTCTTTTTTGTGAAGGTTTTTATTTCCCAAGTGTGTGCATTTGGAGGCCTGCCTTCGCCCCTCAACTATAACATTTAACCATTATAAACAAAATAATCCGGCTCCCATCAGTCACATGATGACTGTTACCCCAATGCCTCTCCTTGATGTTTCTCTGCCGCCAAGACCTGAGCTACTTTGCTTTATTTACTTTTGCTTTATTATAAAAAATGAATACCCTTTCATGGCTTATTTCCCATCCCTACCGGCAGAGAGAAACTAAATCCTTGAACATGTGTTCATTTATTTATCAGGGAAAAGTGGAATGTAAAAAAAAATTTATAACAAGCCAAGCAGAAGTGTGAAAATTCAACGAACACGAAACCTTGCCTAACAATGTTTTTTTTTTTTTTTTTTTTTCTTCTTCTCTGGTTACATTTGTTTTTTTCATTTACTGGAGTATCTTGACTAGGACTTCATTGCATTCTCAGTTATTGGTTTCGCCACTGATAAAAAATGATTGTGGTTGACAAATTAAAGTTTTGAGGAAAAATGCATTATAAAAAAGTTAAATCACAAATTTTAAGACCCATATATCAAAATTTTAAATCTTTTCAGTTCTATTTATGGTATCATTTCCTAATTCATCAATTCAATGCTTTTAAGACGTTTTAAGACCCTATAGACCAGAGGTGTCAAACTCATTTCAATTTTGGGCCAAATATAGATAATGAACCTCCTTAAAGGGCCAGTTGCGGCAGAAAGTATTAATAAAACTATATTTTGCAAACTGCTAAAACATCAATAAATATCTGTCTCAACAAGTATTTCTTAAAATTAAATGATACTGAACATCTTTTCATAATGATGAAACTATTCAAATAATCACTGATTTGAGTGATAAAAGGGTATTTAGGTGTATATACATATAACTTAAAAGTTCTATGTATATGGTCCTTTACAGTTTAGAGGGCCACATGATTGGGCATGGCGGGCCGGATTCGGCCCCGGGACCTTGACTGACACCTGTGCTGTAGACTAGAGGGTGACAATTTTTCGGGATTCGCACGGGTCACGAGATTCCTGCGGGACGGGAGTAATTTTCACTGTTGGTAACATGATTTGGACGGGACAGGAAATTATCCAGAGGATCGGGCGGGAAACCGGAAATTAGAAATTGTACATTTTTTATTTTACATCTATCTTGTCAGATATTATGGAATTAGCTTTAAAAAATGACGCTGCAATGCATTGCCAATGTGTGTGGTTATTAACTCCGCTGCGAAATGCAATCTGACAGACCGCTGTCTTTAGTTGAATCGGGTCTACTACACTGCACGAGCCAAAACCGAAACTGCTACGTTGTTGCTACACCACCTGGATAAACTGGTAAGCATATGATATCCAACTGAAAATGCGTGTATCTTAAAAGTTTGGTAGCCAGACGAATCAAGTCCATTCATGACGTGGTAAGGTGGCCAAACAACGAGAATGCAGGATATGGTTAAAGATGGCGGATAAAGCTAAATAGATGATCTTTGATACTGTGCTAGGCTATGGTTTAAAGATATAAGAGGTAAATTACTAATCTACGGGATTCGGGTCGGGACAAGATTTTTTTTGGATCGGGATGGGATGGGACGGGAGCGACAATTGATTCCCGTGTCACCCTCTAGTGTAGACCCATTTGAATAAAAAAAATAATCTCAGAATTCTGAGTTTTTTCTCAAATTTTTATCTTTTGCTCATCTCTTGATAAAAATGGTTCTTTGGGTGGGTCCTCGATCATTTCAAAGAAAAAAGGAAATTACTTCAATCCAAAAAGGTTCCTGCAGAAAATTAGTCACTGAAGCTGCTTGCTCCCTAGCTGGTGTTCACTAAGAGGAAAAAAATAGGTTGAATTATAGATTTTTTTTTTCAATGGCCCTAATCCTCTTCTGTAAAAAAACCCAAAACTTTATCAGGCTCTTCAAATGTAAATTCTTCTTTACAAAAAAACAAACATTTGGCAGTTTGATGAAACTACAAACTAAATATCAATGATTGCAGCCCTTTCGGAACTAAAGAACTACAGGCTTGTGCGTGCATCCTCACTTGTTTTGCAGCAGCTCATTGTCCTGTCGCAGCTGGCCCAGTTCGGAGCGAAGGCTGCGGTCCTGGCTGCTCAGGGAGGAGAGCTGGCTGCGCAGCTCAGACTCCAGCTGCCTGTTGGCCTGGAGATCAGCCTTCAGGCGCTTAACGTCCTGCTCCAGCCTTGGAGAACACAGAATTTCATTAGAAACAGGTTTATGTTCCCAGTTCTGACAGTGAGTCAGTCAGAGTCTGACCGTTTCAGCAGTTCAGACTAAAGATCCTAAGGAACAAACTGCTTCTAATATAGCATGTTAGAAAATGGTGACAGCGAGTCTTACCGGACTAGAGTGTCTGGTTTCCCCAGCTGGTTATTGGGAATACAGTTCTCCACTGGATCCTTCTGTCCCTTCCCTGACCCCTTCTGTTTCTTTTCGTTCCGACTGGCCGAGGACCCCGATGGAAGGCTGCCGTTTGTGGAGCTGTGGTTCCGCGGGGACGAGTTGGTGCCGGCGTTTTTGTAGTTCTTCCCCGTTCCCCCCATTTCCTCTTTAGCCGCCGTGTGCGCGTTGCCGTCGGCGAGCGTGTTCTCCCCAGCCAGGTCGTTATTCAGTCTCTTTGTCCCGACGTAGTTCTCGATAAATTCTGCCTCCTGCAGTTTGGAGTCCAGTGCATGTATAATACTGTTGTTATTGATTCCCACCGTGTTGGGTTTTTTGCCCTCTCGCTCTTTCGCCGTACTGTCCTTCCCTTTTTCACGATACTCCAGCTCTGGTAATGTGACCAGAGAGCTTTTCTTCCCAGGTGGCGCTCCGTTTTGGGAGACGGCCGTGGGCTCGACCTCAGAGATCCCCTTGGCTAAGGCAGCTGGATGGGAACGAGCACATGGCGCATTAGACACAGACACAAACATCGCTAAGGAGATTTAACTGGTACACAACTTGAAACATATTTGGCCACAAACAACAGCTAAATGGTGACCTTGATCGGCTGATACGAGCAGGATTCAAGCGCAGCGAACAACAAACCCAGTGAATGTTTAAATCTCTGCCGGAATTTGCACCATTTTTTCTCACTTCAGATAACATTTCTGTTGCTGTTATTTGCACACTGCTTGCAGTTTTTATTTAATTATCCTGCTCAGTTGCACAAAATTCATATCTGAGAATGCCATTTTTATTTAAAAGCACATTGTACATGTTCTTAATTTTTTTAATATATTTTCTCGCGTGAATCTAATCTAAAGCTTCTATTACCTGTCACTTTGCTGTGGTTACAGCTTAAACTGTTCTCTGAAGGACAATAATGGATTATTCTGATCTTTTCTATTTTAGCTTCCAGAAGTACAGGATTTACAGAAACGGTGAACTTTGCTGCCTGATGCTTCCTTGTTTTAGCAACGCAACCATAGGCCCAAACGTATCGGAAAACATGATTAAACCTTAGAAACGATTTGATTCTAATAAAGGAGACTGGACAGTGCAAGCAGCTGGAAGCAATGGGCATATTATTAGTCAAACAAACAAGAACATCTGAAGACAGTAAACACTGTCATTGATTGAACATGCCGCCATGGTACTTTTTAAATGTTTTATTAACCTAATGTCTGCCTTTCTCAACGTGCAGAGGATCCATTGGGTTTTTGGGTCACCAGCTGGGCAACGCAAAGAGCCTGGTGGTCAATTTATAGTTGCTGCTTAAGAAAAAATATAGTTTGTTTTGAGACAATTGTAATTTTTTTTAGCTCAGTCAACATAAGTCCAATAAACTCCATTTATGTAGAATAGTACACACATCAAATGTAACCAGTTTATTTCATCTTGTTAAAACTAAGGTTCCCTTCACCGCTGCTGGCAATGAATATAATACTCATGAAATGTTTCAGGATGAACGCTGATGGTGGCGAATGTGGCAAACTGACAGAAGCAAGGCTGCCGTACAATCAGCACCACTGGGAGGCAAGGGTTTAAGTGTATTGCCTTAGGACGCAGCGACTGAAATGGAAAGAATGGAGGTTCGAACTGGCAACCCATCGGTTGCGGAATAAACTCCTACTATCTGAATAACTCAATTAATCCAGTCATTGTGCCCTGGCATGAACAACGCTGGCCTAATTTCACCTTTACGGATGACAAAGCTCCAGTCTGTTGAGGTTTTATAATTATGATCACTTTATCCAGACCTGAATACCGTAGAAAACCTCTGGGATCGGCCAACTTGCCCTGCAGAGGCGTGTATCTCTGGACTTCAGAACCTCACAGCCCTGAGGGTTACAACAGTGACATTCCCTTCAGGAAGAGTGGGATGCCACCCGTCAGCAGACAATAAGTCCACTGGAGAACAGCAGTAGGTGGTTTTTTTGTAGTTGTATTACCCCAACCATTGATTTTATGCCTAACCCCAACTCTTACCCTAACAAATCCCAGTCTATTCCTAACCTAACTAAAACTCAATTTACACTGTATGTCTGAACCTAATGCCTGACCCTAAAAAGGGGGTTCTGCCGTATTAGGAACTGGCTTCAGTCCTAAAAAGGTCCAGATGGTTGGTGAATATCCCAAAACAGCAGACGAGTAGTAATACAAGGACACACACACTGTTGGCTTTTGTTTCAATACACTGTTTGAGATTAAGAAATCACTACTGCATACTTCTTCTTAAATACCCTACATTCATAATATAATATCACTACAGTGTGAACTTTATTTCCCCTTCATATATTTCAGCCAAAAGCCTGAAATTCCCCTTAATTAGTTCTCTTCACACTTACAGCATGATGGTAGAAACACCAACTAGCTGTCTTGATGCTGGAAACCTGATGCTTGCCATTCATTTGCCGTCATGGATATATTTCTGTCAGAAACACTGCTCTAAGTTTTAAGTGAGAAAAACGAATAAAACCACCCCGAGAGATCAGAACTGCAATGTGAAAAAGCAAAGGACCCCAGTCGATCCCCTGTTTAGACTCAATGCCGCAGCAGTAGCTGCTATAACACAGTGAAACACACAGGGAAAGCTGCTGATGTGGATTTTGAGCAGTTTGTATCTGTTGCAATTATTTTAGACTAACCTTCTTCTGCTTCTCGCTCCTGTCTCTGTAGCATCTGCTGCTCCGGCGGTAAAGCCTGCTGTAGGAGCTGCATGTAGAACTCGTTCTCCTTTTGCACCTCCTTCTGTTTCCTCAGGCGCATCTTATAGCTCACGTAGCTCTTGAAGCCGAAGCCCAGGGTCACCACTGGATAGCCGATACTAGGAGGAGAGGAGGAGAGGATTACAGGACGAACTTGTTGCTCCATGTACAGTGGCAAACAGACACCAAACCATTTCTTTGGGATCTTTTTTATGATAGATTAACACCAAGAGGTGCAGGATTGTGGTTTAGAAGATAACACACCGATATCTAAAGGCGGCAACTTGGAGTAATATGCATATTTTTGGAATATACTAGGAAGCCACAGCATCCATCCAAACTCTATGCAGAGAATATTGTCCGAATTTGACGTTTTTTTCGAACGGTGATGGAAAAATCTGATGTCTGTTGGTCATTTTTACAGATGAGAATTTACATCTCTGACTACTTTGTTCGAATGTGCACACTTTTTCAACTTTACACGAGTCCAGCTAAATACATTGACGAAAGAAAAGATTCCCGGACTATATCCAATTAATCTTGCTGACCAAGGGCTGACTGCAGGTTGACAAGTTACTGAGGCTCTGAAGCATCACTGGCTACTGTGGCTGGTTAGACGTGCTCCAAAGAGACCAATGTATGCCGAACACCGCCGCCTGCTGTGGCTTTTCTCCTAATGAAGCAATAGTTTATGGGTCAGAAAACAGTTTATTTAGAGAGTGTGTTCCACTTCGGATCGTTTCAGCTGCAGAAATGTTTCCTCGTTTCAAAACTTTGGCTAAAATGGCAATTAATTTCAGGGTTTAACATTCAGAATAACACCTGAACCACCATGAGAAGCCATCTGTCCGTCGGTGACCTCTGCAGCAATCCCATTATTTGATTATGCAAAAAGTTCCATGTGGAGACTAAGGATGCACCGACACCGTTAATGTATCAGGGCCGATACTGTTATGATGCTTCTCGGTCAAAGTTAACCAATACCATGAAAAGATAATTAAAATGTGGAAACTGCAATAATTTCACAGAAAATGTTTATTTTGTGGTAATTTTTCATAGATTTTTTTCTAATTCACCATCATTTGTTGTAACAAGCAGAGAAGAAAATTAAACCTGTGTTCCAATTTATTGCATTGTTGTATGTGGTAGAAATATTGGCATTGGTACTCTGTATCGGCAAGTAGTTATATCCAAGTATTGGTAACGTATCGGTTTGAAAAAAGAACGTTGCATCCATAGTGCCTTACTCCTCACGGCACACTGTTTATGTAATTTGGTACTATGGATTGGTATCGGATCGGTATCAGCAGATTATGAATCCTAGATATCTGTATCGGACATCCCGATTTGTGACAGTGTTCAGCTTGTTTCCATGTAATATTATTCAAAATTAATTTAAATGTTATTGAATATGTATTAAAATTCTATCATATTTAAAAATGTACGGATAAAAATAGATGCCCTGTTTTAGTTTTTTTTACCCTGTGGGTCAAAATGACAAACGAGCAACATGTGTAGTGCAACTTCTGCTCTGAACCTGAATCTGCCAGGGGTTTGAAGAACAGACTTAGCTGTATGTTTAAGGCCATTGTCCCGCTCCGATGCAACCCTCCAGCCTATTCTCGTCTCGTCTGGAATGTCTTTCATTCTTCCTCAATCCATATTCCCATCAGCTCTGACCAGAGATGAGTAGAGACTAGTTACATGTACTTGAGTAACTTTTTTTTGGGGGGGGGAATTATAGCTTTAGTAGTTTTACTATACAGTACTTCTTACCTTTACTTGAGTAATATTTTATAAGTATTTCTATTCTTATTGGAGTAAAATTTCTGACAACCCACACTGTGGTATTTTGCTGAACGAACAATAAGCTTGTTTTAACCAAAAGTGCATGAGACTCACTTACATGAGACCTCTTGTTTGTACATAAAATTTTACCATTTTAAACTGACATTTTTTAATTTTATTATGAGACTGTTGTGAGTTTTAAAGGTCAAGTGGGGGTACCTTATCCTCATCTGACATCATCATTACCTACTCTAAGTATTAGTTTCATCAGTTTTACTTTGAAAAGTCTGATATGGATACATTTTCCCTTCTACTTAAATTTGTTATTTTGTAATTATGTCAACATTTCTAATTATTTAAAAAGAGTCATAACCTATTACTACCATGGATTACCACACTATCATCTTTCAGGCCATTTAAAAAAAACACACAAATGTGTTTTTCCCTGTTCCTTTTTTCTAAAATCAGTATTGTTTTACGAGATTATGAGAGATATTTTGGAAGTACCTGTTGATCATTATACAGTGGCTTGCAAAAGTATTCGGCCCCCTTGAACTTTTCCACATTTTGTCACATTACAGTCACAAAAATGAATCAATTTTTTTAGAATTCTACGTGAAAGACCGATACAAAGTGTTATACACATGAGAAGTGGATAGAAAATCATACATGATTCCACATTTTTTACAAATAAATAACTGAAAAGTGGGGTGTGCGTAATTATTCAGCCCCCTTTAGTCTGAGTGCAGTCAGTTGCCCATAGACATTTCCTGATGAGTGCAAATGACTAAAGAGACTGCACCTGTGTGTAATCTAATGTCAGTACAAAAACACCTGCGCTGTGACGGCCTCAGAGGTTGTCTAAGAGAATGTTGGGAGCAACAACACCACGAAGTCCAAAGAACACACCAGACAGGTCAGAGATAAAGTTATTGAGAAATTCAAAGCAGGCTTAGGCTACAAAAAGATTTCCCAGGCCTTGAACATCCCACAGAGCACTGTTCAAGTGATCATTCAGAAATGGAAGGAATATGGCACAACTGTAAACCTACCAAGACAAGGCCGTCCACCTAAACTCACAGGCCGAACAAGGACAGCGCTGATCAGAAATGTAGCCAAGAGGCCCATGGTGACTCTGAAAGAGCTGCAGAGATCTACACCTCAGGTGAGGGAATCTGTCCATAGGACAACTATTAGTTGTGCACTGCACAAAGTTGGCCTTTATGGAAGAGTGGCAAGAAGAAAAAAAGTGTTCAAACAAAACCAGAAGAAGTCCCGTTTGCAGTTTGCCACAAGCCATGTGGGGGACACAGCAAACATGTGGAAGAAGATGTTCTGGTCAGATGAGACCAAAATGAGACTTTTTGGCCAAATTGCAAAACACTATGTGTGGCGGAAAACTAACAGTGGCAATCACTCTGAACACACCATCCCCACTGGTGGTGGCAGCATCATTCTCTGGGGGTGCTTCTCTTCAGCAGGGAGAGGGAAGCTGGTCAGAGTTGATGGGAAGATGTATGGAGCCAATTACAGGGAAATGTTGGAAGAAACCCTCTTGGAGTCTGCAAAAGACTTGAGACTGGGGCGAGGTTCGCCTTCCAGCAGGACGACAACCCTAAACATAAAGCCAGGGCAACAATGGAATGGTTGAAAACTAAACATATCCATGTGTTAGAATGACCCAGTCAAAGTCCAGATCTAAATCTAACCGAGAAACTGTGGCAAGATCGGAAAACTGCTCATAAATGTTGTCCATCTTATGTGACTGAGCTGGAGCTGTTTTGCAAAGAAGAATGGGCAATAATTTCAGTCTTTAGATGTGCAAAGCTGGTAGAGACAGACCCTAAAAGACTGGCAGCTGTAATTGCAGCAAAAGGTGGTTCTACAAAGTATTGACTCAAGGGGCTGAATAATTACGCACACCCCACATTTCAGTAATTTATATGTAAAAAATGTTTGCAATCATGTTTGATTTACGTTCCACTTCACACGTGTACACCACTTTGTATCGGTCTTTCTTGTAGAATTCCAATAAAATGGATTCATGTTTGTGGCTGTTATGTGACAAAATGTGGAAAAGTGCGAGGGGGCCATATACTTTTGCAGGACACTGTAAGGGGCGTGTTGATTGGTGGCAGGAAGTGGGGGTGTTGACACTGTAGGCTCTGCTTCAGCCTCTCACTCCAAAGTAACAACATGGCTCAAGTTGTGACTGAACCCGATCTGGCCGCGACCTACAGAATTCAATGCATTCAATACATGTTTCCTACTTCAGCTTTCTTTGTTTTCAGCATTTTTCGGCCCCTGAATATTTCCAACATGGCGCCCACCGTCCCCTACAGCCCCAGCTCCCTTCCTTATAGCCCCATTAGCAGTTAGCGGCTGTTTGTTACACACATTAGACTAATAAAACTACAGCCTTACCGTTTGAATTGCTGTGAAGTTTCTAATAGTTGGAATGGCCCCTCTTTCCAAACGGAGCTTCGATGCCATCTTTTCCTGATTGTTATTAAGTTAGGAAAGCATTCGAGCTTAAAATGTTTAGCACAGGCACCTACACCACTGGGCGGGGTTGCAGCCAGGAACGGTGTCATACTGGTCCCTGGTAGCTTTGAGAATCAACAACAGAGCAACTCACACGTGCCCCTTGTTTCTTCATTTTCCATGCTCTAGTCCGTAGCCTAATCCTAATCAGAATTCAGTAAAGGCGGCCCCAGCACTCGACTGAATACGAGGGAGAGGGTGGAGCTTGCAGCAGCATTGGTCTTAGGTGTCTGTGTCTATATATATATATATATATATATATATATATATATATATATATATATATATACACACAGTTTTATATCTCCCCAGTTTTACGTCAAGATAGGAGAGAAACTGAGATCTCGTGCATGTGAGCTGGTTGAGGAAGCCAAGGGGAAACAAACGCTCCATTTTTATAAATCGGCTTCCCGGCCAACGTAAAATCATTAGGAAACCATAATATAGATGTTTTCACTTGGAAAAGTGAAGATTACAGGTTATGACTCCTTTAAGTAATTGCACGTGACTAAAGTTATGATCTTAAAACTCAATACCAGAGTGTCCTTTACTTTTTTACTGTAGAGTGATTATATGGATTAGTACTTTGTACTTCTACTTAGGGAAAAGTAGCACTACTTCCAACACATTTTTACTCAAGTACAATTTCTGGATACTCTACCCAGCTCTGGATCGGATCACGTTGCTTATTACCACTAAAGTAAAGCATCCTCTCAGACTGCTACAGCCACCACCGTGCTTTACCAGAACAGAACTCTTTAACGCTTTTAATAGCTGGTGGTTCACTTTAATCTGGACTTCTTTTTGGCTTTTAATGATGGCTTCCTTCTTGCTACTCTTTTTATTTTAATTAACGCCAAATTTACAGCTGTCCTAAAAGATGTACACTGAAACATGGAAATCTTCAGCTCCTCTAGAGTGAGCATGGGCCTCTCAGCTGCTTCTCTAATGTTCTGCTAAGTTTGGGATGTTTTCTATGACCTAACCCTGCTTTAAATTTCATCTCAACTTTCTACTCAGCCTGTCCGCAGCGTTTCTTGGTCTTTATGCTGCCGTTTCCTCACCAATGTTCTCTAACGAACCTCTGACGCCTTTGCAGACCAGAGAAACACTGAATCAATTATACACAGGTGGATTCAATTGACTTATTATGCAACTTATGAAGGCAGGATGATTCTACCTAGACACATCGAACTGAAGGGGGCTAAACTATTTATCCTTTTACCCCCTACTGTGTTGGTCTACTGTATAAAATCCCAGTAGGATGCATTGAGATTTAAAGTTGCAGCATTACAAAATTTAGATCGGTCCGGGGGGTGGGGGATTGTTTTACACATTACTGCTTTGGCTGAATGAAGCTTACCAGTGAGCAGCAAACGGTCGACATAGATCTACGTGAAAATTCTTGAGATCTTTGAAGCGTATGGCAGCTTCAATGTACACAAACAGGATCCACAGCGAAACAGTGGGTAGACAGACTCCTCTCTCTGGATAAAAGAGGGGACGTTAAAGAGGCCACTTGGCAGGCACAGCACAGATGAAAAAAAATAATAATAATATGAAAAACTATAAACGGACTAACCTGTGTGCCAGACATACTGGACCCACACGTATGTGCTGGCTGCAAAAAACAACCACTGGACGGGGATGAAGAGGAGGCATATGATGTCCGACGTAAACGCCACACAGACAAAGAAAACTGAGAATGCCTACATGGAGGGAAAAAATAAAAATGTTGAATCATTCATACTCCAAATGTTTTCTCCTAATCATTTATAAGCTCACATTAAATTGATTAAAACCGTGACTAGGAGTATGGATTGGTTGGAAATAGAAATACACATATTTGTCCACAATAATCCGACGTGGAGAATCCTTGTCCTAACTCTAGTTCCTCTGAATGTAAAGGAGCTCTACGCAAAGAGGCCGCCATCAATAAGCTCTTACCAGACCCTGGTATCTGAAGGAGTCGTAGACACTTCGGATGAAAAGCCAGAAAGGCCACAGGTACTCGAACCTGAACTCCAGCACGAAATCAGCCAGCAGAACCAACACCCACACCACCAGGAACTTCAGGTACAGGAACGTGCTGCGGAGGACAGAGAAAAATGCTCTGAGTCCAGGGAAGTGGGGGGTCTTTATGGAAGCGGTGTCCAGCAGAGTTATTCGTCATGCTTGAACTGATCCACGTTCAGGAACATTAGAAGCAAAAATGTCAATGCATTTTAGCTGGATTTTACGTGTTGGACTAAAGTAAAAGGCAGATGTGATTTTTGCAAATAAAAGTCTGAAAATCGATCTCAAGAACAAAGTTAATACAAGGGATGCACCGATATCGGCCCTGACACCGTTTAATGTACTCATATCGGTACAGGCTGATACTTAAAATGTGGAAGGATTCCGATAATTTCACAGAAAATTTTCGTTTTCAACTTGAAATTTTCGTTTTGTGGACATTGTTATTAATATTTGATTTTTGTGTAACGTATTTATTCCTTATTTGGAATGTTTTTTTGTTTTTTATCCCGCGCAACTTTATTGAGCAGAGAGCCTTTTTGTTAAGAGAATGTGATATTAATTTTAGGCATGAATTTACGTCCTTAGTCCATAATGAAATGTACCCTTTAAAAGGCAAAGTCTTCCTCAAATCTGATTGGCTAGGGTGGTTGATTTAGTATTATTTTAACCTTACTTCACTTTTTCCCCAATTATCAAGGACCGGTGCCTAAACCTAACGTGATCCATCTATTTTTTCCCCCAACATTTAGGAGCAGTTATATTCATAAAAAGTTAACATTACAACTTAGTGATTAGCAGTTGTTTTTTTTTTTTTTAATTTTTTGTACAACTTCAGAGTGGATGTTTTGCTAAACAATTCAAAAGATTAAGAACAATTGCATTTAGGTCCGGACCATTCTAAAACCATGCATGTTTAGGGGTCGTCGACCTGCTGGAGGGTCAATTTCTGCCTCTCCTAACGGGCTTTTTCCTCAGAGGATTTACTTAGCTCCATCCATCTTATTATAAACACAAGAAAGCTGGTCAAGAAACCAAACAAAAACAGCCTCCTGAAAGCATGATTCTGCCACCACCATGTTTCACCATAGAGAAGATGCATTCAGGGTACAGTGCACTGTTCGTTTTTCCACATGCTTAGAACATCTTTGCATGCAAGGCAAAAAAAAAAAAAAAAAATCATTTTGGACTGAGCTAAATGTTTGCGGTGGCCCTTTTCATGGCTTGAGACAGACAAAAGATTTCCTGTAACTACTTCATTTAAACCTATTATGAATGGAATCGCTTTAAGCGGACCCTATTTATTAATAAGGAGACTGTTGCGAGTTTAAATATCCAGGTGTGTGACCGTAAAGTGATCCTCTCCCAATTTAGAAAAAAACGCAGGGCTACCAATGGAGGAACTGACAGCCACTGTGTGGTTTAAAGCTCTCCATGTGCTAGCGGTAATGTGCAGAGAGAGAAGCAGGACTGTGCGTCATGTCTGGACACGCTGGCCAGAACAGCTGCTTTCTATTATCTTTTCCGATTGCTATCAATCAACCAAAGGGCCAGTCAGCCGCTTTCCGCTGTAACAAGTTCAACCAAATTGGCCGCAAATGAGACAATGTTTCATTCATGCGTTTTATTTTGAGCCTTCCCTCTGCCAGACAAAGCACATGTGATTTCAAAACGAGCGCCTCCGTCATTCCTGCTTTCCTCACAAAGTTAGAGCATTTTTTCTATTGCAACCGGGTACATTCCCACAGTGCGTAATTTATTATTAATGGCGCTCGTGGAGTTATTCACGGACTGATTCAAATTTGAGCAAAAATCTTTTCTTTTTTTTAGGCCAATGTTGGACACGGTATTAATGCCAGCTTATAAAACCGTTAACCTGGGCCTAACATTGGGGGCAAAAAAATACAAGAGCACGTCCATTCACCTTCATATTGTGGATGAAAAGCTTAAATATGACCGCGACAGAGGCTGTCAGTGGCGTCCTGACACATACAGAGCGACGCCATTGTTATACAATAAGGTCCCTCCAGCCCCCTTTTTTTGGTACCTGCTATATATACCCTCGGTGATTCGGTTCCGTTTTAACGGCCGTCGGAGTTTGCTGCAGTCCGCATTGCGCCGCTTCATCCTCCCCCTGTTGATTCTCTGTTGATATCGCTCTGGTAACTGAAAGTGAAAACGTCACCCGCTCATCCTAATACCCTCACTTGCTCCAATTACCCACCATTGTAGCTGTTTTATGCTCATGAAACAAAGAAATAAATAAAAACAGTCCGCCGAAGGCCCTCCCCTTTTCACGACACGCTGCGTGGCTCCGCTCTCGTGTGACGTGACGCGGCAGCGACGTCGAAGACGTAGGAAACATGGCTGCTCCCTGCTGGTCGGAGCTGTTCCTCTGAATTCGATCTTTTCGTGGCAAACATTCATTTCCGAAGTAAGTCTTAAAACATAGTATGATACTTCACATGTCCGTGTTGTGCATGAAGCGTGGAGACGCCTAAGAGGAGTTAAAGTAGACACCATATGCGCACGAGCACTGCTTCTCCCATGCTTTCTAAACCACGTTTCTTTTGGTTCAGCTTTTTCGCTTAAAAAGCACGAACATTTCCCGTTTCGCACATATTTAGTCCCAACTGGTCAACATGGTTACACAACGTAACAGGAGAATCAGTTGGTGTACGCAAAGTAATGTACATTTCTGAATGTTCAGTTGCAATTTGTGGATGTTTCAAAAATGTGAATCTGACGTGAAGCTCGCGGTTTAAAATATGACGACGGACAGATGTAGAAAGTCTTCAGTTATTTATTTTCCCCCCCAGTGTTTTGAAACAAATTATTATTTCTCGATGATTATACGGTTAACCATTGCCCCCTGCTGATCAAAAACCGAAAGACAAGAACTTGTGCATTAAATGCTCTATACACTCTTATTTGATCTGGTTGAGGCAAAAATTGACTGTACGCTTTATTTTTTGAAATTATACTTTATAAACGAAGCTATGATTAAAGGCATACATTTTTTTTAACAATTATGTTACTTCACAATATCTTATTGTAGATGTTGAAAATGTATGCCTTTAATTATCTGAATTTTTTTCTCACAAATGTTCTACTTTTCTACATGAATTGCGCTTTTTTCCTAGAAAATTTCTTAAATTAATCTTAAAATTTCTGTCTTTTATCTTGTAATCTTACGACTTGACAACGATCTGAATCTTTTTTTTCTGGAAAATATGTACAATTAATCTAAGAAATTCAGAATTTTCATTTGTAATTTTACTACTTTTTGACAGAGAATTTACGATTTCTTTTCCTGGAACATATCTGACTTTAATCCCAGAAATTGTGACTTTTTGTGGATGGAAATTTACCACAAAATAATTTTCTTTTGTTTACAATGGCCCTAAAACTCTGTAGTGCTCGCGCACACGTGCAATGTGTATGCTTTCATAATTCAAAACAAAGAAATGTAAAAGTGCATTAAAAAAAGAAAAATCAAATGATACCATGGTTATGTATGTTGGTTAGAAATTAGGATAGTTTCAATGTTTTTATTAGCTGAAAGTATTGGGGCATGATTCCTAAGTTATATTACATTCTTTGAAAAGTAGTCATCTAAAAATCTCAAAAAGAGGCATACATTTGACAAAATATTGTCATATTATAAAACTTAAAGCAAATGTTTCTAGGTGGAAATGGGACTTATTTCAGTGTCTTCGTTGTTATTTTGTATACCTTACCTTACCTTAACTGTCTCTCATCCAGTAAAAAGGTCACATCTATTGTCATGACTTTTTACGTTTTTTTTTTTTTTTTTACTGATTTTGGATTTTCTTTCCCATTTGTCCATCAAAGCTGATGCTCCTGGCCCTATTTGGATTTTCATTTCGCTCCAAACATTTCACACTGTTTGCTGGTAAAGGGAATATCGGATGTCTGGTCCATTAAATATTTGTGGAAATGAAGAAGGGTTTTGACAGACTACAAGATGTTGTTTTTGTTCCAACTATTGAAAAGCGATTTGCTTTGTGTTTCAACAGATGATTAATAGCAAGGAGAAAATGATTCCATCCGTTGAGGAAGAGGAGGAGATGAAAGAGGAGGAAGAAGATGATGATGAGGAGATGGAGAAGGATGAAGAGGAAGAAGCCACAAGTTCAGATAACGAGGAGGAGGCAGAAGAGGAAAGGGTCGGTGAACTGGAGGCCGGACCATCGTCTTCTGAGGAGAAAGAGAAGCCGTCTGACGTCCTGAACCTAAACAACGAGGTGGTGAAGATGAGGAAGGAGGTGAAGAGGGTCAAGGCTCTGATCATCAGGAAGCTTACTCGTCAGATTGCTGCCTTGAAGAAGAAGAAGGGGAAAGAGGCGGAAACTGAGAGGAACCAGAGAAGAGCCGCGCGGCTGCTGGAGGAGGTGCACAGCATGAAGAAGCTCCCCCCAGACCTGGTACGGTTCTCCTGCTCTCTCCTTGCTACTCACAGGGAAACCCTTTGTGCGTTTGGCCGACTCCAGAGTCAGGCAAGCAGTAATGGTGGATTCCATTTACCTCGGAACTCTGAACTCTTGAGTAAACAGCGTTCCAGTTAATGTCATCGGATAACATTTCCAATATGGCAAGGCCCAGTTAGCCATAGTTGGTAGTATCTCTTACAAACATTGTTTTAAGCTGTACTGTCCATATGCAGATCCATCCATCCATCCATCTTCTTAACCGCTTATCCAATTCAGGGTCACGGGGCAGCTGGAGCCTATCCCAGCAATTATCAGGCGTTAGGCAGGGTACACTCTGAACAGGACGCCAGTCTGTTGCAGGGCCAACACAGAGAGACAGACAACCATTCACACTCACATTCATTCCTAGGGACAATTTTAGAGTGATCAATTCACCTATCATGCATGTTTTTGGACTGTGGGAGGAAGCCGGAGTACCCGGAGAGAACCCACGCATACACGGGGAGAACATGCAAACTCCATGCAGAAAGACCCTGGGCCGGGATACGAACCCACGACCTTCTTGCTGCAAGGCAACAGCGCTAACCACTGCGCCACCGTGAGAGTCAAAGTTGAAGCAAAACTCCCCCAAAAAATGGGGAGTCTGACTTTTGGGGGGGGCACCATTGGTGTCATTGTTAGTAGTACAGGTTGTCCCCAATAAGCATTCATCTTTCCATCAACACTTACCAGCTCCAACGTGCTACATCATGGTGCTCGCCTTTCTGCCACAAAGTATTTTGCATGTAGATCATAATCATGCCAGCCTCGCATAGCAACCGCATCTTTTCCTCGTGTTCCTCGTGCGTGACTTCCCGCGACAAGATCATCCTTTAGGTTTCTTTTAACGGTGGCTTTCTTTGCGCTACTCTTTCATCCAGGTCAGGCGCACGACTGGTCGTCAGGTTAGATGGGTTGTCGTGTCTTAGTAGGTTTCTAGTTTTGTTATGCTGCAAGAAAAAGCTGGTAGATACTTGTGGTATTATTTGCTAAACTTACCTTAGTTTAAACTTCTCTACAACTCTAGATGTGTGCTGTGTTTCCTGGTCTGCATTTACTGTTTGATCTCCAACAAGACCCCTGAGGCCTTTGTACAAAAGGTTTCAGGTTTTTTTTCTTTTTCAATTCAATTCATGATTATATATTTATTTATTTATTATGATAACAATGCCAGGAAACTCATTTGAGGTATTATTATTCTAGAATTTTGGTGCTAGGGGTGGCTGCATGTTGAATTTTGCTTTGGTTCCTCTGTTTTTCTGAGGAAAGATTTTACTTTCTGGGCTGGTATTCTCTCTGGTTTTTGGTGCTGTGAAGCTGGAAGGACTTTTCCTGTTCATTTTTCTACTGCTTGATAATTTTTTATGATGCGTAACCATGGCCTGGTTGAATGATACATCAGCCGAAGCCACAAATCCCCGATGAGTTGAGAAGGAGGAGACGTGGATGTAAAGTAGGAGCAACAAGTAGAGCGAGAAGGAGTAATTTTCCTCAGAAATCAATAAAGATGAATTATCGAATTGAATTAAGGGGATGCGAATACTTTTTCAAAGTGCTTTGATATATCTTGCGGCTCTAACCTAAAGCCTTTTATCTTTTTCACCCCAAATTACAGGTGACAAAGACTGCCTTGCAGAAGAACCTCAACTTTGAGCAAGTTTGCAAAAACCCCAAGTCTACCATATCTGACCGAGCTGTTGCACGCATTGCCACCCACCCTCAGTTCAGCAAGAGGATAGACAACATCAAAGCCGCCATTAAAGCATTCAAAGAAGACCGCACGAAGGACGCGAAGCAGGGGGGACACCCGAAAGGTCAGAGACAACCGGAAAAAGCCACTCAGCTGTCGCCACACGTGAAGCAGGGTCGGAAAAACGAGGAAAAAGGCGACGACAGTCCTGTGAAGCAAAGAATGGCAGAAAGTGAAAAAGTAGTAGGTGTCTTCAGAGGTGCTAAAAAACCTGTGATGCAATCCCCTGCTAGCCCGGATGTTGACGGGGAAAAGAGGCCAGCTACTGCCGGTGACGAATCTAGTTTAGTTAAAAGCAGCATGAAGCCCAAGCCTCAAAGTAAGCACGAAGAAAAGCATTCCAGCCTCCCGTCTGCTCCTCAGTTAGTCCACAAAAGCGCAGATGAAGAAAAGAGTGACATGGAGTCGTCCGAAGACGAAGAGAAAGAGTACTTTGATGACAGCACAGAGGAGCGTTTCCACAAGCAGTCCTCGCAGTCAGAGGAGAGCGACGAAGACGACTTCTTTATAGGGAAAGTAAGCAAGTTCAAGAAGAAGAAAGAGACGAGTGGTGAAGGAGAGGAGAAGACGGAGGGGAAGAAAGATTCAGTTAGTCTGGGAAGCAACAAACTCCAAAGGGAACTGGACGAGCTGGAGTCAAGGTTGAAGTCCAAAGCCACCACACTTCAGTCCCATTTCTGCTCGTCGCTGGCCGGAGCCAAAGGTGGACGTGGTGGAGACAAAGGGAAAGGTCCGGGTAAACCCGCGGCCGACAGAGGTCCAGGTGAAAGATTTTGCAAACCAACTAAGTTCACAAAGCAGGAGAACAGAACTTCCAATTCTGGGTCCAAGGTCAGCGCGTCCCTCTCTGAAGGCAGACGCCCCAAGCCTGACCGGACAGAATCTGGATCTGCCGGGAGAGGAAGAGGCAGAGAAGATGTCAGAAAGCAGAGGGACAGGCGGGGGGGAGGCTTCGTCGCCCATCAGCCCCCACAGCTGGCACTCCATCCATCCTGGGAGGCCAGCAAGAAGAGAAAGGAGCAGCAAGGACAAATCCTGGCCTTTCAAGGGAAGAAAATTACATTTGATGATGATGACTAAAAGAATATTTTTTGTACTGAATGTTTTCCTTTCAATATTATTTAGGTTATGTTCATTTTACGTCCTTCTTCGATATAAAGTCTATCACTCAGAGATGAACACTTGTCTGAGACCAGACCCAAGATGGTGTGTTGATGGTTCTTTGTGAATGTTGCTTTACTGACAAAACCTAGATGTTTGAGACCTAGGAATGTGACAGTAAAATTCTCTTTCAATATTATTTGTTCACTGTATCTAAAAATGTTCAAATGAAGTCATTCTTTAATAATATATGGGAATGGACACTTAAACATCATGTATTTCCTGGTATAATTCGAGTTTTATAAAAGTGATGCAGTGTGAGATGCTTATTTCCACCTAAGAGAACCTCAGAT
Organism: Apricaphanius iberus; assembly: GCA_028564705.1. Lineage (NCBI taxonomy): Eukaryota > Metazoa > Chordata > Actinopteri > Cyprinodontiformes > Aphaniidae > Apricaphanius > Apricaphanius iberus. The sequence goes on along the minus strand of JAPXFQ010000717.1, from coordinate 3,283,886 downwards.
TAAAGTTAAGAAGAAGTAAAAAATTACCCTGTTAGGTAAGTATAATTAATGGCAAGGTCTTGAGCTTATTTTGCCCTTATAGCCATGAGTTTCTCTAAACGTTCTAAGCTGTGTCTTAGAAAATATCAAATACAAAGATCTGTGTATACAAAGTGAGCAAAATCCAATATTCGTTGTAACTACCTTTTGTCTTTAAACCAACGGCAATTCTTATAGTTACACAAAGAAAGGGATTTTGTAGCATTATAGTCGGGTGTATGATCGAGCAATCATATCAAACGGATGCTAATGATCATCAATGTCACACGTAGGTTGGAACACACTGACTAACTGAAACGAAAACAGCTTTGGGGATGACTTAAAACTGGGTGAGGAAAAGCTAAACTCTGCTATCAATGTGAGGTCCAGAAGATAATTTCATGTCATGACAAAGTTTTGCACAGCAACAAGACACTAAGTAATACTGAATCAGCAAGGTCTTTCCCAGACAAATATTTAAAAGCAGAATGGGGTTTCAAAAGGTCCCGTTCAAGCTGTCGAAGAAGCACAAGGGAACGGCAGCGTTGACGATTGTTCAGGATTGTAGACTCGGTGGTCAACCAAGGAAACTTGGTGCAGATGAAACCCTTCGAAATGATATCTTGCTTTGCCTGGCAGAAACCAGTAGGACCCAGGTGGTCCCATCTACTCTCTGGAAAAAGTCTGTCCAGAAGTGGTCTTGGAAGAGTTGCAGCAAAAAAGCCAGCCCGCCAAACGTGGAAACAAGGCCAAGCGACTAAAGTATGCATGGAGACAGGAATTGGGGAGCAAGAAAATGGCAGCAGGTGCTCTGGACTGATGAGTCAAAATGTGAAATATTTGGCTGTAGATGGCAGTTTGTTTATGGAAGGGCTGGTGAGCGGTACGGTAAGTTGTGTTGCAGGCAACAGTGAAGCGTGGTGGAGGTTCCTTGAACGTTTGGGGCTGCTTACCTGCAAATGGAGTTGGGAGAATTGGTCATGATTATTGGTGTTCTCAATACTGAGAAATGCTGGCAGATACCTATCCATTATGGAGTACCATGAGGAAGGGTTAGGGACTCATTAACTGCCAGGGTCTGAGGTGCACTTGTCCTCTAAACTGCCAGTTTTTTGGGGGGTGTATAGAAACGAAATTATCCAGTTCACTTTAATACATGATGTCCAAAGCCTTAGTTAAACTTTGTCTAATATAATCCCAAGCAGTTTAGGTCCAAATGTTGTTTAAGGAAACAATATAAACAGCGTGTCCACATAGTTATGGTCACAGAAGGAATTACGTGAAAGTTATTTTAAGAAGTCAGTTTTTTCGGAAAATTTAGTCTGATAATTTAACACAAAAGATGGACAAATTAGGGTTTTATTCTTGTTAGAGCTCCCCCTTGGCCTGTCCGTTGTGGGCTTTCAGGGCAGTCGAGCTCCCCCGTATTTTTTTCATTTTTATTTTTTTATTTATTGACCAGAATGTTTGTCAGGCTACAACATCTCGTGGAGACAAAAAGAAAAAACAATCAAGGCATTACAAAAAAAAAAAAAAAAAAACATTTGACAGAGAAAATAAAGTAAATATAAGTCATTCTTATCAAATAAATAATGTATTACGGAATCAAAAACATTTCAGCAGTATGACAAATAGTTATTCGAAGCCGCGATGCGGGTAGTAATGGGTAAAAAAAAAACTAACAAAAAAGTATATAGATAGTTTATGTTTCTTTTATTTTGAAGGATCCCTCTTACGTGAGCTTATTTCCGGGGGCTGTACTAGTATTTGTAGCCTCCGCCGAGGCGATTTGGCGGGTAATACTCTAATGTATTTTGGTTTCCTGTCGGTGCATAGTCTGAAGCAGAAGCTAAACGATGGTAAAATAATTTTTAATTAGTGGACGAAATGTTTTCACCACTACCAGAAGGGGAGAAGTACTTTTGGAAGCCTCAGGTAAACTTAGAATTCGGGGAAGGGACTGTTGTTTCATCAAGCCAGGAAAACCTAGCCGTTGCTAACTACAAGTAGTGCATGTTTGTACCTCAGGTGATACGCGGCGTCAAATTAAAGCATGAATTGGTTCCTGTCTTTATGTAAAAATGGAATTGAGAAGTAAATATTGAGTCCAATCGACCCTTAAAGACATGTGAGTAACTTTCTGAAGTTGATAAATAGTTGGTAATTTTTTATCAGGCAAAAAGCGGACCGGAGCAGCAGGGCAATGGACCCTGGGAGTCTGGGGATGATGGTGGGACCATGGGGTCTGTTGCTGGGTCAAACGCCCCCAACAGGGACATGGCTTCTCCGTACTGCGAAACCACAGCGTGTAAGGCTTGCTTTTCTGCTCTGTTTCTGTTGAAGACTGCTTTAGAATTACTTTTTTCACAGTTTGTACTTCTTACACTATCCCTTTTTTCCTTCCATTCAGTCTGAAAACTTTCTTATCATACCTACAATTAGAACCCAGTGCAACCATATGTTTATATATAGAGTTTCAAACCTAATGACCAGAAAAAAATGATCTATACTTTATTTGTACTTTTAGTGTTATCCTGTCATGGAAATTCAAAGAAATATTCAATAAAAAACACCTGCTAAAACCTGAATTTGTTATTGAAAGAAAAATAAAACGTTATTCGGTTACTTATTTTTAGCCAGTTTCTGAGAGCCCTTGTGGAAAGTCTAAAGAGTTACATGTAGCAATATGTTAGTATGGACCTAATTTCTTTGATTGATATTAACATGCACACTGATATTGTACAGCTCTGGCATAAGTCAGTTTCTAGATCTGCTAAGCTAAAAACATTTTCTGCAGAGATCTGCTTAAAAATATACTCATTATTGATTAGCTATTAATTATTGCCTGAAGAGATTGTGTGCTCATCCATACCACATTCACGAGTACTAAGTGGGTATGTGTACCTAGATATATATATATATATAGATGCTGGGTTGGTATGTGCAGTGATTTCTGTGTCCAATATTTGTTCTGATTTCAGGATCTCATACTTGTTTGTATTTCTTCTTCTCCAAACCCGCAGCAGGCAAACAGCTGTTTAACAGATGTCGCGCCGATAACTCTCTGGTTCTCCTGACGCAGAAGTTCGCTCACATGCTTAGTCGCAGCCTGGATGGAGTGCTGGACCTCAACTTGGTCTCATCGGAGCTCAAAGTGTCCAAGAGGCGTCTGTACGACGTCACCAATGTGTTGGAAGGGATCAACCTGATAGGGAAGCCGCAGAAAAACCATATCCAGTGGTTGTAAGTACGATGTGAAGCAAATACAAGCTGACAGTTTTTTTTTTTTTTTGCACCATTGCTTTTGACACATTTTAAAGCAAAATAAGAAAGGATGACACGGCTCATGTTCGTCAAGGAAATACTTGTAAGTTGGGCCGTGTAGAACGTAGAAGAAAGAAGTGTATGATGCTAGTACAGCCAGAGCACATCGGTGTCCCTGCATGGGAGTAATGGTGAGCCATCAGTTAGGCCTTCACCAGCAGAGCTTTGGAGGAGTAGAAGGAGAAAGACGCTGTTGTTTCAGTCAGTTCATGTCTGTCTGCAACTATGTAGATGTTTCACCTCAAACTGGTAAAATGGGATCCCAGCTCAAAACGCTCACAGAAATGTTGTTTTTGTTGTTGTCTGCTTCCTGAAAAAGCAAAAACAAAATGTTAGTTGACCACCGAAGACTTTTCATGTTTTCAGACCTACTGGGTGGGGCTGTTTTCGATCACTCCTTTCTGTAATTTTTTTTATATGCGGTCTATCTTTGGGGTTTATGTAAAGCTGATTGTTAAGGCTGATATCCCAGGCAGATAGATATACTTTTTAGCAGCGCATTGATTGTGAAAGACAATTGAACACCCACAGTGTGCGAAACAAATTAAAAATTCAATACAATCCAATGTATATATATATATATATATAAGTTTTATTGACTTTAAAATGTCAATAAAACTCTTCAAATATTTCTTAAACTTCAAATGTAAGACGATATAAAAAACTAATAACAGTAACCTAAATACAAATATATATATATATAATATTTCAGAACACTAGAAAATAAAAGAGATTCAAGTTTCTTTAAGTATACAGAATCAAATAAATCCAAACGGTAACCAGAATATTAGTACAAATAGCTGGTTGATGTAGAATCTTGACTTCAATTATCAAATAAAAATTACTGCAAAGTAAATCACACTACCACATGGTAGTAAATAATCAAATCTAAAATATTTATAAAAATGGTGCATTCAAAGATTAAACAGCAAACTTAAGAGTAAAATATGTGTGGGCCGTCCGATTGCCGATATAGAAAATATTAAATATATCAGCCAGCCGACGTATCGGTCGGTCTCTACTAACAAGAATCTGACTGCATGCTGGAGTCACCTTTCCTGTGCAGTCCTTGTTTTCATAGTAGAAAACGGTTTTGCGGTCCCTCAATCAGCAACACCTGAACTTCATTTCAATCAGCTTTGAGTAGGCTGGTGTTTCTCCAACCATTTAGGACAGGACAAGCTCGATTTCCCAGGTATAATCAAACTCATATGGATCCCACAAATGTTAGGCAATTTATTTAAAGGAATGTTTCCCAACTCTGGTCCTTCAAGCAAACTGTCCTGAGTGTTTTAGAAGTTTTAGAACACATCTGGGGTCGTATTCACAAAGACTCTTCTCTTACCGCTAGGTGTTACTCCTAACTTACGCTAAAAGGTCTTACATAGGAGTTGTCGTCTAAAACCTATTCACAAACGCACTAAGAGCTACTTTTACGTAGGACAAGTTCCTAAACGTAAGCTAAGAGTGACGTCCCGTTGCTATGGAAAACGTCATTTCCTATGTATGAGTAAATAGACGGACAGCAGTGTGATTGGTTGTTGAATGACACGTGTGAAGCCAGGAAATGGAAAACTTCAATGTCAATGAAAGCGTAATTATGTACAGCGCAAATAGCCGAAATAATGCATGATGTGATATTTGTTTCGGCCACGAGACTCACACTTTATACAACTTTCACACAATAGCCTACTTACAGAGAGGGTGAAGTTTAAAATCGTGAAATGCATTATATTAGAAGACTGTGAGAAGAGATGGTATTCTCTACAGTCCCAGTGTCTGCTCGAGATCGCCGCTGATAAAAAGGATGCTGCTGCAACAGGTAGGCAATGTCTGTCATATAGGCATCCCTACATATGTCGCATGAATTGGAAGACATGCACGTTTTCTTCTTTGTGCAGGGGGAACAACACATAGCCGGGTATCTCACAAAGCGGATATATTTTTTACCACGTAGAATGGCGTGGACGTTCAGCCTCGACTATATGAGGAGAAGAGGAGGAAAAGTTACGCAGATAATAGTATAGGGGATATTAGTTTTGTACAGTAAACACACATGAGTCAGGGAGAACGCGAAAAAATGGCGAAAACTGGCTCGAGTAAGCGTCTTTTCATCCTCTTACGCATCTGCTAAAAGAGGGCTGGCTATACTTATTAATAAACATTTAGCGGAATAATAGACACTCAACCAGTAACTTTGATTAATGCATATAACCCGCCAGGAGAGAGCCCTGCCTTAATGAAAAGAATTCTTCATCTTTTAATGGAAGAAGCCAAATAATTACCTATAAGGGGATTGGATCTAAATTTAGTTACAAATAAAAAGATATTGATTGTAAGATGAAATATAAATCAAAATCAACAGCTAGATTATTAAGAGAAGTAAAACTAGAAGTTGGACTCTTAGATGTGCGGCGTAGTCTCCATCCCTGAGTATTAACTGAGATATTACTCCTTTTTAGAATCACTTACGTCCCTAATCTTCTCAGGGAAAAATGTGGAAAAGGTTCAACATTTGAGCCACTCAATCTATCACACCTGGAAGAGATGGCAAATATTATTTAAATTCAAAGAATATGTCAAATTAAAGGACCCATACTTTACTTCAAATCGTACAGATGAGACTTTCAAGATGTGGGAAACTAAGTTTCTTACAATATTCTATCATATGGATTTCTATGGATGCCAGCAAGTAAGAAGCTATATAAAACAAGTCTGAAGTCCCCTCGAGAACTCCATCCTCTTCTTTCACAAATGTTGAAAGTTTATGAAAACCCAAGCTTTAAAAATCTTACTGGACAAATTTACAGGATTCTAAGTAAAAATGACGATCAAAGGCCTCAGACTTTATGTTCCTAGGAGAAAGACTGGGGAATAACTGATAACTAACATTTACAGCAGGAATATGCAAGGAAGGTACTAGTCAGATTTTTTTTTAGAACCCCTCTGTTAATTAACAAATGTAAAATTGTTGGAGAGAGTGTGATGGAGATTTGGCTCATTTACTATAGACTTGCTTAAAAATTCAATTACTGGGACAGTACTCTTTTGCTAGATATACAAACTGGCCATATAAGAAAATATTTTTGTTTTTTTTTGGTGCTAAGAAAAATAAATAACAAGGAGTTGTTAAAAATCCGAACCACCCAGTCTTAAAAAATGGTTTGAATCAATAGAAAATGTATATCAGAAAAAATAACACGTTATTTCACACAAGATGGTCAGTGTATACCAATCAAGCACTTTTAAATAAAACATAATCTAGTTTGAATTTTCTTATATATTTTTTTCTTTTGTAGGAGTGTATGTGTTTATTTTTTTAATTCTTTAATAGAGAAAATGTATAGAAATATTGTCTGTACACTGTGGTAAAGTGTAAAAATAAAAAAATCACACCATGCTCATAGAAGCAGATTGGTTTCTGTGTGACAGAAGCCATACATCCCGCTGGTCACATTTACGCAAAAACTATAAAAACACAATGAAAAGTTCAGGAATTAAATTGATGACAGCAAAAACTAAACACTGGAGTATATACTTGTGTCTTTTGGAAAATGCAGATTTTTTTTTTTTTTTTTTATCACTTTGAATAGAAAATACCCAGTATTCATATAAATTTGAACATGTGACATCTTCTTTAAATTAATGTTAAAAATAAGATAAAAAAAACATGTAATCAATTAGGGCTGGGCAATATGGCCTCAAAACGAAATTGCAATATGATAAAGCATGTGGGATATCGATATGTATTGCAATATATTCTTTTATGTCAAAATGACTGCTTATACGCGTTCTCACTTTCCACATTTCTCCAGAACTTCAAAAATCTTTAGAAGGCCATTTATAGAATATTAATTATGCAAATGCATAAAAAAAATTTCATAACACAAGATGAAGATCTTTTTAATCACATTAAAGCTAAATATAATAAACTAAATTTCAAAATGGTCTTCTTTCCTGGTTATTTATACATTTGATATCGCACCAGAAGACACTTGCAAATATTTGAATTAAAAATCAACATGTTTCTTTTCCATTTTTTTTAGAGGGAAAAAACTTCAGTACTCTCAATATCCAGTGTGAAGACAAACACTAAACCTCAGTATCCTTGTGTACCTGGTACAAAGTATGTCCCAGTTACATAAAGGTATGCACAGCTTGATGACATCAACTGCGATAAGGCGGTATAGTCAAAATCTCTATATTTGGCTTAATTCATATAATTTATACTTTTTTATAATGTCCACTACTATAGCCAAAATTAAAACACAAGTTAACATTGGTAGGCAAACGTTCTTTTTACCTGCTTAAATGATCTTTGATTTTTCATACTTCTGATGGCTTGTCATTTTTTTACATATTCCAGCTGTGAAGAAGGCCATTAAATGGGTATTAATAAAAAAATGTTTTTTTTAAAAAAGGTTTTAAAGTTTTGTATTTAAATTAAAGCCTGTAGAAATCCTGTCGTGGAAAATATGTTGATAGGATGGATTTAAAAGAAAAAAGCAAGTAGCCATGGAACAAATGAAGAAAAAATGCCTAAATGGGGATGGGAAAAGCGTAGTAAAATCGTGGAACCTGAATTAAACCAATAAAACACCCAAGATGGTACACCCCCTATAAAACGTAAACCACCTCAGATCTTGTATTTAAATCTCTTTTTGTCGGAAATGTGATCCATGCGGTCCATCAGGGATATGTATACCTCCAGGGTCATCATAGTGACGCTGCTGTGTTCTGACACGCAGGGGCGCCTCTTTGGGCAACGCTGCCTTCAGAAGTGTGAAGGCTCTGATGGAGGAGGAGGAGAAGCTGGACGAGCTGATCCGAAGAAGCGGCCGACAGATCCGCCAGCTGTGCGAGGAGGAACTCCACCAGAAATATCCTTGATGCAGTCGGCCTCTGAAGTCTAGACCGCTATAACACCAAGGTCACACTGGCAGATTATCTGCTGCTGTTGGATGTTGCACATTTTTGTCATTTTTCAGGTTCACCACAGACATGCTGTGCTTATTTTCCTGAACTACTTGGATCACGTATGCCTATTTGACATACGAGGACATCAGGAGCATTCCCACTTTGGAAGAACAGACCGTGATTGTGATCAAAGCTCCCTATGAGACCCAACTTCACGTACCCCATCCAGAGGAGGTACGTAGATTTGGAGGATCTGGGAAAAACTGCTGCAGGCCCACTTCATAATCAGCTTGTCTTATTTTTCTTCTCTGGTACTCAGAGCTTCCAGATCCACCTCAGGAGCATCAACGGACCCATTGATGTTTTCCTGTGCTCTGATACCCCAGTTCCTATGGAGTGCTCTGATACACCAGCTGGATCGGTCCAGCTACCCACCAGTGGGAAAGATTTCTTTACTCCTTTATCTCCATCTTTCACAATGCAGACGTCTTCTGAAGGTGAGCAGTGCTCCCGTTCTATCTAAACCAATCAGACGCTCACCTCATAAAATGTTCCCCCCATCCCCTCCAGCAGAGGAATTGCCTTAAAATTTTTGTGATAATCAAAACGGTTTTTTTTTTTTTTACATCACTGGGAGAATTTTGTCCCACTTTGTTTAGCAGAATCATTTCAGCTACTAGGGCTGTGTTGAGAAAAGACTTCTGAATCGATTCTTATATAGTTTCTTAGAATCAAATCGAATCACATGTTAAAAAAATTGGTTTAATCCTTCAACATAGTTTGCTCCTTTCTCCCAACTAAACTATGAATCAAAAATCCAGTCAGTCATTTTAAGGCTTCATTCTGAAAGTGGTAATACGTTTTTTCCTGGTAAACTGTTACTCCCCCAGTGTTAAGTCATTGAATTACAGGCATATAATTACGATAACGGCTCAAAAAAAAGTTTTTAATAGCACTGACCCACATCTATATCAAACTGGATCAGATTGAATCAGATCGGATTGTGATAATGGATTCTAACTCTTGAAAATCGGAATCAAATCGATTCTTGAAATTTGAATCCATAACCCGCCCTATCGACTTCTTCCTTGAGTATTTTTTTACTAGAGAGCAGAATTCACAGCTCCAGCAGGTGAAGTGGAAAACCTAACAAAGACGGTCGAGGCATTTCTTAGTCTTGAGCTGTATTGCGAGCTGCAGAAAAGAGAACAGCACATCAGATCCCGAAGCATTTCAAGCTTCATACAGCGTTTTTAACAGTTTTTCTAAACGCACCCACAAATGAAACAACCCTCGATCCTCATCAGTGTGAAACACTCTGTTAATCACAGTCCCCGTGATTAAAAATGTATTCTTTTTGGTCCTACAACAGAATTTTAACAGCTTTAATCGCTACTTCCTGTAAGCAGACGTTGTCTTCTTGATTATATCAAAGTTCACTCAAAGTATCTACCACACATTTAAAGGTCAGTGTGTCATGCTACTAACTGTAGCAACCTGTCCTGCACAGAGGGACAGAGGAGTATATTTACAAATATAATACATCCAGATCATCATACGACCACCATCGTTTTTGGTTTTAGGAATGTTCTTTTTCTAAAACGCACTGACAGTGTTACACCAGAGATGACTTCCAAAAGAAAATTTAAATAATGGTCACACCGATGAATATTTCCCAAAAGTGATCATGTGTTTTGCTAATGTCAGACGGGCCTTGGTGCTCTTTTGGGTCTGCATTTGAGCTAACCCTTGGAACCAATTTTAAGCTGATATTCCTTATTGTTGAACTGTGAACTTTGACCTCAACTGAAGCATGTGAGACCTGCAGAGTGTGTTGATGTTTTGTGACGTCCTGGTTTTATTGTTGGCAAGTTTTTGGAGTAATTCCGGTTGGAATATCACAACTTTTTGTGGGTTGTGGTTCTCCTTGTTCTTCTTCAGTCCCTAGGAATAATTTCCAGACTAATCCAAGGCACTGCATTGCTTCTCATCTGTTCTTTAATTTCTTTACATCAGAGCTGAATCTGCTTTTGAGATCCTCTTGCCTACTTTATGTCACCAGGCTGCTTCTGTTTAAAGAGCAACTCCTCCCCTTCCACCGTTATTTCCAGTATAAAAAATGCAGCAAAAGGAGGTGTAGCAGGCGGCCATCAGTTCAACACGATACGAAGGTGTGGCCCAGACTTGGCTTTGTTTATAGCGCTAGGATGGCTGACGTCAGGAATAAAGGCCGAGGCAGTAGTAGGGCTGGGTTGTTGATCTAATTTTAATCAAAATCGCAATATCAAAAAGCTTCTTTGCAATAATCGTGTAGTGTGTTTGAATCACAAGGCCAATCCTGTCGAAGCACCATGTTGTTGTCAAGCTAACTGGCTAATCAATTCGCAGAAATGTGGTACTTAAAAGCAGGACGCCCATGTTGGTAGGTAAAACAAAAGTGCAATGTCATGAGTGTACAGCTGGTGAAGAATTTAGAAGAAAAATGGACAACAGGGAAGGCTATTAAGATAGACAAATTGTTAACACTGACCACAGAGGAAAACACGGCAACGACATTATGGATAGAAATGGCATCGTGAGCTCAGTAGTTTGGAACTGGTTAGGATATTTCAGAGGGACAACAGCCACACTTAACCAATCTGTAAAATCTGGCAAAGGACCATGTTGGCAATACAACAGTAGCAGGACGCACACTCTGTACGCAACATTAATAGTGAAGGCTAAACTTGTGTTTATTGTGGTTTGATCATTCATTTTTCTTTCTCCATCTTTCTTTTCTTCCCCATCCCAATTGTCTCTCCAGAGGACGCTAACGGTAGCTATGACACGAAGGGATTCTCATACCAAGAGTCTGAGGTGACCCCACACTCGGCACTGGCAACTTTTACCCCTTTGACGATATCTGGTGACATCCCTCAAAAACCATAAGCATAACTACACCGTTTGATCTGCAGTTTCCTCCTTTGGCCGGGAGTGTTACCTCATCAACCTGACCAAAGACGAAGGAATCGCAAAAATGTGCTCAGGCTGATGTGGAGGAGCTGCTTTGCTGAACAGACTCTCTTCGAATCATCTCAGTCTGGCTGAACGGGGATGGAGGGAAAGAAGCAAGCTAGATGCTCAAATGAATTTCTTTGTTTTGTGACATTTGCCGCCCCTGAGGAAACGTCGCTCTGGAAGGACTAAGAAACAAGTTTATTCTGCATCTGTGACGTCTTCTCTCTTTTGGTAAGGAAGGCCAAGCATACTGGTGGGCTACGCCCCTTCCGGTTCTAAAGAGTCCCAGAGTGGCCGAGGAATGAGGATCAATTTTCATACTGGATTCCAAATAAACAGTAAATGGTTAAAGAAACAAACCCAGTTACATACACTCAATGACCAAAAATAAGGTAAGATTCTAGTAGAACAGTTGGAATTTGGATGTAGTTGGAGTATGTGTGACTGTAGAGTGGTGTGCCATCTGGAATGAGCAACACCAGGACTTTAAATGGTATGATTCATTGGTGGCGGGATGATGTCATCGGGCCATTTCTAAAACATCCAACATTCATCCAAACAGTAAATCTGACCGTTAGTACATTCAGATGAAAGCTCGTTTAAAAGCTAAACACACTACTTGTGCTTCCGAGTTGCCCTCAGTTTAAGGTCCATTCGCCCCTTAAATTAATATCCTGTTTCATACCAACACTCTGCCATTTGTCTCAACACTCTTTGCTTGTAAACGAAATCTTTCATATTCAACAAATTTATGAATTTTTCATTTTTGGTAGTCAGATATTATTGATGAAAAAAATACTCATAAAATGCCATTATATCATGTTAAATTTAACTATTCGTTTTTAACGGCTATATGGATTGCTATTTCCAATAATTGGGGTTCCTAGCCCTATTTGGGCCTGCTGATATTTATTGGATCTGACTTCTGATCAAACCAAGACGCAACTGAGTAAACTGCTGTTGATATTTGGAGCAGCATAACCATGTTTGAATCAATAAACTTTGAGCTAATAATAGGACAAACTCATTTGAACGTTAAGTTTTCAAAATGGGAAAAAAATGTCCATTTTATGGACCTAAATAAAAAGTCAACCAGCAGCGTTGTCGCCGTCATTAATTTGTGCTAAAAATGTTAATGTTCTGATGTTTACTAGGACTACACCTATTTAGGTTAATCTACTCTTTAGTAGAAAAAGTACCACAGTTTTAAGATCTAAATGGTTTTAAGATTAAAATGCATAAAAAATGTTCTCTGTTCAGATGACATGTCTTATTACATTTATAATGTTAAACATCAACATTTATGAGTAATTTGGATTTTGGTGTCTGAGATTAGTTAGCAGTGTTGTAATCAAATCACCACATACTTTTAACACAGCGGCGTTTCCGTTGGCTCAAGGGCTCTCGCTCTCCAACAGTCAGGCAATGAAGGACGGATTAGAGCCCTATTTTTTTAACAATCCAGAGAGCCCACGTCTGATTGGTCAAACTCATTTCACCAGAACTGTGCTGTATAGTCTATATAATCACCAGCCAATTCAGCTTTTGGGAACTGCATGTTTTATATTGCAAGACCATTTAATCTAATATTGTTATTTGGTGATTTTGAACACCAGGAGCAACAAATCAGACTCCTGCTCAGGGGTTAGGGGTTTGTCTTATAACCGGAGTGTTGCCGGTTTGAGCGCCGACTGTCTCGGTCGTTGTGTCCTTGGGCAAGGCACCTGACCCCTTGCCTACTGGTGGTGTGGTACTAGTGTCTGGCAGCCTCGCCTCTGTCCGTAATTCCGTTGCTCCTTGAGTGGATTAGGAATCTGTATCGGCAAGAATCTGGCAATATATGTATCCCGATACAAAGGGGACAATATGATATATTGCGATATATCACAATACTATAAGTGACATGATTTATTGTGATTTTTAAAAATGAATTTTAACTGTCACAGGATTCTAAACACTCCAATGTTGACCAGAGTCACTGCAATGGTCAGCACCCCCTGTTGTTCTGGTGTAGAATTGCTTTGCAACAGCGTAGGTGAATAAAAGGAAAATGCCTCTGTCAAGACGTGTGTGTATAAGTGCAAACCTGCTGACGGAGAAGTATAAACTAGGCTTGAGGTCAAGTCGCTAGGTCATACAAGTCTAATTGATTTACAAACAAAATATTGAACAATGCACCCATGCTATCACCAAGCTAACAGTAGCATGTGCAAAATGATCAAATATGCTTAAAATAAATTTGAAAACAAAAAAATGGACATGTCACCTTACGATTGCTTTGGGAATTTATTAAACTTGCCTACTCATCTGACCTAATATAGCAAGCTAACATTAGCTTCAGCTACGTGCTAATTCAAACAATAGCAATTTCACATTTCTCAGTTTTAGTTCTAATGTTCAAGTGCAAGTCATGAGCGTGCTGCTCGAGTCAAGTCACAAGTCCCTTAGCCGTGACTCCAGGACTCGAGTTCTCCATCCCTGTTTGCTAGTTAATCACTGGTTACAGACACGCTGCTTGCACCAGCTTATTGTAGTTTTAAAGCTGTAGTACCTTAATTGTAGTGATAGGTGGCACCACTTTATTTCCCGAGCCATTACAGGCTGTGCTACTTTGCGAGAGGACGTTTTTTAGGGTCAGATTTGGCAGTCTCTCAGCCAGCCAACTGGTATTGGGCAGCAACAGGTGGGAGAGGGGCCTCAATGGCTTACTGTATGCAGTCAAGGAAAACTCCTATCTCTCTGGTACCTTGTTTGCATCTCACTAAAATAACTTTAGAGTAGAAACTCTAGGATTATGGTTCTTTAAAAAAAGTTTTTTTGGCAGACTTTAGTACCTCAGTAAACATACAGGACATTCTAATTCAAAAGCTTCAAGTCTGAATCAGTCTCTTGGAGGTGGGTAGAGTACCCAAAAATTGTACTAAACTAAGAGTAGGACTACTTCAACATATTTTTACTCAAGTAAATCTAAAAAGTAGCTATTCAGAAGATTACTCAAGAGTAAAAAAGTATTTGATAAATATAGGCTACTTGAGTACTGAGTACATTTCGTCTAATATTTTTTATAATTCATCTGAAAAATGTTACAGCCAAATTTAGGTATTTTAGAGACTGAAATGAAAAAAGATACAATACACTTATTTACGTAATTGAACAATTTGAGCAGAAGACACTTTTTAAAAATATAAGACCGATACTTTATACAGTTGGAAATGAAATAAATATGAACAAGGTAAAAGTACGTAAATGATGATTTATGGTGTTACCTACAGTATGTATTCACTTGGATTCAAAATAAACGAGTTTAACAGAGAAATTACATCAGAAAACCAAAGATTTTGTAAAAACAGGTCTCCTTTTAATAAGTTGTAGGTGTGTGTCTGGTCTGGGAAATTATTAAGTATAATGTTAATGTAACTAAATACATTTTTTTGTATTTACTAACCACCTCTGCTCTTGGAAAAATCTAACTGGGACATTTTGTGTTTATTTGTCACATGAACCATTTTATGCCATCAGTGGTGGCTAGTGAGGTTCTGGACCGGCCCATTTCACTCTACCTCATTCTTATTAGAACTCTCTACTCAGCCTCTGTCTGAAATTCTCTGCTTTATAGTTTTCTCAGGTCTCTAGCTCTCATACACTCTTCAGCTTTCTGATTCGTACATTTTGAATGCACTCCTAAGGGTTTGACATTGAACATTGTTTGAGTAAAAATTCTCATGACAGTATTTTTGACATCAAACCATTCAGAGAGCGGTAGACTGGGTGCCCTCTGGTCGATATTAAGAGGGCGGGTGGATTGTCTCCTGATGATCCTCTAGACCTCTGAAAGCGACGACTTTTATTTCTCTGCTGTCACAAAAGCCCTTTTATGCCTTCCATTTAAGGACCAGCCCTACGTTATGAAACAATTTCAACTGTGACAACTTAATAGATGTCAGGTGCAGACGGCTCTGAGGGTGTTAGCTGTGTTTCAGCGCACACTTCGACTTGTCATGTTAGGAGAAGCTCAGGAGAATTTGGCAGCACTAAAGAGAAGTACAGTTTGGTTTTAGTCTGCTGGTTCTGTTTGCCTGTAGTTGTCCTGGTTACCTTCCTAAAACACAAATCAAATTGGATTTATTTGCACTTTTGCAGTATTTAAGTGTATTTCTCATGTTGCATAGGTATAAATAAAGGGGAGAAAATACTTTATACATAGCTGATTTTTCAAGTTTTCCCAAACACATAGAATTTAAAGGAATTTAATTTTTCATCATAGTACACCTGAAACTTAATATTGAAGGACTTTTAAGTACTTCATTTGAATTTTGTTGCAAAAAATGAGTATCTGAGACAACGGGAATGTATAACTTCATATTTGGTTCATAAATAGGGCTGTGTTGGAAAAAATGATTCTGAATCAATGATTATAAAAAATGTAATCCTATCGATTCAAAAGTTCAAAAACTGGTTTCATTGCTTTAGCCTGTCGTTTTTTAAAGCTAATTTTAGTTCCTAAAGTGTTGATACCGGTTTTTCCTGGTAAAGTGTTACTTGCCCGGTGTTAATTCATTGGATTGCTCAAGCAATATCAAACGAGAGGGAGTGCATATTGTCCTGCGACCTCGTGCCTATGACCAAATCACAAAAGTGGGGATATTCGGCATAACAGAACGACCTTGAGTGTGATCTTGTTTTTAGATAGTTCTACAAGATCATTTTATTTTTTAACAATAATAAGAGACGATATGGTGTAATTTGTATATTTAATAACCTATTTAGCTCTGCCAACACAAATGGTTCCAACTGGAAGGGAGACCAGGCTGTTGCCAGGCACTACAAATATTTCCTATATATAAATATTTCAAATTAAACACATTAAGGTTCATTCCCACCGCATTCTTTGTAACCGTCAAACTTTCACAAACTTCCTAGTTAAAACAATAACTTAATGTCAATAGTTTTGAACCTTGTCATTTTTAGGGCTGCAGCTAGCAAAACACGTAGGTGTGCCTTTCTCTGCTGGATGTTTTATGGTGGATCGTGGATGGCTAGACAACAGCGACGTCACTACAGTAAGACGCTCTGATTGTTTAACGCTCAGGTGACGGAGGTGAAGGTTCAGTTAGCTTATCTTGTGTTGCAAGCTTTGAAGCTGGGAAAGCAACAGAAGTTTCAAAACGTGTCTCAGCGGCACACAAAGCACCATGGAGACTCTGACAGACTCAAGCGTAGACTTAACATCTAATGCTGCATTCACACCGCCCCAAACGTCAGCGTCAATTGTCGCAAGATTGCATGTAAAGTCGATGGTCGAGTACGTCAGAGGTCCATCAGAGTCTCTGTGGTGCGTTGGCTCCGTTAACTTTTCAAGCATTACTTGCTTTGCAAGCAGCAACGTAGCAAACGCAAGCAACGCAGAAGTTCAGCCAGTTGAACCTTTGACGGACTTGACACAGTGCGTCAACCAATCAGAGCGTCTTGAATGAAGCGCGGGACCAGTGAAAACAATTTTCAACAAACGCAGATCTCAAAAATCAGAAATAAGACTTACCGAAGACAGATGGACAGGCGCTCCTAAGGAGGAACAGAGCACCTGTGGTTGGTGTCCTGGTAGGAGATTTGAGCTCCGATGCGGCCTAGGAGGTCGTAAAATTAGGTGCGCGGGACAGACGGAAGTAGCACTGAAAGCGAACCTAATCCAAAAGCAGCTCCTGGAGAAAGTGGTTAAACTCCCCAAACTCAGAACGCATCTGAAGATTGAGCGCTGATGCACCCGATATCAATGTTGTCTATCTTTATCTAGCAAATAAAGCCAAGCCACTCTCTCATTACGATCCTCCATAGTTCAGAATGTACGGCCAAAGAGGAAACCCTCACTCTTTTTTGCTTAGAAGCAAACATTGGAAGCCGAAAAGTACATGCGTTAAACTACTTGCGTTGGGTCCGTTGCTTGACGCAGACAAGCATAATCTTGCTGTTCTGGGCGTTGTTTTAGGCAGTGTCAGTGCACCATTAATGCCTGTAGAGCGGAGTGATATTGTCTGTAAAAAGTCCCAGTGCTGTTGTACTGTAATATAAGCACTCAAGGAATGTCTCTTGTCCAATTAACATACTGGGTTGGAACTAACTTGTATTAAGGGATATAATTAAAGGTCCCATATTATGCAAAATGCACTTTTTCATGATTATAAGTTACTGTGGAGACCCCCTGAAGTGTGTGATAGTCTGTGCTCTCAGTATCTCAGTATCTCTCCTTCCCTGCATTTCTGTGAAAGAGCCTCCCACAAGCTGTTTCTATTTGGGTCCTCTACATACGTATGTAGAGGACCTGGCCCATCCCACTAGGCCGTCCCACTTTCACCTGTGAAGATAAGCCCTCCTCTAAGCTACTGCCGTCTGCCACATTGAGCAACACGCCACCGACAATGCCCAGTGGGAAAGGACGACACGCCAGCTGCTCTGTTGCAAGCTGCAACAACCAAGACAAAAGTCTTTTTGCAGTTCCAACACAAGAAGATGTGAGGACCCAGTGGATATCTTTTATTTTTGAGGGAAACTCTCCTGGAACGGTCCCGAAAATACTACATGTATGTGCTAAGCATTTTACACCGGAGTCTTTCAGTAACCTGTTTCAGTTCCAGTCAGGCTTTGCCACTAAACTGTGGCTGAATGTTGGAGCCATACCAACTCTCCGTGAGCCGCCTTCAACATCAGAGGAGGTAAGATGTCATGTTTTACCATGTTTAATCAATGTGAGTGATGTGTTGGCAATATAGACCGAGCGTTAGCTGTGTAGCTGTTAGCTGTGTAGCTGATAGCTGTGTAGCTGTAGCTCTTAGCTGTGTAAGGTTAGTTGTGTAGCTGTAGCGATTAGCTGTGTAACGTCAGCTGTAGCTGTTAGCCGTGCAACGTTAGCTGTAGCTTTTAGTTGTGTAAGGTTAGCTGTGTAGCTGTAGCGATTAGCTGTGTAACGTCAGCTGTAGCTGTTAGCTATGTAGCTGTGTGTGAAACGAAACTTTCTGTCTCATTATACCACTGACGCGTAGTATAGAACGGTCACAGCAGCTGTAGCCTTTTTACATGAATGCTGTTACTATTGGGCATTAGTGAAAAGGCTTTTAATGTTTATATGTTGACGTTAGATTTGCTCCTGAGAACGGAGGAGGAGCGGTGGGTGTTGCGGGGGTTTTGACGGAGAGACTAGACTACATTAGCGGCTGGTCCGCACACTTGGTTGCAGCTTGTAATGCCAAGATAACAAATTTCACGCAACAACAGCTGCTGCTAATCAATGATCATTAATGGGGGGAGAGCTGTAGGCTCAAAAAAGAGTGCACACGATACAGTTTGCTTTTATCGGTTGAAGCTCCAGAACAGGCACAGACACAGTGTGCAAGACTACTATGCCAACTAAAGCTTTTTGTGTACTTTACTACATGGAAAACATACTGTAACATGGCTCTGTTACATGGCTATTTTATCAGTTTGGAATATCGCGCTCCTGCTAGCGGCCATCATTACAAACTCTGACTGCGTTGTCATGGTTGCGGGTTGGTGGGGGCACGGCCTTCGGGAGGGAGGGGGCGTGGAAAGCAGCAGCTCATTGCATTAAAGCCACAGTGCAACCAAAACAGCTTGTCCAGAATCAGGAGGTTTCAGATACATGCTGTATGCCTAATCTGAGAGGAATTTTCCTGCACACACGGCAAATATATACTCTGGGGGCCTCATTGAAATATTATTTTTTTCTAAATGTAGCATAATATGTGACCTTTAAGATAACAGCAATAAATGAAAAGAAACCTTTAAATGAAATATAATAATGAAAAAATAAATAAAAAAGAAAAAACGTTTTTAGTAGCACAGGCCCATATCTACATCGGAATGGATCAGATTGAATCTGAATCAAATGTTGAAATTTTAATTGAGATCCATCCATACTCATAAACTTCTGTTTGCTATTACAGAGGTCAGATGTTCTTGACCTGGTTTGCTGATGCCGCCGCATTGATTTTGGCCCACTCCTCCATGGAGTTGGCCTCCATTGTTATCGTCCACTTACCATTAACTGGGTGAACTGCTCAGTATACCGCAATATAGATTTTTAGGTCATACCGCCCAGCCTTACAGCATAGTGTGTTACCAATCTTAACCTTTAAAACAGTGGCCCCAGATCTCTTAAGGTCGTTGACCAGCTTCTACTGTGTATTTCTACCCTGATGACTCTCCTTTCTCATAACCATTTATACTCCACAAGGCAAGGTCTTGCAAGCCCCAGTCTGAAGGAGATTGACAGTGGCTACGTTTGTATGCTGCCAATATTCTGGTTATGGTCACGTTAAGCCCAGTTTATGCTTCTCCGACCGGAAATTTGCACGCAGACGAAGACATTGACTGAGACCTTTTTCTTTATGGCGACTATAGAGCACCATTCTGGTGAAACGATCTCTGGCTGTGACCAATTAGATGCGTACGCTCTCCGTTGACGGAGACGGATAGTTATAAAATGGGCCTCTACTCCGTGCATACTTGCCTAGGTGACGGAGAGCCCTTGCGTCAACGGATAATGGCGTTGCGTCAATCCGTCTCCGTAAAAACGGAAAAGCATAAACTAGGCTTAAAGGTCACTGTAAAGGTCACTGGGGTTTCTGAAACTTCGTGATAAACCGTTTACATGCCTGAGCAGAGAGAGTTACTCCTGACCTGTATACATGGAATTTGTAATCAATTAGCATATCCTGATATAATATTTACTGTAAATATCATTATCTCAGTACTTACTGCCATCAGCAAAAGACATTGGGCCTGATTTATCAACTGTTTGCGCCTGTAAAACCTGGAGCAATACGTTTCCCTTATCTAGTATCTGAATATGCAATATGGGCGTTTCTGTAAAAAGACGCAAACTATTGAGAGGAAAACAGGCACATAAGTAGGCGTTCCAGGCGCATGTGATTTACTAAACATGAAAATGTTTGCGCCAGCTATTTTGACGTCTATTTTTTTGCACTTCTGAAATACATGTATTAATTTTGCGCCAACACATTCAATATAGGTTTATTATTGACAAGCAAGAAATGTCGTTCACACACAATATAACCTAATAGTAATTTGCACTCTAATGGCCATAAACCTGATGGTTATGTAAATATTTATCTGTTTTTCCCTACAAAGACTCATCATAACTCACTGCGCTCTCATCACTTCTCCACCTGGTGAAGAAGTGCTGAGTTATGATCCTTGTGGATCCTCATTAGTTTCCTCTGTAGTGGTTAACCTTGATGGATTCCAATTAATAAAATGTAGTAATCATATACAATACCACATTGATAATTTCCATTCTATATGGCATTTTAAAAACAAAATTCAGGCATTTCAGATTATATATTTTCGAGATGACATTTTCTTTTTCTCCTTCAACATGACATTTAGAAGCCATGACAAAGTGCGGTGCATGGAAACATCAGTGGAATATGGACATGTTAGTGACCTTGTTTTGGACATGATGCTGGACATCTGACTCTGGATTATGATGAAGCACAGAGCAGCACATCTACACCTCACGCATTAAGTTTATTACTGACAAACGAGAAAGTGAATTCACAATAATCTAATATTAATTAACACTAAGCCACAGAATTGATAGTTATGTAGTTTCCCCCCCCCTTTATTTTGCCAAAGACTCATGAATCCATGCACATATTCCTCATCTCTCTGTGGTGCAGCTCACGTTAGCGGCTGCAAACTGCCCATTTGACTACTGCTACTTGTGCCTGATATGAATTGCACACGCAATCTTGGTAAATCACCCGCAAATTAAGGACAACCCACTCGCGCAAATTTTTAGTGCCGGGCACAATTTTGCGGTAATTATCAGGAATCTTTATAAATCAGGCCAATTATATTCAAGGTTTTCACCACACTAAGAAATAAATTTGTTTCCTCCTGGCTCAGAGTGTGGTGCTGTGCTTTGTCTCACCATGTTTACCTCCACTTCCTGTTTACTTCTGTATACTCCACACAGGTTTTTCTAAGTTCCTCTACTCAAAAGAAAAAACCCCAAATATGAGCATATTCAGGTTTTTGCCGGTGTTTACATGGCCGTGCGTGACCGGGTTATTGCTAATATTCTGGTTTTGAACAGGTTATTTGGTGCATGTAAGCATAGGCAGTCATTTTCTAATTATTCCACCAACCGTTGTTTTCTCACCACGCTTTGATTGTTGTCCTGTAGGTCCTCCCCAGTCTTGTGTAGGTCTACGATTTTTTTCTCCTGGTAACATTACACAGCTCTTTGGCTTTAAGTGGAAAATTTGAAGTCAAAGTGAGTTAGTGTGTGGACAACAGGTGTCCTTTACAGTTGTGGCAAAAAGTTTTGAGAATGACAGATATTAGTTTTCACAAAGTTTTCTGCTGAACTGCTTTTAGATCTTTGTTTCGGTTGTTTCTGTGATGTACAGAAAAATAATGACAAGCACTTCATACATTTCAAAGGCTTTTATCGACAATTACATGACATTTATGCAAAGAGTCAGTATATGCCGTGTTGGCCCTTCTTTTTCAGGACCTCTGCAATTCGACTGGGCACGCTCTCAATCAACTTCTGGGCCAAATCCTGACTGATAGCAACCCATTCTTTCATAATCACTTCTTGGAGTTTTGTCAGAATTGGTGGGTTTTTGTTTGTCCACCCGCCTCTTGAGGATTAACCACAAATTCTCAATGGGATTCAGATCTGGGGAGTTTCCAGGCCATGGACCCCAAATTTTAACGTTTTGGTCCGAGCCACTTAGTTATCACTTTTGCCTTATGGCACGGTGCTCCATGGTGCTGGAAAATGCATTGTTCTTTACCAAACTGTTGTTGGATTGTTGGAAGAAGTAGCTGTTGGAGGCTGTTTTGGTACAATTCTTTATTCATGGCTGTGTTTTTGGGCTAAACTGTAAGTTAGCCCACTCCCTTGGATGAGAAGCAACCCCACACATGAATGGTCTCAGGATGCTTTACTGTTGGCATGACACAGGACTGATTGTAGCGCTCACTTTTTCTTCTCCGGACAAGCCTTTTTCCAGATGCCCAAACATTTAGAAAGAGGTTTTATGGGAGAATCTGACTTTGCCCCAGTCCTCAGCAGTCCATTCACCAAACTTTCTGCAGAACATCAATCTGTCCCTGATGGGTTTTTGGAGAGAAGTGGCTTCTTTGCTGCCCTTCTTGACACCAGCCCATCTTCCAAAAGTCTGCGCCTTACTGTGCGTGCAGATGTGCTCACACCTGCCCGCTGCCATTCCTGAGCAAGCTCTGCACTGGTGGCACTCTGATCCCGCAGCTGAATCCTCTTTAGAAGACGATCCTGGCGCTTGCTGGACTTTCTTGGACGCCCTGAAGCCTTATTAATAATAACTGAACCTCTTTCCTTGAAGTTCTTGATAATCCTATAAATTGTTGATTTATGTGCAATCTTAGTAGCCAAAATATCCTTGCCTGTGAAGCAATTTTTATGCAACGCAATGATGGCTGCAATACTAATTAATTATTTGTGAAATTATACAATGAAAATTTTTTGGTTTGTTTAGATTCCATCTCTCCTGGTTCAGGTGTGCTTTCAATGAAATTTATAGACCTCTCCATTCTTTGAAAGTGGGACATTTTGAAAAATTGGTGTATCAACTACTTAGTTTTCCCTGCTGTATGTACATATTTACTTTTCTGTCATCAGTTGTCCTTCTGTTTCTGTTAGCACTGAAATACTTAATTGAATTAAAAAAAAATTGTATGTCTAGACTTGTATCATCAATGTTATACAACTTCGAACAATTCTGTATTTTATGAAGTCTGCGTTTTCTTGATCCGATATCATGACCTCTGTCCTCAACTTTTGAGGTTAAAAGAACTGAATCATCTGTTGTGACACTGTTAAAAAATAACATCTAATATTTTTTTTTACATTAAATAAAATTTCGTTCTCAAGGATCCAGCCAGTCTTTGTCCACATATACACACAGAGGTCTAAACTGTTGCAGTTGAAAAACACAGGTCACAACTGACTAATCGGTACAGTAACCTGACTATTCCAAACTCTGTTTGGTTTGGGTGTCCTATGCTAGACAAAGCTGCGCAAATCTCTAATTATTTAAAAGAGAAAATAAAGACAAATTTTGAGCAAATTTGTTGGAAGTTAAAATATTCCTTTAATACTTTTTATTCTTGGCCTCTGTTCTCTACTTCACCTTTCTTGAAACACCTCCAACTTTTCTCGCCACTCTTTAATTGTTGTCATACTCCTATGTGAAATCCTAGTGCAGTGTTTATCTGACGACACTAGGGGGCATCGAGATCCCACACAATTGAAGAATATATATTGCTTCTACAGGTTAGTGTTGTTTTCAAACAGCGAGATGAAGTGTTACCCGTTGGTTCTCAGACATCAACCGTTCATGAATTCATGCGGAAATGAGCTGAGGTGAAGTGTGGAAGTTTCTCTCATGTTTTCAAGAGCGGAAAAGAAGCTGAAGGTGTTAAGCTGAACACCTGCACACAGTGACTGTCATTTCATGAACAAATTTCATCTCAAGCTTTTTGTTTAATGGGGTGTGTTTTGTTAAGAAAGACACATGGTGATGTGATGCTGCGGTAGATGACCACAGAACATCTGATATAAGAGGTTAAAGGTCAAAAGCTTTGGAGAAACCCTGATTACATTTTTTTAATGATGTGAAAATTAACATTTTTCTAAATGGAATATTTTTTACTTTTGTATAAATAAAAGTGACCCAGTTAAACCCAGAAAAAAACATTTCATGACTTTGTGAATTTCACCTTATTGATCACTATGTTTATATTTTGACTGAAAAGCAGGATAAATAGTTTTAAAGCTGTCCAGTGTTCACCTTTCCAACTTTTCTCCTACCTTAAGGGTCCACAAATGACACTCTTTACCCTCAGCTCTTTGTCTGAGCCGCAGCATCTTTAGAAAAACACATCATCGGCCCAAACCTGATGATGTAATCCTTCGGGCCACCCCGCAGTATCCCGATCCGTCCGTAGATGGCAGTGTTGCACCGGGGGAAACGATAATCCCTCCTTGAACTCGGTCAACTCAGTTCCACACAAACAGCGACACACTCAGTCTGAGTTCATGGAGAGTCACTGGATCATTGCTGGTATTGATTCATGTGTGGTTCTGATTTTATTCCCCCCCCCCCCCCCCCCCCCCCCCCCCCCCCCCCCTTCTGTTTCACTAAGATGTGTACGTAAAGAGGAAAAGAAAGGGCCTTGGATGTCGGCACACTTCCCATTCCAGGAGTTAAACAGCATTCAGTACTGTCTGTCAATCAGCCAATCAATCGGTCCATGAAGGTTTGTTCTTAAAGTGCTTTTCCTTGTCACCTGCAAACTAATGATGCACAGTGGGAGGTTTAAAGTGCTGAGCAAAACGCACAGATGGCTGGACTTTAACAACGACATAGGGCAGAGTCTCCACTTAAGAAATCATCCCTCAAGGTTTTTTTGTTTGATTAGTTTTTTTGACTAAGAAGCAAGTGCAATCAGTCCTGACGTTGCAGACTGTTGGGCCCGTCCGGGTATCTGTTTGTAGCCAAATAATGGTAACAGCTCCTGAGTCGCACTGCACTCCATTCGCCCTGTGCTGCTTTTCTGACTACTGGAAACTCAGAGGCTGGAAGAGAAAACAAAACTCCGAGAGGGTTAAATAGGGAGCACGAGGGAGAGTGAGAGAGCGTACTACTACGCCTATCATTGGCGGTGGAGAAGCACGCGGCGCCGACTCGGCCAATCGTCAGCCTTCGCGTGGTTTTTGGGTTTATGAATGAAGCGGATGGTGAGAGAGACGGAGTGGTTTGATTCACCACCCAGTAGCTCTGTTTTAAAAATAAATAGAAAAGAACAGGTGTACCTGCAGTTTGACTCAGAGTGGCTGTGGATCTGAAAGGAAGAGTGGAAGGCAGCAGCTGCATGTGCAGAAGTCTGTTTTTGGTGTGTAAAGCACAGGAAACTTTAGTTTTTCAGAAAACAGCTGCTTTATGAAATAAAAATGTGTATTTATATAAAAAGATTTCTCATATTGGGGCAAAGTGTAAAGCAATGTTGATCTCTGCAGCAATAAAGTGAACTCCATTGCTGAGCAGAGTTAGGCCTTTGTAGGCCCGGAGTAATCTGGGCATGTGTCATCTTGTGTTTTACTTCCTGGATTGTGCAGCATTAGACAGTCGAATGCATAGATCAGTGGAGAGGGTGAAGAAGGTGTGAAGATGGGATTTATTTTCTTTTTGTATGCGTTGTATGTGCAAATGGTGCCTCTCTTTAGCTGTACACCCAAGACAGGTTCGTCAAAGAATTGCAGAACAAGCCACCCTGTAAGCACACACCTGGACCGACCCAAGCACAGTTAGACTCACTACGTATGTGTATTTGAAATTTTTTGAAAATGTTTAGCAAGCAGAGTCGCAGAGCTGGTTGCTGGGCTGAACCAGCTTCTCGACTCATGACCAGGTTGTTCTCCTCGTTAAAACCTAAAGCTCATAGCACACCTCCCCTGTAAGCCTGGTTCACACTGGTCACGAAAGCAGCACGGAAAAAAGCGCTTCTATTTTCCGCCCTTGTTAACCTATGTAGTAGTTCACATCAGGCCGTGAAGCGATCGTTTCGGCGTCTATTTTTTCGCGAGCAATCCGCGTCAATTCTGGCAGGAAGTCCCACCAAGACAGACAAGACAATCCAGTCAATTTTGAAAATGAAAACAATTTTTTTAAATAAAATACAATGGATAAAAAATGCAATCACATTTATGGATCTAAAAAGACGATGGATATGATATAGAGAGCTCTCCTTTCTACTACCAGTGGGAAACAGGAAGATTAAATATGTTTAATGTAAAGAGTAGATAAACACTGTATCTAGGGTGTGTGTTTGTCTCAACAACCTGATAAATTAAAGAAGTGTACAAACTTACTGGTAACGGAAACATGGCGTAATGATTTTACGAGCTTACTTACTAAACCATGATTAAAAAAATACCTCTGAATTAGGGCTGGGTGGTATACCGAAAATTTACCGATACCGAAATTTATGACCGTTGCCAACGTCATTTTCCCTGTGCCGGTAAATTCTTTATGTAAAAAATAAATAAATAAATAAAAATGTTTGAGTTTAGCGTTGCTTCTGTCCCTTTAAGAAATCAGGAGTGCCTCGAGTCACATGATTACCCACAGTCATGTGACATACAAAGGCAATAATACACAACTGAGGGGAAAGGCTGCTAACGCAGCTATTGTGTGGCTATATTTAGCAAGAGTTTAGACTCTACTACCAACTGTTTTTCAACTAGCAATAAATACAGTGACTTTTTAGGGTGTTATTGGATACTTACGGTGCTTACACACCGAACATATAGACCTAACCCAAAAGCGTGACATGCCGCACGCTGGTTGCTTGCCCTGAAGCATGTCCAAAGCGCACTGGTCACGCTTTAAATTATGCAATTTTCATGTGCGTGAAGCGGAAATGTGGAAGTTTCCTCACCGGGACAGCTCCTCTGCCCTCCTCCTCCCTCCTTCTCTCGACCCTCCGGGAGCTCCCAGTGGACTCAGGTCTATGAGCTGACCACATTAAGGCCGTTTTCACATGTGTGGCCGTACCAGAAAACGGCCAGAGAAAATGCTAATTTTTTCTGTTCACATGTCACGGATCTCTGCCCGTATTTGAATCCAGTGTTTTACTACAAATAAACAGCAGGTGGCGGTATACAAATAAGTCTGTAGTTCTCCAACAAACAAGGGAGTGAGAAGTACCGACGTCATAAAACGAGCGACAGCCTAGAATGTAAACAAACTGGTCTACTGGTCAGCTGCTACCTGAAGCCATCTACAGGGTGAGTGTTGTAGTAAACACGCCGTTTTGTAACCTGCTGTTTTGCTGTGGGATGCTTGAATCGCGTTGTTTTGGTATTTGTATGGTCGCGAGGTGATTCTGTAATTTCGGCCGGCGGTGTCGTCATTTCCGCGTGGAGCGTGTCTATTGTCTTGAGTACGGCCAGAGTACGGGTTGTGTTCACATGATCCGTGGCCGCCCGTACCTGGACTCGGATACTACCTCCAAGGCAGGTCTCTCTGGCCGTATCCTGGCACGGTACAGTCTGTGTTCACATGGTACGAAATAAGTGGATTTTGACCAAATACCGTACCCGAGTACGGACTCCCGTACCATGTGAAAGCGCCCTAAATGTTAAGACCGCTCCTGCAGGGGTAGACCCAGTCGAGCAACAGCGGAGGGATCAATAAACATCCCCGGCTCCTCTCCCAGTTTGTGCCGCGAAGGTCCAAGCTTTGCCCGCCGACACACCAACTACCAAGCTGAGTGGCTGTCAAACTGTCTGCTGTTAGTAAAAGTTTATATGTGAGTGCTTTGGTGGAGACATTACCAGGCCCGAGTGTCTGGGTGAGGAAGCTGTTTTGCGGCCACAACGGCTCTTTTAAGAGCCACCCACAAACGTCTTAACAGCATTCCTGTCTAAATAGTTTAACCTCTTTATAATGCTTATTTTTTATTCTGGTCTCTGTATAGAAAACAGCTTCTTTAAACTGGACTCTAAGAAATACAGAAACGAGTGGGAATCAAACACAGAATTAAAAAGCTTGTTTGAACCGTTCAATAGCAAGAACCCACACACATTTTACATTTTAAATAACCTTATGTAAATGTGGCCACGACCGGACATTGACTGCAGAAAAGGGCGGTGGTTTTGTGGTCCTTGCTATTGCCCTCTTATCGTTATCGAGGTGAAATGCTCATCGTACCTTGATATTAATTTTAGCTCATATCACCCAGCGCAGTAAACTTTTTGAATAATCAGCTGAGCAGAAGCACTTGTCGACCACTGCAGAGAAATGCATGTCTGGTGTGAAAAGGTGTAGCGGCAGATAGAGCATGATTTTCCTGAGCGCGCCGCTTCCGCGGCCAGTGTGAACCAGGTGTCAAAGAGCACCAAGACACAAGATGACACTTTTCAGACAACACTTCCTTCCCCTCACTGCTGTGACAAATTTTTTTCCTCACTTTTGCTCAGTTTAGGTCAAAGCTACTTAACAAGTGGGATTAGCTTCTACGACCCAGTGTTACAACGGGACGTACTACGGATGCAGAACCAACCGTGTTCCTACTGGATAATAAATGCTTGTTCCGGATTTAATGTGTTTGGCCCCTCCATGATGATGTAAAACAGTGCTGGGAAAACTGCTTGATGGTTAACTAAATGACACACCGTTAGTTTGTGTTTGGGTTTTTTTGGCTAGCGAGCCTGTAAAACCGTCAGGTACACCGGCTTCTTCAGACACGCTCCATAGATATTTGTTGTTACGATGGTGACATTAGAAAGCAAGTGTTGAGAGGGCAAATATCCTCAGTGACAGAGTGTGCTTGTAAGCGTGGCCAGTTGAGTGAACATGCATGTTTTTGCAAACAGAGGGGAGAACATACAAGCCCAACAGAGCCATGCTGCCCTGCCGAGTTAGTTTGGTTGTTTTATTATACAATCTTATTTCTAATGATGTGTTCATCCACAGGGAAAAGAAACCAAAACCTCCAGGACTTTAAGATGCTGCCATGCAAACACACTGAGTGGAGATGATGCACAATGGCTCATCATCCTCAGTCAAGCAGTTTGATGTAACAATTGTTGAATCAATTTGCTTCAGAATACTTTAACAGTAAACCTTTTGAATAAACCTGAAATTAGAATGTGTGAGTTCATTTCTTTAAATATATTAATATAATGTGCAGTGACGGGTAATATCATGTTGTAGCAGTCTGCTGGGAATTTTTCTTTCACTGTGCATGTGGCTTTTATTCATCAGTAGCTCAATGTCTCATGATTAGAGGAAATTCAAAGCAACCCGCAAATAGAAAGCACACGTATCCACCCGAAGATGGGTAAAGATTAGAAAGGCAATTAGGATTCCTGACTGCGGGGTAGGTGGTGCTCAAGGTTTGCAAACATTTTGTCAACTGGTAGCTGGATTTTCCAGTGCAACATCATCATTTTTGAGTCACAAAAATCCTTACATTGGTCAACACAAAATGGCTGCTTTTAGTGCTTTTTTCTTGGGGGTTTGTCATATTTGTTCAAAATTTCAGTCTGTAAGGGAATAGTTTAGAATAAGGAGGTTATGGGTAGTAAATATATTACCTGGTGTAGTTCTCTTAGCCATTTCATTTTGATAAACCTAACTACTCTTTCAACTAGCTGGTGGTCAGAGGAGAACCAAATTAAAGGTGGACTACTTGGATGTTTTAACATCTTCAGTTGCAAAAATATTTTATACTATTTAAAGTAATGAAAATTAAGTTGAACTTTTAAGCTGTTTGATCATTAGCAGACACTGGAAATGTATATCATAGAGCAGAATTTTGCTGACAAAAATGTTTTTTTATTTTTTTCATTAGCTGCTCATTCTTTGGCTTAAGATCTGTCTGCTACTCAATAAGCTAGCTGATCTGTTGCTGGACATAAAAAAAGCAAAGGTGACATACCCGTATACTGACAAAACAAAAAACAATTAGTTCATTATTTCATTTTTGAAATATGTATTTTTAGTGTTTAATCTTCCTGTTCTTCTCACATCATGTAGATATTCTTACCAGCCCCACAAAAAAGACAGCCACAAATTGAGCTGGGTTACATCCGCCCTGACAATTCTTCACCTCAAAGGGTGGCCTTCATGGGCGACTGACTCCACCCCTCCCCAGAGGGGATTGACTGTAAGATGTCTCTTTTATTGATCACCCGAAGGGAAAATTACAAATTACACTACGTTTTTTTTTCTCTCTCCTTCAGCATCACTGGTTGAATTGACCAGTTAGAATGGGACTGCTTTGTTTTCAGTTTTTGTTTAAAACAAGAAAAGCGGCACACTATTGCTCGAAGATGAGACGATGTGTGAGATATGGTTCTCTAACAAGACTTCTGCTGAATTTTTAGATTCTCCGTGAATATGAACTGTGTTTTGAAGACTCTTCAATCTGTGGAATATTCTGATGATTATATTATTTTTATGTTTCCCATTCTAGGCAAGGCAACATTATTTGCATCGCCCACTTTCAACAAGGTAATTCAAGGTGCTTGACATTTTTTTATTTATTTTTTTAGTAGAGAAAAAAGCAATACATATGATTAAAAAAAACTATTTAAAACCATACATAAGAAAAACAGCAATTAATAGTCCAGCATAACACAATTATATTACAGAATATGCCTTATTCTATGGCACTTCTTATCCCCCCCCACCCAATTTTTTTTTTAAATCATATTTTATTTGCTTCCACACATTTGAACTAATCAGTGCAATCCAGATATACTGAAAGACTATAAAACAGGCCTTTAGTTGAAAAAAACAGATTCCAATCACAGAATACTAAGGTATTCTTACACTGTTTCCAGATAGTTTCATTTTGTGTGCTGCCATGTCAACTTAATTTTGATGTTTTTCTTTCAGCTGCCCGAACCGCTGCAGGATTTAGGAATGTTGTGAATTCCTCCAACACTTTTGTAGCTATGTTTTCTCAGCAATGCAAGCAAAAAAAGAGGGGCATCCCAAAAACTGTTTCCCTTCTTGCATCTAAATAAGCTTTTAAAACCTATTTACAGGTCATCAAGCTACTGTTCCTCACCTTATCATAAATATAGCTGAAACAGGCGAATACGACTGTCTATTAACACAAAATAAACGCCTCCTGATGACAGTGGGTCTTTCTGTTCCGCTGTTGCCACATCCTTTCTCAGGAGGAGGGATTGCTGCAGAGGCAGTAGTGTTTAGATGCAGTAAGAGGAAGCCGAATAATCGCTTTATGGTGTGTTCACACCGCCCCAAATGGCAGTGTTGCAGCCACAAGATTACACATTAAGTCTTTGGTTGAGGCCGCTGGAGGAGCGTTGCAGTTTCTGTGGCGCTTTGTGAGCATTGGCTCCGTCAACATTTCAAGCTTTTTCTTGCATTTTAAGCTTCTAAGCACCAAACGCTAGCTGAACTTTTAACTGTCTTGACGCAGCACAGCAACCAATCAGAACATCGACGTTGCCTGACGTTAACACTGGCTAGCCAACCACGATCCGCTAGTGTTTTAAACATCCAGCAGAGAAAGGCCCGCCTACGAGCTTTAAAAGCTTCATCTTAAACATGTATCTGCTGTGTATATGCGTCGAACTAGTCGCGTTGCTTGATGCTGCCAAAGCGTGTGGTCTGATCGCTCTTTTAGTCCAACTGAATTCAAACTTTTGAAATGCATGTATACACCTTAGCTGGAATTAAGTCGAACCAAACTGGCTTTCTCTCAATCAAGGTAATGTACCACGATAATGCGGTTAGAAAAACAAAAAACTAGAGGTTCAAATTATTTTTTTCATCTGACTGAAATCGGACTTTTGAAATGCAAGTATACACCTTTATGGAGGACCAAAACTGACATAATTAAAAATAAAAGCAGAATTCAAATATATTGTTTTTAATTCTCCTTATATGTGTAATTTTGTGAAGAAATTTATTCATTTTGTTTTTCCTTTCCCTTATTCCCAGCATTTTCATCAAGAAAACTATGAATTTTGTTTTTCTTTTTACTTATACATGCATTTCCAGGGACAAAAAAGTAAAAAAAAAAACATATTTTCCTTGAAAGAATGCATACAAAAGGAAAAAACTATATATATGATAAAATGCAATTAATAAGTATAATTAAAAGCAAAAATGTTTTTCTCAGAAATGCATGTAAAAGGAAAAACAAATGTATTATCTTTTGCGATGGAAATGCATGTATAGCCTAAGGAAAAAACTTTATATTTTACAAAAATGCACGTAATAAAAATTAAATAAATATATATATTTCTGCTTTTCTTTTCAATTATATCAGTTTTGGCCCTCCATACACCTTGGCTCGACGTTTGAGAAATCCAGAGAAGGGTAATCAGTCAATCAATTCAACTTCATGAAGCTCTTTTCATACAACTCAAAGTGCTTCACTCATTAATAGAAAAGAGACCACACATAACCCTCCATCTCATCCCTCCCCCACAAAGTAGCCAAACATTGGACTCATGACTAGCACTACTTCAACATATTTTTACTCAAGTAAAAGTAAAAGGTAGCCATACAAGAAATTACTCAAGTAACAGATAAAAAATATTTGAATAAATGGCTACTTAAGTAGGCTTCTAAGTAAATATTTAATCATGACATTTGATATGTTTAAAAATGTTAGTTTGACAAAATTGTTGTAATGTGCAGATTCTGTTATTTCAAAAACTAAATTATACAAATAACTTATTTACAAAATACAAGTTAAATTTAATTCAATTTAATAAAACATGCAACTAATAGGTTTGGTAGATATTGTGTAAGTACTTCCTTTGACGATGTATGGATGTACCGTATATTTAATACCTCAAAATGGCACACAAGGCTTAGCAGATAGAAAATAACATCAGAACAACAAAGCTTGTGTACGAACAAGAGTTTAAACTTTCACGTAAGCTGTAAGAGTATGTCTGTGTCTCATGGCTTTTTGGTTAAAATATGCTTTTTTTCATTCACAAAATTTACTCACTTGCTATCCAGATATTTTTCTCAAGTAAGAGTAGAGATACTACATAATATTACTCAAGTAAGTGTAGGCTGCAGTAAAACCAGTCACCAAGATAAATATAACTGAGTAAATGTAACTAGTTACTACCCACCTCTGGAGAAACCAGACTAAGGTACACAGATAATGCAAATATAAAGAACGGTCAGGAGAAGCCAGGCTATGGGGAGCCTGGGCACTTCCCCTTCAGGAAGTGATGAGACTGCGGAAATCAAATGAGCACCAACAAATTTTGTAACAGTCAAACAATACAGTACTCACAAAATGTCATTGTTGTAATCCATGTCTTCACTTGTAGTGCATATTCTATTTTTACTCTCTCTGCATTAGTAGTCGAACAAAAGAAAACCAGCGCGATATGGTGCGTGTCACCATCTAGTGTCACGAGTAACTTGATTTTTAAATGACATGTAAACTCTGACTCAGCCTTTCATCCAATCACTGCCAAAAGCTGGATTTAGAAGTGTATGTAGACATGCTGACTGCTGCCAGCATTTGTTTACTATCTTTCTGACTCAAAAAGTCATTTAAATTAATTCTTATGGTGCATTAACGCCGCACACTTTGTCGGCGTCAAAAAACGCTCACAAAGCACTATTTGACGCTCATAGATTTTTAAGGCTGAAGCTTGCAAAGCCCTTTTCTGCTGAATGTTTTAAACAATTGCAGATCGTGGCTGGCTAGAGAACATTGACATCAGGCCAGGTCACTAAAGTGAGACACTAATTGGTTGACGCTCAGGCGGCGCTGTTAAGCTAGTTCAACTTCTGCATTGCTGGCTTTTGCCATTTAAAAGCTAGGAACACAGGAAAAGTTTAAAAAAGTTATGCGGACATAGCGCCGCAGAGACTCTTAACCCCCCTCTGACAGCCTCAACCCTGGACTCTACATGTAACATTGCCACTCTTGACGTTGACGTTTTGGGCGATGTGAAGAACCATTAGTCCAACTAAAAGAATGCCAACTTGAAATGGCATGTCGCCGCCTAGCGTCACTCAGCTGAAAACATTTCATTCAGTAATTTGATTTTTTTGAGTGAAATGTAAACTGGAATGAAGGCTTCCATTCTGGTTAAGCTATGGAGAGTCGAAGTCATGACTATCTACTTCCGGTCCACGGTGCCCCTACAGTAAAAAAAATAAAAATAAAAATAAAAAAAAAGGTTAAAAAATTAATGAGAGTCAATGAGCGATGAAAGTCATTTTTTTATCTCGTTTGACACATGCCACAACCATGTTATCATGTTATTATGTTATCTACAAGACATCCTATATGCAACTTCTGATTTGTAGGCATTTTAATTGCACATTTTTACAAGCAAAAATAACTGAATTTAAATCTGTCAGCCTGTATGTATGGTTGTTATGGTTAAATATATTTGTTTATAAATCTGATCTGTTTGCCTTGCAGGTTTTTTTCTTTATTTTAGTAAAGTGGTGCTGTAAGTATGCTGAAGAGATTTCATTCATTAAAAATGAATTACAGTAAATCGTAAATATATTGTGCAGTTAAGAGCTTGTTACACCACTAGAACCCGGTAGATGTTGTCACTACTAACATTCCCCATACTAAGGTGGTTGTAGGGGGGATGATAGGCAGATCAATTCACTATTCCTTCCTGCATGAATCCATACCATAGGTCAATGTGTTGACTGTGCATTAGAAAAAGTCATTTTCCTCTGTCATGTAGTCTTCGGGGGCTTGTCTGCTCAAAGGTTTGACCCTCTTCCCAGGAGGCTTTGGATTTGCTCTCAAACGTTAATACCACCCTGGACATATTGGCATATTCGTATATAGGCTTTGTACTGCGGGGCACGGTCTCAGGGGGGTGAACTTTGAGGCAACGCTCCTCATGATGTAGGAGTTGGCTGGATCTCTCACAGCTGGGTCCTGGCTTTGATAAATGTGGAGCAGTTTGCATGTGAAGCCTGGTTGTCTATTCACTGAGGTTTGTGGTTTCTTTTTTGTTGTTTTTCTTTTTCCTGGATAATGATTCACCTGTGAAACAATGACACCGCCATGACTCGTGATCCCCCCCACCCCTATCTCCTTTGGCCATTTACCTTCTTTAGTTCATCTTGTGGATAAATCAAACATTTGCTTAGACAAAACCAGACGTGAACCAGAACCTAAAGGCTTTTAGCCTTTGGCCAGTAGAGACAAAGACCATCGGTTGTTATTTGCATGAAATTTGCATTGGATCCCCCCGCGACTGTTTGCAATGTCAGGAGGCCAAATTAAACTGTGTTCCGTTTAGGCCTGATTTACATCTCATTTGCATTGGAGTTGCTTAACTACGGCTACTTAGCTGAGTGACCCCTGCTGAAACTCCTTATCTCACGCCCGGAAAAGGCAGATAGCGCGACGGGCTAATTTCATTAAGGCAAACAGCCATTTGACTGAGCGAGCGCCTTTGGATGTAATCATTAAAAGGGACGATGGCTTGCAAGCTGTTTGTAATCAGGCTGTTTCAGCGCGCATATGGACATTGTGTCATATTTACTGTAAGGATGAAAGATTAGGGATGGAGGGGATGGCGAGTGGCATCAATCTCACTCAGCATCTCAGGGCAGGGACATTAATCATTGCATCTATGGAAAATCATCCCCATCTCACTCGGCGGGCCACACTCTCCGCACACATGGCGACAGTCACTGGATGCGGGAATGGACAGAGGGAGAGTTAGAGCCTCACTGAGCATTAAAGTAAATATTTAGTCATCGATCCACTGAAGTTAGACTGGATCTTAGATGCCATTTTTGTGCCGTTAATGTGCTAGAATGGACCAGATCGCTTAAGATCTGCCTCTCCCGTGTTGATCATAGATTCTGTTCCAAAAGAAGCTCCTATCACCTCCCCACCACCACCTTCTGATCCCCCCGCACTTTTATATCCCGTTTTATTTATAGAAGGAAACCGAGAATCCTGGGTAGATGGTTTCCCTTGGAAATTATGTGGGGGATTTCAATAAGGAGAATCAATTCTGGTTTGTTTGTGGAAGCTCGCTCACAGACATGAACCGGGGCAATATATCACCCACAGAAATTTCATCATGCTGTTTGTTTGCTCTGAAAGGAGTAAGGGCAAGGCGCGGAAGCCAGAAACAGCCGAGTATCCCACGTGAAATCGTTGCCCTGCTCCATGCTATTTTAATTTTTTTTCTGCTATTACCTCTGCTTCTGTTCCTGTTTATTTCTCAAAAATACATTTATATCTGGTATATAAAAAAAAAACAGTTGTAGTTGAATGCTCTGTCACTCAGTAGTTGTATTCCATCTGATTGAGGCGTTAAAGAATAGTGAGATTGAGTATATAACTTGCTACAATCTTTACATATTGCTGCTTATTTCTGACAGTGGTGTATATGAATCAAAATGTTTAGAAGCTTAGAACAGCATTCATGCCCCCAGAATTTTATTTTATTTTATTATTGTCATCTATATCTCTACAAACCTTTTCTTGTGGCATGGTTTCATATAATTTTCCCCGTTCCCACTGAAGAAAAACATCCACATATCATAGTGCTTTTCCCACCATGTATTTTACTCTGGGTGTGTGGGTCAGGGCAATGTGATGGAAATTGGCCACTGTACAAGTGTCATTCAGGCGGCATAGTTGGTAGCCTTGTCTCCTTGCAGCAAAAGGGTCCCGGGATCAAATCCCGGCCCGGGGGTCTTTCTGCATGGACTTTCCATGTGTGGGTTCCCTCTGGGCACTCCGGCTTCCTCCCATAGTCCAAAATGATGACTGTTAGGTTAATTGGTGTCTTTAAATTACCCTTAGAGTGTGAATAAGTGCAAGCATCGTTGTTTGTCCTGTATGTTTCTTTGTTGCCCTGTAATGGACTGGTGACCTGTCCAGGGTGTACTTAACACAATGACCTCTTGAGATAGGCACCAGACCACCAGCGACCCTGCAATGGATAGATGGACACATGTCTTCCATATAGGTCAAAAAGTTAATCCAAGACTCTCCTACAGAATTACCATGGACCTCTTCCTTGTCAGTTTAGAGGGATGGCCATACTCTTTCAGTTTCCCCACGATGGGTTAGATCTTCAAAGTTTGTGATGTTGTTGTTTTTTTCCAACCCTTATTATAACTTCCCCACAATTCTCTCCTTTATCTGTCTACTGTGGGACAGATGACGCTGTTTGTTCACTACTGTTCTCCAACAAACCTGTGGTTACTATACAAATATGCACTTGTTGCATATTTATATGCGTTGGGCTATCTCACACCATCCCAAAAACCTACTTTGACAATTGTGGTTGTAATGTGGCAAAAACATCCAAGAGTCTTTTACCAGGCTACTTTCTTTTCCCCCTAACCAGTCACGTGCAGGGTGGGTGGCGGGGGCTTGGGCTCGGGCTCCTGTCCCTTTTCTCCAGGATGCCCCAAGTGTTAACGACTTTATACCTATTTAATAGAATCTATAAATTTTTAAATAAATTTTAAGTATTATTCAATCAAAACAACCTGACCAGAAAACTACACATGATGAAATTAACCGCTTGCACTTATGATACCTGATGCGGTTCCTGCACGGCTTTGAACGCAAATGCACACTTTTTTTTCTCTTTTTTTTTTTTTGTGTAATGTAATAGCAGAGGTTATTGACATGAGGTTTTGGATTTTTACCCCTCATGGGGGCGAAGCTGTTGGTCTGCAGGCAGAATCCATGCTTTGCTCTTTCACTGAAGACCATAGTTGTCAAGTCTCCCTTTTTGGGGGGGAAACCCCAGTGTTTTACTTATCTTTCCTGCCGTCATCCTGTATTATTATTATCTTGTAAATCTCTTGTATTTTATGAATTGATAAAATGATCTGCCTCTCCAGAATGATTTTTTACAAGCCTCGCAAAAACTGCCACCTGCAGTAGCCTGAGTGGCAGTTGTTGCGAGGCTAGAACACAAAGAGCGAGAATAACAGAGGGATGAATGTATCTAATGGTAAAAGTTATTCCTGCAAAAAGCGAAGGAAAACCCAGAAGAAGACATGTTAATATCTGGAAAAATTTTACAGCCAATTTACTTTCCTAAAGAGGATCAGGATGAAACACAGTTTGAATGTCGGCAAAGGTAGGCATATCAGATCACTTAATTGTAGTGATTAATTAGTTAACAAGTCTTCTTTCTGTTCAGGCTTGGATGGGTAATGTTTAGGTTTTATCCAATACCGGTGCCAAACCGGTATTTTTGAAATGGTGCCAGTGCTTAAACGTTGCAAGAAACTGTACTTAAAGAATGGAAAACATACAAACTTCTATCAAAAACCCTCTTATTTTTGTTTTTGTTTTAGTAGGGCGATCAAACAAATAAAAATGTTTTATCTAATAAATCACAGGGTAGCTGTGAATCAATCACCATTCCTAAATATGACCAAAAAAAACCTAAGGTTTTTTAGTGGAAATAAAAGGCTAATCTAGATGCAGTTGCTCTCTTTTTTTAATAAATAAAGGAGAAATCAAGTGCCACAGCATTTCAGCATTAGTTGGGTCATATTCCCTGATCTCTGGAGAACACAGTTGCACCATGAGAAGATCTGAAACTGTCTCGGGGCTTGTATTGGACCTCCGATCAGTTTTAACTTGCTTCATAGTAGGGCTAAGCGGTATACCGTAAATTGATGGATACC
This sequence comes from Apricaphanius iberus, assembly GCA_028564705.1. Taxonomy (NCBI): domain Eukaryota; kingdom Metazoa; phylum Chordata; class Actinopteri; order Cyprinodontiformes; family Aphaniidae; genus Apricaphanius; species Apricaphanius iberus. The sequence goes on along the minus strand of JAPXFQ010000717.1, from coordinate 3,245,361 downwards.
AAAATTTATGACTGTTACCTATGTCATTTTACCCATGTCGGTAAATTCAGTATTTAAAAAAAAAAGTAAAGATATGTTGTAGTTTAGCGGTGCTCATGCCCCTTTAAGAAATGACTGTACGTGACAATGCAGCGGCTGTCTTTCTATATTTAGCGAGTGTTAAACTCATCATGCGATTATTTTTCTAAAAGCGACTTGCAACAAATGTAGTGACTTTTTGTGGTGTTAGTTGATACTTTGAGTCTCTAATGTGCAGCACATATTGTTAGTGCTTTAACTCAGCAGCAGAGCTGCAGTCGACCCAGGGTGCTCTCAGCCCAGCATTGCTAAATTGGCCAGGCCAGGTTCTGCCAGATGGAGCAGATATTAACCATGCTGAGTCTAGAATGTTGATACACCACTTTAAACTGTGGCAGGCTGATCCTACCTGTTTTCCGATGAAAATGCTACATATTTTCAGTCTTAGAAAAATGACTGCGCAGTAAAGTCACCAGTGTCACTCTGTCACATCCTTCTGCTTTTTTTAACCCAAAGATAATGCTACATGGATAATGGGAAATTACATATAGTGCGGCTTTCACGTTTCACGTATGCTTGTATACATTTAGACATCAAAGGAGCATCACGGAAATCCTTAGAGCGAGGATTTATATACATAACTAATTTAGTGCAAACATTTACTCACCATGTGGCAAATAGCGCTGCAAATTTTATTCGGCAAACTGAACACTTTCGCATTTGGAGAGTGGCAAGTGTTGATTTTGGACTCTGCTTCTTTAACTCTTTTCCACACTTTCTATTGCTTTGAACCAAAGTACTTTGAGTCCTCTACTTTTGTCACTTCCACTCCCTGTAACTTCACCATTTCGCTTTACCTTCTCATTTACACACATGTATTCTGTCTTGCTGCCACTAATGATCATTCCTCTCTTTTCCAGTGCATACATCCATCTCTCTAGCTTTTCCTCCACCTCCACCCTGCTCTCACTAGAGATTACAATGTCATCTGCAAACATCATAGTCAATGCAGACTCCTGTCTAGCATCATCCGTCAGCCTATCCATCACCTAAGTAAACAAGAAGGAGCTGAGATCCTTGATACAGTCCCACCTCCACCTTGAACTCCTCTGTCACTCCTACAGCACACCTCACTGTTGTCTCACAGCTCTCAAACATGTCCTGCACCACTCTAACATACTTTTTGGTCACTCTAGACTGCCAAATGCAAAACCACAGCTCTTGGCACCCTGTCATATGCTTTCTCTAAATCTACAAATCTACTGCACAATGCAGCTTCTTCTGACCTTCTCTGTACTTCTCCATCAGCATACTTAAAGCAAAAATTGTATTTGCATTATTCTTCCTTTGCATGAAACCATACTGCTGCTCACAAATGCTTACTTCTGTCCGGAGTGCTCCGACACATTGACTGATGTGCTTGTCCTCCAACCGTACCATATATTGTTTTAAAAACCACCTTGTTGCGTCCATCCGCGTGTCCCCATTTATTTTTTACTTCACTAAAACTTTGCATCACACCGGAGGTGAGAAATGCGTGTGTTCATAATAACAAGCTCGGCCTCTGCGGTTTGCTTTTCCCCATTGCAATACCAGAAATTACTGCGCAAAGCTCAAGGCTGAAAGAAATAGAGGAATTTATTAATGTGCCTCAAACTGGATGTGTTTAAACCTTAAGTTTGGGGGGGTTAATTGGGCCCAGGGATCATCTTAGGGTATCAGATCAAAATAAAAGCAGGACTGTAATTCAAAGGAGGCGGGGCATAAACTGGGTGTTTCTCAATGCCCAGGAACCTCGCCTTGATGCCTTGGTCCCGCCCTTGTGGCCTAGGAGATACGTCATCAGGGACCGCCAAGGCGTGTTCCAATGTTCATGTGCTACGGAGGAATCTGTTCTCCGTTTGTTAGCCATTTAGCTAACTGACCAAGGATACATTAGACGTGTCTTGATGCCTTCTCTCGGTCAAAAATTTCCCAGAATACATCGCGGTAGGAGCCGGCAGCAGCTACTTCGGGGGTAAATTTCCATTTTAAATGTAAGTCAACTAATTTTAACCATCGGGCTTATATCTAAAATGTTTTTTTTATTTTTATTTTTTATTTTTTTAGATCCAAAGCAGTTAGATATGGTTGGTTAGTTGCTTATTAGTTACAGCTTCGGTGGTTACCAGGTACTAGTTCGCTTACACATTTGATTTAACCGACATATACAGTTAAAAAAAAAAAGTAAAACGCTCGTTATACATTTCCAGTTCCATGGCTGAAGTAATTTTACTACACTACAATGCTACTACGAGGGGCGGGACGTAAACGGAGCATGTAAGCTGGCAGCCGCGGTCACGTGAGGCAAGTCTGTTCCAAACCATTTTCTTTGACCAAGGAAGGACAGTGTCCTCGGAAGCAAGGCTCCTCGCCTTTGCCTGGGTAGGCGAGGCGCCTTGACATTGAGAAACACCCACTGAGTGACAGACATGACACGAGGGTCAAAGTTTGATTTAAACAGATGCAAAAAAAACATAATTATAACTGATCAAAGTTACCTCTCTTTTTTTATAATTCTTTAAAAACATTACAAACATAAGAAGTGAAAATGTAACATCTTCATAAATTCAGAACAGAAGTAGCTGCTGCAGAAAGCAGAGCGGGACGAAAATCAATGACCAATCAACGACTAATTTAACATTTTGAGTACATTACTGACAAAATAATAATTCACTACAACTCGTAATGTAATAAATATTGTACATCTGCATTTAAACAGAAGTATTTGGACTTAATTTAAGAAGTTAAAATCGAAGAACCTACATGTTAAGTAAAAACATTATACGTGTAAGACAGTACATACTTGCATATAGGCACTATACATGTTTAACAATGTCCTGTCTGAGAAACTCACTTGTCTACAAGTGTGTTGGGCATAACTCAAAGGTTTTGACAAACATGGCAGTGTAAAATATGTAAATGTTAGAGGTCACCACAATGCCCACTATTAAATAGATTAAACTTTGGAGCATGTGAGTACATTTTTCTACATGCTACAAAAACGGCAGATGTGAGAGTGGGAGTTTTTGTGAATACTAGAGCTTGGTTGGGGTAGTGGGATGGCTCGCATCTGAAAATGTCCCTTGTTTGCAAATCCAAAACCTTGCAGGTATGCTGGAGACTACAATTAAGTTAATCACTTCAGACAAAAAGTTTTAACACGAGGAAACATTTCTGCTATTGATGCGACCAGAAGTTGAAAATTCTCAGAATGAGCCGTTTCCTGACCCCTACTACTAGATAAAAGCCTGTCTTTGGCGCACATCGGGTTCTATGGAGTGCGTCTAACCGGACATACTGGGGTGGATGGACTGGCGACCTTTCCAGGATGTACCCCGCATCTTGCCCCATGACTGCTGGAGATAGGCACCACACCCCGCACGACCCTTCAAGGAGAAGCGGAATAAATACTGGATGGAATTTATTTACCTGGACTCTGTGCATAGAATTGAAAAAAAAAAATCAGGGCATTTAAGTGGTCAGAGGGATGCATTGATAATCTGTAAAAATGACAGAGTAGTCAGATTTTTCTTTCACCGCTCTAAAAAACCTTGTCATATTTTGAAAATCTTTGGTTAACACGTCCCCTGCTATAAGTTACTTTGTTTTAAGCCGTTTTAAAATCTTGCTCTATTTGCCCTTTTTTTAACTTGCCACTTGCTCTTCTTAAGTTATCTGCACAGCCCTGTCCATCAACCTCTTGAACACCTATCCAAACTGATGACACCAAGGTCACCCAGGGACCAAGTGTCATTATCTTTAATAAGGTTAACCTTGAGAAATGTTCGTTATTAATGCATGCATGGCTAATAGTCAATAATAGGTCTTGTAAGGCAGATGTCATCAAAAGTTCCTGCACACATTCAGACATGCTTTCATCAGCATCCCATAGACCTATGAATGGATGTCCGAATGAATAGTAAAAACCTGTAAGAGCTGTCACCTGCATGGAAATGTCAAACTATGATAGAAAGCCCTTTTTCTTTCTGCTTAAGAATTCATCAAAAGCTGTCGTACACAATGTACGCACTATTCAAGCATGCTTCCATCATTTAAGTTGGAATATGACTCCTGTTTTCTGCTGGTGCGCTAATCCCCTCTATTGAGGAGAATGAAAACGCAGTTGTTGGCTAAATCCATTATTCCCTCTGTAAGCAGAGCAGCCAGCACTCACACGCTCATTAGCAGTGTTTAAGTGTTTGGTGCGGTGTGAGACGCTCGGCTGCAAGCCTGTGCACGTGCGTACACACTCGCCTTCTTCCTCTAATGAGGAAGAAGGCCTTGAATGGTTCCTATGCTGTGATGCATTAAAGTTTAATAACCTGTCCTTTCGCCTTGCTTTTAGGAACATGCTCCTCAGCTGATAATTGGAAAGATATTTGCTTCTTTCTCTTGTCTCTTTTGTCTAATGGCTGCTTTCACTTCAGCCCGGGTCCATTATTTGCCCTTGAACGAGTATTTCTTCTCTTTTGCTCTTTACTCTGAGCTTAGTTTATGAAAAAGGTGAAAGTGGCATGTTTAGTTTGGCGGCAGTTTTCTCTGTACCATCTGCTACATTTAGCCTGTACAGTAATGGCGAATGAATAGGCATCACCCGTGAATAGTCAGAAGGCAGTTTTGTTATTACATTTTAAGGTGACTGATGTTAAATTATGTGTAAACAGTTATTGAATGTAAAAAAAAAATTTTTTTTAAATCTTGTAGCTAGGCTCACAAAAGATGAAGCATGTTGTCCTCTGCTTTTGATACTGTTTATAGCCTGTTTCATTTTAAGGTAAGAAAAAAAAAACTTAGCGAACCAAAAAATTACAACTAATAACAGAAATTGTGGTTTGTTAAAAAAAAAAAACCTTCCAGCTGAAGGTTTGCTAACAAGCTTTTTCCAGCACTTACTTTAACCTATGCTCTCTAGTTGTTGAGCTAGCATCTATACAGGCTAATTTTCATGACAATGGCACAAACAAGGTAGCTGATGACCTAAGCCTCATTAAAAACATTTTGAACTCAAAGTATTAAGTTAAAACATCCCCTTGAATCTTTTTAAAGCCAATAAAAAGGAGAGGTTGGGGGCAATTTGTAAATCAAAAAATTACCTTTTTCTTATGTCTCTTACACTCGCATTCAGGAGAAAAAAAACATTGTGTACTTGTATTGAAAAGAGCTCCATCCTGTGAATTGTAGGGACTGGAATGTAGCATGATGGTATAATGAAATAACCTGTTGCATAAAGACTAAAATACAGCCCAATGCTAAAGCCTTGTAGGTCAGAGTCTGTAACAATGACCTCTGCACCATAGACACATGGTACAATAACATATCCAACGGCAGTTGCTCTTTGTTATTAATTAAAGCATTGCAAAATAAGAAAACTACTATAGAAGCATATGTGGAAGTGAAGTTTATTGAATTTTACAACAACTTACAGAGACTTATAATACAAAGTGGTAAACACCTTGGGTTCACGGGTCATATCTCAACTCGCTTTTTTTCTTTTTGGTTTGGCAATAAATAGATTTAATAAACTCTTTAAAAGAATCAGGATGAGCTGCCTTTAGTCAACTATGTCAACTCATTGGTTGAACTCAACCTTTCTTTCTTTAAAATAACATTCTTAAACATAGATGCATCAGGAAAGCAGGTTTAAGGCATTTACCTTCATTTCAATGACGCACAATATCTTAAAACAATTTTTTAAGACAAAAAATGGTAGCACCATCTGAATAACAGAATCATTGTCTCCATTTCCTTTAATTTTTCTTTTGTTTCCCCCTCTTTTTTTTTATTTTTTTTACATCAGCTTTAAGGGAAGGTCATTGTTGCAGATTACTACAATGTTTTATATAACAAACATTTGATTTTTATAGTGGCCAAAACATGCTTTCAAGCTGTATTTCAGGAACCATTGGAGTACCAGCCTTGGGGTATGAATTCAGAAAAGCAGAAAAGTTGTTGGGCGGGAGCTGTGGTGAAGTCTCTGTGATTGGCTAGAACTCTGAGGGAAATGAGAGTACTATTTATGAGTAGCTGTATTCCGTTACAGTTACTATTTTTAAAGATGGTATTCAAAATAACGTTACTTTCGTAATGTCATTGGAATACTTGTGTGTTTTCCACTAAATTTGCTCACTTTTGGTCGGATGAACGTTATTATGAACGGACTCACTCTGGCGTTTGAGAACGGCGCTCTTTCGCAGTTCAATTTTTTCAATTGATCCCAGATTTCATTGGAGCATTCCTGACAAAAGCTTGACTAAAGCCATGGTGGTTCAAATGGGGGTAAAGATCAAATCTGGCAACACTACTCATAGAGTCGCACCGTGTATATTTCTGATGTCAAACTGCGAAGTGTGCAGACGAACTCCAGTGATGCTGCTGTAATTTGAAGAATGAAGCAGCATCTTGCCATCTTCCTATAACCACCTAAAATATTTTTTGCAAAGGTTAGTGATGATCCAGCTAGGAAAATTCTTAAATTTTTTTGTAAACTTTTCTTACGGGTCTCAAGCTACGCCGCACATCGACAATGTCAACAGCAAACTTGAAACAAAGCATCCGGCTGGCAAGCCTTTCAGGGTATGTGGATTAAATAACATTTTTTTAAGACAATGCAACGATGTACAAAAACAAAACAAAATCCTCTACCACTCAAAACCAGATAACATGCAAAAGTAGCAGCAGCTCTGCTCTCTTTATCTCCCAGCCGCAGCTGGACAACCTGACATCACTATATATTGTCGAAGACATGCAGCCTTTAAGAAAAATGGAATGCCCAGTTTGCCCATAAACTGATGTAAGGAAATGTAAACGTATTTATTTGGGCTAATTGTTGTACTTTATAACTCAAGATCTAGAATTTTTCTTTGGGTAAACAAGTCAGAAAATACTATACAGAAATTGAAAACTGACTAAAGTTAATTAATGTTTAATTGTTTTGCACTTTGAGTATTGCACTATGAGGTACAGCCTTCCTATCTCAGCATGGTTCCGACCACATATTGTTTAATAATTCCTCAAAAAAAAAAAAAAAAAATGTTTTTTTTGTTGAGAACATGCTGTTTAATAATTCCTCAAAAAAAAAACAGTTTTTTTTTTTTTGATAATATGCTGTATGGGTTCAAAGCTGCAGTATTACTGCTAAAAACCAGTGTGTTTGTTTGTTTAGTTTTTGATCACTTAAAGGTAGCAGTGTAGTGCCAAACATAATTAAATTGTTTTATCTTTTTCCCCAGTCAGAACGTAATGTTTAGCATGCACGCTGTTGTCCTGCGGGAGTAGCTACGAGCGCGTTTTGTGACATTTAATATACTTAAATGCTGTTTTTAAGGGGAAGTATTCGAATACAGGATTCAGCAAAGTAACAGAATATGTTACAAAATGCATTTTAAAGCAGGTATTCAGTATTCTGTGACTAAATACATTTACAAAGTATTCTCCCCAACACTGTACATAACACTTTGAGGTTATGCACATGCTGTTGTATATATTAGAGCAGCTGCTTGCTCCTGCAATAACATGCATTTTACGTGTGATCCGATTTATTGACGAATAGGCTAAATAATTAGTGATTAGTTGATTATCAAAATAATTGTCTGTGGCAGCCCTAATGGTGACTGACAAAATTTTACTTTTGGATGGAATATCACTTTAAGTTCTAAACTTAGCTGTTTTGAAGCATGTGCACTGTAAAAAATAAAAAAATAAAAACTTTGAGTTTACTTAAAAAAGCAAGTCAAGACATTTCACTAGCTTTTTTGAGTAATTTCAACTTAACTCTACCCTTCACTGTCAAGTTGAAATTACTCGAAAAAGCTAGTGAAATCAGTTGACTCAGTATTTTACACTGTGTGTTTGTACGTGTGTATATATATATATATATATATATATCATGATTACTACTAATAATAGTAATGAGAGCGGCATTTGCTGTCAACTTTAACATAACCCACTTGTCACAGTTGCCTTACGCACAATGTTCTCTTTGCTGATTTTATTGGGGGAATGGGTTTGTATGCCCTTATACATTGGGGATTATATAGAGGGCAACTTTATGTGTTGATGCCCTGAGCTGTGTGGCTCTGAAGTGCCTCATGTGCAGTCACAGTTTGTGGAAGTCTGTCCACATTGCTGTTTCACCACGGGGCCATGAGTGTCGCCTCAGTGTGGGGGCTTGTTTAATGTGCTTTGACCCAGAAACTAGAAGTCTGACCTGTTTAGCTTCAGCTTATAGGAAATCATGCTCCTTGGCTCTATCCATCTCTCTTTTTCTCCCTGCCCTCCAAACTTATTTGCGTGGTCGTCCTCTGCTGGCCCTATGTCTCCTCCAGTCCCTGAACCATTCTTTTACACAAGAGCATTGATGGAACTTTTAAAATCTCAAACATCTTAGAAATCTGAGGTCAAATTTATTTATGGAACCACTTAAGCTGTTGTTTCTAATGCCTCATTAACCTAGCTGCTTAAGGCATGTTCAGGCAAGTGACAGAAATATTACTTGCCCAAGTATGTGATGATGTTAGCTCTAAGTCCTCTTAACTTTATATTCTGTGGCTGAGCCACGTAAGCAACAATAGACTATACTTTAAATCCAGATCTATTGTTTCATGTAAAAGTATTCATAGCATTTGAACTAAAATCAACACACTTTAACAACACAACACTTTAACTCAACACAATTTCATGTTTTAGAAGTGCACAAATGCAGAAAATATAAAACCGCTGAAAGCATCTCTGAAATATTTTTCAGAGATCTAGTCTGCCTGAGTTTGAGCTTTTTAAAGCGAGGGAAATGAAAGGAGCTCAGTCTGTAGAAGAGCAAAGCCAAAGGAGTTGAACCCCTAGAGACTTGTGGCTGAATTTTGAAGCAATAGGTGGTTATACAAAGTATTGATTCCAGGGGGCTGAATGCAAATGCAGTTTTCAGTTATAAGTAAATTTGTGTTGGTCTGTCACATAAAATAGTTATTATAGACCATTCCTAAACGTCTTACATAAAGCCTATGCTATACTGTGGGGGTCTCAGACTTGAGCCCTCAAGGGCCTGGGCCTTGAACTTGTAAATGTGCTCTTCCTGGTATAACAGACCTCAATAAATTGGCTGAATTTCATCCTATGAATACAAATCCAATCCTATAGATTCTTTTTAGTTACCTATTTTATTTTTGTGGAAAAAATAAACTGCAGTGCTCATTTCATTGTGAGTTTGAAAACAAATGTTTTAGATGCTTTTCAAGTCCAACTTTTCTAAAGAAAGTTGTCCAGAAGCTAGGAATATCAGTATTTATTCTGTACATGGAAATACACTCACACTTGCCGTACTTCTCTCTCCATAACCCCCACCCGTCTCCCGTTATTGTGACTTATATAAGCTGTGTTTCTGTCTGACCTCTCACGGTGGTGACGGAGAGTGCTGTTAGAATGTTGCCAAGTCAAATTCAATCAGGCTCAGCAGAAATGTGTGTGGCCTGTTGGAATGTGTTACAGTGGGGCAAAACAGTATTTGGCAGCCACTGATTACGCAAGTTAGATGGGGCTGTAATTTTCATCATAGGTACCCCCATCCTCCTAAGAAATCACACTGTATGATTTTCTTAAGAATTTATTTGTATAATGGTGCAGAGAATAAGTATCTTGACAATAACAAAAGTTAACTTAAAAGCATTATACTGTAACGTCTGCCAATAACAGAGGTCAAATGTTACTTGTGTGTCTTCAGCAAGATTGCACACACTATAACTGGTATTTTGGCCCATTCTTCCATGCAGATCGTCTCTAGAGTTATGATGTTTTGACTTTAAACTTCCTACAACGATTCTCTTTTGGATGGAGATCTTGAGTCTGGCTAGGGCACTCCAGAACCATGAAATGATTTTTACATAGTCACTCCATCGTTATCCAGGCAATAAATTTGGGATCGTAGTCATGCTGGGAGATGTAGTCACATTTCATCTTCAATGCTCTCACTGATGGAAGTTCTGGGGATCCAACTCAGCATTCTTCCTCCTCCAGGAACAGTGAGTGCTTTTATACCAAAGAGTTCTATTTTTGTCTCATCTGACCACATGACATTGTCCCAGTCCTGCCCTGGATTATCCAAACGGTCTCTGGCAAATTTTAAACAGGCCTGGACATGTGATGGCTTAAGCAGGTGGACCTTTTGAGAACTTCAGGATTTTGGAAAATAGTGTGTTACTAATAACCTCTGTTACTCTAGTCCCAGCTCTCTTGAGGTCATTTACAATTTCTCTCCATGTAGTTCTGGGCTTTTACCTCTTTAAACCATGTGTATCCCAAGAGATCTTCCATTGAACCCCAGGGTGAAAGAGATTGTCAATGATATTGGATTTATTCAGTTTTCTAACAATTACTCTAGCAGACTCACCAAGCTGCTTGGCTACTGTAAATTGGCTCCTTCCAGTCTTTTACAGGTATACAATCATGTCCCTGGTGTCTTTGGTGAGCACTCTGGCCGTGGCCATAGTGGAGGTTGAAGTCAGACTGTTTGAAGGTGTAGATGGGTGTCTTTTTGAACTTGTTATCTGTATAAGAGTTGCCTTTAATACAGGTAACAAGTGGAGGATAGAAGACCTTCTTAGGCCATGTACACACTTAGCCGGGTTTAAAACTCCTCCAAATATTATCCCTAACTCTTAAAAAAAATAAAAAAATAATCCCCATCCACACAACTAGATAAGTAAGTTCTTAAGCACATTCATAGACATGCCAAAGCTGTAGGGGGCTGTGGTTCCCTTGAATCCTATTCACAAAATAATTTTCTACTGTCTGAAGTCTACAATACAACAGTAATAGAACTTTTAAAAACAAGACAGTGTGCACTCTCTGATCCACTGCAGAAGTTACGATCGCAAAGGCGAAATAAAAGGCAACTAGATTTGATGTTGGTTGAAACAGTTTTTACTCCTAAATAACTCAGAGAATTTAAAAAGTAGTGAAAATTACAGCTTCTTTCAGTCAGACTGCTCTGAAACCTTGCAGCTCGTTCCTGCGGGCGGCGTGTCACTATTTACAGCGGTTTGTTTTCCTCGTCGGACACACAAATCACGTAAGTGACCTATTTTGGATTCGAACCTTGAATTTCGCCATGAGAAGCACTCTAACCTGTATGACCCCAATAACAATTTTTTTAAAGACGTCAGGAAGGATAAAGCATGGAGTGACCTATCTGCTGTTAATGGGCAAGATGGTCAGTTTATTCTAGTTATGAATGTTACATTTTTTCCCCCATTATATATGCATCCTTTTCAGTTGTGCAAGCTAAAAGAAATGGGCCCTGAAGTTTTAATAGTTACACTACAATGAAGTTGCCAAAATAAATACTGTTTAGTGCTCTCTCTGTGACAGCTGCTTCCCTGCTGCTATGTGCCTCATACGCCCCCAGTGGAAAGGGCCAAGCAGCAGAACACGCGAGCTAAAATAAACGTGTTGCTCCTGTAACGTGCTGCTGACGCGTCAGGTAGAAGGTTAGAGTAGTGTTGCAGTTAGCCAATCCGAGGACATAATCTTGCATATCATTAGTCTTACTGAGCAAGCCCCCCACATCTTGGTGAGTCTCCACGCCCACTCGCACACTGAGCTGGAATAAACTACAGGGAATTATTTTTTTTTACAGAAACTGACTTAGACAGCATTATTTCATGCATGAGAACACTGAAACATTCATAAAAACACTAGTGAAGGGGAACTTTAAAACAGAGAAAACACAGAAATTAAGGAATAATCTTTTTAGCTACATTTTCATGTCGATAACGGGCCAAACCATAGGAAGATATATTAGTTTTGTGAGATACCTGGCTACATGTGAACAAGGCAATAGGTCTGTGAGGGCCAGAATTCTTGCTTGTTTGTATGTGTTTAATAATTATTTCCTGCACCCATTACACAAATAACTGTTTTGAAAATCAAATAATACGATTTCCTATATTTTATTTTTTAAATTCTCACAGTCATTTGTTTCTTAAGTGGGATAACTTGCACAGTCAATGGCTGCGAAATACTTTTCAGCACCACTGTAAGTGGGATGGCTTCCTAAAGCAAAGCTAGTATTACTTTGAAAAGATGCATACAGGTCTGCCTGATTATGTGTACTCCAGTAGAAAATAATTACATTTAATGCTCATTAAAATGCTTTTGGAATTTTAGAACACAAATTGCATATGCTGCAAGAGGACGTTTTTGACACTAGTAGCCTTTATTTAATAGTAGTTTGACAGGAAAGAGGGTGACAAGAGAATTTTAAGAAACCTAGCATATGTTTTCTAAGACCATAAGTCCTATCCAGGACAACCGCATCAATGAACATAGCTTCTAAACATGGTGCAACGCTCTACCAAGGAGACACCCAATACTGCTGCAAAGAGGAATTTTGATACTTTAGGACAAGATGAGATTTTAGCTTTCTTAAAAAAAACATAAAAATCTTTTTATTTTTTGTGTCATTATGCAAAAAAAAAATTTGGAAATGCTCTGTTTTGTTTCTTTACAACCAGAGTAAATATGTCATTATTCAGCAGCTATTTTTATCTGGATCAGTCTAACCCAGGACTTGCAGGGTTAACCACTGAGCCGCTCCCCATTTCCTCAACTCTCACTATTTGATTTCATGTAAAAGTTTAAAACCTGTGAGACATTTGGGAGAGAAACATGGTTTTCATAAAAAATACACTTGTTTGACTTTACTGGAAAAGAAAGATACACAATAAGTTTCTTACTATAGAGCAAAGAAAGGCATAAAACTACAGTGGACCCCCAGTAGTGTAGGGTTGGGGAAAACAGCCTCCCATGAATTGTTAAAGGAGACATATGAAAAAAATCCCTTTTCCTGGGATTTGGGGTGTTATTGTGTGTCTCTGGTGCATATACATGCATACAAATGTGAAAAAAAAACCAATCCATGCTGCTTTGCGTGAGATTGGGTTTCTTTATTGATTCTGCATTCAGTCTCTGATTGAGCTGTTCCAAATTTGTCCGGCTTTCAACGTTACAGCCGGAATATTGGAATATCCACACCTCCTCAGAGCACTGTCTCCATCCCCTCAGAGCGCTGTCTCCACCCACCCGGTACAGCAGTAAAGAGCAGTTACCATTCAGATTAGCAAACACCATCTTGAAGCACCACGCAAAACACTCTATTTTGGCTGGTAAAAAGAGCTCAAAACACTTCATCAGGTCCCAGTCGAAGAGGACAGAAGATCAGCATGGGTTTATTTTTTGATGGTAAGATGCTGGCGGTAAGGGCGGGGAAGACTGGAGACCATCGCCACAAGAAGCAACTCAAAATCCGCGGAGGAGAGGTGAGACGCGCCGCTTAACAGAGCTGCTGAAAACCGGGAAGAAGACGGGAGACCTGTCGTAGACGTGCGGTATAGGTTGGCTGATCTGAGCTACTCCAACCCGGGGGAAGACTGAGGACATGCAGCTGCACTGAGCTTAAAGAGCGGGGTCTCCATGGTGCTAGAGAGCTGGAGTCAGCTAGATGGAGATGGAAGGCTTTAGAGTCGGCGTCTCAGGAAGATATCGGAGTTACAGGTAAGCATTTAAATATATTCTTTTAACTTTAAGTCATTTCTTCAATAACCTTTCAGAAGTATCTTGCTGAATTCTCTGTGTATCAGGTTCTAAGGAGACTCGCCTCCTACGGGAGAAGATTCTGGTTCAAACTTGATGCTTGAACCAGTGTTAACGAAAACGAACAAAATAACGAAAACTAGAAGTAACTGTTAACTGAAATAAAAATAAAAACGAAAATTTGAAACAAAACGAAAACGAACTGAAACGATGATTTACTTACAGGAGGGTGTATGGTTAGAGTCGTGGAAGAGGTAAGTGGGATCCAGTTCCTGAGTAGAGTCTATTATTAGAGCTAATACCAATTCAATTCAGTTTATTTATATAGCGCAATTTCACAACAGATGTCATCTCAAGGCAATTAACAAGAAGATTTATTACAATAAAATGTTTAATTTAGGAATTAGAGAACCACAGACGATTGTGTCGGGACTTCTAAGCAATCCCTCACACTGAGCAAGCATGAAGCGACAGTGGAGAGGAAAAACTCCCTTTTAACAGGAAGAAACCTCCAGCAGAACCAGGCTCAGCATAAGCGGTCATCTGCTGAGACCGTCTGGGGTTTGGAGAATACAGAACAGAGATACAGAACAGAGACATAGAAAGAACAACAGAACTGATGCAGACGTTTGTTGCAGGAAGTGGAGAACGCTCGTCCACTGGAATGCCATCTTAGTCAGGGTCGTCAAGCAGGGCGGGTCAGGAGCACCTATTGTAGGAAGGGACTAATGCTGCATTCAGACCACAGGCTTTGTCAGTGTCAGCAACGTCAAGATTACATGTTAAGTCTATGGTGGAGGCCGTTGGAGGAGCGTCACGGTCTCTGCTGCACTTTGTGAGCTTTGGCCCCGTCAACTTTTCAAGCTTTTTCTGCTTTTCATGCTTCAAAGCTCATAAAGCCAGCAACGCAGAAGTTCAGCTAGTTGAACTTTTGACGGTGCTGACAGCCCTGAAGTGGCGCATTGAGCAATCAGAGCTTATAATTGTACCGATGTCACTACACATATTTTGAATGTAGCGGGAGCAGGAAAAACCTCCACTTTAAGTCTAGAAAACGCAGATTAAAAAAATCATAAATAACACTTAGCGAAGACAGATGGATTCTTCGGGAGGAATAGAGCGCCTATAGTTGGTGTCCTGGTAGGAGGTTTGAGCTCCGATGCAGCCCAGGAGGTCATCAAACTGGGCGCGGGACAGTCTGAAGTACCGCTGAAAGCGAACCTCATCCATACGTAGCTCCTGGAGCAAATGGTTAAACTCCCCAAACTCAGAATGCATCCGTAGAATAGGGTGTATCCACAAACGGCGCTGATGTAGCCAAAGTCGATGTTGTCTGGCTTTATTTAGCAAATAAAGCCAAGCCACTCTCTCAATACTATCTGCCATATTTCAGAACGTGCAGCAACAGAAGAAGCCCCGCCCACGCGCTCTTTTTTGCTCAGAAATGGCAGACTTTGGAAGCTTTGCAAGCTTCAACATAGAAGCGTCAAACTAGATGCTTTGTGAGCTTTGCCTGACGCTGACAAAGTCCTTGGTCTGAATGCACCATAAGAAAAAACATCTTAGCGCTTGAATTGACAGCACATCATGCAGTCGGGGAGAAGTAGGAGAGAAAGTAGGAACTGACTCTAATAATGTCCTCCAACAGCCTAGCCTAAAGCAGCATAGCTACTAACATTAAGCTGTCTCCTAGCTACTAGGAGACCTAGCTACTAACACTATCTACCTGGCTTACATTAATCTATCTCTACCTAGCTACTCTACCTCTTCCTAGCTTTTGACACTCTACCTGACTACTAACATTAACCTGTCTCTTCCTAGCTACCTGTCTAACCTGTCTCTAACTGCCTATTAACATATCTCTAACTGTAAGCTTTGTCTAAGAGGAAGATTTTAAGCCTAATGTTATAGATAGACAAGTTGTCTGCTTCACAAACCAACCCTGGGAGCTGGTTCCATAGGAGGGGAGCCTGATAACTGAAAGATCTGCCACCCATTCTACTTTTAGAAATCCTAGAGACTACCAGTAGACCTGCACTCTGAGAGCGAAAGGCTCTATTAGGAACATATGGAACAATCAGGTCTCTTATGTATGATGGAGCTTGATTATTAAGAGCTTTATATGTCAGAAGGAGGATCTTGAAATCTATTCTAGATTTTACTGGGAGCCAATGAAGAGAAGCTAAAACAGGGGAAATGTGATATCTTCTTCTTTTATTAATTAGAACCCTTGCAGCAGCATTTTGGATTAACTGAAGACGTTTAATTGTATTCTGTGAACTACCTGATAATAAAGAGTTACAGTAATCCAGCCTTGAAGTAACAAAGGCATGGACTAGTTTTTCAGCATCATTCCTGGACAGGATGTTTCTAATTTTTCCAATATTCCTAAAGTGAAAAAAGGAAATCCTAGAGACTTCTTTAATGTGAGATTTAAATGACATATCTTGGTCAAAAATAACACAGAGGTTCTTTGTTTTATTACTGGAGGCTAATTTAATGCCTTCCAGGTGAAGGGGTTGACCAGTTTCTTTTTCAGAACTTCTGGTCCAAAGACGACAACTGCTGTTTTATCAGAATTCAGAAGCAAGAAGTTTAGAGTCATCCAAGTTTTTATGTGTTCCAGACATGCCTGTAGTCTACCTAACTGATTGGATTCATCAGAATTTATGGATAGATATAGCTGTGTATCATCTGCGTAACTATGGAAATTTATCCCATGCTGCCTAATGATTTTACCATTAGGAAGCTGAAGCATATATATAGTAAAAAGGATTGGCCCAAGCACCGAACCCTGTGGTACTCCGCAAGTAACCATTGAGGCCGAGGAAGATCTATTGTTTACCTGAACAAACTGAACTCTGTTGGACAAATAAGATTTAAACCAGCTTTGTGCTGTTCCTATTATACTGACACTTTGAAGCCTTTCTATGAGAATATTGTGATCAACAGTGTCAAAGGCAGCACTGAGATCTAACAGGACCAGAATGGTCACCAGTCCATTGTCTGAGGCAATGAGAATATCATTAGTAACCTTCACCAGAGCTGTTTCAGTCCTATGATGAGCTCTAAAGCCTGACTGAAACTTCTCAAACAGCTCATTATTGTTTAAATGCTCACACAGCTGATGTGCAACTATTTTCTCAAGAATTTTAGATAAGAAGGGAAGATTAGATATCGGTCTATAGTTAATTAAGTCGTTTTGATCAAGAGATGGTTTCTTAAGTAGAGGTTTAATTACAGCAATCTTAAACTCCTGTGGTACATATCCATTGATTAAGGATAGATTCATTATATCTAAAATTGGAGCAGCAATCAAAGGGAAAACCTCTTTTAAAAGTTTAGTTGGGACTGGGTCTAACCATAGACTGTAAAAAAGAATAGACAGCGCCTCCTCACTCCTCCCCGTTTACCAGAATGACACACGTTCATGGGGGAATTCATGGCGGATTCACAGACTCCTCCTCCCCAGCTCTGACGAAGCATGTTTCTAAAAAGGGCATAGGGGCGGGATCTTCACTGTAGACTCTGCCCTCGCGGGGCGTGTATGGGCGTGTAGTTCGGTCGTAATCACGCCCATTCTGCTCCCGCGTCTGATGCTAAACTTGGCTCGGCCCCCTCATTAATTATGCAAGATTTCAAAAAATTATCTTACGAAAACCAGCCTGGTGCCCAGGCTTTTTATAAGCCCAGCGTTATCTCAGGAAGAATATGTAGCCATAGAAAGTTTAAAAAAAAATGGGCACCAGGCATTAAAGTTGTTTTTAACGTGTCTAAAGTCCAATGCTTTTCAATGGGGGCCTAGCGGCCAAATGGAGGTACTACAGCAAGGGAGGAGCAATGGCGGCCTCCATGGCATGCGGTCAAAAAGCAGAGCAGCCAGCGGCCATTGGGACTAACATGCAAGTTGAAGTTTTGATTCAGCTAATCATTTTAGTAGATCTGAAAGTTTGGCTGCATTAAAGCAGTTCAAGCATATATTAGGTTCAACCATTTTTTGATGCTGCCTCATTAACTAAGGAAGAAGCAAGCATATTGGGAAGGTTCCCATTTATCTTATTTTTTATGGAGTCTATTTTATTTATAAAAAAATTAATGAAGTCGTCGCTACTAAGAGTTTGGGGAATGGTTGGTGTGACAGAGCTTTGATCCTGTGTGAGTTTGGCAACTGTATTAAAAAGAAATCTAGGATTGTTTTTATTCCCCTCGATTAAAGATGAAAAATATGCTGTTCTGGCTGTTCGAAGGCTCTTTTTATAAAGCAATAGACTATTTTTCCACACTAAATAAGAATCCTGTAAATGAGTGGAGCGCCATTTTCTCTTTAGTTTTCTAACAGTCTCCTTTAGGGTACTGTTGGCTCCTAGTTACCATGCGACTGGCCACTCGCTTCCGGAGAGTGTAGGGCCGCCAACATTTAAATCCCGGCGGGAAGTTTTCCAAAATAAAGTCAGAGCTGAGAGACAGAGAGAGAAAATAATGCACAGACACAGAATTTCTGTTTCACACTCGTACACATCTGCAGATGGGGAACAGTCAGAACTGAGTTGAACTGAACTGAACCGTCGTATACAGGGCTGTACCATTTTTATTAAAGAAGAACAAAGAACGTATTCACATGTCTATTCTCCTCCCCCTAGATTTTTATTACACCAAACGTTTATTCTCAAGGTTTCCTGAGTTATCGCTGTAACCGTCCGGTCTGTTTATGACTGTCTACTCCCTACTCTGTTTCTTATCTCCGCATCCTAACATGCAATAAACTTTAGCCTAGAGTTTTACGACTTAAAAGCTTACCCCCATAAACAATACTTGACAAAACATTTCTTTACTATCATGCAAGCTAATTAAAACAGACTTTTACTTTCTGAATACTAACTAAAGATTATATAAACATATTCAATACGAGACTGTTATATAAAGTAGCCCCAAAAAATATGAATCATGACAGTACGTAGCTCAAAATGAAACCAGGGAGCTAATCTTTTATGGCTAGCCACCTTCCTTTTCAAGGGGGCAACTTTGTCTATTGCCAGACGCAGGGAGGAATTAACGCTATGAACTAAAATGTCAAGTTGTCAGGAGTTAAATCACTATTTTCTATTGTACTTTTATATACTGAGGAAATTAAAGTTGGAAGAGTTTCTTTAAAACTTGCTACAGCATTGTCTGATAATGTTCTGGTATAATGAAGTTTTCTTTCAGGTTTGAAATGGTCAGTTAGAGTGAGTTTAAAAGTGATCAGAAAATGATCAAACAGGATAGGGTTATGTGGAAAGACTGTTATTTCTTCACAGTCAATGCCATAAGTCAGCACAAGATCTAAGGTGTGGTGACCCCGGTGGGTTGGTCCCTGCACATTTTGAGTAAAGCTTATTGAGTCTAAGATAATGTTAAAAGCTGTATTAAGACTATAACTTTCACTATCAAAATGAATATTAAAGTCTCCAACTATAATAACTTTATCATTGTTTAAAACTAAGTCAGATAGAAAATCTGATATCTGATCTAAAAATTGAGAATAAGGGCCTGGTGGACGATACAAGACCACGAACAAAAGTTGCTTTACTACTTTGTTATGTGTATGAGGAAGGCTAAAGATTAAATGCTCAAAGGAACTGTAACTATTATTTTTTGGGGGGATTAATTAGTAAATTTGAATGAAAGAAGGTGGCTACTCCACCTCATCGACCAGTACTTCGAGGGACACTAAAGTTTATGTAGCTAGGGGGAGTTGACTCATTTATTGTGACATGGTCCTCTTCCTGCAACCATGTCTCTGCAAGACAAAACAAATCAATCTTATCACAAATTAAGTCATTTACCAGGAGTGTTATTGTGGGAAAAGATGTCTTATGTTTAGTAAACCACATTTAATTGATTTGTTTTTCTGTTCAGTCAGAGTTGTATTTATCTTTATGAGATTTTTATACTTTGCTCTAGTAGCATTAACTTTTTATTCATTAGTTTTGGGTAGTGGACGGGAAACTGTCTCTATAGGGTAGTGGGTGGGTGGCAGTCCCTGTTCCCTGACCTGGACTCTGGGTTGTCACGGCATTGGGGAACTAGAGATAGAGATAACTAGAGATAACCCTTTCAATGTTTTCTTTTTTGCAGAAGATGGCTTACTTAAATGACGGACATAATTACATCTTCTAATTAATAATGAAAACAAATTGGCACAAAAACAAATCCCTTCCACCGTATATTTCTTTTTTCTTTTCTCTATATGTTCAAGACAGCTAGAATCCTGATCAGGGTGAAATAGCCTTTTAGAACCAATAGAAAGCTCTGAAGCAGATTCCATCTTTAGCATGCTCTTGGCTAACAATTAGCTAGTCGTTCTTTTAATGTTTTTAAAACACTCATTCTATCATCTTCTTCAGTGTGTTCGTAACACAGTGTTGGCTAGTACGAGTGAGCTTAGATTTGTTTGTCAAGTCTGTCAACACGTCAACTCAATTCCTTACTGTTTTACTTCAAAATGAGTCTCAAAAACGGATACATCTGGTTGCCTCAGGACTAGAGTGCATACTTTCATCCTAAGGATCCAGTTTCCTGCGTGTTTTAAGTGCGCCCTGTGCCCCCCACACACACACCACTTAAAGGAATGGCCGATTAGGAGGTTTCTGCAGCATTTGATGTCATGCCAAGGAAATAATGTAGTCACTGAAATCAGGTGTGTTACACGTATAAAGGTCAGAGCGCCCTGAGGTTGAGATTGAGAACCGTTGTGGTAGACGAAGTCACCCTGACAACAACTACATAACGCTTGGAGAGACAGCCTTCTCAGCGAAAGATATTGTGGAGGTTGATGTTGGAAGATGCATCAGATGTTCCATTATGCATCACATTTTTTTAAAGGGAAGGTCATTGATGTAATTTATTCTGGTATCTGATATGAAATAACAGTTGATTTCCCTGTAAATAAAGGGTGAAGCTTCTAAGCGAGTGTCAATCGGCGCAGCCATGTTTGTTTCACATTTCACAACGTGCTTCCAATCGCTAATTTTTTAACAAAGAAATAGTATCCAGTTCCTTTACAACCGATTCAATAGACGGTTCTACGCGAGCGTCAACCGGTGCGGCCATGTTTGGATCTTTGGATGCATTTTTGGATGTATTGTTAGTTAAAATATGTTTGCTCTTCAGTGAGTGTATTTACTCACAGTGGGTAGAATATCCTGACATTTTCTTCAAATAAGAATAGCTTTACTTAATAACTTGGGATGCAACAATAGCACTGTTTTCTAACAAATACAATTCCGATAAGTGGAACCCGAGTACTCACCGATACTGAGAACCAGTGCCGATAAAACATTGCCACGAATTGGAAGATATGTTTTATTTTCTTCTCTGCTTGTTACAACAAATGACGGTGAGTTATATATAAAACAAAATAAATAAAAATGACCCATCCATCCATTTTCTGAACTGCTTAATCCTCAAGGGGTCGCGGGGGGCTGGTGCCTATCTCCAGCTGTCAACGGGCGATAGGCGGGGTACACCCTGGACAGGTCGCCAGTCCATCACAGTATACAAATGACCATAAAACAAAAATTTCAAGTGGAAAATAAACATTTTCTGTGAATATAGTTTCCACATTTTAAATATCGGTTAACTAACTGACACCGTTAGGAGTTCATTAGAACGGTATCGACCCTGAAACCAGTACAGTTATATAATATTACTCAAGTAAAAGTAAATGTACTTTTATGCCGTATACAGCATATCATAACTACTCTTAAAAGTAAATGTTTTCCAATAAGAGACTCAAGTAAATATTTACTATTTACTACCCACCTCTGGCTATTGGTGACACAAAAACCGTCACTCTTTTGTAAATTTTTGTCCTAGTAGCCAATCAGTGATCTTTTTCAACCTTTAGCACAAAGGAACATGACTTTTTTATGAACAACTTCATTACAAAGTACAACAAACTTGTGTTGGGGAATTGTGTGTTCAAGCTGAGGCATGCGTCCATGTCAACATGTGTTTGTCGCCAGCCAGCCAGCCAACCCCCTCTCCCCGTCTGGCCGATCCTAAATGTCAACCCTCCCCCCTCCCTTCTGTGCGACGCGGGAGTTGTTATGCAACTTTATCCTGACCGACGCAGCGTCGCGGCATAAACAAAGCCTGCCGGCTGCAGATCTGTCCTCGACAGCCTGTTGTTTTTGTTGTTTTTCCTCCCTCTTTCTCTCTCTCTGTGATCACTGACTAAATTAGCAAGTTAATTATATGACCTGACATGTCCGGCTTGGTGAGAATCTTGCTAGGAGCTCGATAGCCCATCCCGCGCAGGGCCACGATAAACAACTTGGAGAGAATCAGTTTAAATGATTGACATCCATTTTGTGTGTGTTTGCGCGTTCGCCCGGTCCAGCCGAGCTCTCGCACTCCCTCGCCCGGATGACACCGTTTGCCTTCCGAGGCCTGGTTAGTTTATCTGATGCTCCCTCCCTTCCTCGCTCCCTCTGGCCTGGTTGTTGGGTTCTTGTGCACTGAGTTCACCTCTCCCACCTCCACCCCACCACTAGATGAGTCATGGCAGGATAATCAGGCCCAGAGCTTTACGAGGATAACTAACGTCGACAGCGCAGACACAAACTAACCGACACCACCAGCCCGTTAACCCCCACCAAGAGGAGAGGCAGAAAAAGCAGCCAACGGAAAAAAAATTAATAAAATTAGGGAATGCTTTAGACCTGCAGAAGTTTTCCGTCATGCACAGCTGACTTTTTGGATGCATGCATGTCTTTGCATAAATAAGCCTGGGCGTGAGTGTGTGATTTACATGCATGCGTCTCCCTTGAACCCTGTCTATTGGTTGCGATGGGTCAGTAGGTGCAGTGAGTTGGCACATCGGGGTTTTCCCAGGCTAGTGCCAAGGCCAGTACCCAGGATAATTATGGTCTTATTATGTGTGTGTGAGTGTGTTTATTTTACCGGAAGATTCTGTTCTTCCCCTCATTCATCTCACATTCCAGCTCTGCTCGGTGTCTGAAGCCAGCGGTGCCATCTGTCAGTTCTATGCGCGCACGTGTGTGCGCACTTTTAAAATCAGAAGAAGACAGTTTATTATGCAAATTAGATGAACGGGGGGGAAGAGAAAAAGCTGAGTGTGGCAGCAAGGAGAAATGAAATGGAAATGATTCCATCCATGTGTGTGTGCGAGTGTGTATTAGTGTGAGCCTTCTGCCAGAGAGCTGCAAAGTCAGCCATTAACTTGACCCCTTCCTGGCAGCCGGAGTGTGTTGTGGTTTGACACTGTGTGTGTATGTGTGTGAAGTGGAAAAGAGGCAAGTAGCACCAGTTCCTTTTTTACTGGAAGCGGGCCGTGAAGCTGGAATCGTGTGAGTGGTGTCCAGTGTGCAGGGGTGGAAAGAGAAGCAGCTGCACTTTCAGGCTGGTGTCCTGCCGTTCTAAAGATTATTTTTATTAGAACTGAAATCATCTGCCTCTGGGTGCACCACAGGAACCTGTAGTTGTTTTTAAATGTTTGTAATGACTGTGTGCAGTTTGAGCAGAGTTAACAAAGTATGGCTATGGCAGATGCAGCTAATATATTCCGGATAAAGCGTCAGCTTGAAAAACAGAAGGCTGTTTCAACTCATTCAAAAGTAGATTTTTGGTCTTTGCTCTTGTTGAGCTTCTCTAATTTATTTGGTTGTGAAATTATTATTTTTGTGGTACAGATTGGTATAGAATTTGAAATAAATTATTGATTACTATTACTTCAACAGAACTCACAAATGTGTGTTTTTTTTAGAGATATTCTTTTTAAATAATCTTAATATATCAGCACTTGGAAACCCTAGACAGTCTCCCATAGATTTGCAATCGAGGTTTCCAGGAGCAATATTGCCGATGGTTATGTAGCTAAACAATGAGGATCAGAATGCACACGGCCAAACAGTGTTCCCATTAGGAAGCCTGCCATGACTGCCCTTCGCCATCAGGCCCATTTGCTTTGGAGTTGGAAACATGAGCACTGGTTACTGAACATGTGGAGGAACAGTATGTTTAGAAATGAGCCCAGGTTCTGCCTACCACATTTGAATTGTACCCTAACTGAAAAGAAGAGACTTGTCATCATTGGAGGCAATCTCAGTACAGAGAGTCATTGGGATGATTCTGCAACCAGTGCTAATCCAATTTCTCTACAGTATGGGTTGATTGAATATGGCTTCATTACAGGTGTCACTAAGTCTGTATAGCACTAAGAAGTCAGTTGCACTTTATTAAAGTCACTTCAGTACTTTTTTGAGCACTGAACTTCAATTTGCACATCAATATGCATTACAAAAAGTGTTTACTTCCTTAACATTTCTACAGCCTTCCTGCGCGCCGTAGGAAATGCACCTCTGAAATGTACTCGATACGTGTAGTTCTTTACCTCTAAATGTTTTCTTCCGATGACATCACTTCCATCTACAAATGTCACTACGCATGCCCAGTAACAAAAAATAACCTATCTGCATCTGAATTATCAGGCCTACGTAGGAGATTCTCCTACTAATTGCTGATGGTTGGAAAGTTACCTTACCCTGTTTTTTGGTAAATGTTCGAAACTGTCACATTTTGCAATTCTGATGATTGATCCATGGAATAGCCAACAAAATGCTGCAAATGCAGATATGGGGAGCTTAAGTCTCCTCCCTTTCCTGTCGGCCTTTGGGTCTCCTGCCCTTCAAAATAATTAATGGAAGTCAATGGAGGGCTAAGTTGTTTTTTGGTCCGCTTTATCTTACCCCCTGAATCACACACATAGTGTACCTTAATTTAAATGATGTGGGTGTAGACTGTGTTTTTCCAGTGATTTGGGATTTATCTGATTGTAAACAAATAGCAATTAAAATGCCTACAAATCAGAAATTGCATATATTAATCCAACTGATTCCAATTTACACTAGCCGGGGATTACAGTGAAGTCGCAGCTGTCAGCCAATTGTAGCTGTAGTCAGAGCAGGTTGCAGAAAGGAAGCCTGTGGAAGCTGAACTTGGTCCTCTTGGTCATTTTATTTGTACAGTTTTGAAACACATGTAGTGGGGAAATTATTTCAAGATTAGTTCTGTTTAGTGATTAGTAATTATTAGTAAAGGCATCCAGGGAATATTGCATAATGCTTAGGATTTAGAAACTGAAGTACGAGAAGACTTATTGACATTTTACCTACTCTGGCTCAAGTGGAGGACACTGCTATCATCGTTATCTCTGTAGAATAGCTCACTCTGATATCAGTTCACAGAGCTTGCAGAGACTCATGTCTAGATGGGGAGAGAGAAATTACCCAAGAGACGGGTTCCTGTTTAGGTCTCCAATGGAGGGGCGTTGCGTTGCGCAGAGGCTTCAGTCCTCATTGTGGCCGTCCCTGGTTCGAGTCCCGTTCCAGGTGACCCTTGTCACATGTCTTCCCCCACCTCTCTCCCTCTTCAATCTCTGTCTCTATCAATAAAGGCCACTTTGGCCCAAAAAAACCATAAAAAAACTCTGATGGAGACACAATCAGCCTTATCCATATCTACGTATGGAATAAATCTAAGTATGGAATTCTGCCATATCAGTTTGGCATCCAACGTAGCCATCAACAAGCGGACTGAGTGGACAGAGATGGATTCTCTCGTCTTGGCTTCGGACACCACAGGAACCATTGGCTGCCTGAAGAAGGACTCAGTTCTTGGATGAGGATGTTTTTGAAATGATGGCTGGAAACCTGGGAAATCAGAAGTTGAGAGTCTTTATTTACAATTTTCCTGCTTGTAGAAAATACAAACATGTTGATGTTTGTAATAGCAAGTTGTGTCTGATTGACCGCCTTCAAGGACAGATTGAAAGCCCTGCTCAGACTGCAACCGCTGCATGGAGTAACTTAATTGAAATTGTCTGTCAGTGTAGTGGGATTAAAAGACTGTAAAACACCCCTGAAGACAAGAACATGGCACCTCAGAGACATTCCAAACTCACAGGGGAATAGTGCTAACGATTCATAACAAAACATTGGCATTTTTTAGAGCTTATTTAGAGCCGGCACATTAGGTGCCCCCACAACTCCCATTACATGGATATAACTTATTGCTAATGGACATGGATCTGAAGGACTCCAAGTGGCTCCAAACTTGTCTGGGTGAGTAAACGAATGCAATACATGCTAAAAATAATGTCCAGGTTGAAAAAAATTTAACTTTGCCTTTAATGCTCCAAGGCGTCAGTAGAGAAATAGCTGTTCAGATGGTCACAAGACGTAGGGCCCAGGAAAGCTTTCAAGAGATAAAGAGAAAGAGTTGTACTGAGGAAAGGATAACTGTTGTTGCAGTTACAAAGACGGGGGTTGCTGTTGTTGCTACAATAGCTGTGAGGTCAAAAGGAACACTAGTGCTACTGTACAAGAATTACTGCTGTTTCCAGAACAATGATGTGGCCTGTTTAGCGTGACCTCCACAAGATGCCTGCCTGTCTACCAGCTCTGACAGAAGTGCGTTCAAAAATTGTTACCATGTGACCAGATTGACCTACATATTTCCCTTGAACCAAGCTTTAAAATGGAGAATAAACTTCTGTTTGCTCTACACTGCAAGTCCAACCGCAAGAAACTGTCCTGTTACACTTGTTGTGAACCCTGTCCTTCAACATAAGAGCACTCATCCTCACAATTACATCCAGAACTAAGGGAGTGGAGAGGTGCTTCTGTTGGTGACCAACACAACCACATTAGCTGCATCTAGACAGAAGGGGATGCTATCCCACGGTGGTGCCGGTGATCAGGATGAGAAAGTGGCACAAGGCTGTTATGGCTGTGGATGGTTCTTCCGCACAGTACAGGGGCCTTTGTGTGTTTTTTCGCACATCGATTATCCAGTCTAATAACACCAAACGAGCCAACAGCAGAGGAAGCAGAGAATACTTTCTGTGCTGTAGTCTACAAACATAATGGAGTTTATGAATACAAATAGATTTCAGTATATTTTTTCCCTCAAAAATCTGTGAACAGGTATAAAATTAAGTTTCTACAAAACATCACTGAAAGAATGACAATTAACTTAGACATTATGCTGTGCGTAACATGTCTAGAATTATTATATGGTGAAATATTAATTGTTGACATATTAGATAGATAGATAGATAGATAGATACTTTATTCATCTCCAAGAGAAATTCACAGTTCCAGCAGCTTACGGGAACACAGGGGCATGCAGGGAAAATACAGTATAAAAATTTAAAAGAAGAACTAAGGTAAAATATAATGGTATAAAAAAGTATAATGTCTGCCAGTCCAGTGCAGGTGCAGTTGTGCAGATGTCAGTATACAGAAACACTTGAGTAATGGTCAGTTTGTACATACTTAGAGTCCAACTTGTAGATCTGTGTGTATGATAAAGTGCATGTGTGACCGAAGGTGCATGGTGTGATTAGCATTAAGTCCAGTGTTCTATGGTTGATTTTATCGCCCTCCCCCTAGAGTTGTTGAAGAGCCGCATGGCGTGGGGGAGGAACGATTTCTTCAGTCTGTCAGTGGAGCAGGACAATGACAGCAGTCTGTCACTGTAGCTGCTCCTCTGCCTGGAGATGGCGTTGTGCAGTGGATGGTGTGGACTGTCTATGATGGACAGTAGCCTGTTCAGAGTCCGTTTATCTGCCATAGATGTAAGGCTGTCCAGCTCTGTGCCAACAACAGTACCCGCCTTCCTCACCATATTGTTCAGGCGTCCAGCGTCCTTCTTCTTGAGGCTGCCCCCCCAACACACCACTGCGTACATGAGGGCGCTCGCAACTACAGACTGGTAGAAGATCTGTAGCAACTTCTTGCAGATGTTGAAGGACGCCAGCCTTCTGAGGAAGTACAGACGGCTCTGTCCTTTCCTGCACAGGGCGTCTGTGTTGGCAGTCCAGTCCAGTTTGTCATCCAGCTGCACTCCCAGGTATTTGTAGGTGTGAACCACCTCCACACAGTCCCCTTTGATGTTGACAGGCTCAAGGTGCGGCCTGATTCTCCTAAAGTCCACCACCATCTCCTTGGTCTTGGTGGCGTTTAGGAGCAGGTGGTTAGAGTCGCACCACGTGACAAAACGTTGGATCAGCTCCCTGTATTCCTCCTCCTGTCCACTCCTGATACAGCCAACGATAGCTGTGTCGTCCGCGAACTTCTACACGTGGCAGAGCTCCGAGTTGTACTGGAAGTCGGACGTGTACAGGGTGAACAGGACCGGAGAAAGCACAGTTCCCTGCGGTGCTCCAGTGTTGCTGGTAACAGTGTCGGACCTGCAGTCCCCCAGTCGAACGTACTGAGGTCTGCCGGTCAGATAGTCTGTAATCCATGCCACCAGGTCTGATCCTACTCCCATCTCTGTCAGTTTGTGCCTGAGGAGCAGAGGCTGGATGGTGTTAAAGGCGCTCGAGAAGTCCAAAAATGTAATCCTCACAGCACCACTGCCTCTGTCCAGGTGAGAGAGAGAGCGGTGAAGCAAGAAGATGATGGCATCCTCAACTCCAACCTTCTCTCTGTAAGCGAACTGCAGAGGGTCGAGAGCGTGGTGGGTCTGTGGCCTCAGGTGATGGAGCAGCAGCCGTTCCATGGTCTTCATCACATGGGACGTCAGGGCGACCGGCCTGAAGTCGTTCAGCTCCCCAGGATGTGGTTTCTTGGGGACTGGAATGATGCAGGATGTCTTCCACAGCTGGGGGACCCTCCCCTGTCCCAGGCTCAGGTTGAAGATACGCTGTAGGGGGTGTCCCAGTTCCTGCGCACAGGTCTTCAGTAGTCCGGGGGAGACCCCATCTGGACCTGTAGCTTTGCCGGGGCGTAGCCTCCTCAGCTCTCCACATACCTGAGCTGCTGTGATGGTGGGTGGTGTGAGCGGGGGAGGGGAGGTGTCCTCCTCTGTGCTGGAGATGGCTTGTGGGGTTGGGTGGGTGGGGGTTGCTGTGCTCGTAGGTGCAGGGAGATCAAACCTATTAAAAAACTGGTTTAACTGGTTTGCTATTCCCACATCAGCCTCAATGGGGGCTCCTTTCTTTGAGCTGCAGCCAGTGATGGTCTTCATCCCCTCCCATACCTCCCTCATGCTGTTGTTCTGCATCCTCTGTTCTATTTTCCTTCTGTATTGCTCCTTCCCCTCTCTGAGCTGGACTCTGAGTTCCTTCTGTATCCGCTTGAGCTCCTTTGTGTCACCATCTCTGAAGGCCTTCTTCTTCTGGTTCAGGAGGCCTTTGATGTCACTGGTTATCCAGGGCTTGTTATTAGCGAAGCAGCGCACAGTTCTTACTGGAACAACAACGTCCATACAGAAGTTTATATAGTCCGTTGTGCAGTCAACCATCTCCTCCATGTTGTCATTGTGAGACTCCTGCAATGCGTCCCAGTCTGTGGTCTCAAAGCAGACTTTCAGAGCCTGCTCAGCTTCAGGAGACCACTTCCTGAATGAGCGTGTGGTTATTTGTGACCTCCTCACTTTTGGTGTGTAGTGAGGTTTGAGCAGGACGAGATTGTGGTCTGCTTTTCCCAGTGCAGGCAGGGGGGTGGCACTGTATGCATCCTTGACGTTTGCATACATCAGATCTAAAGTCTTATTTCCCCTGGTGTTACAGTCCACATACTGGTGGAAAGCAGTCAGTGTTTTTTCCAGTGTAGTATGGTTGAAGTCCCCAGAGATAAGCATTAGAGCCTCAGGATGCTGAGTTTGTAGTTTAGCTACAGCGCTATGTATGACGTCACACGCCGCCTCCGCGTCGGCGCGCGGAGGAATGTACACAGTGACAACAATGGCATGGCTGAACTCCCGCGGCACGTAGTAGGGACGTAAACTTACAGCCAAAAGTTCAATGTCCTTGCAACAGTGGGATATTTTAACGCTCACATGCCCAGGATTACACCACCGTTTGTTTACATACAGTGCGAGTCCTCCGCCTTTGCGCTTCCCGCAGGCTCTAGCGTCTCTGTCCGCTCTGACTGTGCTGAAGCCCGGTAGCTCCACGTTAGCATCTGGGACGCTAGCTGTTAGCCACGATTCAGTGAGGCACAGTAAACTGCACTCCCTGTAGATCTTGACATTCTTTGTCAGCACAGCCAGTTCGTCGATCTTATTCGGTAGTGAGTTAACGTTTCCCATGATCATCGACGGTACCGGAGGCTTGTATCTCCACTTCTTTGCTAGCCGCTTAGCTTTTAGCAAAGCGCCGGCTCTGCAGCCTCGGTACGGCTTCCTTACCTCGTCAGGTAAACATGGAACCACACCGATGCGGGACTTTGCTCTCAGAGCGTGTAGAAAGTTCCTCGAGTAAACGTGTCTCGGCTTAGAAGAATCCATATCCATAGGATAGAGTAATACCTTTCTAGAGAACCAAGAAAGTAACAAAAATACCACGAAATAAAAAAAAAAAAGTATTAAATGAGAGGAACAGTTAATTGTTTGACAGCAACCTGTTAGATGTAAGTGAATCACAGGGGGCTTTTCAAAAGAGTATCTTTCACTGGGTTCATCCACAAAGACAATAATGTAAATAACTAAGCAAGAGGACCAGCTGCTTTCTCTCCTTTTTTTCCCAATTCAGCAACAAAAATTCATGGGTTTTTTGCCCCCACACTTTTGTTGCTCAGAAAAGCTGGTTACTTTGTAGAGGGAAATGCTACAAAGCCTCTATTGTGCAATTTGTAAGCAGCAAACTACAAATGAATAGTAGAAATAATTACTAAACGTTATGGCCCAACCTCCCTCACTTCTAACATGTTGTAATCAACTCACCTTCACTCTGCGCTACAGTCTGGTTAGGAAGTACAAGTTGGGTTTCGCCTCAAAAAGGCGATCCTTTCCTTCACGCACCATACAGCTCTGCAGAGAGGTAATGGTAACTGAATATGAATCTGCTTTTTTTTTAAAGGTACAACATATGATATTGACAGCTTGTGGTCAAATTGGAGTACTGCAGTCCATGAAGAAAGCAAAGTAGTCCACTCTGTCACTCCCCTCCTCCCCTCCATAAATTTCATTGAGAGTTGCCAGATTCTGATCGACCAGAAGATGCACGGTGATAAAGACAAGTTATTAACAATAAGTAGATAAATACATTTCACTGCAATATCGAGTTGGTGGTAATTTAAAAAGTAGCTTGAGATATTTTTAGAGCCGACTATTTTACTCCTAGCATTGTTAGCTCAGCATTAGCCTTTAGCACGGTCGCCGTCAGATTACAAATGGCAGC
This sequence comes from Apricaphanius iberus, assembly GCA_028564705.1. Classification (NCBI taxonomy): domain Eukaryota; kingdom Metazoa; phylum Chordata; class Actinopteri; order Cyprinodontiformes; family Aphaniidae; genus Apricaphanius; species Apricaphanius iberus. The sequence goes on along the minus strand of JAPXFQ010000717.1, from coordinate 3,214,526 downwards.
GACTTTGCAACCTTTTGGGCTCACATGTGATTTGACCAGGAACCAGTGAATATGGTAGCCGGACAGATGATGTAAACAATGACTACGTCCCATAGAGGCATTTTTAAAAATAAAAACTTACAACCCCCCAGCTGGCTGAGATCTGTTTCAATATAACCTTCCTTCCAACATAGTAAGGACATTGAAATGTTTTTTAATTAATTCACTGTAAAATTCTTACACATTGCACTTTTAAATGATGTAACTGCGGCACTCAGCATAAATCCGATAGAATACACAATAAAACTAACACAGCGTTAGCCAGGGATGGATTTAGGATTGAAGATGATCAGTGGTTTAGCCCGGATGACTGACGGGAAAAAGATTTTTGCTTTAAATGATTAGGCATCTCAACTTTTGCATTCAGATCACCTTTAAGCAGATAAAAGACACTGGATTAAACTTAATATGCTTGAATCAAGCAAAACAAGACTCAAACCATATTAACTGTCAACTGTCAGCTGCTGACTGAAGTAATCTCAAATCAGTGGTCCAGGGAATACAGCTTACATCCATTAAGAGCACATAGTATAAAGCGACATGGGCCACTAAAATCTTATTGTCTTAGACATGAAGCTGGCCTCTGTTGATTTCCCTGATCTGTTCATCATTCTTACACTGATTTAATCCTGTTTTTCTTTTCTTTCTGTTCAAATTTCATGACCTATTTCCAATCCTCTCGACAGCTTTAATTAATTGCATATACACACAAACATTCCCATGACAGCATCTGAGCTAACCCTAACCCATCTCAGATATGAACACCATACTCAATTCATCCTTCAATCTGGGGGCTCATAGCAGGTTGAAGAGTTACTGAGGCTTTGAGGCACATCTATGGCCTCTGCAGCTGATCCGATACACTCCAAGGAGCCAGTAAGGCCAGAATAATAGTTTTTTTTCATTGTGGACTAAAAGAGTGCCATATATTTTTCTGCAAGATGTGTGATGGCACAATGTGGATTATTCAACCCAATAAGACTGAGTATGAAAATTAATAAAAACTGAATACCTAAAGTGGCTTGCAAAAGTATTCGGCCCACTTGAACTTTTCCACATTTTGTCAAATTACAGCCATAAACATAATTCAGTTTAAATGGAATTTCACGTGAAAGACCAATTCAAAGTGGTGTAAACGTGAGAAGTGGAACGAAAATCATACATGATTCCAAATATTTTTTACAAATAAATAACTGAAAAGTGGGGTGTGCGTAATTATTCAGCCCCTTGAGTCAATACTTTGTAGAACCACCTTTCTCTGCAATTACAGGGTCTGTCTCTACCAGCTTTGCACATCTAGAGACTGAAATTCTTGCCCATTCTTCTTTGCAAAACAGCTCCAGCTCAGTCAGATTAGATGGACAGCATTTGTGAACAGCAGTTTTCAGATCTTGCCACAGTTTCTCGGTTATATTTAAATCTGGACTTTGACTGGGCCATTCTAACACATGGATATGTTTAGTTTTAAACCATTCCATTGTTGCCCTGGCTTTATGTTTAGGGTTGTCGTCCTGCTGGAAGGTGAACCTCCGCCCCAGTCTCAAGTCTTTTGCAGACTCCAAGAGGGTTTCTTCCAACATTTCCCTGTAATTGGCTCCATCCATCTTTCCATCAACTCTGACCAGCTTCCCTCTCCCTGCTGAAGAGAAGCACCCCCAGAGAATGATGCTGCCACCACCAGTGGGGATGGTATGTTCAGAGTGATTGCCACTGGCATGAAGAATACAGATCAGAGCTGAAGGCATGAACAGATTGATGTCTGATAGATTTGAGGTGTGTAAAAAGTCTTTTAATTTTTGAGAGTATCTGTGTTGTCATGATGACTTTGTGACTGCTTATTGCTGGAGCGTTTGTTAAGCTAAGCCCGCTAATGTCCTCACCCACTACCGTTCTTCTGAGATGGTAATGCAAGCACAACCTACCTGTTCTAGACCGTACCGTGCCATACCGTTCTGGTCTAAAGCGACCCTAGTGGAAAGTAATTATAACATTCAGTACTCAATACTCATTTGGCCTATTTACCACAAACAGTATCAGCAGTGGAAGAACATTCCTTATGTGCCTATTTAGCTGAATGTCTGAACAATGTGGATTGTCATGTAAATCCCAGGGCATCCCCTGGCGGGCCAAATTGAAATGTGTGGGGAGCCAACTTTGGCTCGCGGGCCTCACTTTGGGAACCCCTGCTTTAAACATTTTAACAACAATAATTTTGTGCATAGACAGTTTTTTGCAAAACAGCATCAAAGCAAAGCTAATGTACAAAGTTCTCCTGAGTTAAAGAACAGTCTTCTTTGGGTGATGCTGCAAACAGAACCTTTGAGCTTTTCCCCCACACTAGATACTTCTTTGGTGGCTCTGAAAGTGAGCGTCTCTCTGCAACGAACCAGCTTCTTTGGTGAAAGAAATCTTCAATACAGGAGAAACAAATCCCATGTCGCTCCACGAACAAAGTCAGCGTTACAGAAGGCTCTCATGTGCTTGCCACAGCTTTCCTGCTGTATTCTGGTGACTTTTAAAACTCCTAACAACCTCTAGAAGGAACTGTGTTTGCATTGTTGGTCTTAAAAATATGGCAGTGAAAATGATTGCCTTTGGGAATTTAAAGCCTCAACTGAATCCAGATAAACAACTAAGCCATAATGGGCTAAATCAATTCCTCACAGTCATGTCTTTCCAGTTAATGACATTAATGATTTGAAATGTAAGCAAAAAATGTGGTAAACCCTGACCACAGTTTGTTGCGGATGAGAGGAATAACTAGATTTTATTGCCTCCACCCCCGGGTCAGGCTCCGGCCGCATTACCACAGCACGGTCCTGGTGTAGTTGCTCCCAGTGGTAAAATGTGGTCTCAGTTTTGGCCATGTTTGACTTACAACATCTTACAGTAAAACTCAGAGTGTACCACATCCGCCTCTTTTTACAGTGATTGAATCATCAGGACTTTGTTACAGGTTGTTTTATTTGCTGACCCAGGGAGCAATTCTATAAAATGCAAAATTTTCTGCACAGCTGTTGGAACTGATATGGGCTGTTTTGCGGAGGGTTGACATATTCTGACTCTGATCCACTCATATCATTATGCTTACCACAGGTCAGGAGTGGGACTCATTTTCAGCCCTGGAGTTTAATGCCTCAGCCTGGCCCACTTTATATTGCAACCTATTATTATTACCCGGGCTTTCCACTAGACGTGTCAGCAGCACGTTACAGGAGCAGCACATTTTACTCGCGTATTCTGCTGCTTGGCCCTTTCCACCGGGGGGCGTCAGCAGCACGTAGCAGCAGGGAAGCAGGTGTCAATAGAGAGAGCCCGAAATCACTCGAGATCAACAGTAAACGCAACAAAAAGCAGGAAAAAGACTACAACATGGCTCCAAAAGGTCTGTGTTTTATGTTCTGTCCGTTTTACATTCGCCAATAAATTTATGTTATGTCAGGGAATATACAAAATCCCTCGAAGTGCAAAATAATGTTAGTAGCGATCCGAGGTAGTGTAGACCCTTCCACGACCTACTGACTTCTCACGGGACCGCACAGGTAGTAAAGTAAAGCTACCGGAAAGAAGCACCTTTGTTTTATTTTGAAAATTTCCGGATGTGGAGCCGTCTGTTTCCTGTCTTCCCCTAACCAAAATGTTGAAATTTACATGTTTCACAGGTGTAGCACGTAGAAAATAGGATTTCCGCGTATGTTTAGAAAAGTGCTGCAACATGACGCTCCTGTGACGAGGCAAACTTGTGCTGCTTTCGCCTCTGGTGGAAAGGATTATATTGATTACAGCGGTGGCTAACAGCCGTGTATGACGTGATACTGCTGTAACATGCTGCTGACGCGTCCGGTGGAAAGGAGAGGTCAGAATCATGTAACCTTTCATGTTAAAGACGACAGCACACTGCTTTGTAAAGCCTTGTAATTCAGAATAGTTTAGTAAGAAATATCAAATTCAATGCAAATAAGGGTTAATTACTTCACAAGGTATATTTATTTCAGCATGCGTTGACATCTACATTATTCTTCATAACAGATCCATTAACAATATTTAAATCTATAATTATTTCTGCTGCCTCTATAATCAATCTCTGAGTAGACTCTGCTTTCCCTTTTGCACTTCCTCCGATTTCTCTAAACTCACTTGCTGCACCTGTGTCACAATAATAATAATAAAAACATTCTCTAAATCTTTAGTGCATTTTATATGGAAAAGACATTAACCAATTAATATATTATCAATGGCAAAATAACATGCAGGCTTATTTTATATTACTTCTATTCTCTGTCAGGTGCGGGCTTTGTGTATTTATTGTCTTACTTTGAAAAAGAAAAAATGAGCCGGAAAAGAGCTTTTCTAGATCAGTACGAGTCTTTCACTAAAGACAACTTTCGCATCAGAATTGAGTATTACAAACATTAACCTATTATTTTATTACTTTATGTGGTGAATCAAAATCTGTGCATAATCGTAAAGTGGAAGGAAAATTATACATCATTTCTCAAAATAAAAGAAAATAATTACATCAAACTAAAAATTTAACTAAATATGTATTAAAAATGTTAAAACTTCAAATTGAAAATACATCCATTTTTAACAATGAAATAGCGTTTGGTAGAATGAATAAAAAATGTATTAAAAAAAATTAAGTGTGTATTCAAATTCCAACCTGTTTAATCCAATACCTTTAAAATAAAATGTAGTGCAACCAACTTCCTGTAGAAGTGATCTAATTAGTAAATACACCATGTCACAGTACACAGCATTTCCAATGTGAAACAGTGGCGGTATTGCTATACTGTGGAAATGCCTTCCATACCACGTTTAGGGAAACTGGTCAGAGCTGATAAATAGACCAGTTGAGCCAAATACAGGACTATCCTGGTTCACATGGGCTGTAAGACAGAAAATTCCAAAAATATGAACTAACACTTGAAGCTGTGTCTTCAGCTGCTCGCCATTTTATAAAATGTTTTTATTTTTTAGTATCATTGCATTTCAAGAACAATTCAAGAAATTTCTATAAAATCTAGAGTCCAGGATGGAAATTAGAACCCAACGTCACTGTGAGACAGATCTACATAATAACAAGGCTTCATAAGGGTTATGAAGGCATGAAACATTCAGCCTGTCGTACAGTATGTCGTATGAGAAGAAAATGTGGCACAGTAATGACAGCACAGTTGGCAATAAGGTCCGTCAGCCTACAGGGACATCATTAAATTAGATTAGGATCAGCACAGAGGTGATTTTGTTTGGCCCGTACTTCAAAGTTGTCAGCTGGCTGACTTTTAGCCCTCAGTAACGCTGCAGTTGCACGGCCACCGTTTGTTTACAATAATGCCATGGTCTTCCAAATGCCCTTCAGAGCAAAAGAAGTCTGCCGGAGTGCAAAAGTTGCACAGGCCCATTTACACATTTACAGCCACAGTCAGTGGATAGCATGATGAGTTACATTACATTGCCCAATTAGTTAGTAAAACGTTTCATCAAGAAAAGCAACAGAGTGCATATAAAATCTTAAGAAATGTACCTGAATTGCAGAGGAGCAGGATTTCGACTTTTGGCTTCCTGCTGTGCACACGAGGACCTTTTTAGCCACTCTCGACACTAAAGATGTGAGAGCCGTGGTATTAAACTTGGGTAAGCTGTGGCTATGTGTCAACTGATTGGACCATGTTCTCATTGTCCGACTGGAGTATCTTTATCATACTCACTCGGCTGGAGGTGAGGCCGCCTGCAGGTCTGTATTTGGAGTAAATTTGGAAATGTGACACTCATGTCAGAACTGCTTTGCTCACTTAGAAGGGTAACTTTTCATAATCTGTGTCACACGGCCATACTTTCAACACTTCTGTCACCCCAGGGAGCTGCCAGGCAAAGTCATTACACGCAAAAGTCAAAGCAAGAAATGTAAAAAAAAAAAAAAAAGTGACATCAGTGTTTGACAATGGATGGACCAAGGTGCAAACTCCACCGGCCAGATGTGAAGTCAATGCATAAGTTAAAAAAATTGCAGTACCCCCTCATCTGCTAGGAGCTGGATCCAGAAAGAAGCAACTTCCATTGACTCCCATGTGCGAGATGCCAGCTTCACAGCAGAAATAAACATGTTTACAGCCTGGCGTCCACAATATTTGTGCGTGTTCGGACATTAATTGTACATTTACTGTAGAAAGATGGCTTGCTGTGGCATTGATTGTACTAACAGACCATCCAAGAAGTCTCTGCTCCAGTTTTTACGTAAGTAAAATTATATTTCGGCTGTGCATTTAAGATGACCCTGCTTGATCGAAAATGGGTTGAAATGAATACATTTCCTCTTCACATATTGATTATTAAAACTTGTTTTAATTCAGATTCACACTGTTTTATTGGAAGTTATGGATCAACAAGACTTCCAAAATCTATTTCATATAATTATTGAATCTGCATAAGGCAGAGGGGTAGTAGGGTTGCTCAACTGCGTTTGTGTGCTTTAAAGTGCCCGCTAACCTCAGTTAGCTCGTAGCTACATCGGCTCAGAACTTGATGGGTTTCAATTAGCCAACTTTTCATCACAGCCTGAATCTCAGCTTCACCTCTGCCCATTTTTTGTATGGTCTGGGAATGATGGGAGGCGTAACACAGCCAAAATGTAGGATGATGTAGGGTGGGAACGGCCTTTAAGACTTCAGTTAGGCTTTTCAAAAACCTACTGGAGGCTTTGTCCATCTATATTTACAGTCAATAGGATGGACAAATCATTTTAAAGGACAGCAACTGGGAAAAAAACCCCATTGGTTTAGAAAATGACTGTTAAACTTAACAGTTTAATCATTAATTCAACAGATTTACAGCCTCTCAGGTTAGGTTTCAGACTTCAGAGTTCTACCAGACCATGAACAGTTTTTAAGGTTGACTTTACTTATAAGTCAGGAGGAAATTCACGTTGGAAAATGTTTACACTTTCCTATGGCAGCAATATATTCCTTAATCATATAAAGCCACAAACCTGAATGTCTTTATCGTGATTTTCTGTGTTGATTTTTGTGATTTTCTGAGCATTGGTACAAGTTCTCTGTGTGGCAACTCCACCATCATGTGTTAAAGGGGCAGAACCACTTTTGTTGCAACCTGGACCTTATTTTTTAGGATCTATTACATTCATTTAATCACCCAGACAAGTGTGGAGCAACTTGGAGTCCTTCAGGAGAAGTTTATATCCATTCATGATCAGTGTATATCCATATAATGGGATTTAATGGAGCAACCAAAATGCAGCTTTTAAATAAGGCATTATCTGCCACAAACTCCTTCATTTCACCAGTGTTTTGTTATGAATCGCTAGCACCATTCCCCTGTGAGTTTGGAGTGCCTTGGAGGTGCTGTGTTGTCATCTTGTCATCCTTTGTGTTTTACAGGCTCAACAACTCCCATTATATGGATATAGGCTGATTACAAATGGATCTACACATCTACCAAAGGACTCCAAGGGGCTCCAAACTTGTCTGGGTGATCAGATGAACGTTATACATGCTAAAAAAATAAATAAGGTCCAGGTTGCAAAGAAACAGCATTTCCAATTTAATCTGGGAAAAGGAAGCAAGAAAGGAAGCCTAGAAAAAACATAATTTAATTGGTGAACATCGTGGTGGAAGAATATGATTTTCTTAACAAGGGTTCAACATTAAGAGAAATACAGCTAAACCTAGTGCAAACGTAGGGGGTAAACTGCTTGAGGTTGTGATTGACATGGACTCATTCAAGAAGGGCAAATTTCCTAAACATACAACCAGAGCTCCAATAGACTCATGAAGATCAAACATATTAATGTGAAGTTGGTCCAGTCAAAGTCCAGACCTACATCCAAGTGAAAATTCATTGCAAAATTTTACAGCAGTGCTACAAGGTTTCCATCTAATCTAAGAGAGTCTGAGCTATTCTGAAAAAGAAATAATTGGATTACTTAAAGAAATTAAAACGTACGTTATTTTCTTTCTGCTTCACAATTATGTGCTGCTCTGAGTTTGTCTCTAACGTAAAATCCCAATAGAATATACTGATCTTTGGGGTTGTATTGTAAAAACTTCTAAAAAGGTTCAAGAGGTATAAATAATTTAACAAGGTATGCTAGCGTTCCTTTGTTGACTCAGGTCAATGGATGCAGCCAAAAGATTTACAAGTACAGTGATTATTTTACTGGACTCATAAGTAAACACTCCTGGAAACCCTGCAATCAAATGTTCATCTAAGCCAATAAGCTAGACGTATTTATAACACCATAATGTCCTAGTCTCCAGCAGTGGTTTTAAAGAGCCTGAGGGGACCCTGTACACTCCTAGTTTATTGTTTACACTGGGACTACTCTGCATGGGCAGTAATTGCCAGGATTCTCAAATGTCTTGTACTATACATTGACCCTCATCTTGCTCCTACTGTCAGGCTACTTCTTCACATTTCAGCTCCAAACAAGTTCTGATTTGCTTATCAGAACCATACCTACTGTGGAGGAGCAGTGTGTAAACCATTTGGATTACAAAAACTTAGGTTTTAACATACAATAAAGAGTGGGGAGATATTTGCAAAACCAAGCATTCAATCCAAGACAGTGGAAGATGAATAATTCACTTGTACACGAACATACTAAGGATGCATTCGCACCAGCCCTGTTTAGTCTGCAATAATCAAAAACCAATTAATTTGCCTAGAAAGACCAGTTTGATTGCGAAAATGAATGCGCATTTGAACTCTGATGCAAACTAAAAAAGGGAACTCTGGTCAGCCTAAAAAAAATCTTGGTTTCAGCTTGGTTGAAGGGAACGGTGGTGCGGTTCAATTGGAAATATGAATGCCAAGCAGGCCGAGGCCACTACAAAAGCAGGAGGTGGACAGAGGCGCAGGTTATTCTGGGTAAATACAACCAAAACTGTGGCCCAATTTTTAGGGCTGCCAGAAGGTCCTGAGTTCAGTCCATGGGGTTTGCATGCTCTCTCCAGGTACTCCATCTCCCTCCTACAACCCTTAGGAATGAGTCTATGCATGCATGGTTGTATGTCCTGTGCGGCACTGTAATGAGCTAGTGACCTCTCTGCGGTCTACCCAATGACCGCCGGAGACAGACACCAGTCCCAACGCAGCCCTACATGGACAAGTGGGACAATGAAAGGATGGATGCTTCTTAAGGAAGAACAAAAACGAAATAAAAAAAACACAGAATTAATAAACTTGGCATCCCAGGTTTTTTTTCTTTCTGCTTTTGAAATAAATAACATTACTGGGTAATATAAGAAGTTTTTCTCCCTCTTCTTTTGTTTATAAGGTGTAAACACAATGATAAACAAAACCCACTTGTATTCATCACTCTACTTCTTAGGGTTGTTGTGACAAGGACTTTTGGTGCTCTCACACTGTGGATGGACCATAAAGTGCCGAACAACCTTTCCAGAGGTAAACAAGTCAAAATCATGCTGAGAATCCTCTGTTTCATTTAGGCTCAAAACGCTATGTGGTTCACTGTCATTATAGACCCGGGGTTTGTTGACCTTTTTATAGGTTATTGTGAAGTACAGCTGTCCACACTGATCAAAAGTCACAGCATCTACAATACCTATGGTCAGAGGAGGTCCTGTTGCTGCTTATGGTTACTGGGAGTTGTAGTCCAACTGTGACAGTTTCTCTTTTGGTAAAAGGATACATCTTGATGTCAGTAGTTCTTTGGATGTACCTGCAACAAATGTGTTTGTTCTTGTAATGAACCCCTCGCAACAATCAGGGCGGATCTGATCAATATAATGAATGCATCCCTCCTATCAGGTGTTTTCCCCGAAGCCTTAAAAACAGCAGTTATCAAACCAATACTAAAGCAGAAGAACCTAGACAGCATGTTAATGCAAAACTACCAACCAATCTCTAATCTCCCATTTATCGGTAAAATTATTGAAAAAGCTGTGTTCCAACAGTTAAACAGCTTCCTAGCAATGAACAACCACTTTGATATTTATTTGTCTGGTTTTCGTAGGTACCACAGCACCGAGACAGCCCTTGTCAAAGTTTTCAATGACATCCGTACAAATACTGACCGTGGTAAATCCTCAGTGCGGCGTTTGACACCGTTGATCATGATGTATTACTGGAATGTCTAGAGAGCTTGGTCGGACTCTCTGGTACAAATTCCTCGACTGGTTCGAATCATACCTGAAGAACAGGAATTTCTTTGTGTCAATTAGCCAATTTTCATCACAAAACACAGAGATCGCATGCTGGGTCCCCCAGGGCTCCATCCTATGGCTCCATCCTATGGCCCCTCCTATTTAGCATCTAAATGCTCGCCCTAAGCCAAATTATAACCACCAATGCTATTAACTACCACAACTATGCCAACGACACTCAGCTTTATATCTCAATGTCACCAGGTGATGTTGAACCAATCCAAACTCTTAATAAATGCATTGAGCAAATTAACAGCTGGATGTCCCATAATTTCCACCAACTGAACAAAACCAAAACCAGAGTACTCATCTTTGGACCCAAAAAAGATTGACTGCATATCAGTAATCAGCTTAAACAGGCCCAACTAGAAACTACCAACTAGGCCAGAAATATAGGTGTAATAACGGACTGAGACCTGAACCTCCAGGGTCACATAAAGGCAATAACAAGGTCAGCTTTCACCTGATGGACATTTCTAGGATTAAAGGACTAATGTAACTAGGAGATCTAAAAAACTCATCAATGCATTTATCTTAAGCCGCTTTAAATATATATATATATATATGGTGCAGAAAATAAATATTTATTCCCACACCATACAAATATTTTCTCCCTATAAGTGCTGTGAGGAATTACACGTTTATTCCCTCATAAGTATTTATTTCAACACATGATGTTGAAAATAACTGAAATCCCTTTTTTTTTGTTTAATTGAAAAAATTGGTAAAATTTATAGAAACTTTCTGCACCATTAAACAAAGAAATAAAAGGGATTTCAGTTATATTCAATGTTTTTTGTGTTGGTCGTTGCAAGAGAGGCTAGCTTGAGTATTACGGTAGTTCTGGGTTTTTACCTCATCATTCTCAATATTGATTGTGCCCCAAGAGCCGAGATCTTACAGATATCTCCAGGTCAAGAGAGATTGTCGATAGGGAGACGCCAATACTGGTGTCTGGGCCAATACCGTTCTAATGTACTCCTATCGGTATCGGTTAGTTAACTGATACTATGAACCGATGCCTAAAATGTGGAAACTCTACAATAATTTCACAGAAAATGTTCATTTTTCACTTGAAATTTTAGTTAGGTGGTCATTCATATTAATATTTTTTACATGAAATTCAAGTATCGGTATCATATAGTTTGAGAGAAGTGGTATTGTTGCATCTCTAATTGTCAAAGATCCACTTTTTATTAACTGGTCCAAGAGTTAAGCTCTTAAAATAAAGCTGATTACTTATTGTAGATTGGCTTAACACAGTCTTGTAAAGGTGTACAATCTTGTCACTAGTGTGCTTGGACAGCTCTGTGGTCGGTCTGTGAGGGACAGAATTCTTGCTTATTTGTAGGTGTTAAACCCTATTTTCTGCACCCATTATACACATAAATTCTTTAAATCATACAATTTGATTTCCTGGATTTTTTTAACAGTCTTTCCCTAAATTCTATTTCGCCCCGCTGTATATATTGTTTACACAGGAAGTCGCCAGGTCTGCGTTTTTGAGCAACTGAAGTGTTCTTAGCCATTAGATAACAAAGAAGTTTGACTTTAACTTCGTTCTTACCCCAAGACCACACACCCTCTCTCGCCTCCTGTCTTTCTCTTAGAGCAATTAAAAGAGTTAGCCTTGCGAGAACGGCTGTTGAACGGTAGTTGGCTTGTACGTCTCGCCAGACAATAGCCACTCTGTCACTCTGGCGGAGGCGTGATGCAGAGTCTGCCCAGACAAAAGAGGGAAAAGACAAAGTGAGGGAAAGCGCTGGAAGTTTGAATCAACAGAGAGATTTGCCTGTAACACACTCATCATCCTATCTGATGCAGACAGAATCATCCTTGAGTCTGAGATGAAGAACAAATGTGTGTGCGTGTGTGTTTGCATACGTCTGCCCGCTCCTAATAACTGATTCCGATCACCGCCCCACCATTGTCTTGTTGTTGCCTCTCGAGAAATAAAGCAGGAAAGATAAAAAAATGATGGCAGAGAGAGGAATCCTAATTAATTGTGATGAATATGCAGATTGGGTTGAATCCTCGGGACAGCCGGCTCTTTACACTACGATCTGCTTCAATATTTAGACAGAGCTTAGGGACAAAGACAAGTCTGCAGCGAGAATACAATCAGCCTCGATTTAACTTCATTGCTAGTCTTTGGACTTGGTGCTGTGTGTGTGTGTGAATGTGTATGCCTTTGGTCTTTTTGAGAATCGTCCATCTGTCTCCTTTGCTCCCTTAGGGTAAGAACTTACATCCTGTAAAGTCACTGAGTGTGCCACCTCTTACCATGGTTTTTCTTGCATTGAATTTGTTTGCACACCTCCATTTGACGTTATTTTATTGAGCTTAGTATCCCTACTCTCTTTCCCTGGTTGAAAGCAATGCTGGTAATTAGGATTTCAATGAAGATAATATTTTAGGTTTGAGAGCAAGGCGAAGAGATGAAACAGAATCTGCTCTCGGGTTCAAGTAGAATTCAGGCGATAAAGGTGAAAGCAGAACCCGTACAGCCTTCTGTTTGGGAGCCAATCCTAAATATAAATTGGTATCCCCATTGGGCGTCCTGAAGGGCGGGACCTAATATTTGATGTGATAAAAACCCTTTCACTGGCTAAACACTGTGGAGGTGATGTAGGAGTAACAAAACTGGAAAGTATGGGCTCTGAATGTGCTGGTTAGAGCTCCTCAATTAGGTCAGACTATTTTGGAGATAGGGTCAGATAGGACAGCATTGAAATCATCAATATGTTCTGAATGTAACCAGAATAGACAAACTGGGCTATAGAAATGGAGGGACCACATGCCTTTATGTATATTAGTATACGGATGCGAATTAGGGGTTGTAGTGAAAACAACGGCTGATTCTGTACTGTGCTCACTGGAAAATATGGCACTATACAAGAAATTAGACTTCCCAAGTGACCAAGGTTTTCCTAGAGGATCCAGAGCAGAGAGTTTTCTTGCAATATCTAGAGAGGGGTAACTGTAACTTTACAGCTGGAAGTCAAACTTCCTGGTTTCAGTCTTTATAGGATCTGCCAAAATCCCCACATGGTGACAGTGGTGAAGGACTTAACAGCAATCCCTCATACTCTGCAAACATGTAGTTACAGTAGAGAAAACAAAATCCCCTTAAAAAGGAATAAACGTCCATCAGAACCAGAACCTGGTTCTGTACAACTGACCATCTGCCATGACCGACTGGGGGCTCGAGAAGACAGAGCAGAGAGGTGCACAAGAACAGAAGAACTGATCTAAGAGTATCCTCTATGTTAATGAAAGTAAAAAAATTATGACAGGAGAAGGAGAAGGTTAAGTTACTCGGAGAATCATCCCAACCGATGCCCCCCTCCACCAATGCATCACAGCAGAAGAGAGCGCCAGAAAAGGTGTAGCTTCTATGGGGAGCCTAGGTCACGCCTTTCTACTTCTTGTCCCTGGGTCACCTACTGCCAAAAAACTTGAATGAGTCAATGAAGTGATAAGTTATTTTCTGATCCCGTCTGAAATGCATGTGGATTGAACAAATGATGTCCATGAATTTTAAAGACACATTTTCATGCAGAGAAAAAAGCTGCTTTTCGACCAGCGGCCACAGTTACTTGAGGTTTTGTTTAACAACACTTAGCGGACTACAACTGAAGAAGAAGAAGGAAACACATGGCCGATGTCTCTAGGACAATGGAGCGAGCAAGAAAAGTGGAGAAAACCACTATAAATCTGGCCATGTGGAAAGTGGCACCTAAGCTGGGGGAGAAATAGTCGGTGGAGTGAGGACCAGCATGCGGGAGTAGCTCGACACGGTGTCTGTGAATATTTTACGTGCTAGCTAGTGTTAGCTCCTTGACTTCATGTACAGTATGCAACTTCTCATTTGTAGGCATTATTATGGCAATTTTTTACAATCAGATTGATCCCAAATCAATTGACAAACACAGTCAAAACACGATTAGTTATCGTTTAAATTGAGGTACATAAAATCTGTGATTCAGGATGTAAGACAAAGCAGACCAGAAAATAACTTTTAGCGCTCCATTGACTTCCACTCATTTTTTTTTTTTTTTTGGCCAGGGGACCCACGGGCCAACAGGAAGGGGAGGAGACTTTGGCTCCCCACTGAGAGAGAAATGAAGTTAACAGTTTAAATAACAGCAAATTTTACAACTGGAGATTTGTAGAGGAGAGACGTAGCAGAGTGAAGAGTACTGGCCATTCTGTCCTCCAGCAGTTCAAGCAGAGCAGCATAACTACCAAGATGGCTCAGGATAACCTACAGTAAGCCACTCTAACTATACGCTTTGTCAAAAAGGAAATGTTTTCTTCAAAATAGACAGAGTGTCTGCCTCTTGTTCTAAAACTGGGAGCTGGTTCCACAGGAGAGGAGCCTGATAACTAAAAGATCTGCCTCCCATTCTACTTTCAGAAATAATAGGAACTGAAAGTTAATCTGCTGACATATAGGAGAGACTTGCCTAATCCCAGGTTGCCCAGTTCTATGCAACTCCCGGCTTTTGCAGACAATTCACTCAAACAGTTAAAAAACATTTTGCTTGATGTAACAGGGTGCACCCTTTTAACACGCCATAGATCTTAAAATAAATGCCCCAAAGGCAAATAAATCTTACACAAAACAATAACCCAGTTAATAATGGCAAACTAGCTCTAATCCAAATGTATACCTCCAAGTTTGTCTCTAATCTTTTATAGTAGCTACCTAGTTTGTTCATACGTCTGCTCAGTATTTTCAAAGAAATACACAAAGGTGCATTTAACTGAGCCATCTTTTTAAGACTTTTGTTTCGAAGTTCCTAAATTACCATGTTGTGCTGTTTTAGTAGATTAGTAGAGGCTTCGCCTAGTAACAACACTCATTTGCTTCAGCATTGACGAAGTGTTTACACCCATTCCGTTTTTTTGTGTGGCACTATTGCGGTTTATCAGTAGAACAAATAAACAGTGATCATAAATGAACTGATTGCAAACACTGTACGATTGATGTGTCTAGTTAGAGATAATCTAAATAGTTCTTTTTGACTTTGAAACTAGATTATTTACTTACTGTGGTCATTTTGTTTTTTGAGTGTTTTCAGTGTCGAATCCAAAGCAGGGCCATTTACAGTGAGCATTAACTCCTGCCGCTGCAGCTGTGGTCTTGCTCAACAGGTGAGTGAATGCATGAGGGAGGCTTCAACAGCAAAAAAAAAAAAAGAAAAGAGAAAGGGATTTTAACAATAAGGCTATAGCAGGTGATTCTATCATGACAACTACAGTTAACTTATATGGAGTCACTACAAACCCCTAGAAAAAGTTTAGCTGTAACAAGTTCCAAATGGATTTCACCAAATTGGTTTTATGTATTCTATTACCTTTGGGGGATTCTACCTTTTTACTTTATTTTTACCCTTGTAAATTCAAAGCATAAGCTTCACTTTTAATCAAATCGGTTTCCATTTTTACAAGACAAAAAACTGAGCTTTCCCTTTGATTCTTTGGCATCAGGAACATTATAAATTGAGACAAGCCTGAAATCCAAAATATATAGAATAGTCAATCCAAGTTTGGAAAATTCTTCTTGGATTTATTTCTGTTCTTTTTTTAAACACAGTTCATCATTTCATCTCCTATAAGATGAATGCATCTTTACACTCATATGAAGCATATCTATGATTATGTATCTTACTCATTTCCATTTCTAACAGATGAACTTGTTTAACTATTACCCAACAATGAAATAAATAAATCAAACCCTCTCAAGCCAACAGAACACAAAAAGACGTAGCCATTTCAGCAGCTGTAATCTGTAAAAAAAAAAAAGGACATTAAAACAACATTAAATACATTTTTTGTCTATTTGTGTTGGATTATGTTAGGATCAGTGTAGAATATTTTCCTTAGTTAAATAATGTTTTCATTACTTTTTTGAAAGCATTGGAATATACTTAAAAGTAATTAAGGGAAATTTCACATAATGAGCAACAACTGTCTGCTGGGAACCTTCAGTTGTCAACCCTCATGTATAAAAAGTAAAGCATCTGAGCGAGCACAGAGCCTACACTTAGAAATACAGAAACAACACTTTTTAAAAATAATTTACTGATTTCCTTCTGGGGTTTTTTCTGTACAGATTTTTTCTTGTCTTATCTTATTGTCTTCTGTCCAGCCAGACTGAGTCCATGCATGAATTAGTTTCTGTTTGCACACGTTTGAATGCAATAAACGGTGAGTCACCTCAATATCTTTAGGTCATGTTGTGATCTCTGAACCAAAGATTGGCCAACAAGCAGCCGCTAAACAGTCGGTCGCCTGGTGTGGGCTGAGTGATTGCATCCCGGGTGTAAAACAGTTTTTTAAAAACTTTATTCTGCCCGAGCCTGTCTAACTGAGAGACGTGCAGAGCTACATGTTAGTTTACTGGGACTAGCCACCTGTGTGCACTGGAAGTTATTGATTCCTTGCCAGGGTCGATGAAGGGACTTTGGAGGACAGGCGAGAACCTGATGATATGCTTTGGTTCCCCTAGTCTGCTGGTGGTTGCCTCAGTTTAGACAATTATTTTTCCATCAATTGCTATTTTCTCAATCTCTGTTTTGCTTCAACAAAACAAGAAAAAGCATAATTGTATAATTTCCTTTGAATATTGTTTTGTTTTTTTGTCATCTTAAGTTCAGACATTGTCGGTAACTGTGAGCTCTATACATTATTGGCTTTATTAGAGTGAGAGCAGTTGACATTTTGACAATATACGTTGCCAATTTAATCATAAACTTAAATACTTTTGTTTTATTTTAAAATTGTTTCATGCCAGGCTTGAGACATCCATATATTGTATTTTTTGTACTACTCTAAATGCTAAAGTGATCCTAATGCAGAAATTGAGAAAGAGTTTTTTTGTTATTGTGTTTTCACAACTGGAATGACGGCTTTATAAATCTACAATTCATTTAAAAAAGTAGAAGTTTGAGAAGGGTTAATATTTTAGATTTTGTTTTTGATGTATTTAATGTAGTCAATGTCCCTAAAAAAAAATAGAAATTAACTTACCAAGTTTCCATTAAATTATTCAAATCTGATAATAACTACAGAGTTAGCTTACCTCAGAGCGCTGCATTATTTTCTGACAGCGCTTATTGTTTTTTTCTTCCCCTCCAACCAGATAGCCAAATACAACAATACAAGCAATTAAAATGTAGTGGGGGCACTTCCATCTATTATTTACACCTGCTTGTCTTTGCAGGATGGGGGGCTGGTACCTGCCTCTATCATATGGCAACACAGAGACACACTAACACCCAAGGGCAATTTACAGAGATCAATTAACCTAATATGCATGTTTTTCAGCTGTGTGAGGAAGGAAGAGAAGCCACACATGCACAGGGAGAACATGAAAACTTCCTGCAGGAAGACCTAAGAAGAAACTGATTTAGGACCTTAAATAACACATTATTAATGATCAATATACAGTCATCAAAAATTATAACTGTTGCTGAGTTCAAAAACTCCAACCAATTTAATTGTAACTAATTTATGTAACTTTGAAGTTCCCAAACCAAGTTAAAAAGCAGCTAATGCAAAGCACATTTGTGGCTCAGGAGTTAGGGCATATGGCCCGAAACCAATGAGTTGCTGGTTCAACCCCCCCCTTCTCATTCTCAGTCATTGTTTCACTGACACTTTCGACACTTTAACCGCCAGGCAGAGCGCACAGTGGCGCCGACTCCTTTCTGTCTGCACCAATCAGTTGCTGCAATGTACCTCACCACCATCATGATTGTGCATCTGAATGACTGGATCTAGTGGAAGAACTTTGCTGACTTGAAAATACAAATGCAGCCCATTTACCATTTACAGAACTACATGAAGGTAATTTCCTTTAAATAAGTCAACAAAATATGACTCAAGACTTTAACACAACACTAAATGTCTGTATCACATCATAGAAAGACAGGCAGACGGACAGACAGACAGACAGACAGACAGACTGACTCTTGGAAAGAAAGAGCTAAACGTTGGGAAAAACTGACACATTCTGAACCAATCAAGTCCTACCTATCAAACTTTGACTACACGTCAGTGAATATTGTCTGGACCCACACCAACATACTAACTATGTCCCACAAATGGTACAAAGGAATGTTTGTTCAGTCAGCCAATACTCCAGAAAGATAAGTCGGTGAATCTGGGAACTGACTAGCACTCTTTTTGACACATAAAGTTTGCCTTCTTTGTGTTTTGATGCTGTAATATTTTTTTTTTTTTGTAAAAAAAAAGATCCGAGGTAAAAAAAAATATGAGCTTGAAATCATCAAGTTTTGTTGCAAATTTATGACCTTATGACCTGCTGATCTCTTATTTGAACTGATTCAGATTTCATTGTTCCAAGAACTAATTGACAGCATTCCAGATATTCATATCATGTTCTAGGGCTATTGCTGTTAGCCAGCATTGATCATTTATATTACAAATAGCTGCTTCAGCATTGGGTGTTTCAATTATTTAATTAATTAATTAATTAATTTTTAAATGAAAAGGACAACACTAACTACAATCATTAGCTACAGAACAACATTTGCTCTCGCCTTCCTGTTACCTACTTTAGATGTACTCTCTTTACAAATGTTCTCCCAACTATTATTTATTTCTCCTCATCACAGCTATAAACCTAAAGGAACACATATCTAAGAGTTTGGACAAACATATATATATTTCAAAAATATATTTTTAATGGCATCATCCGTAGGATGGTAAAAGTTCTCATCCTGTCCACAAACGAAAAATACCTTTTGACAGGTTAATAAAATTACCCACTTTAATAGCTCAAGGTGAAGTATGGAGAGATTTGGATATTTTCATTAGCGTCTATTAAAATTTTTTTTTTAACATATGCCACAACCAAGCTGTTATATTTCCTAAAGGCCAAGCAGCATCCGTCTGCTTCCAAGATAGTTTCTGATACAAAATAAGTAGAGTTTCTCTTATAAGATTATATAACAATGTAAGAGGAGATTGATCTTTGAAAAAAAAAAAATTATTGGTTGTTTTCACTGGTATTTTGATGATTAATGATGTTTGACGGCCTCTTTTCTATCGACTTAACGTTCAGCTCTCGCAACAGATAATCAAGTAGGAAATAACACCTTCATTTTACTTACAGTCAGAAACATGATGACAAAAAAATTAAAGATTGCTTTAAACCAAAATCTAGCAGGGGTGTGATTAACTTTAGGCTTGACTTTACATGCTCCAGGTGTACTTGCAGAACATTAGAGATGAAGCAATCAGAGCAAAGCTAACTTAGAGTGAGTTTACCATGAAAAAAAAAAGCGTTGTGCTCGTAGCTTCAGCAGCTCACTGCATTCACTCTTTTTATTGAGCTAAAAAACCACAAAGACCACTCGCTGGTCATCTTCATGTTATTGTGCCTCATACATGTACAGTATCGCTTTTCCCTTAAAGTATGATGTGTTTACCGTTTGGAAAACATAAAAAATGTCCAACTGACCAGTCACTGAAAATTGTCCATTATTGGTAAAAACCCCATTTCTAGGTTCAGTTCTACTCGCAATTACAGACTGGAGGCAGTTAAACATAAGATCTGTCTCACTGTGTAGAGGCAAAAAAAATGAATGTCTAAATAAATAATTTGTTGGGAAGGATTCTTATTAAATATGCAGCTTTAAAAGCTGTTGCGAACAACCACTCAAATTTCAACTAGTGTTTTTTTGTGTGTTTTTTTTAAAAACGTTGATTTCTGTTTTGGAGCCCCTTTGATGTAAATATGTATTTTCTCTTATGCCTCCCAATCTGCTCTTTATCATAATTATGGTTTTCCATAGTGAGCTGTTTCATTCTTCTGAATAAGTGACTACATTCCCCTCCACACAATAGAAGATTTAATTGTGATCCATGTCATAAGTCTTTTCTCCTTTTGCTGGAGAGGTTGGGTTGAATATTATGTTATATATTTATATGTGTGTGTTTTGCATTCATTTATGTAGCCTATAGAAGATCTCTTCTGGTATTTTCTTTGACCTTGAGAAGACCAATGAGCCATGTGGTGGACCATGGCCAGGTCCTTATGTGGGAGACCAGTAGTTAAAGATGAAATTTAAATGGTATGGTAAATTATACTTGTAATACTTTGAAGTGTATATTCAGCCATTAAAAATATAGATGTCAATCAGGAGTCTTGATATAGATGGAAATATAAAGTTTAGTTTGTGTGTATTTTTAAGGGATGAAGACCATCAGAAGGTTAAAACCTGAGATGGGGGCTCCATGTTTTTGTCTTTCCTGTATTATTCATCACACTAGAGAGAATGCGACTGAATGCTAACCCCGGTTAACACAGGAGACCACGGAGAGCAGCCTCCCGTTTATGTGAGCGTGTATGTTGTCATATCGAGCAGAAGTGCAGATGGTGCAGCTGTGGGGCCTTTATGTGTCACCGTTTACCAAGAGCACATGCCCAGGACTGACTTCTGCGAGGCTGACTGATGATCACTTCACACTGTCTGACGCTGTTTCCAATTTCTCTGAACAACAAACAAATGGAGAAGAGGAAAAAACTAAAACGGATGCCGTTGGGTGGGGGCAGAGGTGATTTTTGCCTAGTAAAGCCTCTTAGAGCTCTGTGGATTTGCACTCTTGTCAAGTGATTTAGTGTGTTTGTGTGTGTCTGTGTGCATGCTTTATTCACTTTGACATGACCTCACATGAACGCAGAAATGAAAATATCCCTTAATGTCGGAATAGCTATAAAGATAATATTTTTTAAGTGTTTAAAATCTGATTTAGATTTACAGATTTGGTTTAGCACATATTTAGGCTTCTTAATGAAAAATAAATCTGCTTTCAAATTTGTCAAAACTGATGATCTTGTGGACCATGACTGTGACCTCAGACCTTACAAAACATTGCTAGAGATGCACTAAGAAATTGTCTGGTGGCCAGAGCTGGATAGTTTCTAGGTTGATCGCCCCGATAAGTGCCCGACTGGTCAGAAAGTTGAAATTCAAATCTTTTTTTTTTTGATCAGTGAAGGCACAAAGTTTGGCTGACATCATTCTTCAGTCTGGATGGTGCTACACTTAGTAAAGAAGATGGGGAGGTATAAAAAAAACCCCAGAGATCTTTGAAGCCAGTTTGAAAGCTGCATGTAAAAAGAGATTTAAAGGGGCTATATCATGCAAAATCTGGTTTTTGGAGTTTTCAACCATCTGGTAATTCAATTTTCTCGTAAAAAATCTCACCAGAGTGGTTTTTGGCTTAATTCAGGCGTCTCGTAGTAATTCTGCTGAATTCTGCTCTCTGGGCAGCTGCCCCTCCCTCTCCTAGAAAATGACTGAGTGTTCAACCAGTGACATCGCTTATTGAAAACAAGGGAGTGCTAGAGATGTCTACACCGCCCCTGCAGAGAGCAGCCTACCTCTGGTAGAGTTGCAAACATACCTGTGCTCCTTCTCAAAGCTCATAGCTGCTTCAGTTTTTGGCAGCTTAAAACACTTTTTTATTGGTATTTTACTTTCTCTGTGAAAACGCCGTTTGGCCTCATGGATTACAGGACTTTATTCTACATTTCTAAAGAACAGCATCTGAAACACAAAACAAAGCCGCTTGATAGACAGAGAAGTAAGTGGCTACACGCTAACGCGTGTTAGCCATTTATGAAGCTGCTTATATGATCTTATTACAGCGTTGTGTGGTTAATTAACTGATAGCATCTCAGAATGTTCAGTAAATTGATGCAAAAACACCCACACCTTTTTTATATACTGGGCTGGAAAGAGCTGCTTACTGGACTCATCTGTGTTGGTTTGGGCTCTGTCTATAGCCTTGTAGATCTAGCAGCTGAAATAAGCTTTATTAACTCTGTTTTTTACAAAAAATAAATCAGAGCCCTTAATATAACACATTTTCAATGTGTTACTTGGTGCACTTCAAATTCACTGTCGGACATCCGGGTCGAGATAAGGCTAATGGTGCATTCAGACTGCAGACTTTTTCAGTGTCAGCAGCGTCATTATTTCCTGTTAAGTCTATGGTTGAGGCCGTTGGAGGAGCGTCCAAGTCTCTGCAGCGGGTCTAAATTTTGTCTGGTCTTAGTAGTCAAACTGATACCAGCACCCCTGCTGGTCTGTGATTTACAATATAAATAAGAAGCTATTAGCTGTAATATTTTGAAGTTCAAGCAGAGTGATTATTGCTTCAAACAAATAATACTCAAACGTAAAGTTTAGGGGAGAAGGTTGTCCAAGAAGCTACTTATGCTAATATAAAACCCACTAAAGCGGAAGCATTTGGTAATAGTTGTATTTGTGGTATTGGCTTTGGGTATTTGTGAGTGTTAGGGACCACAACTGCCCACATACCTAAACCTACCATTAAAATACTTCATTCCCCTTTTCAAAAAACTTTTACAACGGCCTATTTAAATTGGTCAAAAAAACAAATTTAGACGATTCTGTAAAAAAATGGAAGTCGAGCCGCATGCATTAAAGTGGGCATTGGAATATAAGCAGCAGGAAGTGAAGCAAGCTTTTCTTTTTAGTGAACATGTCTTGGAATGCTGTGAGGAAGTGTTCAGGCATTGGCTGTTCTAATAACAGAAAACGTAAGATTTGGAAGAAGGCCCTGTGCAAGATAAACAGGCCCTTACCTAACGAGGAATGTCCATGTTGTGGACTGCACCGTGGTACAGAGTTTTTCCCCAACAGTGGATAAAGAACATAAACAGAAAGGATTTTGTTCCAAATAAAAATGGCACAATTATTTCTCATCATGCCACAATAACTAGCATTCAGAGTAGCAAAGAGCTAACTTAAACCCATCTATTGCTACTGGCCATACGTTAGCTATGTGAATTCTTTTCAGTTTCCAACCTGGTGTTTACAACTATCAGTGCAAGTTGGGCCCAGTGCATGGAAAATGCTGTTGTTTGTTACAGTCAAGTGTCTTAACATCAATCTATGAAGCAAACAACTGAGGATGCTGCAAATAAAAAAGCAGATGTTACTCAGTTGCTTAACTCACAGTCATGGGTAGATGTGTTTTACCTACAGTATGGACAGAAAGGTCTACTGCTTAAGTATTTAAAACACAATTTAAATAACAAATAATTAATGTACCAACATCCTGTGGACTAAGTCCTCTGCACAAATAACATATGCTATATGCTTTGTGTATAACAGTACAGTCTGTTATCTCTTTATTAATAATTTCTCTTTATGTCTCAAACAAATGGTTAATTCATAAATCCATATAGATATTAATTTAATATACCTTTAGCAGGTACTGGAGGCCAGTGTAAAGGGTCAGTTTACAATGACAGATAATGAATGAATTTCTGACACATGCCAGAGCAGTAATGGCAGCGAAGCAAGATGGCGGCCTACACAAATCTACTGTCTACCTCAGTATGTATTAATACGCACAGTGAAAATGGTCTTAGCACTACCACAGAAGCTAACATATACAGACTTCCTTATCTACGCACTTGGGGGCACAGCCAATCACAACCAAGAAAAAGGAAAGGCACTCCTGGATTGGCTGCTTTGCAAAAACAGGCAAAAAATGGTGAAGTAGCTTTAGGCCTATGTAATTCCCTAGGTTTTCCCACCTACATTTTCTTTGAAATATTGTCAGAACAAAATTATGACTAGGCAGATTTTCGAAGGTTATTTTTCCAACTTGGCACAAATTTAACTTCAAACATGAAAAGTAAATTGGGAAGAATTAAACAAAAATAATTTTTCCTCATATTTTTAACCGGGGGAAGCAAGAAACGTAAAAAAAGTAGTACTCCATTTGTGGGACTGGTTTTAAAGGTTTTGACAATAAGGTGGTAGTTGCAAAGCTTAATATTTGGTGAGGTTTTACAATATTTGAGAACCACTCCTTTAGGGGGCACACACAGAATGCCATGTACAGTTAGCAATTCTAGCCCTAGTTTCAAATCTGAACTCCGTAATAAATGTGTGTGTTTTAGGTTGGTGTGTACATTTGCTTCATTTATGCCCCCCCCCCCCCCCCCCCCCTTCCCAATTGCTTATTCTGCCAACATTAAGTGCGGTGGACCTGCCTTTTCACCTTCGTGATGTGGTTCACGTTTTGGCTCGGCACCCAGAATTCAAAGTGTTTTTCTTTCCATTTCCCGTTTAATCTCCCTCTGCTTGGCTACTCAATCACCCACCCACCCAGTAAACATGTTGGCACACAAGTACTGTTTTTCGAAAGCAAAACAACGCAGGGAATATGACCAGAATATGGAAACACTTAATCTCCCTGGGTGGATTGGTATCAAATCCCCCGTCGCATGGCTGAGGTAGAGACAAACAGACAGAGAGAGAGAGGCTGTGGAGGGACTCTGTGTTCATTTTGCCAAGGCCAGATGGTGAGGGCAGCTTTGGTGCTGCACGGCTTCTCTCTCTCTGCCTGTCAGGCCCTGACACACGCACACACACACACAGAACACAAGCACAAACGATTACCTCAGACTGTTTGCGCTCTGCTGTGTGTGGTGGCCCAGACTTATTAGATTAATCTTTATTTGTCTGCTGCTGTTATCACTGTTTTCCATCTCAATGTGTTGCTGGGATTAAGAAACTGTCTCTGGTTTACGCTCTCATTTAGATGGTTTGTAATCTGCCAGACTCTGTGTATTAGTCAGAGCTGGAGAATAGCACAAATACATCCCAAGTCCAACTCGGTAAAAATTACTGATGCTAACAAAAAGTGATAGAGATAAATATACATTTTTTTCTCAGTGTTCGTGTTCTATAGTAAGAAGAATTTGGTGTTTATTCAGGTTCTCTAGATTGCAGAACAGCTATTTTAGTCCTGTACATCACAGGTGTCAAAGTCAACTCACCATGGCCATTGTTGCAGCCCTCTAAACTGTAGAGGACCATATCAGCTGATTCAGATGTTGTCAATCCATTAAATGGCCGTTATTAGCGGTCATCACTCCTATTAAATGCCGTCAGGCTGTGCGCTCTCTACCTACTAGTAGGTTAGCTACCATTTTATTCGCTGATAACAGCCAACTGTCTGCACGTGTCAAAAATACTTCGTCAGAGTAGCATATCGTAACTTGAGTTATCTCACCAATTTTAACCAACCGACAAGTTTTATGTTCCAACCTTAAGGTCACAGAAAGACAAATATACTTTCTTTTAAATGCCTAAACCTAATTTGAAAAGGTTTTAAACACCAAACGGAAAACTCATGTTTCAGTAGGTAGAGAGGGCACAGTCTGATGGCATTTAATGCGAGTGATAACCGCTAAAAACGGCCATTTAATGGGCTGATCACATCCGAAACGGATGACCATATACATAAAACTTTTAAGTTCTCTTTATATGCACCCTTTTATCACTCAAATCAGTGTTTATTTGTAGTCCCAAATCCCATCATTATGAAAAGATGTTAAGTGTCATTTAATTTTAAGAAGTACTTGTCGAGAGAGATATTTATTCAAGTTCTGGCTGTTTGTTAAACCTAGTTTTATCAATTCTTTCTGCCATAACCAACCCTTTAAGGACATTCATTATCTTAATGTGGCTCAAAATGGAAAACAGTTTGACATCTCTGCTGCACATGATACGTTGAAGGCTTCTTTTGCATCAGGGTAACAGAGGGGACAAGAGAGGGAGGGGAATATTTAAAAAAAAATCACTTTCACATTGCACATCAACAGTGGAACATACTGGCTGGACATTGTCATGCAGTAGTTACCAATCCAGCTCTTTTTGGGCGCTACTACAGAGAGCTATCCACTATAAGCAGCCGGTGAGTATGGCAACTTGTTTTAACGTTTATTGAATAAAAAACCCCAAAAAACTCCCAAAATTTAGGGCCACTGATTAATCAGTATTCATGGCTACCATTTCAGAAAGAGCCAAAGAAAAATCAGAGAAAAAGGTTATTGAAAAGTATTAGTCAGGGGCTGGCTACAAAACAAAATCTCTAAGGCCTTGAACATCCCAGTTAAATTAAAGTTAAAGTGAAAATAGTTGAGTTCAGTTAAATCCATTTTCAAGAAATGGAAGGAATATGAAATATAAAATTGTGAGAGAGTCCACCAGGGCACCTCTGAATATGCTGAAGGAGTTAAAGGCTTCGACAGCTTAGATGGGAGAGACTCTGCAGACAACAACTGTAAAAAAAGCCTTGGCCAAGATTTGTAATGGCAACCTTGTAGCTGTAAGACAACAGTGCTAACCACCAGGAAAACATGAAATGTACAAACCATATGGAATATGGCATGAACCAGTAACTGCCAGGCCTTTAATGGCTCAATTTTATTGTTTTTTGGGAGATGGTTCAGCCTTTTGTTTTGTCTTTTGGAAGAAAGCTGGACATCCATAGCAGTTGCTGTATCCCGGAGAGCTTTCTAGGAAGCATTATGAGTGTGTGCGGGGACTTTCTTTGAAGCGAGAAAAATCCAGTTTATCTGTTCCTCCCTTGATGGTCATGAATTACTCCCAAACTGTCCTTCCTGCTTGGCACTGTGTCAACACGCAGCTGAATGCTTCAGATCAGTGAACCGTCAAAGAAAAATATCAGCTTTTCCACTGCTTACAATTGTTAATGATGATTTTATCTGTATATATGATTAGTAGCAACTGTCTGTTATTTGCCTGGCCTAATTTCCATTGCATTAGCCACTCTGAACTGGGAGTTGTCTTAATTTTAGTTTACTATGTTTTTTCTAAGACGTAGCTATGTTAACCAGATTTCATGCAGATTCCAATTCCTATTTTTTCTCTTGAAAGTTTCACATCCTGCACAACGCTTTTGTTGATGTATGACTGACTACAACTGAAAAGGTTATCTTCAGTTTTTGACAGTTTGACAGTCAACTTACAGTGTGCCTGTATAGCTCCAAAAGAATCTTTTAATTATATCATTTTAACTAGAGGGTTAGCAATTATTTGATCAACTATCTATTGTACACTTTTAAATATTTAATCTTAAAAAACAGACAATGCTCTACTACCACAGCAACAAAGACAAAGTTAAATGTCACCTGATTTTTTCAGAGTGATATCAGGAAAAAGCATGTTTAAAAAATATATTTTTGGTTGCTTTTTAATGAACAGAATCAGTTTTTCCTTTCAGCGTCATCTCAAATCTGTTGTTATCCTAATGTAAAAAAAAAAAAAGGCAAAAAAACACACCACTGATGTCACATAATCATATAACTTTCATTATCACCTCTGAGTAGCCCTGTGTATCTCTGCTTGAGAAGCAGCTGTTTCATCCACACCGAGCGTGCTAACTACTTCAGATGCTAGGAGTTAATTAACTCTTCCAAGGCCATATGTGTGCTATTCAGTCAGTTTAAATAGCAGCATTATCAGGATTAGGCCTTAGTTAAATATCATCGGTCAAGGAAAAATACTGCCTGATTTGGGAGCTGTTCTGACTCAATAGCTTGTGTTGATCTTTCCAGACAGCTGGGCTCCTCTCCTCTGGATTGCATATCTCTTTAGTGGAGGCCTGGTAAAGACAGATTGAGACGTTCCAGGATGAGATTAGAAGCGGAATTCTTCACTAGCACTGATTTCAAAATATACATTTTATTGCTGAATTTGAACATCTGATAGAAGTCTTTTTGATAACTCTGATATGTGTCAGGGAAAGAGACCAATACCTGCCGTAAATAGCTAAAACTCTGTAATATGCAAAGGGAAAAGCATCTCAGCTCTTCCAAAGAAACTAAAATGAACTGTCTTCCTTATCTCTGGGGGTACAGCCAACCGGAGCCAGAGAAATTAAAAGCCTCTCCTGGAATGGCTGCTTTGCAAAAGCAAACCAATAGCGTGTCAAATTACATTGTACCTAGGTATTTCAGCTGCATTGTCTTTGAAAATGTTTACATGTGCTCTATGACAAAAAATACATTCTACAGAGAAATCCAGCAGTTAGTGAAACAGAAAAATCTTGAAGCTTAACAAAAGAAAAAAAAAGTTTTTTTGATTATTAACTTTGTTATCTCTGTGTTATTCTCTCCATAGAAGCTCCACCTGGTCTGGGATCCTGTTCAGCTGAAGCGTCCTGCTGGATGGGGAGCATCGATTCAGATGATGCTCCCAACGACAGAACATTCCTCATGTCCTGTTATCAACTTTTTACTATCTTTGATATAGAACGTACTCTTATATCAGATCTTCTGTTGTTTCTGTGTCTCTTCTCTGTCTTCTCAGACCCCCAGACGGTCGTGGCAGATGACCGCTCGTACTGAGCCAGGTTCTGCCGGAACTTTCTTCCTGTTAAAGGGGAGTTTTTCCTCTCCACTGTCGCTACATGCTTGCTCAGTATGAGGTATTACTGAAGGACGGCTGTGGTTGCAGTCTGCATGAGGCACAACCTCACATCAATGACTCATCGCAATCTGCTGGGATTCTTTACATAGAAAACTTTTAACTGATTGGAATGTTTGTATAATTGTAGTGAAATGACATCTGTAGTCCAGTGTTTTGTATGATGGACTACACAAAAACAGTAGGTGGTGGTATACAAATAATTCTGTAGCTATACAACAAACAAGGGAGTGAAAAGTACCGATGTCGTAAAAGGAGCGACGGCCTAGAATGAAAACAAATTGGTCTACTGGTCAACCACTATCTGAAGCCATCTACAGGGTGAGGGTTGTAGTAAACCCATCGCTTTGTAACCTGGTGTATTGCTGTTGGATGCTTGAATCGTGTTGTTTTGTTCTCTTTATGGTCGCGTGGCTATTCAGTAATTTCAGTTGCCAGTGTCGTCACATGAGGCCAGAGTACGGCTTGTGCTCACATGATCTGTATCCACTCATACCTGGACTTTGATACGACCTCCAAGGCAGGTCTCTCTGAACGTATCCTGGCACGGTCTAGGCTGTGTTCACATGGTACGAAATAAGTGGATTTTGGGAATACGGACTGGAGTCCCATGTGAAAACGCCCTAAGTGGAATAGCTCCTGGGGCTTTACATTCAGATTAAGTCAATCGTTCTTTCCAGTGGTTTTGTATCAATAGGTTACTTAGCTTATAGTATAATCTTTGTTTATTGCTGAGAATATAAAAACAAAGCTGAGTACTGAGTTTTTTATTTTGCAGATTAAAAAAATCATTTAGGTCATTTAGATACTTTTCCTGCATCTGAAAGACATTAATAACTCTTTCAGATTTACACAACCCTGTTAGAAAAAACCTGCCAGATCTGCAAAGCTCTTTAAATGTTCTCAAAAACAACAAAAGGCAGCAATAACAATAAATTACCCACTGACAATTTAACACATAGAAAAAAAAACTAATCAGGAAACCTGTAGGACGACAGCGATTGGACAGTGAAGACAGTTTTTTTTTTTTTTTTAGAAAGGAGTAAAATAAGACATCTTTGTTTAACATGAACAACTCACATTAAAAACTGAAGAAGTGGCCTCAGATTTCATCCGTCTAATACATCTATTTTTCTGCAGCCCTGGCTTGTCTTCCCAAGCCGTTTTTAAGGAAGTCAGGTCTTGGAACGTGACAGACCCACATGAAACATAGGGATGGGTTTAGATATGTGAAGCAACAACGAACCTAATATTTATAGCTAGATAGAGGGTAGAGGCAGGTCCATGTCCTAATTGCCTCATTAGTGACATTAATGGCCCTATTAATGTGAATGTTCTAATTACATCTTAAAAGCCTCTTACTTCAAAGTGAAGACGCTTATTGGATAGGGAGCAAAACGTTTTCATGACAAAAAAGCAAAAGCATAAAAAAATCAGAGAGTAAATTATTTTCACACCACTGCAACACAAAACAGTTTGTTTAAGTTATTGATTTTAAGTCTGCTTTTAAACTGTATTTATCTTTATTAAACCCAACGATTGCGTGGAGTTGTATGAAGTTAAAGAGTAAACAAATGCATGCAGTGGATGATTTACCAAAACGTTAGACCAACTATTATTGCGCACCAAAAAAGCTGAAGGATACTTCTTGTCGAAGTAAAATTAACTTTCTAATTTAGCAAACAGTGCTTAGATGTAGGATTAGTTCAGTGTCGAAAGAAAGGCTTAGTGATTTCTACTACTATTTTGCTCTGAAATTGTTCAGCCGTATTTATTGATTTGCTGTTTTTCTGCCAGTGTGAATCCTGAAACTTCCTAGTCATAAATGCCCTCTCTAAACTTTCTAAAGCTGGGTCCAAACTGTTCAGATCAATCCATCTGTCTGTAGAGGCCATACTGCATCTTGCACTTCACTGGCACAATACACCCACAGACATGACCCAGAGTGTATTTTTACTCCCGTCTCCGTCTTTGTTTTACACTCGGAAAGCACTCCAAATGCAGGTAACCTAAAAGTCGCTACTCTTCCTCAATGTTTTACGTGCAGAAAACGTCTCAGCGGAGCCATTGTGCTTTTACAAATTGTCCAATCACATTAGCTTCTACATGAGACGGTTTGATGGCTTCAGCCGTTTCAAGTGATTTAACCAGTGTCACTTTGATCGCTACTTCGCTGCTTTTCCTGTCATTCAAATTTACAAGCAGAAGCTTAAACTGTCTGTAACTGTAAATACACGACCCGAGCCTGATTCCTGGCGCCCTCAGGGGGGCCGCATAGAAGCGCTGAGTTGCAGGCTGACCCCGTGTGGAATGCACTGCAGCTTCTAGGAACGCTGCTCCGGGCGTCAGCGCTGACGCTCTCGTATGCCATATTTTAATGGGGGCATACAGTGCTTGTCAGCACAACACAGACGAGCATTGTGGGGGCTGCTCTCGTAGTGCACGGACAAAAGGGGTAATATGACCAAAGGTTCTTTTCAAACTTTCCTATAAAAAAGTGGAGCAAAAGAAACTTATTGTACGATTAAGTGCTTTTCCAAAGTTTCCACAAACCTGAAACTTAATGAAAATTTGTTATACTGACATTTTATGTGCTCGACCAGTGTTCTTGTGAAGGGGACGTCCATGCGCCTAAGTTTGGCCTCACAGGCAGACTCAATTTTGATAATTAAATAATTTTTAAAGACTTTTGGTTGTACTGGGTTTAATGTTGGCAGAGGTAAGGCAAGGCAATTCTATTTTTATTGCACATTTTCAACAACAAGGTAATTCAAGGTGCTTTACGTACATGAGGTGGGTAGGGAATCTCAAGTAACTCAAGTAAGAGCAGCAGTACTTCAACATATTTTTACTCAAGTAAAAGTGAAAAGCGACCATCGCAAAAAAGTGTGCCAGAGTAAAAAAGTATTTGGGAAAATGCAAATAAAAATATAAAGTTATGGGCAAATTCTGGTATTTTAAAGACAAAAATGAAAAGAATAATGATACAAATAAATGACATAAGTTATAAAATACATAAAATACATGTACAGTGGGTATAATAATAAAACAAGGTCAAATGTACTTCCAGTGACAATTTATGGTGTTTACTCTATATTTACTTGAATTCAAAATGAAACAACAAGCTCAACATACACAAGTTTACATTTGAAGACAAAAGCTTGTGTAGAAAAACGCAGTCTCCTTTCATAAAATGTAAGTTTCTGTCTGTGTCTGGCCTATATTTTGGTTAAATATGTTTGCTCTTCATTCAGTGGATTTACTCTCAGTGGGTAGATTATCTGGAAATTTTACTCAAGTAAGAATTGTGTTACTTCTTAGTATTATTACTTTAGTAAAAGTAGAAAGCATGACATAGCAAAACTCCCTAATTTTTCTTAAGTTAGTGTAGCTAAGTAAATGTAACTAGTTACTACACACCTCTGAATGTAGGCCAGGGGTGTCTGCAGCCTTCATAATCTAAAGAGACATTTCTGCTCTGAGTCCAGATAAAAAAAAAAACTCGCCGTAAATGTTACAATATGAGAAAAAACTACCTATAGTATTTTAAGAAGTATGTATAATAGCAAATTTGTTGTCATTTTCAAAAGAACCACCATGTAATTTCTATTTTTAAGTTTTACAATAGGGAACACATAAAAGTTTAGCCAAAAGAGGATGAAGACATTGTTCTTCTGTAGGGTGCTGTGTGGAAACTGATGTAGAAAAAGTACATATGAAATATAAAAAAGTACACATTTTCCAACATAACATGAAAAAAATAGATGTAAAAATATTACTGGTGCTTTTCATGTGTTTTGTTGTGGAATTGGTGCAAAAAAACCTGCCATTTATTATCTCCATCGAGGAGATTATGTTTTTGCCGTGTTTGTTTGTTAGTTTGCCTGTCAGCAACATAACTCGGAAATTTCAGGAAACGTCTGCAGTGGGACCAGGAAGAAGTGAGATTTTGGCGGTAATCAGGATCACTGTCTGATGGGGTTGGGGGGGGACTGAACTGCCTTAGCAACAGTTAGATCTATTCTTTTTCAAGTTTTTTTTTTCATCATGTTTGGGTAATGTCCAGAGAACCACTTGCGGCTCTAGCCGCAGGTTGCTCTTTTTTTGGGAATAGAACTACTCTCACCCTATGGCAGCATAACAAAATGTGATTCGAACTGTTTTGCAAGGACATTTCTTTAAATTATTTCTTTTTATATGAGTGATTAAGAAATAAGACAATAAAGCGATAAAGCTTGAGTTAAAGGGGCAGCCTTTTCCATTTCTGGATCGACTAAACCAACCAAACTACGACTCTGGCTGACCCTGAGAGTTAAATTTGCTTTTCTTTGGCACGGAATCCTGGGTACTGTATTAGAGAAAGATTTTGTCTGATGTGCTCCTGTCCTTGTGTAATATGTGTAACTGGCTCTGCATTGTTGTATTTGGAGTGTTCTTATCTGCTTTGTCTTCTATTCCCTCTTTATTTCTCATTGGGTTTTTAAATCAATGCTTGGCCTTGCTTGAACCACGTTTAGAGCTGCATAAATGAACTCTGCCATTCCCTCTTACTCCCTACCTTCTGTTTTTTTTTCTTCTTTAAACTGCTGATAAAGGCACTTTCGTAATTATCAGAAGCTCTTTTCGTGAAGAACAATGTCCGGTCCTGTGTGAAAAAGAGCAGGGGTCTTCAGGTCTGCCTGCAAACATAGAACAAAGCTCAGAAATAGCTGGGCTCATTGCCATTCCGCACAGATAGGACAAGGCTCTGGGCAGCACCGAGCAGATAGAGGCAGAAGCACGTGGGGCCAAGCCAAGGTCAGCTCAGGATACACACTCATCAAGAGGTCCGTGACCCAGCCAAGGTGACCTTACACCGACCCCCTTGAGTTTTATAGCCTGGAAGGGAAAATGTGTGTATCAGTGTGTTGTACAGTACAAACTTTAGTTGCTCTGAGTGGCTTTGTTTATGTATGACTGGGAGATTTTTCTTCTGTATTTTTTTAAAGGAAGAAGAAAAAACTTGGCTTCAGACACAGTTGGATGTAAAATAATGGGCTCTTGTGAGTTTGAATGCTTCTTTTTCAGGTCAAAGTGTCACAGTTATATTTCACTGCTAAAATTGTAAAAAAAAAATAAAACAAGCAAAAGGGATAACACTACTGAGGATAATATTTCTCTAGTCTGTCATTTTACTGAATTTTTTTCGAAGTACATAAACTTTGCATCGTGACTCCTGATGCATTTTTAAACCGTTTATCTTCCGCAGATGTTCACTATTCCAGGCAAAATGGGGCTATCGACTAGTAAGAATGTCTTTGTCTATGTCAGGTCTTACACAACAAGCTCCGAATTAATCAAGTTAGATGGCATTTACAAGAAGTTTCACCACATAAAAAAGGCCTAAATTTATTCAGCTAATTTTCACAAAAATTGTGATACAGAATGATACCTAACGGGCAAATAATTTACGAATGATTTGAACTGAATTTTAGAGAAAACTCGGGCTAGTAGCTTTAATGTATGTTTGATATAGTCTGTCACCCAGAACAACATGTCAGAGTTGGTATTTCTATTTTTCCATTTGCTGTTAAACCTTTTAATCATGACAAAATCTGCACACCTGAACAAGGCTTCTGCAGAGTAATGCTTCTGGTGACATCACAAAAGGTATAAGGCCACTAATTAGAGTTGCGTTGAGTAGATCGGAATATTCATGATTCAGTATTCATGGATTCACCTTGTCACAGAATATTTTGTAATGAAACTCCAAATTATTTGAATTTTTGTTGTTGGTGGTGTACATTTTTCAGTCGAAATAAATATACAAATGAATATCTAGATAGTAACGCTAAAAGAAGTTGACTTATTAAAAGAAAGCTATAGATCTGAAACCTTAATCATGGATAAATGCATTGAAATAAGTACATTAATGTCAGAGAGATATTGTAGTGTTCTGGGTTCTTTGCCTAATACTATTTTTTATCATTTGTTTTGTTGCAGTTTGGACATTTTGTGTGATATTTTTCAGTTTAAAAACTATTTGACCATCAAAGGACATTTCATTCATCTTTGAATATATTACATGCATAGCTTAAATAAATGTTTTATCTAATTACGCTGTGGACACTTAGTAATCTTGCAAAGGGTCATAGTTTGTCATTTGCCTCTCAAGGCCTCAGAAATAATGATGTTGAGGTGATGATGATGTTGAGATGGGAAGCTGAAGCAATATCGTAGTAATACGAGGTAAGAAATGTTAGACATCTGTCTTCTTAGGAATCAGATGTTTAGTAGCCTATAGCCTTTTGATTTCCTTCTTGTTGAACAGTCCTGTCTTATGCTAGCGTACAATAGCAAATTAAAAAAATCCTAATGTTATTCTACTCCAAGAAAAAAGTTACTAAACTGAGGTGTACATAAAACAACATTACACAACTTTGGCTCAGAAGTCTTGCGTAAACCTTGTAGACATGCTATGCTAGCTTTGGTAGCATAACCAGCTAATAGTGCAGTTTGCAGTAAGAGTGCAAGCTCTAAATTCAACTGTATTTTGAAATGGCAGCTTTATTTAAAGAGTAACTCTCCCCCAACCAGAGTCAAAATCCGCACACATTTTCTATTTGAAAAATATCTCAAAATGAGGTGTTGCCTCGTGGAGAATATGCGCACGCACACACACACACACAGCCAGGAAGATGGAAAGCAAAAACGACACAAGCTCCATTGCCTCAGAGGCGGGTAGTTATGAGGTTGAATATTTCTCTCCACCTCGTTCGGATGGAAGAGAAAAAAGGGAGGGAGGTTCTGCGGAGGAGGCGAGTGGCTTTGAGCCGTGTTGATTTGAGCTTATTGTTTGTGAGTTGCCAACTGGCTATGGAGGTGTGGCCAAGACTGAGCTTCTTTTATACTCCACAGCAGCAGGACGCTGTTGTCAGAAATCCGAGCTGACGTTGGAAACCCAGACTGAGCCGGTAGCAAACCATGAGTCAAATTCAAGTGCAGTGCAGTGTCACTAAAAAACTAAAATAATGACCAGACATGTATACAGCACTATTACACATTAATTTATAGAGTTTATCAGAAAAAAAGTGAGTTTTGGGGTGAGTTTCACTTTAAAAACACAAGATGAATCCACTTGGTTCTTCAAATTATAGAATTCAAATCTACACAAATTTTAAAATTAAGGAATTTCATGAAATTATACTTTTTCTTGTTTACAACTGAAGATAACTAGCCTATCTGAACAGACACTAAATCAAAAACACAACACTGTTTTCATTTTACGTACTCTTATATAAACTAAACTCCAAAAAATAAAAAAACGTTTTTAATTTCCCCCTGATTTAGACATTTGCATGTCTCAGTAGGCTAGATAAGCTAATCAGCCTTAATGGAGGAAATCATTATTTCATTTGCCCATCTTGCTGTTGTGATGCATATAGGCATCAAACTGATTTAAATACAATGTTTTCCATGACTGCCTTATATTTTCCACCCAAAAAGACGTGAGGCACAATGCTGGCAGCACAGGAAGGGAAGACAGTTTTTTTTTTTTTTTTGGCGAATGCTGACTGAACACAGTTTTATCAAAGCCCCCTTTATATGGAGGGAAGAATAAAATGTTCTACCAATGAAGTAATGCCTCCACCACATGTTACAACTTCTTCCCAATAAATAATATAAAACAACACCCTATATTTCTGTAATTACCATCTGTCTCTAAGTAACTTGTCTTGATCACATGTAAATCTACTGTATGTGTCTTTTTTTACACTTGTAGCTCTCAGTTTTCCCCCTATAAATAAAGGAAGAGCTTGGGGTCAAAACTAGTTTAACTTATCCCTGGTCTCCAGTTTCTCTTTCTGCATACTTCACTAAAAAAAGAAAAGCCTTATGAAAATAAATCAAACCAAAAGGGAGCAATTGCTTACTGCATTTGCATCCACTACTATTGTCATGCTAGAACCTGATTTTATGTAAGTTGCCTTATATCATCGACATTTTGACATTCAAATGGCAAACAACAACTGATTGTTCAATTAATTGTATTAATGTCTGGGGAAGCACTCTCTGTAATTGCTGCAGTGTAATGTGAAATATGAATGGGTGAAAGAACAGGGACAACGCATACAAAAATGGTTTACACAAAGAAATTCACCTATAGCCAACTTTTTTTCCCGTTTAATACTTATATGCCATCTAAGTGCTCACTACAAGTCATCAATATGTACAGTTTCTTTTAGAATTGATTATTATTTTCAGTTTAACACCAAATTAAAGGTTGGATATGGAAAATGAGCATGATAGTGACATCGATTTTATCTAGGTTTCAGTTACAACAGAAACATCATTCCAGTTGTTGGGTTGCCTGGTTCTCTGCTGATACGTCCTGTGACCGACCTGAACTGTGTACAATGAGGAATGTTTTTTAGAGAAGTTTAACTGATAGTCTGTTGTTGAGAGTGTAATTTCTTCGTCCATCAACTGTTGGGGTAGCAGCATCAGAGCTAGGGACTTAAAAAGGCTCAAAAACCAGATGAAGAAGGCTGGTTCTGTTCTTGGGACGACTGTAGAATAACTGGATATGATGATGCAAAGAAGGATTCTTCATAAAATGTAAAAAAATATGAACAAACCTGAGAATCCTCTTCATGAGACTACCCTACAGCAATAGTGTCTTCAGTCGGAGGCCTCTTCAGTTTCGCTGCAACACAGACCACTACAGAAAATCCTTTTTACCCACAGCCCTTGTGATCTACAACAACTTATTGACAAATTAATTAGTGTGAGCTACAACTGCTGTATCCCTGAATCATGAAAGTGAATCAAATCTTTTGGCTTTTTTTTCTTTTTGCTTCAGAGGATTAACACTCCAACATCACCTTACTGTGCATCTGAATAGCAGCATATATAAAATGATAAAAAGCTAAGAGAATTTATTTAAAAAATAGTGTAGCATGAATGACCCTCACATCATACACACTTGCACCACTACTTCCGCATTTACACTACTACTGAAATGTGAAAGCCGGTTCTTAATAGAAACCTTAAAATTAAAGGGGGTGTTATGCAAAATTGACTTTTTGACGTATAAAGTACTGATAACATCTTATTTCCTCATTAAAATATGCCTGAAATGTTTGCTTTGACTCATCCACTTATGTTTGACTTATTTTTAGAGTCAGGTAGTTATTGGGGGTGCTGTAACAACCATGACAAACCTGCAGCTCTGCCCACATTGGTGTCCCACTGCATCTGCCATGCTTCCTACCTTGGTGTAATTCTACTTCCTGCAAACCATGGCAGGTCACGTGACCTCATGCAGAAACTCTCGCGAGATTATCGCAACGAAACATCGCGAGATTTGGCCAGGAAAACAATATGCAAATATAGGAGGAAAGATAAAGAATCCCACTCAGGATGTATGACATGGGCTACACACCTATCTCCCCCTTTTCCAGCTAACTCCTCCTACCTGACGTAGCTTGTTCAGCAGCCGAGCCGGTGCGCCGGCAGCCCTCCCCTCCCTATTCATCTCTGGTAGAGTAGCAGCTGCTACAGTTAGCTTAGGCTAATTGTAAGGCAAAAAGTTTGGACTTCATCTTTGGAAACAATCCTAAGCCGAAAAAGATCTGTTATCTTTGCGCAAATCACTTCACAGAGGACAGCTTTCTCAACAAAAGCCTTTTTGATGGCGGAATAAGCAGATTGGCCCTAAAGGCAAGGCTACTCTATCGGAACCTGTACAGGTAAGAATTGTGACCAGTTTATGCTTCTCCGACCGCAAATTTGCACAGACGCAGACGTATTGATGGAGACGTTCTATGTTTATAGTAGTCTTTTTATCCCTCTCCACCCTCTATTGTTTTTTCTGCGTTGCTCGACCGGGACAGCAGGTTGTGCTAATTCATGGCGTCTATACCTACTATCACAGCGTCGTTTTGGGTTTTTTCTAGGCTTATGAACGCATTTCTCCCTCAAGGAGCAATGCTCGACTGAAAGTAAGTTTTGATTAAGCTGTAAAGCTTTTTACTAGAAATGCAGCTCATAGAATACTCTAAAAACACTCTTTTTTGTTGTTTTCCTACACCTCGTGTTCGAGATTGCCAAAAGAACAGATAAGATCAATTATCCTTTCAATAAAAAACCTCTAGTGGCAAAAACGCTGCATTAACTACTGATTACAGCGACTATAGAGCCCCGTTCTCATGAAGCGATCTCTGGCTGTTGCGGAAACTGACCAATCACAGGCATATGCTCTCCACTGACGGAGTAGGATCCGTTAAAAATTGGGCCTCTACTCCGTGCGTCCTTGCATGGGTGATGGAGAACTCTTGCGTTGATGGATAATGGCGCTACATCAATCTGTCTCATTCAAAACAGAGAAGCATAAACTAGGCTTGACTCCGACTTCAAAACGTAGCTTCACATCTCTGCGCTTTTATGGTTGCAATGCAAAACATAGCTACTTATTTGTGTGTTTTTATGGTTGAAATGTACAACGTAGTTTCATAGTTGTTTGAATTTATGGTTTCAGTGCAAAATGTAGCTTCATAGTGATTAATATTTATAAAAGGTTGCCAAGAAGGTTAAATATTGCAAAGCCAACATGTCTTGTGAAAGCCTCCCAATTCTCTCTGGTTCTTCAA
Organism: Apricaphanius iberus; assembly: GCA_028564705.1. NCBI lineage: Eukaryota > Metazoa > Chordata > Actinopteri > Cyprinodontiformes > Aphaniidae > Apricaphanius > Apricaphanius iberus. Next base: position 3,175,352 of record JAPXFQ010000717.1, on the reverse strand, counting down.
AAATCACCACTTTCAGGGTCGGATATCGGATCTTTTGTGTGTCTTCTTACAATCTACCGTGTTGCCGTTGTTCACCAATGTGATTTTTTCCTAAATACTCAAATGCAACAGACAGAAAGTTCTGTAAACTATCTGATTCCGACATCATGCTGCGATAATAGCTGGTATATGATGTTCTGCAGGGGGAGTTTCACAAAAGGTAGGAGGGCTTAGAGAGGCACAGGCATCATATATGGAAGTTTTTTAAGGTGGATTTTGATATGTACAGGATTTTCAGACAGATTTAGGGTATCAATTTTATTTGAGTGTCCTATAGAATGGTACTGTGTGCCAGGAAGAAGCACAATTACCCCCCCTTAACTGAAATGCTGTGAATTTCTCTTGCGAGGATAAAGTGTCTGTCCTTCTGTCTATCTTTCTTGACTGCAACGTATGCAAACGCTATGTTTGTACCGACAAAGATCACTTATGACACATGACAACTTTGGGCAGTCATAGAGCATGGATTCCCTGCAGGTAGTTGATAATAATTTTTTTTAAGACGCACCGTGTTTTTCCAGGAACCCAGCAGTCAGTGCTTTGAATATTTACATTGTCACCTGCAGCTAGTGTGAAAAATCTCCTTCACTGGCCTGAAAGTTTTATTTAAACAAGTTTGTTTTTGAAAATAGATTCACACATTCACAGTCTTCTAAGATTGCGCTAAAAAATGATTTAGCATCATTAGGTAGTGATGGCATCATCAATATCAACATCCAAATGCCAATAATGACAATCTCTGACCATCCCAAAACATACCTGCACTAAAGATCCACTCTTTTGCAAAATATCACTGTAAATTCAGGGTAATAAAACCCCACAAATAATATAAAAAAACCAAACATGTAATGTTTTTGATTTTATTTATCTGAATATGTTTTAGGAATACTTACACAACTATACAAATCTTTATTTGATAAGTATTATATCTGTACTTCATTCCTATTTTCTAAATAACTTAAAAACTTGCCGATAATGGTGATTTTTACCACCTTTGAACCAAGCTGCAACTGATGTTTTCTCAGACTTACAAAACATGCTACTCTTGAGCCATGAACTCTTAATGTCTTGATTTAGAAATGTTACACAGTGGGAGTCAGGACACCAGCTGTGGATCTCAAGGGGTTGCCAAAGTGGATCATTTCAGGTACTTAAACTCGTTCACCTTTATCACTTCTTACCGCTGCCTCACTGTTTTACTTCTCCTCACTTGTGAATTGTTCAATTGTTAAAGGCTGCAAAACACCATTTAACAAAAGTTGTATTTTTTTGCATTTCAGAAATTTCTATTTCATCTGTTGACTGTTTCTGTTCAAGCCTTTTTGACAACTGGCTTTTTCAACCTATTTCTGTACTTTAATCTTTGTACCCCAAGACTCTTGAGACAGGTTAAATAAGAAATTTAACAACCAGGAGCTGTGACAAATGTTTTATTTGAATCTTCAGACTTCCTTTCTGACATAAGTTTTAATGTCACATGAAAAATGTTGTTGGCTCTGTAGATAGAGTAGTTGTCTTACAATCAGAGCTTCCTTCTGTCACTAACCCCCAGTTGTCTACTGAGCGTTGGATCAGTGTACAATTGTGAATAGGTAAACGTTGCTCCATTTAAAAATGTTTTGAGTGGTCAGTATGACTAGAAATTTTGCTCTGTACTATTTACATTAATCCACATTAGACAGGGCCATGGAAAAATGTCCGTATGTGGTAGGTCAGACCACTCAGAAAGCAAAAAATTGGTTTTAGCCACCCATGAACCAAAAGCCAGATTGGTACATCTCTATTTTCAAATAAAACAAAGAATGCATAATGCCTTTGGAATATGGAGTAAATTGCCATCAAATGTCTGCTTTCCAGTGTGCAATACTAGGGATTTAACAAAAGAGTCTGCTTGCCAGTCAGTCTTGGATCACAAAAACAAGACAGGATTTTGACAACATAATCAGGAAGATTGAATCCCTTTTTTTTCTTTATAAAGTAAATGTTTTTAGTTACAGAGTACTGAATACATGCTTTAAAATGTATTTTGTAACGTATTCAGTTACTTTGCTGAATCCTGGTACTGTATTCTAAATACTTGGAATACTTCCCCTTCAAAACAGCATTTGAGTCTAATAAATGTCACACAATGTGCTGCTAGCTACTCATAGGGCATAATAATGCTAAGCATTATGTACTGACTGGGAAAAATATTAATAATTAAAGTATTTATTTTTGGCACTACACTGCTACCTTAGCAACCAAAACCAACCAACAAAACAAACAAACGGGTTTTTAGCAGTAATATCTCTTTACATTTTATTAGCTTTTATATTTAGTTATTTGAAATTAAGTTAATTAATTGTTTTCCAGTCACAGCCAATTAGGCCATGTGCGACTTTCTGTTGTAAATATGCAAATTATTGTAAACTGACATTCATTGCACTCCAAATGGAAAGCTTTTATCCTTGTAGCCACTATTTTCAGGAAACCCATCACAACAACATATAATCAAGCTAACATCATGTCAGATACAACCACTGTAACTGTGAGAAATGACCTAACTAACACGATATAGGCCCTGTCAAATAATGGACATAAAAAACAGTGGTAGAGGATTTTGTTTTGCTTTTGAACATCGTTTCAGTGTCTTTAAATTTTTTTGTGACTTTCACATATCCTGTAAGGCTGGTCAGCCGGATGCTTTGTTTCTAGTTTGCTGCTGACATTGTCAATGTGCGCCGTAGCTTAAGACCCGCCAAAAAAAGTTTACACAAAAATTTTTGAATTTTCCACCTGGATCATCTCTAACCATTGCAAAACATATTTTAGGTGGTAATATGATTATGCCGCCTCATTAACTGATACCGAATTACAGTTGCTCCAGCAATCATTGGAGTTTGCCTGCATACTTTCCAGGTTGATACCAGAAGCATTGCGGTGAAATGCTATGACTAGTTCAAGATTTGATCTTTTCCACCGTTTTAAACACCATGGCTTTACTCCTGTTTTTGTCAGGAATGCTTGAATGAAATCTACCAACCCTTCGGAAAAAAAACCTGCAAGAGAGCACCATTTAATGCATAATTTCCTTCACTGCTATTCGTTTTATTTGGCTGCAGTTGTGGCTCCAACCCCTCCTGCTCCGGGTCTGAATCCATACCTGGCTACTCACGTTTACGATTTAGTTTGATTAGTGGGAGTGTTTCGGCCATAGGATCTCTATGGTTTTGGCGGCAGGTTGTTTAGGGGTAGACGACGCGGGAAACGTGCTGGTGTGCTCGTCAAGCTGCGACAGCGGGGATTACGCACCGCTCTCCCATCCATACACCTGGGGAACGTCCGCTCTCTGCCTAACAAAATGGATGAATTGCTCCTTCTCCTATCCAAGAAATCAGACTTTAGTCGTTCTGCCGCCTTTTGCTTCACTGAAACCTGGTCCAGTGAACTCATCCCGGACAGCGCTCTAAAGCTGCCAGGCTTCCAGCTGTTCAGAGCGGACCGCTGCGCGGAGCTGACTGGGAAATCAAAGGGAGGTGGAACGTGCTTCTACATTAACGAAGGTTGGTGCACAGATGTCACAGTGTTAAAGAAGACATGCAGCCCTCACCTTGAGTCGTTCTTCATAAACTGTAGACCATTTTATTCACCGCTGGAGTTCGCCTCGTTTGTGCTGGTCGCTGTATACATTCCACCGCAGGCGTGTGTGACGGAGGCATTACATCACCTCGCCGATCAGATCACAGACGTGGAGAAAAATCACCCGGACTCTCTGCTAATCGTTCTCGGGGATTTTAACAGAGCTAATCTCAAACTTGAACTGCCTAAATATAAACAACATGTGACGTGTCCCACCAGGGACATGAACACTTTAGATCACTGCTACACCACAATAAAAAATGCATATCGCTCTGTCCCCCGTGCTGCTTTGGGACTTTCTGACCACTGCCTGGTCCACCTCATCCCATCTTACAGGCAGAAGCTGAAATCTGCTAAGCCTGTAGTAAGAACTGTGAGGAGATGGACTGATGAGTCAAAGATGCAGCTACAGGCCTGCTTTGACTGCACTGACTGGAGCGTCTTTGAAGCAGCGGCTTCATCCCTGGATGAACTGACTGACACTGTGACATCCTACATCAGCTTTTGTGAGGACATGTGTGTGCAGACCAAAACCTTCTGCTCATTCAAAAACAATAAACCGTGGTTCACTGCAGAACTGAGACGGCTACGCCAGGACAAGGAGGAGGCCTACAGGAGTGGGGATCGGGACCTGTACAAACAGGCCAGGAACCAGCTGACAAAAGGGATCAAAGCAGCAAAGAGGAACTACAGTGCTAAGCTTAAGGACCGTTTTTCTGCTAACGACCCCTCTGCAGTTTGGAGCTACCTGCAGACCATTACTAACTGTAGGAGACCATCCCCCCACCCTGTGGAGAGCCCCCGCCTGGCTGAGGACCTCAACGACTTCTTTTCCAGGTTTGAAAAGACTTTCACACCTCCCACCTCCCCCACCATCTCCATCACAAAAGACCCAGCTTCACCCCAAACCACCCACGTACCTGCCTTGACGATCTGCGAACAGGACGTGCGCCAGCTATTTCAGAGACAGAAAATTAAAAAGGCTCAGGGACCAGACGGAGTGTCCCCAGCCTCTCTGAAATTCTGTGCTGACCAGCTGGCTCCCATCTTCACCCAGATCTTCAATAACTCCCTGGAGCTGTGTGAGGTCCCCTCCTGCCTGAAACGCTCCACCATCATACCGGTTCCCAAGAAGTCCCCCAGTCACTGGATTAAATGACTACAGACCAGTTGCCCTAACATCTGTGGTCATGAAATCCTTTGAGCGTCTGGTACTGACCCACCTGAAGGACATCACAGATCCCCTGCTAGACCCCCTGCAGTTCGCCTACAGATCAAACAGGTCAGTGGATGATGCCGTCAACATGGCTCTACACTACATCCTGCACCACCTAGACTCTGCAGGTACCTACGCTCAGGTCCTGTTTGTGGACTTCAGCTCTGCGTTTAACACCATTGTACCAGAGCTCCTCCACCAAAAACTGTCCCAGCTCACCGTGCCTCCCTCCACCTGTCAGTGGATTACCAGTTTCCTGACTGACAGGAGGCAGCAGGTGAAACTGGGTAAGTTCACATCCAGCTCCCGTTCCCTCAGCATCGGCGCCCCCCAGGGATGTGTTCTCTCCCCACTGCTCTTCTCCCTTTACACCACTGACTGCACGTCGAGGGACCCTTCTGTGAAACTCCTGAAGTTTGCAGATGACTCCACCGTCATTGGACTCATCCGCGACGGCGACGAGTCTGTGTACAGAAAGGAAGTGGAACAGCTGGTTCTCTGGTGCAGTCAGAACCACCTGGAGCTAAACCCGCTCAAAACTGTGGAGATGACAGTGGACTTCAGGAAGAGACCACCATCAACAACATCTCTCATGATCCTCAACAAGCCAGTCCCCACAGTGGAGTCTTTCAGGTTCCTAGGATCCACCATCACACGGGACCTGAAGTGGACCTCACACATCAACATAATAAGGAAAAAGGCCCAGCAAAGGCTGTACTTTCTGCGTCAGCTCAGGAAGTTCAACCTGCTCCAGGAGCTGCTGATCATCTTCTACACAGCAATAGTCCAGTCTGTCCTGACCTCATCCATCTCTGTCTGGTTCGGATCCGCCACCAGGCAAGACAAGGACAGACTGCAGAGAACAGTCAGGACTGCAGAGAGGATCATAGGAACCGATCTTCCCTCCATTCAGGACCTATTCCGGGCCAGGGTCAGGAAGCGGGCCAGGAAAATCACCACTGACCCCTCACACCCTGGCCACAATCTGTTTAGGCTCCTCCCCTCAGGTCGGCGTTACAGAGCGTTGTACGCCATAACCACCCGACACAAAAACAGTTTTTTCCCCCAGGCTGTCGCTCTGACGAACTCTGTCTAGTCACAGTGTGTGAGTGCACTCACATAACAATAAACTATAACTCTGCACTTCTGTACATACTCACTGTAAAATAACCCCGGCTTGGTGTATATATTATCCTTTATTATTTACGATCTGATATTTATTTGTATTTTTACTTATTTTTGTTCATATTTTTATTTTTCTTTTTTATTTTTTTTTTATTTCACTTATTCAAGTTCTGTACTGGAGGAAAAAGTTTGCCGGAGTCAAATTCCTTGTATGTGACATACTTGGCCAATAAACTGATTCTGATTCTGATTATGGGATAGTCTACACAATGCAGGGACAAACATTTTCCCAAAATGTTTATGTTCATCTTTCAGGTGGAAAGTGGAAAAAACACAAGTATTCAAGTGGTATTACAAAAGTAACTGTATTCTGAATATCATGTTTAAAAATAGTAACAGTAACGGAATACAGTTACTCATAATTTTTCATTATTAGTATTCTAAATACGTACCGCCATTACATGTATTCCCATCTTTAACTACATGTGACTTGAAGTGATCCAGATTCCTTTAAATAGCCCTTTAACACTACTACAGCAACCACTCACATCCATTTAACTTTAGGCATAGCTCCTACAGACAACAATTATTTCATTTTAAAGTGTACAGTTAAACAGTTAGATTTCCAATAACAGAATTCACAATTATCTCAGAAAGAAACAATGTAAATGTCGCTTAAATGATAAGTTGTAGGTCTGAGTAGCCATTACTATACTCTCATTACTTCTGAATTTAATGAAGCACCTTACTGTAGAGAGAGCTCCATACCGAGCAAAAAATACTGATCAAAATTGGAAGTGTTGAATGATATTTAAGTTACAGCTCACTGTTACTTAAATGCCAAACAGATGTGTCCAAATAAACTCCGCTCTGTCTGTAGATTCACTATAAACTCTGTGCCACATGAGAGTGCTGATTCCAAATGTACACATGTTGACATCCCACTGTATTGGGAGATAAGAATCCCCCATGGTAATTCACCTGCCAGTATATACCCAGCAGGGCTGCTTATGCAGAGCAATCCTTTGATTTAATCCGCAGCCAAATTGATTGAACATTGCCTCAGGTCTGTGCCGGGCCCTTTGCATAAACAGATCCAGACTATGTTATGTTTAATTTACTCTCCTTCCACTGGAATGGAACCAAACTGATCAGGACTTGTTTACGCTCTCCGGCCCCAGCAAGCCCTGGCCTACTTTTAACAACCTCGATGCACTTTGAACAGAGTCAAGTGTGTGCTTGCGTGTGTTTGTTTTTGTGCATCGGACGGTTTGCTGTGTTTGTGCACTCAACAAATTAACTCTGCCTACATGATGTAGGACTGCTCGGAACCATATATTGGCCAACTTCGAGGGAATTAAATATCTTTAGCTGCCTTGCTCCTCAAGACTTGACCCCACAGCTAGTCAGTGTGAGAAGCAAAAAAAGAGTGGTTACATTTGCTCATCTGTGTGGAAGATCCCTTGAAAGCTAAGGCAGGATTTTTAGGCCAATTTTTACCTCTATTCTCCCCTTCCGACACCCTGATTATCGGGATGGCTCTTAGGCCTGTTTCACCCAGCAAGAAGACCTTGAAACTGTCACAAGAGGTGTCCGACTATACACACGCCAATAAATAATCGTGTAAATACCTTTTTCTTCTCAGAATATTCTACATACAAACAAACAGCTTAATGTTGAGCAAAAGCAGCAACGTTTTCAAAAAACTTCATGGACAAGAATCTAAAAGGTGTACACGAGCTGTTTTCAGCCACTCAAGTCAAGGCTTTTAGAACCCCTTTTACTGCATACCACTTCGAGTCTTTTGGGATGTTTTAACCATGTTTGGACATCTACAAATTGAAACATAAACAAATTATCCTTTGCAAAATAGTTCAAGCTCAGATGGAGATTTCACACACATTTTCATATCTTGCCACAGATTCATTGCTGAGCTAATGACTAGAATTTGTTTTCAATCAAAGCACACTCATATTAGATTGTCCTGATCTGTTCTCTATCTGACTGTATGTTAAAGGTGGTTGTCCTGCTGGAAAGTGACAGTTATTGACTCATGTCTTTTCTTTTGGCCCATTCCATTTGTAGATGGAGTGCAGAAATTCTGACGTCCGACTGGGAAAAATCAACTGGAAAACCCCCAAAGTCTGACTTCCCACTCTTTTCTTTGGCTCTAGTTTGACTTTCAATATGGCGGCCCTTCACATTAACAATTGTAGCTTTGTGTAAATACACACAGACAATGACGCCCCCCTACTTAATGCAGGGAAACTCAGAAAAATAAATCCGATTTCAACCTCAAAATGTTTGCTTTGAAATATTCTATTACTACTATCTCAAACATGGAAAGCTTCTTTGTGACTTCAACTAATAGATTCTTCAGTGAATAAAAAATCACAATAAAAATACAACGAAAACAATTCTCATTTGGTGTTATATGGTGACATATGTTTTTGTGTCTCTGCATGTGTGTGAGCTGAACAAAGGAGCTCATGTGCCACAGCAACAGGGCAAGCATGTGTTAGCCTCTCCACATGGGTAGAGGCTAATGGTGTGTTCACACCGCTCCAAACGGCAGCGTCAGATTACACATTAAGTCTACGGTTGAGGCCGTCAGAGGAGCGTCACAGTCTCTGCGGCGCTTTGTGTGCGTTGGCTCTGTCAACTTTTCAAGCTTCACAGCGCCAAACAGCTGCAACGCAGAAGTTCAGCTAACTGAACTTTTGACGGTCTTAACCCTCTTGATGCAGCACAGCAACCAATCAGAACATCTCACTGTAGTGATGTTGTCTGACGTTGACGCTGCCTAGCAAACCACGATCCAGTGTTTAAAACATCCACCAGAGAAAGGCCCGTCTACAGACTTTGCAAGCTTCAGCTTAAACATGTATCTGCTGTGTATATGCGTCGAACAAGTCGCTTTGTGAGTGTTGCTTAACGTTGACAAAGCATTCAATGTGAACACACTATAAGGCTAATGTTGGTGAATGTAAAATAGAAGCTCACGTGCTGAAGCCACTGGGTATGTATTCTAAAGGGGTTAACCACTTTAGAATAATGGGCTAATTACTCACTCCGGGGAGTGTGAACAAAGGAAAGGCAAGTGGAGAACAAAAGTTAGCTGGGGAGCTAACAATGGAACAACTGGGGGAAGGTTGAGCCGTGGTGTGGAGCATGCATGGCAGAGTCCAAAAACATAATGTGAAGTATACAAAAAATACAGAAAGGACAGAGGAAGAGAGAGAAAAAAATATCCATTCAAACCTATCTCTGCCCAGAAATCTACAAGGAAAGTTAAATGAACAGGTTGATACTACTTTGAGGCGATTCTTCATCCGATTGGTCCCAACCAGTTATCAAGAGTCTGGTTCAAGCAAAAGGGGAGAACCGCAGAGCCATACATACGGTCCGTTTTTTTAGAACCACGGTTGCAACTGCAGAAAACAAAGGCCGTGAGGTGACAGTGGAAGAGTTCTTATATAACTGTAAAAGTTGATTCTGCTGATTCTGCCGCGGGTGAAAAAAATAATCCCACATGCTATGACTGGATAAGTCAAGCGAATTCTTATCGTTAATTTTATTCTGATGAATATTAAAAGAAGGGATCACATTTCCCCTGTTTTAGCTTCTCTTCACTGGCTCCCAGAATAGAATTCAAGATCCTCCTTCTGACATATAAAGCTCTTAATAATCAAACTCCATCATACATACAAGAGACCTGATTGTTCCATATGTTCCTAACAGAGCCCTTCGCTCTCAAACTGCAGGTTAACTGGTAGTTCCTAGGATTTCTAAAAGTAGAATGGGTGGCAGATCTTTCAGCTATCAGGCTCCCCTCCTATGGAACCAGCTCCCAGGGTTGGTTCGTGAAGCAGAGAATTTGTATATCTTTAAAACTAGGCTTAAAACTTTCCTCTTTGACAAAGAGATACGTTAATAGGCAGTTAGAGACAGGTTAGACAGGTAGCTAGGAAGAGATAGTTTAATGTTAGTAGCCAGGTAGAGTGTCAAAAGCTAGGAAGGGATATGAAGAGGTAGAGTAGCTAGGTAGAGATAGATTAATGTAAGCCAGGTAGAAAGTGTTAGTAGCTAGGTCTCCTAGTAGCTAGGAGACAGGTTAATGATAGTAGCTATGCTGCTTTAGGCTAGGCTGTGGAGGACATTATTAGGGTCTGTTCCTACTTTCTCTCCTACTTCTCCCCAACTGCATGATGTGCTGTCAGTTCAAGCGCTAACCTGTTTTCTCTTAGTCTCTTCCTACAGTAGGTGCTCCTGACCCGCCCTGCTTGACGACCCTGACTAAGATGGCATTGCAGTGACGGAAAGTTATCCACGTCCTGCAACAAATTTCTGCGTCAGTTCTGTTGTTCTTTCTGTGTCTCTGTTCTGCATCTCTGTTCTGTATCTCTGTTCTGTATTCTCCAAACCACAGACGGTCTCGGCAGATGACCGCTTGTGCTGAGCCTTGTTCTGCCGGAGGTTTCTTCCTGTTAAAAGGGAGTTTTTCCTTTCCAGTGTCGCTTCCTGCTTGCTTAGTGTGAGGGATTGCTGAGAATTACACAACGCAATCTTCTGTGGTTCTCTAATTTCTACATTAAACATTGTATTGTAATAACTCTTCTTGTAAAGTGCCTTGAGATGACATCTGTTGTGAAACGGCGCTATATAAATAAACTGAATTGAAATTGAATTGAATTCATCTTAATCTAGTTGATCTTATCTTATTTTTTATGTAAACAACAATTTAGTTTTTCATATGCTTCTGTCCGTTTTGAAAGGATTAACATATGTGCGCAAGATGCCCTGCAGCCAGCATAAACAAACCTGTTGTTATTTTTATGAATAAAAAGGAAATCAAATAAAATAAATATCCCCCCTCTAGTTTTTTCACAAATCGTACACTGCTAATGCTCTCTTAGAGCCTGGATGTAGGTGGAAGTTTTCGCTCTCGCTAATGTGACCGAGCCTGACCCGAACCCGAGCATCCTTTCTAAATATCTGACCAAACCCGGCCCGGTCTGTCGGGTACCCTCGGGCTCAGGTCGGGAATCCAGGCTCTATTGCAGATACAGGAGCTGTACTAACCTTTTTTTGTACTTCTCAAGCATTAGTGTTATAGCGTTAGCTTTTACCATTTTCGAAGCTAGAATAAAGTGTACTTGCTTTTTTCCCTGTCCATCTGCCTCAAATGGGAAAGTACCTCCAAAAACGCTTTTGTGTTTGCCTTGTGTAAAGAAGGTTGGGTATGTTTTTTTTTTCAGGCTATACTTGTCAAGTTAGCAAAATTTATAACTTCCAATAGAAGCTTTAACTGGTTGATTGCTTGCTCAGATTGCCTTTGCTCTGTATCTCATTTCTGGTTTTTACATTAAAAATTGCTCGTATTTTTGAAAATTCTTTTCCCTTTTGATTTGTTGTTTTTATTCTATCTTTGTCTTTTTTTTTCCTTTCTCAAGTGAACAATTGTTGCAAAATTTCTTAGGTGACCTTTGAGGGCGATTTATTCCAATTTTATTTTAGTATTGCAAGCAATCAATTTAGGTTCTCCTCAAAGTTGTGTGTATCCCATCAAATTCTAATTTATGCTATAGTTTTATGGTGCCAACCAGTTATCAAGAGCCTGGTCCACGCAAAAGGGAAGAAAATGTCCAAAAGGGGGCAGAGCCATGCGTACAGTGGGGTTTTATGTTTTAAGTGTAGATATTTAGACGCTGTAAGAGCTTAAATGGGTTGAAAACAAGCTGACAACAGCCCACGTTTTGAATGAGGAACTTTAATGTGCAGGTGTTCTCTTCGCTAATTTGTGTCAGAGCTGCTTTATGTTGAAACTCCAATTACAGAATCAAAGGAACATATACGCTCAAGCGAAATCGGATGCCCATCTGTCTCTCAGAACATTTTCTTCTGTCAGTCAAGCAGGGAATTCACAAAGGCACACAGCCGTGCAGCCTCTCAGACTGAATGTGTCGACTTCTGGACAAAATCGAGGGAGATGTGTGAGCTTCTGTGCACTCCCCTGTCCCCGCCAGCTCACTGTACCAGCGGCCCCTGTAGCAGAGGAGATAGCAGCCAAAGATTAGGATGTAATTACACGCCACTTTCTGCTCCATCCCTCTGCCCGAGAGAGGAAGAGGGAAGAAATGATGGCGAGAAGCGGTGGAAGGAGAAGGCGGGGAGCCAAGGTGGAGATAAGGCTGGGCTGGATTTATCTTTGTGTGTATGTGTGTGTGGAAGAACATCCTAATGACACACCCCATGCTGCAAATGTTTTGACTCGAGATTTACCCCCCCCACCCCCCCCGTGCTCGCCTTTGCCGTCTGTCGCCATGGTAACGAATTGAACACCCCTTGTCCCCCATTCAAAGAATGTGTGGGCCACTCGTCCTCCAAGCGCGTTACATTAGGATAATCCCCTCTTCTCATTTAAATGTAAAGTCAGCAAAAGAAAAAGTCTCTCTGCCAAAAGTGTTATGTATGTACGAGTGTGTGAAGAGGGTAGATGTGTCCTGTATGCATGGAAGTAAGATTTAAAAAAAACAACTAATGCTACCAAATTTATTTTTCCTTCATCTTCCCTAATATTGAACTTCTTTTGTTTCCTTTCTTGCCACCACCGACTTGGCTTTTCTTCCCCTTTTTCACTTGGTGACATTTTTAGGTCATCCCTCACTTACTTTCATCATCTCAAGCCCGGCGAGTGAAACGCGCTCGCATCTGCGGCTAGGATCCTTGCGAGGTGATGGCGGTGGGATGTATAGTAGGGTGGAGGGGGGTATGGAGGATAAATCCCTCAGGGAAACATCAGGGAAACCATCATCTCCTGGCATTCCCGCACACGCTCCTGCTGGGGTTCCTTTTGAAGATGGAGGTGGGTGCCGTTGTTAGCGGAGGGTGCTGTCACAAACAGGCTCTGGCACCTATTGTGCAGATTGCCACATATATGTGTGTATTCTCAATCCCAGCCTCACTTGTCCACCTAAATCAGACCTTAAAAAGTTGACATTTTTCTTTTTTTGTTTCTTTCAGATAACTTCTAAAATAAGGAGCTGTGCTGATTTTAATTAGTAAGCTGGAACGTGTGCGTGTAATAGGCAGTGAGACAAAAAGAGCGGGAACTCGGGAAGTTCCACACTTTCCACAGATCAAAAGCGTTCAGGGGATTTTTGGAGCTGGTATTTGTGTTTGTGTGTACTGTAAACGTGTGTGTGCGCGTGTGTATGTATGTGTGTGTAAAGTGGAAGGGGAATTAGGGAGCTTTGACACAGATGTGAATGTGGAAAAACAAAAACAGCACACGCACCATCCATACCCATACATATGTTATACTTAATCACGTACAGATAAAAGCACATGCAGATCTCTACCCCTCTGTCACCGCTCCCACCTTCCGACCCTCCTCCACACACACACGCGCACACACACACAGGGTCACGCACGTTATCAATACTTACACTCATGTAAACAGTTTTTTTTTAAACCTCCATAGTGTTAAAATTACAAATTGGTTAACTTTTAAAATTTCCTGGGAAATAAAAATAATACTCAAAAAAGGCATTTGGGATTTTTGGCACCAAAAAACTCACTACAAATTAGGCTCTATTTATCTCTAAATAAGTTTTAATTGACAAGTTAACTGCTTTTGTTTATTTTAAAACCCCATACTTTATTTAAATGCTAGCTACTGCTGTTACCTTGCTAGGCTAATGTGACCACGATAACCTAAAATACTAAAAACTACAAAACTAGCATTTGCTGCTGTAATGGTGCTTTCAGACTGAAAGCTTTGTCAGCAACAAGCAACGCTCACAAAGCGACTAGTTCGACGCATAAACACAGAATAAACATGTTTAAGCTGAAGCTTGCAAAGCTCGTAGGCGGGCCTTTCTCTGCCGGATGTTTTAAACAGTAGCGGATCGTGGTTGGCTAGGCAACGTCGACGTCGGGGAATGTTACCATAGTGAGACGCTCTGATTGGTTGCCGTGCTGCGTCAAGAGCGTTAAGATCGTGAAAAGTTCAGCTAGCTGAACTTCTGCATTGCTGGTGTTTGCCGGTTTGAAGCTTAAAAAGTTAACAGAGCCAACGCTCACAAAGCGCCGCAGAGACCGCCACACTCCTCTGACGGCCTCAACTATAGACTTAACATGTAATCTTGCAACTGCTGATGCTGCCGTTTGGGGCGGTGCGAACGCACTGTAAGGTTATTCTGTTTTTACTTTTTTCTGTCACGCCTACAATTATTAAAGATCAGATCAAAAAGTTATCAAACCAGCATGACCTTATGTGAAAGAGGTAATTGTGCCCCCATCCCTCAACTCCTTTAATTCAGGTAAATAAAAAATTAGCCATAACTGACAACTTTTTTGAGCTAAGTTTATTTTAACTATTAGCACCCTGTCAGACATGTATAATAAATTGCACTTGGGATAAGAAACAAAGCCAGTGATATCTATCTATCACTTAAAAGATACTTCTAAATGGTAAATTACTTGTACAGTGCTTTACTTACTCACTACGGATCCCAAAGCGCTTCACTACATTCAGTCATTCACCTATTCATTCACACACTGGCGTTGACTAGATACATTGTATCCACAGCTGCCCCGGGGAACACAGAGGTGAGGCTGGACACTGCCGCACCACCACCACCAGTACGCAACAGGTGAAGTGTCTTCCCGTGTCTCGTACCTGCAACCCTTCTATTTCAAGCTACAATTCTACCTCCTGAGGCACGGTCTCACCATTCCTAATGCGACTGTGATCTAGAGTTAGGTTGTTTTCGAACCTGATAGTCCGGTAGACTAGGTCTGATTGGGGACCAAAAACTACAGCATTGTTGAGCTTATTTAGCTGGTGGGCTTTGCCTTGACTCTGTTCCTTTAACTAACCAAACTTTTAAGCAACTTGTTTATCTGCCTGCCTGTGGTGACGTGATAGCACTACACCAAGAACTGCGGGTTTTTGGTGCCGTACACTTAAAATAATATGCAACTGCATCACATTTTAGCAGTTTTAGGATTGATCTTTGGCAATTGTTACAGATTAATATGTTGCAGCAATAGGCTCTGCATGAACAGAGAACAAAGCAGACTTGTTTTTGTGTTTTGGTTTTATTTGCCTGGAATTCCTTGACCTATATAGCCTGTGTCCTGCCTTTGGTGTGGGCCTGGCCCAGTTGAACTTCACATACGTAATCGAACCGCACCGGAGCTGACATCAACTGAGCCAAGACCTAGGATTGTAGGTGGTCAGATCAGAGCTTTTTTGGTCAGCAGACTTTCCAGGCAAACAAATTAGAGTTTGATTAAAGCAAACTAAACAAAGTTTGATGTGTGTGAATGCGGTCTAAGAGCCACTATCTAAAAATATTTTTTTTTAAATCACAGAGCAGTGATGAACCTTCCTGAGTTGCCAACCTACCAAAATAGACCTGTCATCCAGTCACTAGATTATTCACCTGGAGCTGTGCTATTTCAACTACCAGTTTGCAGGAAACAAACAGACTATGAAATTCTCCCCATAGTTCTATACAGAAGCATTTTGACAGTTTTGTGGTTTTCTGGGCTGTATTTGTGTTTTAAGACACAAAAATGGCTAAATGATAAATGACTCCTGGGATAAATGCAGAAGTGTTACATGGTACACCGAGAGATCAGAGTATCAGAGTTTATTTTATCCCATTCCCCATAGAGAGAAAAACATGGAGATATGTCTCTACTGGATAAAAAAGGTTGACAGATGACACATTCATCTCAACGTGAAAACTACAACAAAGAATATACGTTTGTAGACCTTCTTGGTATGACAATGGTCTAGTGTAATCACATAAACCTAGCGGTAATTAGCTTTCTTAAGCTAGCCACTTAGCAGGCTTTGTGATGTTAACTGTTGGTAATTTAATTTAAGACATTACCCTGCTCTACATAAACAGTGCTGGTCTTTAATGTTTCTCTTGTCAAAGACGATGATTGATGCCAGATGAGGTTTCTCCTTCTTGTTTTGAGACCTTAAGATCTATGCCTCTAATTCTCCCTCTAAAGTTTTTGCCAGGGCTTGTTTGTCTGTCTGTTAGCCACAACACATACAGTAGTAGCAGTTTAAAAGTTCTCATGTTTCCATGATTGGTCCTTGACTGGCCCTTGACTGGTACGTGCCTGATCCGTCAAAGGTCCCTGACAGGTCCGTGGTGGTAATGTAATCCCCCGCTATGACGTCTTCAGTGAGGCCTTGCCCCCAAGGAGCCTGAGTGAAAACCAGCTGCAATGCCTCTTTTGTCCACGGGGAGGAGCAGTGATTTTAATGTTAATGATTTATTGATGTATCAGACTCAGGGTAGCCTATATAAATGTCATTAAAAAATGTTCCCCTATCTGTTCCTCTATGGTTTGCTGGTTTGTATGTAGCCTAAGTTGGAATGTAACTCAGAAACTCAGGGTTCAAATAGCCTACCACTGTAGTCTTATACCCAGATACAGTAGTTTTATAGCATAAGAGTGCTCTGTAATGTGAAACGTATGACAGTACTGTAGGCAATTAGCCTACTTTTTGGGTTTCATAGGGTTAGGGAACCTGGCCAGGTTCGGGCTTAATTTCTATCATTGTCCACGGTCTCAGGACGGGCTTTAGTGGTCAGCTGATCATCTCAGCGGGATCATTTATACTGTAATAAAGTGCTGCAGTGGGCCACTAACATTATTCCGACAATACCTGTTAAGATGTTGCAGGCACACTGCATGTGTCACGATGTGGAAGACCCACTCCTCTCAGATCAAAACAGAAAACATGCTTCGACTGCTGCGTTGCGCTCTCACAGAAAATACTGAAGTGTAAATGCAGTATTATCCCGAGTTTCAAGTTGCAGAAGTCTCCTGCATTTATATAGCAGCTCCCTGATGGCCACAAGTCAGACAAAATCTGCTGAAATCTAGACCAAGCGGTGAGAGCGCACACAGAGACTCACACAGGCGAGACAGACTTTTACGCAACAGAAGCAAGTGGTTAAAGCTTCATATAGCTGCAGACAAAAAAAACCCCGTTATAAATCAACATGCCTTGAAATTATTCTTATTCATTTATAATTTTCAGTTTCAGGTAACAGGTCCTTTTGACCGGAGTTTCAAACATTTGTCCAGTAAATTGAAAACAGGTGCCAGTTTTCCTAACGCATGGATTCGTAGTCCTGCAGGAAAGTACTATATAGACATATGAGTCTTTGTAGCCGGGGTAATATTTATAAATTACAGTTTTTTTTTTTTTTTTTTTTTTAAACAGTTTATCCACCAGCGCAATTTTCATCCAGTCAGTCTCCAACTTTTAAGGCCAGATTACAGCTCTACGCTGAGTCAACGTGTGATTCACAGATGTGATTTACCTGTGACTAATAATGGTCATCTACCATTAATAATAAATGAAACTGTGAAGCTATAACTTTTTTTTCTTCCATTTTTATTTAAACTAGCAAATTTCACACAACACAGCAAACCAAAAAAAAAAAATCACATTTTAAACGTTTTTTTTAACGGCAATAGCCAAGGCGCTGTGCCTCAGGGTCAGTCTTGCGGGGACTTCTCAGTCTCTCATTTATTTTGTTTCTGACTCTTTGCCAATGGTCCCCAGACAGGTTAGGGAAGCGCTTTGAAACCTGTTGGTGGACCCGCTCCTTTATAATTTGAGGCAGTGGACTTTTTCCGTTTGAGCCGCTCCAGTTTGTCATCTTTCCCCAGCTCTTGTACATATTAAATGGAGTAAACGCCATAAACACATTGGCTGCATATATGTCTGGCCGAGGTTGGTCTCCATCATGGCAGCGTCTAAAAAACTCCTCACGTTCCGCTGGCAGAGCTCTAATTTCAAAGTCTGTCACGACATCCATCGGACGTGTGAGATGAACTGCTGGAGGCATGGGTTCTGGAGAGGGGCGGGGGTCCACCGGTTCGTAAGTCAGCCGACGCCTGGCAGTTGGACTTGCTGTTGGTGGTGCAGGACTCTCCAAACGTTGAAGGCGATGTACAACGTCCTGTACGGCCGCCTCCAGCTGGCCCATTCTCCTGGAGATGTCCTCCAGTGTTTCTGTTGTGTCATTTTTACGGCCACTGACACTTGTTGCCTCAAGAGCTCCCACACGGCTTTTAATGGCCCCGATCTCGGTCACGATGAGCACCTGGATTGAGCCAGCACAGCTCCCTGCAGCAGCGCTGACAGTGTTAGCCTGCACAAGAAAATAAGAAGGTGGAAATTATTAGTATTAGAGCAAGGTTCAGTCTTCTCACTACAGTCCTCAGGTCACTGGTACTGTTTAAATCAGTTTTAATTCAATAACTTACCGCTTTTTTCTTCACAAGCCGCACGTTTGATCTCCCCACCGGTGTTTTGGATGTGTGTGGCTTCGCATAGGGCGAGGGCTGCTTTGTCTAGTGGGAGAAAAAAAAGAGTAATTTGTTATGTTCACTAAACAAGGAAGGCTATTTAATTCTGGTTAATTATAGTGCTGTTTAAAGAAACGCGCACAAAAAGAAAAGCAACTTACCACACGTTTTGGTCTCCTGGTCACTGGATTGTAAAAGTTGCCGGGTTCCATTTTTAGTGCAAAGATGTTGCCAAAGAGTGGAGGAAAATAATAAAGCGTTGTGTTTAATTGGCATTTTATATTCTACCTGAACGATTATTCTCTGTGTAGTGAAATTTCATTGGCTGCTTACACCTTGGGAATGCATCCGCCAATAAGATGCGTTAGTTTGCAACATGTCATTTACATAAGCATTGCAATAGGCTGTGTTTCTCCCCCCACACTGCCTGACTCAGTCTACTGTACAGCCAAGATGACACGCATCAACAGAGAGAGTTCCCAGCAAGTGCGTCAGATGCGACTTGAAGGAAAATCAACGAGGGAGATCCATAAAAATTTGGTAGACAGGGGCATCAAAGTTACACTAAGGGCTATAACAAAACACTACAGAGAGCCGCAACCCCGCCGCTCATGTCCGAGAAAATTGCACAAGTAAGTTTTTTCATCCATGAATAAATGTAAAACAAAAACTGATAATAATCTATTCACTTATATATACTGTAATTTCTAATGCGTTTGGATTTGTCTATTCTCATTCTTCTTCTCACAGTGCTATTCTGGTTGCCATTGATGAAATGACCAAGTCCAATGACGAGATGACGGCCCTGGCAGTACAGCAGAAAATCCAGACTGATTTTGGTGTGCGACTGGGTTTGACAAGCATAAGCGTTGCTCGCAGAAAAATGGGTTGGAAATTTGGCAAGGCCCGCTTCTGTCCAATGATAAAAGAACGCAACAAAGTGAAAAGGCTGGAACAGGCGACTCTGTGGAACAACTCTGGAGAGACCTGGCATGATGTTCTGTTTACAGATGAAACAACTGTTGCATTGGAACACTACGCCAGACAGAGTTTCCACAAGAAGGGCCACGTCGTGGCGAAACCTCAGCCAAAACATCCTTTGTAGCTGCATGTTTGGGGAATGATTTCCCGGCAAGGTGCAGGTCCAATGGTAATCTTCGAGGGAATAATGGATCGAAAATACTTTGAAGAGACCATCATTAAAGAACACGCCGCACCATACATAAGGACATATTTTGGGTCTGACCATCGTTTCTTCCAGGACAATGATCCAAAACACACCGCTGCTGGAGCGTACATGGCGTCTGAGGGGATCAACTGGGTGAAAACTCCGCCAGAGTCACCAGACTTTAATCCCATTGAGCTTGTTTGGCACTCAATGAAAGATTTTATTTGGAAGGAGGCTAAGCCAGGTACCAAGCAGGAGCTTGTTGACGCCATACATAGGTTTTGGGACACAAGAGTCAATGTGAACTTTTGCAACAGACTTATCACAGGACTGTCAAAAGTTGTGAGGTGTGTTATTGAAAACGAAGGGGGGCACAGTGGAAAATAAAAGTTCTGGTGGTCATGTATAATAAAAATAAAAAAAATAGGCCTACCCCACTTCTTTTACATTTCCTGTTATGTTGTTTAAATAATAAATGTTCACCAAGCGGCAAATAATGGTTTGTGTCTTTTGTTTTTGCCTCAATGTCACGGAATGAAATAAACGGAATGAAAATAAATAAAAATTAAAAATGGTTTGTGCAATAGGGATTCTCATCCGCAGAACATCTGCTAAGATGGTGACACCAAGTTATCGTAACAGTAACAAGGCTACTTTTAGTAAGAAGTTTGTGGAGTGCTTTTTAACAGAGAACAAGAGTACATACTGCACATAGGATGTCAGGGACTCATTGCCACTATAAGTTAATACAAGTCAAATGTTTCTATAGAGTAAAGCTGGCTAACCTATTGTTCTCGCTGATGATCATCCTGAATGCAACCCCCAACTTAACAACACACCATAGACTCCAGATCATTCACACCTCCTAAAGAACATTACCATCTCCTAGCATCCCCCCACCAAGCTTTCGTGACCTACAGTATGTAACCATGTCTATTCTGTTGTTATTGTAAACATTTCACAACTAATCTGCTGCAATTATCCAGGCACATTTAGCTTTGTCACCATTCAAACCAATGTGTCTAATCCATTACAGTGGATATCAACCTTTTTGTCAACCAGATGTGGCTAAAACAACAACGCACATGTTTTTAATTTTTTTTTTCTTTGTCCCCACCCTGCATACGCACACACACACACACACACACACACACACACTACTACTACCACCACAAATTCTCCGAGTGCTTCACTGACCAGAATCTGACCCGCACAGATCAGAGTCGCATACAAACGCAGTGTTGATACAATGCATTTTGGAGAAAACAATGAAGCAGAAAACAACTCTCTGTTTGAAATTATTTAATTTAACATGAATTTCACAACGCTTTATTTTAGAATGTTTAAGTAAACTAATGTTTAAGTTTACAATTAATATATAATATACACAACAACTTAATTAAGAATTTATTATAAAATATATAAATTGATAAATATGATAAATACGCTATTACGCTGTTTTTGCTTTGTTTATCTCATTACCATCTTCAAGCATCCCCCCACCAAGCTTTGCTCCCCATCGCTACAGCATGTAACCAGGTCTATTCTGGTGTTGCAAACATTCCGTGGTGAGCCGAATAGTCATGTGATTGCATAAATATTATACATAGGCTATTACGTTGTTTTGCGTTGTGGAACTCTGTCATTTTCATCCAACAACAATAACATAAAAAAACACGAGTTTATCACAAAATTAAAGGAAAGTACATTAGGTTTTAAAAAAGTTATACTTTAGGTTCATAGAAATAAATCAAATTGTTTACAGATATAACTTTTAAGGCTACTTGTTATAATGTTTTACACAACTCATTTGGTGAAGTTTGGCCCGTGTTAGGAGAACTTAAGTTTATGGAGCCTATGATAAACTTTGACAATAGAAGAAGCAGGTTAATTACAAAAAAGTGAGCAGTTTGTGTTGTTACATCCAAAATGTTTTTTCTTCAGTGGACGTGATAATAACATCATGTCGATGAGAATTCTGTGAGAGAAGCGCCATCTCCTGGTCATACTCTGTATTTCAATTAATGGGTGGAGTTGCAGTAAAACTTTGACACTCCCACGAGAAAGACGGGAGGCCACTCCGGCCACTGGGATTTGGAGGGAACTCTGCCGTTAATGGGCTGGAAAGGGCACGCCATTCGTCCGGCGTTTACTCTGAATGAGAACTTTTAAACTGCTACTACTGTATACAGGTGCTGGCCAGTAAATTAGAATATCACCAAAAAGTTGAATTATTTCAATAATTCCATTCAAAACATGAAACTTGTAAAAGTGAAAAGTGAAAATTAGAATATTTTAAAGGCCAATGAAAAAAAAGTTTTTTTTTAAAAATGTTGGCCAACTGAAAAGAATGAAAATGAAAAGAATGTGCATGTATAGCACTCAATACTTAGTTGGGGCTCCTTTTGCCTCCATCACTGCAGTAATGCGGCGTGGCATGGACTCGATCAGTCTGTGGCACTGCTCAGGTGTTATGAGAGTCCAGGTTGCTCTGATAGTCGTCTTCAGCTCCTCTGCATTGTTGGGTCTAGCGTATTGCATCTTCCGCTTCACAATACCCCATAGATTTTCTATGGGGTTAAGGTCAGGCGAGTTTGCTGGCCAATCAAGGACAGGGATACCATGGTCCTTGAACCAGGTACTGGTGGTTTTGGCACTGTGTGCAGGTGCCAAGTCCTGTTGAAAAGTGAAGTCTGCATCCCCATAAAGTTGGTCAGCAGCAGGAAGCATGAAGTGCTCTAAAACTTCCTGGTAGACGGCTGCATTGACCTTGGACCTCAGGAAACAGAGTGGGCCAACACCGGCAGATGACATGGCACCCCACACCATCACTGACGGTGGAAACTTTACACTGGACCTCATGCAACGTGGATTCTGTGCTTCTCCGCTCTTCCTCCAGACTCTGGGTCCTTGATTTCCAAAGGAAATGCAAAAATTGCTTTCATCAGAAAACATAACTTTGGACCACTCAGCAGCAGTCCAGTCCTTTTTGTCCTTGGCCCAGGCGAGACGCTTCTTACGCTGTTTCTTGTTCAAGAGTGGCTTGACACACGGAATGCGACAGCTGAATCCCATGTCTTTCATGAGTCTCTTCGTGGTGGTTCTTGAAGCGCTGACTCCAGCTGCAGTCCACTCTTTGTGGATCTCCCCCACATTTTTGAATGGGTTTGTCGTCACAATTCTCTGCAGGGTGCGGTTATCCCTAGAGCTTGTACACTTTTTTCTACCACATTTTTTCCGTCCCTTCGCCTGTCTGTTAATGTGCTTGGACACAGAGCTCTGCGAACAGCCAGCTTCTTTAGCAATCACCTTTTGTGTCTTGCCCTCCTTGTACAAGGTGTCAATGGTCGTCTTTTGGACAGTTGTTAAGTCAGAAGTCTTCCCCATGATTGTGGAGCCTTCAGAACAAGACTGAGGGACCTTTTAAAGGCCTTTGCAGGTTTTGAGTTAATCAGCTGATTAGAGTGGCACCAGGTGTCTTCTATATTGAGCCTTTTCAGAATATTCTAATTTTCTGAGATACTGAATTTGGTGTTTTCATTAGCTGTCAGTTGTAATAATAAAAATGAAAATGAATAAACACTTGAAATATATCACTATGTGTGGAAGGAAAGTATACAGTATACAAGTTTCACGTTTTGAATGGAATTACTGAAATTATTCAACTTTTTGATGATATTCTAATTTACTGGCCAGCACCTGTATGTCTTTAACATAAGTGATTGACTGATTTTGATGAAATTTTAGGAAATGTTTGCAATGGGACCTGGAAGATGTGATTAGACTTTGGGGGTGATCAGGGTAACCACCTTGGAGGGGCGGGGGGCTGCCTTGGGGGGAGGTCTTAAAGTGCTTTTCTAGTTTCCATTTATTTTCATGTAATTCCAATATGAAATGCTGTACCTTGCCATGAAAGGCATTAAGCCAGTCTTTCTGAAGGGTCCTCAAAGATTTTTATTATGTTTGGCTCCAAAAATTGGGAATTGTGTCGGCATTGATGGTGCTCATTGTCTACAAGGAGTTGCCCAGTTGTCCAAGTTAAACAATGTAACTAAGGGAGATGGGGTTCAGCAACACTAAGCGACAGGTCAATTACTCCAAAAGTGCATCATGACTTATTCCACAGTTCAAACAAAGAAGAAAAGCATTGAAATCCCTGCAGGTTTCAGTAGTCTTTGTTAAGGTCAGTGTTCCAAATTTAACAGCAAGAAAGGTCTAGGTCGAAAGGAAATTCATAAAAAAAACCCAAGGAAATTCATTGGGGAGTTTCAAGACCAAAACCCCTGCTGAGGAAAAATGACATAACATTCTATCTCACCTTTGCCATTAAGACATGTTGATGATCGCCAAGACTTTGGGGAAAACCTTCTGTGGCCCAATGAGCCATTATATTAATCAAATGTCTAATTTCTGAAAACCTCACACAAACAGACAAAAATTGTAGGTGGTAGCATGATGGTCTAACGCCACTTTGCTGCCTCAGTGCCTTGATGTAATTAATGGAAGTATGAATATTGCTTTTAACCAGAAAATTCTGATGTGAAATGTCCAGCCATGAATGTGTAACCTCAAGCTCATGCACACCTATGTTATTCAGCAGGACAATGATCTGTATAAAATCATCATGTCCACCTCTAAATGGCTCAAAATTAGGTGCTTGGAGCCGCCATATCAGAACCCAAAAGATAATCCTGTTCAGCTTCTGTTACCCAACTGTAATCAGGCCTTTCAAGTTATTTTTCTATTTATAAATTAAATCATCATATGAAACCTGTTTTTTTTATTCACTTCCTTCGCTTAATTTGAGCTGTTAAACTATGTTCCTATTGGAAATATACTTTTTTCTTCTTTAAATATTTATATTTCCCCTTTTTAACTATTTCTTATTGAGACAATGCCCATACCGATGCTAATAGAGTCTGTAAAGGCTTTACAAAGCAGTCCACATACACTGAAATGGTTCAGCACATAACTATTTCTGCAAAAATAGCGATTTTAGACACACATGTTGAGGTACCAGCCACTTACACACAAACAGGCAGTCATTTCATGGCCAGTACTATGTTGACAGCATATTAAAATCATGAGTGGATTACCAAAGAGGTTCTAAATCATACCGAAATCATCGCCGGATTATTTCCGTGACATCAACTCGTCTGCTGCTTCTAAGCCATATTTAGTTGACGATCAAAAAGCTTAACCTGGCCAGTAAATCCCATCCTAATATTACCACTAATCTGTCCCCAATCCAAACTATAACCGAATCAGCATTGGCCCGTTTGTTGTTTGTCTAAAACTTCATTTTTTTTCCTTTCCTTGCTATTTATTCCTCCCCCCTGACTCAGATTATTCAAGCATAGGAGGCTGTTGAGCGTAAAACTTGCTCGCGATTCTGATTCTGACTCTTCATATTTTCCTGTAAATAGTCACCATGTTCAGGCAACATGACTCACTTTTCCGGCAGATGCAGCAGTATATATAACACACACAAAAACGCACACACACACTGTCACCACTGTGACCTGATTGAAGCCCCATACCTAAACAGAGGATTAGAGACTTATCATCAAGTCCCTGAATTTAGATGTTGGAGAGGTTGTGTTTCCTGGTAAGGTTCTTATCCTTTACAATAAGCAGGCAGCATCCTAGTGTTATTCATTCTGCTTCTGTATAGCACTTTACTTGATGAGAAAAGTGTGTACAGCCTGCAGCTGTACTTGTTTGTTTCGGACAGATCAAACGGCGTAATCAGATCAACATTTTTCAATACAGACAGAAACTGGAAAGAGGTCGGAGGGGTGGGGCACAGGGGGCGTGGAACAGTTGATGGCGGTGGTGATGAGGTTTTAAGTTTACAGTGGGGGAAATTGGAGAAGCGTGGAGGAGAGAAGGGCGCCGTGGTGGGTGGAGCTGATGGAAGGGGGCAGCAGAGCTTTAAAATTGGTTTGGAATGAATGGTGAGAGGGTGGGGAAAAGGGAGGTTGGAAGTTCCATTAGATCAATTTATCAAACTGCTGGTGTTGATCTGTCGCCTCAAATTATTGATTCGTTTTTTTTTTTCTTCTGTCTCTTTGAAAACTGAATCTTCCACAGCTTGATTGGAAACAGATTAATTGGCCTGTTTAATTTTTTCTTTTGCTTCACACTTAAATAAAATATCAGTACATAGTAAGATGCACTACTATCAATTGAAAAGAGATAAACAGCCAAGACAAGTGGAGGGCTGATTACCGCCAAGTGTGATTCTAAAAATGTTACTTTACATTTAAAGATTTAAAGCAATTTAACATTTCTCATTTTTTTAAATGGGGGAGGAAAGCTGGAGACTAAGTTGGATGTTCTTTGTGGAGTGTTGCAGTAAAATATTGACAGCACACCTGAAACTAAAAATTGTGCACATTTAGCGCAAAAAACTTGTTTTCAATTTGAAAAATTTCCACTGGATTGCAGATGAGGTAAAATGGGGTATGGCCATACATTTCCAACACTGGATTATTCACCTGGAGCTGTGCTATTTTAAATATCCAGTATACTTTTGTATTTCATTAAAAAGCAAATAGGAAAAGTAAGAATTAATCATACCTTTGAATTTAATAGGTGTGGCTATTCACTGTAAATTAACCCTTTTAATAGGCACATCTTAAAAGGATAGTTTAGGTTTTTTAGGTGAACTATATTTTTACTAGTATAGATATTCTGTTACTTTTCATCATGGATCAAAACATTTACCGGATGTTTTGCTTGTTTTGGTTGAAATGTAATGAAAAAAAGCAACATCCGCACAAATTTTAGGGGATTTTGAAGGTACTTCCCCATTGCTGGTTGTTCTGATAAACACACACACCCTTTACAATAATAAATAAGAAAATCTATACATGAATATTACTCTGATCTAATTACTTAAATTGCTTGTGTAAGACTAAATTTGATTTAAGTTTCAGACTTGCATGCCTTGATTTTGGACTTGACCAGGAACTTGATGCCTTTACCTTGGACTTAAGGAAAAGTTATTTTCTTTTAACCTGGACTTTATTTGTAGCATTTAATACATTCATTTACTCACCCAGACAAGTTTATAGCCACTTGGAGTCCTTCAGAAGAAGTTTATATCCAGTTGCGATCAGCGTATATCCACATAAAGGTAGTGGTGGGGACAGGTGATTTGCTGACTGTAATAAGGCTTTATCTGCCTCAAAACGCCTTAATTAAACCATGTTCCGTTGTTAATAATTAGCACTGCTCCCATCAGAGTTCATAACGGTTGTAAGTGCTTCTTTGTTCTGTTCTAGGGTGATTTAGAGGCAATAATACTACTACTACACTGTAGCGCAATTTCAATTACATCACTGCCATGCTCCATCCCAGTCGTAGTCTGAGTAGCACTTTCATTCTGTGCTCTACCGCGGTTGGCTAGACAGAACCTGCAGACATCAACATGGTTTGCGTTTGCGTGTTTCCAAATTTCACTAACCTAATGACCCATACTAAGTTCAGCTTTTGGCTTTCAACCTCACTGAAATCGGCAGTTAGCGTAAGTTGGAATTGGTTGCGTTAAGAGCCTGTAAAAACCCCAGAAGCTTATACCTTAGCACCTCGTTAGAGATTCCAAACTAACAAAACACTGCTTAAATAAAGGAGTTTTCAGGCAGATAATGCCTTATTGTAATTGGCAAATCTCTTGCCACCAACACCTCCCATTATATGGATATACACTGATTGTGACTGGATATAAACTTCTTCCAGAGGACTCCAAGTGGCTCCAAACTTGTCTGGTAGAGTAAATTAATGTAATAAATGCTTAAAAAAAGGTACAGATAAAAAAACAAACAACTTTCCCTTTAACTCGAATATTGGTGGGAAAGACTTGAATCTTATTTTTACTTGCATGCATCTCAATGATTTGGTCCCACCTTTAGTACTAACTCCACCGATATCAACTTAAATTTTTTTTTAACTTCTGAAAGTGATATTGATTAAGCTGTTGTGTGACTTTCAGGAAAAGAAAAATGTATGATTGGAGTGGACCGCCTGTAATGGTGGTGGGGTTATGGACTTCAGCAATCTGCAAATAGCTACAATCCATGAAAAGTTGATACACTTTAAAATGTGTATACCTGCCAAATAGACCGCAGTTCGCCTTAGTGCTCAGAGTGGAAATAATCTTGGCAATAGGATGATCTTTGTTGACGTCTTTGGGCGTATGTGCGAAAACAAACAAAATGAGGGGCTTTAGAGACGCAATGAAAAATACTTCCAAGAGAGATAGTGGATGAAATCCCTGATAGATAACCACTTTAACGTCTGAATATAGGGTGAGCTTTAGGGTGCATTCACACCGGCCATGTTTAGTCTGATTGAAACAAACTCTAGTTTGTTTTTTCGGAGAGTCCGATTTGTTCGGGCAGGTGTGATTGGGCAATAAAACTCTCATTCGGACCAAACAAACCAACTCTAAAAACGGTGGTCTTTGTTCGATTGAAACAAACTCTGCTTCGGTTCGATTGTATGCGTGAATGGTAAATGGACCGGGGCCGCACCAAAAGCAGGAACTATTATACAGGGAATCCTGGGTAAATATAATCTAAACAACCACTAATGCTGGAGAAATAAATGCTGGATCTTGTACATACCTTGCTCAATGTCTGTATGAGGAGGCCATCTGTGCTGGCAGTTGTATTCAGGCGGTGCTAATCATAGCAAATCTCAGCCATCTTGTATAAAAAACAACATTCTCTATAGTCCTCCGCCTCATTCTATGTTCATCTTGAGTTACTGCTGCAATATTCATCAGGTACATTTGCCACACACAACAGATCAATCCTAAAACCGCTGCAATCTGCTGCTATTGTGGGTTTGTTTATATTCCAATGTACTGGAAGTTCTCCCGCTGCAGGAGGAAGCACATCTTTACAACAGTGCCACCACAGGCGGAGAGGTGAAATTTTTGCTTAAAGCTCTGCACTTTCTGATAATAAAAAGCTAATGTGAATGCCAACCGCACCAGCTAAAAACAGCAAAAATGTTGCAATTTTGGTCCCCAATCAAACCGATCAGGTGTGAGTACAGCCTTAGAGAGAAACTTAAAATCTATATTGACAGTGAAATCAAAGTTATTTACAGAGCTTTTGAGATATGTGAAAAGCATTGGTTTGAATTGGCAGTGTCCTGGCACAAATCTACCGGAGATAATTTTTTCCCAATTCCTAAAGCTGGCCCTTCACTCATAAAAAAAGTGTATGGCTTTCAAAAGTCTGGAGGCTTAAAATTATGTTGTTTCAAGGAGAGTTCGGCCGTTCTCTGCAAAACAGAAAACCATGTTTGTGTTAAAAGCGGAGGTCAGCCCTAGTCAAGCAGAGACACAGCGTGATTTGCATTACCTGTGAGTGATTGTAGTAGTAGAACAGCAATATCCTCAATGTGACTGCAAAGCTGGGGAAGTCCTCATTAATTATCTTCCTTTTTTATGTATGTATTTATACAAATATAGTCGCTGTTGGATATGTTAAGTTGTCCTGTGACTTGAGTAATTCAGTGGCGTATGGTCTCTGGTGAAAAACGGAATTTCAGTGCATACACAATTCTTTTTTTTTAAATCCAGTTTTGGAAAGACATGCAGTCATGTAGCAGTTTTAATGATTAAAGTAGAAGAAGCTGTTAGGATTGGACTTATTACAGTTGTACAGCAGCGGGCATAATTGGGTGCCGGTCGTGGTTTGGGACATCTGAATCAGAACTTGAAAACAATATAAGGCGGAAAATTTTAAAATACTCAAGCCTCATGTTTTTTATATAATCACTTAACAAGAGATATACAATCACAAGAGTTGCCATGAACAAAATGAGCCTTTGTCAGTCACTGCAGGAATTCAGGCTGTCTTTTGAGCTTCCAGGTTTATTCTCCTGATTGCCTGCAATCTTTCATTTTTCGAAAAAAAAAAATAAGAAAAAAATTTTTTTATCAGGTCCCCCAACAGGCCATACAGTCGACCACACAACAGGAGTGAATCATCTTCTCCACTAAATACACCAAAGGTGCAAAACAACTGAATTATAGGTAAAATATCCTGTTTCCTGCCACCCACTACCATAATGCGTTACAAGAAAACATAAACGTTGACATCACAAAAGATCCTCATATATTGTAGACGCGAACATGTATAGTCTCTGTTATCTGTGGGCGTTTTCACATGTGGCCATGCCACAAAACGGCCATAGCAAAATGCTAATTTTTTCTGTTAACATTGCACGGATCTGGGCCCGTGCTGGAATCTAGACCCAAACAGCAGGTGGCGGTATACAAATAACTCTGTAGCTATCCAACAAACAAGGGAGTGAGAAGTACCGACTTAATAAAACGAGCAACGACATAAAATGAAAACAAATTGGATCGAATGGTCAACTGCTGCCTGAATCCATCTACAGGGGGAGTGTTGTAATAAACACGCCGCTTTGTAACCTGGTATGTTGCTATTGGGTGCTTGAACAGCGTTGGATTAATCTCTTCATGGTCGCGTTGCGATTCGTTAATTTCTGTCGGCTGTGTCGTCACTTCCACGTGGAGCATGTCTATTGTCTTAGATACGGCCAGAGTACGGTTTGTGTTCGCATGATCCGTATCCACTCGTACCTGAACTCCAATTCTAGCTCCAAGGCAGGTCTCTCAGGCCGTATCCAGGCACGGTCCAGGCTGTGTTCACATGGTATGAAATAAGTGGATTTTGTCCAAATACGGTATCCGAGTATGGACTCGAGTCCCATGTGAAAACGCCCTGAGTTCTTGGCGGTAACGCTAGCAGGCATGTGTAACGGAGGGGTGCAGAGGGGGCTTGGGCATCTGCCCCTGTCCTCCATAACGCCCCCACCGCTGTTTATGAATTTTTCTCTCTAATAATAATAGAAGTAGGGATTTCTCTTGTGTTTCTGTTTATGACGTTATAAACTGCTTCACTTGCAACTCTTCTTATTTTACAAGCCGGTTGGTGTTAACGTCTGCTCATTTCCATCAGAATTACAACCCGTCAGCATGACTTAACGACAGCTACTGCCCAGGGACTCTAATGGGACATTTCCAAGTACATACCCCCAGACTGGTACCCCGCTGGTTCCTGAAATGGCCCGGAAAACTGCCCTGTCAGCCCGGCCTAGTGTATTGTAGACCGACAGAGCACATGCTGTTAAGGTCCGGTAAACATACCATGAAGTTCTGATAGTGCAGGTGATCAGTTTCATGCTTACAGTATAAATCATTGTAGGTACAAGATTAAATCTGCACCTGTGTTGCTGGTAAAAACAGGCCTCAGATCGTTAACAAGGCTGCTTCTATGCAGTCCTGGTATTTTTGCTGTAGTTGGTACACGGATTTTGTTGTTGGAAAAGAGCTGGATCCACCTGTATTTATGCTCAGCCTGGTCTTAGGAAGTCACCTGGAGATCTGGAAACTCCCACGCGTGTTTTTTTCTGAAAGCTTAATCCCGCCACAAAGTAAATGTTGGACATTATTGTTTAAGGATAAACACTACATACACTCTATTTATATCAATTGAATCATCTCTTATAATTGCTTGTGAGAGCTAACCTTGGTTCTTATAATGCATTGCATACTTAAAACAGGACACAAAAACTATTTAACACAATATCAAACCTATCCTACAGTGCATCCTTGATTAACTACCACATTTTTCATTGAACAAAAGTCCTTTTACTGCAATTTAAATAATTTCTTCATTAGGAACTTGATTAATGCACATGCAAGCATAAAATGCTTTTAGAAACTATGAGGAATTTGTTGTACCATATTACATATCTACAATGGTGGCAATAATGCACTGCCTTTTCAACCGTATATTTAAAAGAAAAGTAGAAAACCTAAACAGATTTCTCAGTGAGAGTTGTATTTACTCTGTCCCTTTCCACGTTAAAACACCTACTAAGCTAAACAGATTTCAGTTTCTGCCACGGTTGCACCTACTGCCTCCATTGAAACACTTTTGATGAAAAGACAATTTTTGGCCCGATGTCAGGCTGGTAGGCAAACCGCACTGGATCAGATGAAGACCTCACCACAGGGCAAAAATGGTTGAGAACCAGCCTCTCAAGGGGCTTCGTGAGATACGAGGTCAGGGCTGCCGGCCTGTAGCTGCTGAGGTCCTTGGCATGGGAGGTCTTTGGTACCGGTACCACACAAGAGGTCTTCCACAGCCGTGGTGCTTTCCCCAGCTTCAGGCTCAGATTGAACAGATATCCCAGGATGCCGTAAAGTTCAGCTGCGCAGCACCTCATGAGCCTGGAGCTGATTCCATCTGGTCCTGCAGCCTTCCGCATCTTGATCTATCGCCGCTCTTTCCTCACCTGAAGTGTTGAAAGGGACAAGATGGGAGTTGAGGTAGGGGGATGAATGTTGGAGTCCTCAGAAACCGGTGGTGTGTGTCATGGCTGGGAGCTAACAGGTGTGAGGTACTGAGATGAAGAACGGGCAAAGCATTTCACTGATTTGGATAACACTTTGCGAACCACACTTCACCTTGACAGGATATATATAAATCTTTTTAACCCCAACATATGAGTTTTTTTTGTGGTGGTGTATGTGTGGGGTGGGGAGGTGGGGGGGCGGTGGTGGTAGATGAAGACTAGGTAATGGACTGCTAAGAGTTAAAACGAGGTGATGAACTCATGAAAAACTAGCCCTGCAAATCTGCCAATAGGAACAGATGCAGTCTACAGAATGATTAACAACCAAAATCATTCACATGGAAAGAGCTTCTAGAAGTTGTTATATCCACATTGTGTTGCCAACACATTTGGATTTGTGACTGCCTTCAAATCAAACATGACTGCAGGGGAGTGAACAGCATGATTTTCAGCATCCGCAAGATGATTTATTGAACCTGGAAAAATATATCCCCAATGTGCAAAAGTGTTCTGTTTTTAATCATGGCAATAAGAGTTTTAGTTGTCAAGTAATGAATATTTGCTGCCTCCAGGCTCCTGCCTGTAATTAAAAAAATTGAAACTGCCTGTCAAGAGAAAATGAAACTTGTCATTTGGTAACAAAGTTTACAGTTTTGTATGTAAAGATGGTGGAAAACTTGAAGAAAAAGTGGGCTGTGGGCTGAAATGTTAAAATTTGCTTCTGATAAGAAAATAAAATGATGTTTGATTATATATACATGTGCAAGATAAAGAACGTTTCTATATTAATTTTGGATGATTATTGGATTGTTATCTGCTTATGGTAGCTTTAGGTGGTTTTTCTTATTTCTGTGTAATAATAAAATCGGTCGAAACGTTCATTGTTTTTTCTTGAAACCTCTTGTTATGGTGTTCTTTCAAAGCAAAATGTGATACAGATATCAAGTGTTTAGACCTACATCGGAAAAGTCATGGGGGGGGGGGGGGGAATACAGGGTCTGTTCAGACAAGGGGGTATACATGCCCCATCTGCACCATATGGGACAGATCCCATGACCCCATTCAACGTCTACCAATGATTGAGGAAGCTTCTTATCTGGAATCAGTGGACCGTGTGTCACTTTGAGTTGTCAGGATGATAATCAACCAGGAAATGATGGGTTAGCCTTTTTCAGGCTATAATGACTTTAATGAGTCTTTTAGGAGTTAAACATAACAAACATGATGAACTATGCTAAGAAACTGTTGAGTGAATAGTTTGCTTCTTGAGCTGCTGCTATCAATTTAAATTTATAAATTGAATTTCTAAAATGTTTGTCATGTTTAAACTGCTTCAGATCATCATACAAGTTTTCACATCAGAGGAAGATAAGCTGAGCAAAACAAAGCTTTATTTTCGAGTCATGACATCATGCATTAAGGGGGGGAGGGGACTCTAAACAAAACTCTATAGTGAGTAAAGTAAAGTATTTGGCAGCCATCGACTGAACAAGTTGTCGCACTTAAAAAGATTACAGGTCGTAGTAGTTTTCATACACTTCAACTGTGAGGGTGCATTCACACCTGTTAGTCCGCTGGACTCGGTATGATTAGGGACCAATTTTGCAACATTGTTGGAACTTTGCGGGGTTGAAGTTCGTGTCACATTACACTTTTGAAAAAAAAACTAAACTTTTGAAATGTAGCATATCCCCCTTGCATGTGGTGTGGTGTACCAAGAATCGCTAAAAAAAGTCCAAGAAACTGATGCATGATGTCAGTGATTCTGTATTTGTCTAGCAGCAGATGCAGTGAATTGAGCTGCGATCAGGGCTCTTATCGTTTTTCACACTTTTTCACACTTTTCCACTTTGTTGGAGCAGGCAAAGTTGGCGTGTGACAGACGGAGAAGCTAAGGAGGGTACACGTTGTCGAGGAGTAATAAGCCTAGCCGCTGGTAGCAGCAGAGAAGCAGGAGGTCTCCACGGCGATCAGAGAGCTTTAGTCGGCTACATTGGGCTGAAAGGCTGCAGAGTCGGGAGTCTCAACAGACTGGATGATCACTGGTTGGATCAGTACTGGGATGAGGAACACAGATCAGGAGTTGGAAGCATGAATGGGCCGATGTCTGAGGGATGTGAGGTGAGTTAAAACTCTTAACTTTTAAGAGGGTTGGTGTCCAAATACTACTTTTTTTGCTGGAGCCTTTGTTAAGTAAGCTCGCCCACTGCTGTTTTTCTGAGATGGTAATGGAAACAGAAATATTCCGTTTAAGGCCATACTGACCCGATCCAATCAGGGCTAACACGACCCTAGTGCATTATGTGCTCATTTTGTGCGCTAATGCTAACAAGTTACAACACAGAAACAGTGCCTCCAACAATGCTGATGCCTACATAGAACAAAAAGCGCTTTTATCAGGAAGTTGGACCAAAGCAAGGCTGGTTCGTATCCACACCTGAAGTGAACCGCACTAGAGTACATTTGCAAACGGACCGAGACCAACTCAAAATGTTGGTCTCAGTCCAGACATCTCATAGGTACGCATTCACACCAGCTTAAATTAACCATACTTGCAAACAAACCATACTTCAGTTCGTTTTATTCAAACCAAATGCTGCAGGTGTGAAAACACCCTGAGAGACTGAAAGTAAAAAAATATTTAGGAAATTACATGTAGGGTTTTTAAAGTATTTCTTCCTATAATGGTGCTATTTGCTGAATTGTATCAGAGTCTTATCATTTTATTTCCTAATGCATGTCATTGTAATTTAGGGATCTACTATGCTTTGGGAAAACAATAATTCACATAGAAAATGTTAGCTTGATCCCTGGTGATGGGATTAGATTGGATTCGATTCAACTGTATGGCCTAACTTCTCTTAGATCTATTGTCTGTAATCTCAATAAAAACCACATCCTTATGTTTCTATTACTTAAATTTGTGCATATCTTTGCATAATGACGCTATCACTCTTTTCAAACGTTGCTCAGTCTGTGTGACTCAGGGAAACTGTGTGGGAATTAATTTATTTAGGCTTAACAGATGTGTCTACTGCATACAAATCTGTGTAGTGTGATAAAATCAGTCAATCCTGTCACCTATGTATGTGTGTGGTGAGATAAAGAGGTGTGTTTTGCTGTGTTTGCGGACAGCTACATAGATAATCCTAGACAGCAGCTGCGTTTCAGCCTAAAGAGCTACATTGAGCTTATATAAGATATACATTTTTTGACCTCAATTTTCTGACACTAAATAAATTATGATTACAGCTGAAGGTCCAATGATTATTTGATGAATAAAGTGTTTAATCACCTATTAGGGATGCCCGTTATATAATTCTGTATTTCCTAGGGGTGTTGAGCTGCATTAATGGCTGCATTATTTTTTTAGGTGACATCAGTGAAAGGGCACATGACCTGTCAAAACACATTTTTGTGTTTCATTTCCCACATTTAACATTAATATGATACAAATTCTATTTGAGATGAGACTTATGTCAGGTAGAAATACTGTTTGCTTCGCAGTATTGTTTGAGATTAAATAGATAGGATCATTTGAGCGTGATAAGTAGATGGGCTACTTTTTATTAAAAATGGATAAAGGACAGATTCCATTAGTATTCTGCAAATTACCTTTAATCTTTTTTAATTTATATTATTATGTTTTACATAATTAACTAGGAAGGTCCATTTGGAGATTTATGTCTTCTTACAGATGTTTCCCTGTTTATAGTGTACATTGTTATCCAATACAGAAAAATGAAATAATTAATTTAAGTCAGATTAGAAAACAAGATTTCAGATAATAAAAAAGTTGAAAAATTACTTTACAAATTACATTTTTGCAAATAATGTCTTAGTCAAAAATTGCACTCCATGTTCCTTTAGTATTAAAAGTTAATTTATTTTCTTTTATAATAATAACTATAATAAAAATAAAGAGTGGCAGAACAGAAAAACTGATTTTTGTGTCATAACAGAGCTATTATTTCTATATGTGCGCAGGAAATTAAAGCTGCTGCAGATTTATGTACATTGACGTTCAAATAAAATCACTGTAAATGTATTAGTTTCTCTGTTGCTGTAAAGATTTCACAAACGTGTTCATATTGCCAGTTTGGATGGATTAGTTCTCCCATCGAAAAGCTACTTAATTTCTATTTTCTACTTAATTTCTTTTTTGAAGCCATCCAGAGCAATCTTGGATTAAAGATTACATTTTTTATGTTTGCGAATGTGTCTCTGAGCAGAGATAACACACGCATTTAAAACATCAGCTCCTACTTGGAACAAGTTTCTTTGAAGTGTGTGTGTTCACAAACATCTGTGCAGGAAATACCCTAAAGTAGTATATCTTTTCTACTGGGTAATTAGACTACTGCATTCCTAAAACACACAGACTCAAACCCTTGAGTAATATTTTATGCTTTCTCAGCAAATCCATTGCTTGTTCCCTGGCTTTTATAACTACCTCCCTCAAACATTAACAATGGAGGCCCTTTTGATTTGCAGGAAACACAAGTTCTTCTGGCAATCCTTCTGTAAGAGTCTAATTCTAGCTTTCTGACCCATTTCCAAAAGCAAAACAAAATGAGGCGAAAAGATTTCTGCTTTCAACTTTTCATGGTGGTTGCATCATCCTGAGCTGACCGGCTGTTTGTATAGAGCTAATATATTGAATGTGTTCTGGTTTAGACAAGGTTAACTCTTTCATGCATTGCAGTGTCCTCACAATATTGGAGGAATTAAGTGAGACAAGAAAACTGTCATTATTTGATTTTAAATGCCTAACTCAAAATGGAAGGGAACTCATACCTGGGGATAAATCTATCTGAAAAAAACAGGGGAATGATTTAATTAGGTGAGTGTAATAGAAGGGAGAGAAGGACGGATAAGGTGAATGAATGTTTTGATCAGAGCCATACAGAGAGACCCCTCTCTCTGCCCCTTTTCGTTGCCCTAGGCTCTAAGTGTGTGTTTGCACTGGAGTGTGAGCTACCCAGGCACCTCTGCTGTAACAACACCCTGGGATGAGAATGAGCGGAGACAGCCAGGGGAATAGTGGAGAAAATGGAGAGGCAGCTTCAGTGGACTCCATTCAATCAGTGTAGCACCGGAGCCAGCTCATCTGCTCCCCTACAATGGAGAGGTCACTACGAATTAGAGGCGCACAAAGATCCGGGAGATGGAAGTAGGCAGCGCATACTCAGGCACAATCAGACAACTCAGACATGCACCCCCATGCACTTAGTGACTGACTGATTTATCTTCTTGGTCTTTCCCTTGAGCTGCTTCATTTCTCTCGTTTTTGGACCTACCAAACGAGTCAACAAATAGGCTATACTGTGATCTATCCTAAAAGCCAGTTTTTTTGCATTAGGCACTAAATAAAATCAAAAATAAGGTCTACTTTTATTGAATTTAATCACGCATGAAATTGTAAGTTCTCTTTGGTAAAGGCCTCTGAGGTTTGTTGAAGACCAAGGAACACATAGAGTTAAGAAATAAAGTTGTGGAGAGGTTTTAATTCAGTGTATATCCCAAACTTTCCTCAGAGCAGTTCTCAATCTGTCATCAAAATATCAGAAGCGTATGCCAAGAAATAGCTATTCTGCCATTGACAGGAAGGACAATGAGAGTATTCATCGGAGAGCAGACAAAAGCCTGAAAGCTTAGTTGAGAAAATCTCTAGACAAGACAACTATCAGTTCTTTAGCCAACAAATCTAGCCTTTATGGAGGAGTGGTAAAGTTAAAGCCAGAAGAACTCATATTTGCAGTTTACCTCGAGACATGTTGGAGGCTGAGCTAACATCAGGAATAAGGTTTTGGATGCCGATGAGCTCAAAGCAGTCTTGATACCGCGAGGCAGGTTTACCTTTTACCAGGACGCCAACACTATATTTAATTTGGAACTTATTTTCTTTCTGTGCAGTTTGCACCAATTTTAACAAGGGCAGACAGTTGGTAAATCAAGCCCTATGTCTCTTCATTTGAAAGCTAGGTATCAATTCTACATGTGAATAAATGATTATGTACACGTCTCAGTGAATTTAGATTGAATTTTTTTTTGCTCTAGCATACTTTGCCAGCCTTAATTAGCTTTGCAGTAAAGGCTACAGGAAATCAACCCTTTGCCTTGCACTTGTAGAAATGATTGTCTGCTCATTGTATACTCTGATACTTTGGAATGAGACATTTTTACTCACATTTGAGCTCATGTTTTCCTGCACTGCTTCCTCTGTACGTTTTTTCTCCCACACAGTTGCGCCCCTTTTGACGTCTGGGTCATTGTGAAAGCGTTGAGCGAATCTGGCACCGTAACAAAGCCGAGAGTTAAAACTGCTTGATGTTGGAATTGTAGACTCAGACTAGTTTTCTTTGGCTTCAGATGGTTTCATTAGGCCGTTCACTGACAAATTATCTACTTGTGCGCAATGGCCTTGACCATGGAACCGTGGTTGTTGAACAAGCAAAGATTCATGTTTTATTCAGCATTGCAATGGAGCTTTAATGTCTATTGTTTTGGGTGTCAGGATATTTCTAGTTACAGACTTGTTTTCTGTAGACCAGCAAAGGAAGATCTTAACACTTATGAAAGGTCATCTAGCGAGGGGTTTCACTCCTTGCCTTGGCAATAATAATACACAGTTAAAGGAAAATGGACAAAGGCTCTCCATTTTTGCAGGTTCTTTGTGCTCTATTGCTCATGTTTGTTCCTGACAAATTATCATATTCCAGTGTAGATACTGTAGAGTGCAAGTTGCTAAATGCAGGTTACTATACCAGACATTGAACGTGCAGAATAGAAAACTATTTAAATCGACCATGTTTTAACCCGATCTTTATTTAAATTTTGTTCATTAGAGCTGAATCCAGACAGGTCAACGGAGCCGCACGAATAGAGGTCAGTTTGCTCTTTTTGCCTTGTTTACCATCTCCTGCTGTCTCCAGTCAGCACTGCTGAATGTACACACAGACAGCTCCGCGCTTGTTGTTTGTCTATGCATAATTTCATGCAAGCGCCCAGGCCCTGTTAAGCTGCTAAACACATTGTATATATTTATCTTAGTGGATGAAGCCGGAGCATCCAGCTGATGAGTCTTTGCTTTAGACGGATCAGTCTAGTAACTGGGGGGGAGGCAGGGAGAGATAAAGTGTGGGTGGAAGTGAGTCTGGTGGATGGATATAATATAAGATGCGGCCTAACCCTATTGACATGATGCAGGTTTAATCTGTACATATGTACTGCCATGTGCTTGATAAGTGGGAAAGAGAGCTACAGTATTAACCAGTTAGAAGGTCACAACGATACCATGTATCTAAGAGGACAATGCAATACCTCTTTGTTGAAAGCATTGTTATAGATTTTACAGGTGCAAGTGATGTCAAGCCCTAATAAAAGCTAGGACAATAAAGGAGCTTATGATTCTGCAACAGCAATGTACACAAGGTTTGGTTTAGGGTTTCGGATAAACAGTAAAACTGTGTTTTTGACTTCCTTTGCTACTCTCATGGGTTAGGGTTATAATCCTGCATTCCCATCTGTGGTGTAATTGCAACCATAGAAAAGACATCTGACAGCTACGAGGAGGCCTATTTGTCCCAACTACTGTTAAAACTATTAAATCTGCAAGAACCTTTATATTATAACCCACAGCTGATTTAGAGTACCTTTACACTGGATTAAAACTCCTCTGAGATGTGTCTATAAAAAGTAATAATCCATTTATTGCTTTTAAAAATCAATCATAAGCAACAAAACGTCGGCTTTTTGACAAAAAAAGGGAAAAGAAACACGTCAAAGTAGTAACAGATTTTGTACACATGGATGACAAAATAAAAAACACATATGAAAGAAAATAATTAAAATCTTCAGTATTCACCCCATTCAATTTGGTATTTACCTTTGGTTGCAATAACAGCACAGAGTCTGTGTGGATAGGTGTCAATCAGGCTTTCACATCTGGATGCTGCATTTTTCCTCCATTGTTCCTGGACAAACTGTTCAAGCTCTGTGTGGGGATCAGCTGTGAACAGCCCTGTTCAGGTCCTGCCAGAATTCCTTTATTAGATCGAGGTCTGGGCTTTGAGTAGGCAACTCCAGAACATCCACCTTATTGTCTTCAAATCCTTTCTGGGTAGCTTTAGCTGAATGCTTGGATGGATTATTGTCTTACTGGAAAATAAATGTTCTCTGAAGCTGTGGGTCTCTGATGGATGGAGCCAAATTATCCTCCAGGATTTCTCTATATTTTGCAGAACACTTTTTACTCTCTACCTTTGCAAGCATTTCACATCCTGCTTCCAGAAAGCCTCCCCAGGGCATGGTGCTGCCAACACCATGCTTCACAGTGAGGATGGTGTGATTGTAATGAGGTGCAGTGTGTGGTGCCTACCAAACAAAGTGTCTTGTCTGTTAGCCAAAAAGCTCCATTTTGACCATGGAGCCTCTCTCATGCATTATGGCAAATGGCGAACTTTGATTTTAATTTATTATTTAAGAATTTATTTCAACAGTGGCTTCCTCATTGCCTCTCTTCCATAAAGCTTTGACTGGTGGAGAACCTTGGCAACAGTTGTTTGCAAAGTCTCTCCCATCGCGGCTGGTGTAGTCATAGTTGTCCTGGTGGCCTAGTTTCCTTCACTCAGTCACTCAGATTGTGAAGACAGTCTGATGTAGGCATACTTACACATGGGTCTAATTCTTTCTTTTTTCTAATGATAGATGTAACTGAACCCCAGAAGAAGAAGAATTTCACAGATCAAATCACAAAGTGCTTTACAAGAATAAAAACAGGTAAAAACAAGAGCATACTTACAAAGACCAAGCAACTAATAGCTTGTCTAAAAAGAAATGTCGTCAACAGCTTTTTAAAAGCTTCAACAGAATCGGCCTCAAGCAAGGATGTTGGCAGGGCATTCCAAAGCTGGGGAGCCACAGCCTGAAAAGACATGTCTCCTCTGGTCTTAAAACGGGTCTTAGAGATCTTGAGGAGGTTCTGGTCCGAGGACCGAAACTCTCGAACAGGCTGGTAGGGAAACAGCAGATCAGAAATATATTTAGGGACCTGTCCATGCAAAGTTCTACAAGCTACAACAAAAATATTAAAATCAACTCTGTATTTGACTGGGAGCCAGTGCAAGGAACCCCAGAGAATGTTCAGTACTTTAGAGTTTTTTTTTTTTATCCATCCCCTGATTTTATTTTTCAGTAACCGTTTCTCCGATTTGCTTTGAATCTTCTTTTGTCTTCATCCTGTAATTGCAGCCAGAAATACTGATAACCAGTGAACAGACCTTCCAGACACAGTTGTATTTATACTACATTCACTTGAGACACACTTACTCCACTCAGGTGACCTCTGTTCTACTCATTGTGAAACTACAAGCGCTAATTGGCTGGACCTCTGTTGAATTAGGTCATTCAGTTTAAAGGGCAGAATATTTATATAGCTACTTATTTCATGTTGTATTTTTGTAGAAATCAGTTTTCCTATTGGCATTAAAGAGTTTTATCTTTGGGAGCGAAGCCGTGTTTTGCTGATCATGATGGATTTGAAAAACCAGTAAGAATAGTAAAACATCTTATACATTTTATATATATATGACCTTGACTTTAATCTGGATTGTCATTGCAAGATCTTGGAGTGGTCTTATTAGGTTTTATCCAACTATATCATAAAGTAGACTAGAACAGAGTTCCCTGAGTTCTCTGAGGATGCAAAATACTTCAACAGAAAGGTGGTGGCAGCATATTGCGGTCCTGGGTAGAGAGTAAGAAAGTAGGTGGTAGCAGTGGAAGCATATCGATGACCCCAAGCTATAGTGAAATACAGTAGCTTGGTTGTAGTGTGCAGAACCATACAGGATCTTATTACTGCAAAGCAACAGCGGTTACAAACGGATCACTGCGCAGGCCAGAAAAAAATGAATAACAAAACGTCTGCGTCACCATGCCTAAGAGAACTTATTGAAAAACAACTGAATTTGGATTCCAGAATTCCCACTTAGTATATAACATTTTATAAAATGCAGCATAAACTGACTTTATGATCATTTTTTGGTCAAAGAAAGGCTAATGGTGCTTTGTTTGATAGATAGATAGATAGATAGATAGATAGATAGATAGATAGATAGATGGATAATTAGCACTAATAATGTGTTGTTTTCCATGAAACCTGCAGTACACACAGTGCTTTAAACTGTTCTGTTTTAACCCAAAAGCGAAATAAATAGGATATATCATATTGGCTGTTATGATCCATTTTCTCCTTAAAGAGAAAATTGATCCATTTTCTCCTTAAAGCTAAATAAATCTATAATCTCCTTTTTTCCCTTCTTTCTCTCTCTCCCAGATCAAATGTCACTTTGCCTCCCTGCCTTAACTCTTCCCCCTCCCAGGCAACAACTTCCTCGCGCCTCCACCCCCAGAGCTGTCTGACCGTGTTTGTTTGTGTTTGCATCTCCAGGAAGTTCGGACAGAATTCTGGCGCGCTTCTCCTTCCTCCCCCGGCCTCCCCCGTGCGTGTCCCAGCTGTTTCCTCCGTCCTCCCTCTCTCTGCCTCAGCAGGACTCCTCCACCCGCCTCCATCGCCATCCATCAGGCCTAATCCATAACCCACGTTTCTCAGCGGGGTACAAGGTCGGTGGGGAGCGCCAACAACCCTCCGCCCTGCCGGAACATCCATCCCACAATGCCCCTCATTTCCCTCCCAGCATGCTTTGCCTCTCGTCGACCCTGGCCCCCCAACGCTGGTGTTTGCTGCCCGTCTCTGATTGGCCGGCAGCTGAAGCAGCAGAATGGGTGGAAATAAAACAGCCGTTTCCCTTGCAAAAAATGGCCTGGAGTTTAACTACCATCCCGCAGTTGGCTGTTGAGTCATGCTTACAGCAAGCCTGCTCGCGCTTTTGAAGTCTTTAAAGCCGCCAAGTCATTGGGGGTTGTGTGTCAAACTGCTAAACACATGAAAAACTGTTTACATGTGAGTGATACATGGGGTTAGATGCTACAGGAAACCTGAACCCTTCCCGCTTTCTACTTTGTCACTGCAGAGTCAAACAGCCTGAGACGCGTCTGTCTCTTCAAGTTCGTGTCAGGATGAAGAAATTAGTGAGAAACGAGCTGAGAAACGCTTATCAGAAGGCCATCTCAGAAGCTCTTCAAGCTTGATAAAGTGTTAATATAATCTGCCTACTGCTTATTTGAACAGTGATTAAATTTTTGGTTGTAAAAAAACTAAACAAAAAAACACCCCTCTTTCTTAGCCAAGTCTGCAGGCTGCTTGAGGTGAGAAGAATTTGGATGACTGGTGTCGAGTGAGAACAAGGAGGACAGGTTTAATGTATTCATGTTAGTAATTATGTAAACAGGAACATTGCCTGCACAAGAGTGGAGCGGATCGTAGCGAAGAGTCCTGAGGATGATTCACATTGTGGCCTGGTCTGTCTGCACCTCAGGTGACCTGCTGGGAATAAACACACACAAACAGGTCCGCAGGCGTCCACGGGGACGCACAAGAGCACACAACTGAAATGCATCAAACGGCATGAACATCTAAAGCATTCATCGCACTCCCGCTTACTGTACATTCGTGTCACGCAGATACAAGGATGAATACTACTACTAATAATAATAATCTCCCCAGCGTGCTGAATGTGAAAGCAGCACACGGCAGGTTTAGTCAGGCGGGGGAAAAGGCCTGAGGTTCAGGATCACCGTAATCCAAGTAATTTAGTTCCTACTGCTTATTGTGTTTTCTTCAATAAATATTTTTTTAAAAGTGACAGTGTGTAGTTTTTGCAGTACATCTTTGAAAATAGCTATTAAAATATTATGTAATAATAATTACGTAAATCACATTAATTCCAAAATATTGGCGATATTGTAAAATATGACTTTAAAAATCAGTTTTAAAATACATAGGTGAGGGTCCTCTTTTCATGGGAAAGCCATTTTAGATGACGTCTTTACTTCTACAAGAGCCCCGACGGACAAAGCGCACGGAACACGCCCGCTATTAAAACATTGATTTCCCCTCAAAATGCAAAAAAGTTTTGTCATAAATACATTTTTACCTCTTCGCTAGTTCCAAGCGATGAAATAGAGACTGATGTGCTCGTCATGTTGCTGCAAATAGATCATTCTCAGGGAATAGAGCGTTTGAAAACAGCACTAGTTGGACCTCCGTTGTTGAGCTTCATACTTGAAGAGACAGATACCGCATGTGATAATTGTGATAATTTAGGTAAGTACTGCCCCCTACTGGCCGAAAGTTACACACTGTGCCTTTAATATTCAGGCTGAAATACCTAATTCATGTCAGTTTGTGGACATAAATAAAACAGATCCTAATCAGATGAATCCCTTCGATGTGGCGAAGCAGCAGCTCCACTTAAAGTCTACCCGGATGAAAGTGCTACTTTCTTTAAATCTCTAAGGCTGAGTCCAGCCACACTACAGAGGAATGCTAAGTATTTGAGATTTTAAATCAGAGATTATCAAATATTGTCCAGACCTATTAAAATATGGTGAAAATCTCCTTTAAGTTATCACTAATAGGAAACTATGAACCACTTTAGAGTCATCAGTGGTCAACAGTTAGCCAGCTTTGTCACTGTGCTAATGTGGCCAGGTACACAACGAGCCCCAGGCGGTATTTGATTCCAAGACTCCCAGGTAAGGGTAAGACATGCTAACCTGTCAGTCAAAGCAATATCCTGGTGGCTAAGTAGCCAGGGCACATGATCAATCTGAGGACCCCCACTCTGTCACACTTAGTTTGCAACTTGTTTTTACATCTGTCCGTCCATCTATTCATCCAGTTCATTACAATTAACGAAAATACAGTGCCATCCATCCACTGGTTTCACCAAGGAAAGGCTGAACAGAACTGTTGTGTTTTACGAAGAGTTAGACAGTAGGGCTAAGCATATTGGGGAAAAATAAAATCTCCA
Source organism: Apricaphanius iberus (assembly GCA_028564705.1). Classification (NCBI taxonomy): domain Eukaryota; kingdom Metazoa; phylum Chordata; class Actinopteri; order Cyprinodontiformes; family Aphaniidae; genus Apricaphanius; species Apricaphanius iberus. Next base: position 3,130,480 of record JAPXFQ010000717.1, on the reverse strand, counting down.
ATTTTTCCTGTGAAATCCAATTTCCAAAATTACTAAAAAAAAATCTCTCTTTCTGTTCCAATAATAATAATAATAATAATAATAATAATAATAATAATAATAATAATAATAAAAAGAAATGACAAAAATATGTTTTAATACTTTCTTTTATTTCAATCATCTCGTCTCTGAGTTCAAAGTCCCAAAAAAAAATAAAAGCTGTATAACTGCCTGTTAGTAAAACAGGATGGTAGGGTGGCCTGACGTTGCTTTGAATTGTGGAAACCCAAGAGGTGCATTGGCGAAATGTCTTTTTCTTATTTTCTCAATTTTCCAAAAATTAAATGAAAAGACAAATCTACTGTATAAATATATCTCCCTGCGCTGCTTGACTAGTCATCAGCGTATACTGTAAATGAACTGGTTCATGATGCTTTCTAAAACTGGCACCAAGTGACTGCAAATAAAGCGAAAACTGGGGAGGACCAAGAAGGGAGCTCTGAGGTAACCCTCCAAGGCCCACCAACAGAGGCACTAATATCTGAAAAGTGGGACTTCAACCACTGTAGAGCTGACCAAGTGATCCCCACTCACTGCTCAGGTCCATGTGTTAAAGGCAGCTGTTAAACCTAAAATCACAGTTCCCAGAACCCAAAACTTTAGATTTATACAGGATGACATTCAAGTGGGTGTAGACAGAAAAAAAAAAAAAAAAAAACCCAAATTCAAATAAAAAGGTAACTTAGAGTTTGGCCAAAAGTCTGAAATTTAACACATAGGCCTAGATTATCACATTTTATGGGCCACTACATAGCATATAATTTAAATTAAATTCAAGACTTCTTTTAATATGATGTAAGAGCTTTAACTGAACCTTTACATTCTGCCCTGTGCTCATCCTGCCATTAAATCAGTCAATGCAAAGATTGCGGTTTAAATAGCTGAGGTTCTCCTTTATTGCCATCCTTGAAGATGTGCATATCAATAGCTCTTACATATTTTCTCCAGCTTGTAATTTTGAACCCATACCTCAGTTTTTCTTAAAGTACATCAGAGCAGTAGACATTAAAGCAGAAGTGACTAATCTGGCTATGTATTTTTCTGAATTGAGTTTGATATATAGATGTATGATTCTGGCTTTCAAGTGGCTGACAAATGACAGAAATATGTCAGCTTGCACAATGATCTGGCAGAGCTATCTCAGGCAAGGAAATGGGACCAATGAAGCGTGTGTTATGTCTGTAAATTAGCTTAAAAAACCTGATCTCATCCACATGTGCTGGCACGTTCAACTCTCCTCCTTTCCCTTCCTCGCCACAGACATACAATTTTACCATTTCAATCCTACGCTCCAGTGTTTGTTCTCACCAGAAAAGAAAACACCACACACCATTCCATTAATGAAAAAATATGTAATGTGGGTTAAAAATCGGTTTTTGAAAGCCTCCTTTTACTGTGGACTTTTTGGACTGCCTCAGATGTATGGTGCCTCACAAAATTACAGCTTTCTCTCAGTTTTGTCACGTTACAACCACAAACCGCACTGTATTTTTGTGGCATTTTGTGTGGCAGACCAACATAAATACAACAAACAATGAAGCAGAAGGAAAAAAGGACATGTAGTTTTCAAACTGGCTTTCAAGTTAAAATGAAGAAGTGTGAGATGTTTTTTTTTTTTTTTGGGGTGTATGTGCCAGATTTGCAGATCTAAAAAACATGGTTTCTTTGAAAAAACAGCCATTTTAAACAAGCAAGATGATTTCACTGATTCACAACTAGATTAAGGTCTGGATTGTTAACTGCCCATTCTCATACATGAATATTCTATGGTGTAAACCTTTGTATTAAATCTCTGTATTGGGGATGCACCAATACCGATACTGGTATCGGGGCCGATACGTTCTTATGTACTCATATCGGAATCGGTTAGTTAACTGATAACATGAACCGATATTTAAAATGTGGAAACTCTGCAATCATTTCACAGAAAATGTTTATTCTTCACTTGAAACTTTAGTTTTATGGCATGTTTTATTAGTATTTTAATTTTGATCAAATTCACCATCATTAGTTGTAACAAAAATATAAATCAGTCTTACAATTCATAGCATTTTTTTTGTGGTAGAAGTATCAGCATTAGTACTCAGTATCGCCAAGTACTCAGATCCATTTATAGGTATGGTATCGGTTTGAGAAAAGGTGATATCGTTGCATCACTACTCTGTATGTTAAGGAGTGGTACCTAAACTGTTACCAAGTCAATCACAATAATCAAATCAAAAGTACTTACAGGCGAACAAAACCCACAAAACCGTTTTAGAAACAAAAACTACAAGTAGGTATGTCATATTTTTACTAAACAAATGAAGTTGGAAAAGATTCTGTTAATCATTGAAGACCCAAAAAACAAAGGGATAAAACAGGTTTGCATGTTTGCCCTATTTAAAGAAAGGCATCCAAATCTTTTGGGCTTCATTTAAAAAAAAAATGGGTGAAAAAAAAAGTCTATTCTCAGCAGTAAGAACAGGATGTGGGTCAATTTTTCTTTGAAAATGTATGCTTTATTAGTCCAATTTTAGTAAGTTAATTAAAATCAGATTTGGGTGCACTGAAGTCTGCATTTCAGTAAAAGTCCCCGGATAGATGTGGTTCTGTTAACTCTGAAATTAAACACAATACAGAAGTGCAAAAAGCGTGGATGGTAAAAGACTAATACTTTGTGTTGTACCCAACGTTCATTCTTGAATTAGACTCGAGAGTCACAGTAAATCAGCCTGTGGGCCAAAGATGGAACCAAGAATGCACCTGTCATGATTCCACACTCAGCTCCTCTCACTCCCTCATCATCACCTGCACCTCTGAACCTCCTCACCTCCTATTGTTTGCACCTGTGTTCACTTCCCATTGTTTTCACCTGTTCCTCCTTGTCTCCCCCTATTTAAGATCCAGCGAGCGTTTCAGTCCTCGCTGGATCATTGTCGTACCTATGTGTATCGTCTTGCCTTATGTTTGCTGCACAATAATAAATTATAACCTCACCTGGAACTCTGCTTCTGCGCCTGGGTCCTTCGTCCTCCATGCAGCACAAAAGACCTGACAGCACCTTAGACACCCCTCGTCTGTTTTTTTTTTAGTTCAGGATTACCCAGATGTTTCCAGTGATGCTGCCACCCATTTTTCCCATGGAAATAGGGTTATCAAAGGATTGCACAAAGTTAGGGTTTTCTGCTACGCTACAAATGTGAAAGGGTCTCATGAGGTTTACTTGTTTTCAGTCTTTCTTGAAGGACAGATTTCAGGAATGTGTGATAAGTATTTTTCTTTTCAGTCTCTCCAACCTGAGGTGTAAACTTCTGCAGCTCCTCCAGAGTAACTGCAGGGCTCTTGATCAAGCGTAGCCATTACTGACCTGTTAGTGTAGGCGGACAACAATGTTTTGGTAGATTTGTAGATCACTGTCAAATCTTAAAAACCAAGCAGCCGTTTCTTTCCACTTCACAACTAGTAAATACTTTCACAATATCACCTACGCTTATGTATATATAAATCTGTTTGTGCTATTTTATTTTTATTCTTATTTATTGCATGCTTAGCAGTGCTTGTCTTTTTGTATGTTTGCACAAAGTACCGCAGCAACTTCCTATTGTTGTGAATCTGTTCACACATTTGGCAAATAAACCTTTCTGATTCTTTCTAATTTGTGTTGGTCTGGCTCTTAGAATCAGAGGTCAAGTTAGAATATTTTGTTAGAAAAATCCGGTCATAATACATTTTTGCCCATCACATTTTAAAATGATAATGAAATCTTCAGTAGTATTTAATTTTCATTCATTTTGTTAAATTTAAATCGGAACAAAATGAGCACAAAATCCACATTGCACATAGAGCAAATTAATAGGCTGCAAGTATTACATAAATGTATTACATAAACATTTGACCTACTTTGACCTATTGAGATTTGTTTTACGGCACTATGTCACATGCTACCAGTGAGCTTATGAAACCATCAGTACACTGGCTTCCTTAGATGCGTTCAACAGAGATTTGTTTTTTTTCGACAGTGACGTTATGTCGCAAGCCTTGAGAGGGCAGTAGAGGGCAAATATTTGCAAAGTTCCAGATTGCATCTTTAGCTGTGCTCCTGCGTGTGAATATGGTAGGCTGAGTCCGCGCTCTGTTGTAACACAGCAATTAATTATTATTAATTAATTATTTGGCGAGACTCTCTGAGTGACGGCTTTTCCGATCGCTTTATTGGGAGGAAATCCTGCAGCGTGTGCTCCTTTTGCATTGGTGGTGAAGCTGCACCGATCTGTCACCGACTGTCTGTGTATGTTGCCGTCACAGTCGTACTCCAATGCGCAGGTAGCTCCCTGATTGCGATTTGCATTTGGTACAGTGTCCAGGGCTGAGATGATTTCTGATGTTCTCATGAGAAGCTCCTTTTGATTGAAGGGGTGTGAATTGCAATCTGTCAAAAGGACCTATGGACTTCAGATTTTTCGATTACAATTTTTTAAAACGCCATTGAATATGAAAATACTTTGTTAACTCCAAATGACTCCAAACAAAATGCATGGAGGGTTGAAATGTGACAAAATGTTTGAATACTTTTACAGAGAACTTGGGTAAAGTTTTTTCATTTGTGTGGGTCTGGACTTCATTTGTCTGCTAGTTTTACTTGGACGTCCTATTGTAGGGAGATGCAGCTGACTGGAGTTACAGTCACAGAAAATCTAACCCAACTCATGCACCCAAAGACTACCAGGAACCTGTTTCCTGAGGCTATATTTAACTGCTAGTGTTTTAATGCACAACGCCGTGTTGTTCTTTCCACGGCTCTAGCTCCCCATTTTCACATTCTGCTGTTTCTTGGAAGAAAAAAGAAACCTTTTGTGTTGTCTTTGGAAGGATTGATGGGATGCACACAGATGGGGTGGGGGGGTGGTTGCTGGCAGAAGTCGGTGGTCTTGGGGCAATTTCGTATTTTTTTCCTAAACCGCTGCTTTTCTTAATTCTGTGTGAATGTCTGCTCAGAGCCAGAAAAATGTCTCACTCTGTTATTCCTTCGTGTTGAAATCATTTTTCGAGAGAGTCTGCAGTTGAAAGAACAACAAAAACAGGACATCCCATCCTGTCATTGTGTTAGGACTGTGCATGTGAACGCCTGTGCTTCTGTGTTTATATAGTTTCTTTCTTTCTAATATAACCCTACTCAGCGGCGGCTGTTGTTTGTTTGGCCCACTTTCTCTCTATCTGCTCCCATCATCTGGTTGAGGGGAGGAAAATCCCATGGTTCCCTGTGTATGTGTGTATGTGCGATGGCTAGGGAGGTTGGGGTGTCACACCTGAGTCCGATGATAAGTTGCCTTAACCCCCTTCGACACGTGCTCGCACGCATACACACCCATTCAGTCCCCAGGTTAATGACACGGACATGAAAGATATTTGCTGTCCCCCCCCCATCCGATTCCCTCAGAGATCATTAGGCGGTGTTGTGCGACCTGATTCATCTTCCCTTCCCCAACACATGTCCTCTGGCCCACGGTTCCAGCAGATGTATGCCCCGCAGCTACCGTTGGAGCGCACATCTCTCACTGCCGGGTTGGGTGTGTGTCTGTGTTTTCAGGCACAAGGCCAATCCTTTTTTTTCCTGGCTTGTTTGGTGGATGGGAAAATAGGGTCACTGTAACAGCGGTGCGCAGGGGATTCCGACCTCCGCCCTTTGCCGCTCTCCATCTATTCCACCCCGCCGCTGCATCCATCTCCTAGAACCCTCCGCTCTCCTCCCTCATTACCTTCAGAAGTCTGAGAGGAGGAGGATGGTGTCAGGGACGCCACCCCCATCCCATCCACCTCCGCTCTCTCTACCTCCTCCGTTTTTGCCCTCTTGAGGATCCAGCAGGAGATGTGGAGATGGAGTGTGAAACAGAAAGGGGGGATGATGGGGCTTGGCGGGGTGTAAATGGGGTGAGATGACAGACGATGTGGAATGAGGAAATGGAGGTGGGGGCTGGATGGGTGGGAGCGTGGATGAGGAGGTGGACTATTGAGGCAGGAGACTTAATAGAAGAAATGGGGATAAGGATGGGGTGGTTGTCGTCAAGGTAACCAGTCGCCGTGGAAACAGCCCTTTTTTCCCCCAGACAGACAGACAGACAGTTGGGCAGGGATGTGGGGAGGGACGACTGCTGAGTGTGTGAAAATGAAAAGAAGTGCTGTGAGAGTATGAGACAGCAGCAGCCACGCCCACTCAAAAACACAATCATACTGTACACTCATCAAATTAAACGGGTAACTCGGATCAGTCGGACACGAAGGAGTGTCTAAATAATAATAATAACAATCTGTCAAATTCAGATTGGAACATAAATGGAGACAGTGAGAATGAATGTTGGCTGCTGTTTGCCTTCACACACTAAAGGAGGAGGAAAGGGATTGGGATAAAAAAAACCTCACTGTGTAGTGCAGTCATGCTAATTTTTGCCCCAGCCCATTTTTCTACTCTTAAAAAATACAATAAAAATAAATGTTGACTTTAATTAAATGTATTTTGTCAACAGGTTCCACAAAATTGAATTAGGTTAAATTTGAAAGTAAAATCCTATATTTAATTAAGAAATAAGACTTAATTTCCAAGAATGTCATATTCCTTAAAAGGGTTTAAGTTATTGTGTAGCAAAGTGGTTAGTGGAGGTGCTCGGTGTACAGAGACTTAGGTCTTGTCCTGGGTTTGAGGCCCATCCCCTACTGCATGTTTTTTGTGCCTCCATGTACAATCCACCGTCAAATATTGTGGCCATGGCCATGTTATACTGACTTAACAATTTTACCTTTACCTAATTCAATTTCATGGAACCTGTTAAAGTTAGCATTTATTTGAGTGTACCAATGTTTGAAGGTTTACAATCATTTCCAAAACTATTTGTACAGCCTCAAGCTTCTTCTATATTTTGTCGCAATTTATATGGAGATATTATATGATGGAGCAAAACATTGTACTACGCTGCTTTAAAGTGAAAGGGGAAGTAAATCTAAAAAAAAAAGCCACCAAAATATGTGTGCCTATATTTAGTCAGCCCACCTAATGCTGCAGTTGCAGCAACAATTCTTTCGGGGTATGTCTCAACATTTTTCCTTGTTCCTCTTGGCTCAGTAGTCTGTTCAGTCAGATGTGATTAAGAATCTTTGCAACTCTAACCAGCCTCCCACTCCCTGCTGAGAAAAAGCATCCCACAGCATGACGCTTCCATCCCCATGCTTCATGCTTTGGCTGGTTCTCAATGTAGCACAATTTATGCCATACATTTATTTATTTTTTGACATGTCCAACAAATCATTCTCAACAGGTCAGTCCCCACAGTGGAGTCTTTCGGGTTTCTTGGATCCACTATCGCACGGGACCTGAAGTGGACCAGCAGAGGCTGTACTTTCTGCATCAGCTTAGGAAGTTCAACCTGCCTCAGGAGCTGCTGACCATATTCTATACAGCAACAGTCCAGTCTGTCCTGACCACATCCATCTCTATCTGGTTTGGATCCGGCACCAGGCAAGACAGGGACAGAGTGCAGAGAACAGTCAGGTCTGCAGAGAGGATCATAGGTACTGATCTTCCCTCGAATCATCACTACCTGTACCAGTCCAGGGTAAGGAAGCGTGCCAAGAAAATCACCACAGACCCCTCGCACCCCGGCCACTATCTGTTTAGGCTCCTCCCCTCAGGTCGGCGTTACAGAGCACTGTATGCCAAAGCCACCCAACACAAGAACAGTTTCTTCCCCCAGTCTGTCGCTCTGATGAACTCTGAGTAGTCACAGAGTATGAGTCCATTCACTTGAACAATAAACTATAACTCTGCACAGTTGTATGTAATCACTGTACAATAACCCCAGTTTGGTGTGTATATTTCCTTTATTATTGATTTTTTATTTCACTTATTTAGGTTACTTCTGTACTAAAGAGAAAAGTTGCTGGAGTCAGATTCCTTGTATGTGTCTTACTTGGTCATTGAAGCTGATTCTGATGATTTCCAAGTGCCTGTGAGACCATGCAGGTCTCTATAATTTGGGTCAACAATTTGCCAAACACTTCCTTTTTTATATCTCAAAAGACACTACACACAGACAGACATTTGTATTGCTGTAAAGAATGAAAACCATCTGAACCCTTCTGAATGCTAGACATTTACCGTGTTTATTTGTATCTTGTGCTTTCTGTCCAACACAGAAAGTGTAATCAGCCGTGACACTAACTTATTTGGCATTGACCAGCCATCATACTTTCTGCCCTGTCTGTTCTTTCAGACTTCTGACACGTCTGCAGATCGCGTCCACGTCAACCCCCAAGAAATGCCACACCATCTGTTGCTCCCATTTATAAAGCACCCGTTTGTGGTTGTGTGACCCGCTGCTGTGTTGTGCTGAGCAAGTGTCTCTGTTTTTGTCTTCAAGCGGAATGAAACATGACCGACAACTGAAGTCTGGATAAAATGTTGAACTGTTGGACGTTGAAGAAATTTATTCGTTAATCTAGTTAGTTTCTGTTTTTTTAATCCTTCCTATCATCTTCTTCTACAAGGTCATTTTTTTGCTTTACCTACCTATCTGGTCTAAAAGCAGACTTACATCCAGCCATCCCACATATATCAAGAGCTAGTTGCAAGTGTCGAGTGAAGACATTTTGGGGTTTTGTTTGTGAGACAGAACACTGATGATGCTGTGACTTTCAGAAAGGCCAGTCAGCGCCAAATCACACCACTCCCACTCCCTCAGTGCTCAAATGTGAGTTGTTGCATCAACATTTCATCAGCCAGCTAAAAATAAGGATTCTGTGAAGCCAGACCGCTTTGTACGCACTGTCAGGCTGAATGTGCAGCAGAAATGTTTCAGAGACCACCTCAGACAGTTTAGTACGACCTAGATGTGGCCGTGTGAAATTATGACGCTTTGTGGCGGCAACAGATATTTGCCGCTTGCGAGGCGTAATTAGGCAGACACTATTTTAAAGGGATGTTCAGTGTGTTGAGACCAGAGGTGTCAAAAGTATTCACATTCTTTACTCAAGTAGAAGTATAGATATTCAGGTTTAAAATGGCTGTAGAAGTACAGGTATCAAGTCAAGTTTTTTATTCATGTAAAAGTAAATGTACTGGATTTAAAACGACTTCAAGTATAGCAGTAAAAGTATTTCTTTACATGCCATTAAAGACTAATGTTTAAGCTGCATCCCAGCACACCATACCTCCCCCAAAAACAGTTTTACTATAGGATATAATCACAATGTTATATAAAGACACTAGACGCCCTATTTCACCTGCATATATGTCCATCAAAATTAATGCGTTTTAGTGCAATGCAAGTACATCAAAGAACTATATGTGGACTGCTGAGCATTAAAGCATGTTTCATAGAGCAGAAGATATGATGATTAGTTGCCTTTTTGTGACAGGGTATTTGCCTGAGTCTCTACCATGGGCATCTTTCAACTTGGCAACATATGTGTGCTTCATCGTGGCTGGACTGTGTGAACTGGTTTATACGCAGCTAGAGGTCAGCTACACCAAATAAATCAGCATTTTTAAGTCATCAGGTGTGTCCTGCACACATTTAATCTTTTAAAGATTTTGTTTGTTTTTCATTACCCCTTTACAACAGAAAGATGATGCCTTGAGCTTGATCAGTAGCTATACAGTTTTTACACAGTTTCCTTTCCTTTTGTGTGTCACCATTCGAACTTAAAAGGGAACAGAAGTCGGAAAAAGTCTCTCTGAGTCCAGCTTGGGTTCGCTTCAGCAGCAGAAAAAGTGGTGGCATGTGCTCCTTTTCTACGGTTGGTTGGCACCACAGCAGGTTCTTTGCAGTACGTCTTTAAGCAGCCGCACCATTAACATATTCCAAAACCTACCGGTCTCGGATAATGCTCAGAAGCCTATATTGAAATCTTTCGACTATTGATTTATTGATTCAGTTACCTGTATTCCGCCCATAAAGTTAAAACTGTCTGCGGGTCTGCACCAAATGGTCAGGAGTGTAAATTGTAATCTGTAAAAAAATGACATGTCGCCTTCAAATCTTTCTGCCACGGTTCTAAAAAAACAGGACAAATACAAAGAAGAGTCTGTTAACGTGACCGCAGTGTGCACAGTACATCTCCAGGAACCCTCCACTCTCTTTCATCCATTTATGCTACGTTTCCATTTACCTTATGCTGTATATCTTTCTGGTTTCGGTTTCCATTTTTACCTATTTTATGTCTCTCTTTTTCTTCATGCTTTCTCCTTCTAATAATTAGAGACCTAAAATAATGATTTAAAAAAAGGTTTCGATGCAAAACAATTCACAGATAGTGGTAGGGAAAAATGTGAATAGAAATGTGAATATCAAGGGTAGGGCTCTCATATGAATCAACTGAATGCTGCACTAAATTAGGTAATGAAAACATTGTTCAGTTCCAACATGAGGCAGCAGAGTGGGTTCCTAGAAAACACTGAGCTTTTTAATACCAGACCATGTGATTTCAGAGTAACTTTGTAGATAGATAAGAACATATTCAGATGATACATTAACTAATTTTTCCCAGATCATCTTTAATCCAGAATTTATCCATGGATGAGGCCATTTTAGGTCACATCATCTGCCGGTGACGGTATTCACCCAGAAAAGGCCCTATTATTTAGAATGTTGAACCGTACAGTGCATTCATATAATTATGGGTCAAAAAATAAATGTCACAGTAATTTGGGGCTTTTAATGATTTCTTTGGACCATGCATTTTTCAGGGTGAAATGATCATACAATTAACAACCTGAAAGATATTCCACATTTTTTTGTTTTGTTTAGATGTCTTATGTATTTTTAGCCCAAAATTATTTGATTAGGACAATACGTTTGGTTCCCTGGCACACATCTGGCTTTGAGTTCACATTCCACAGGACTGAAATTAGATCTTTACGAAGCCCAGTCTGTAAACATCACGTTGAACTTTATTTCTACTAAAACCAGCTTTGATTTGTGTTTATGGTTCATTATAATGCTGAAAATCCCCACTGAATCATTTCAACCTTCTTTCTCTTTTTTTAAGGTAAAACAGAAAAATCTGGACACAGTCCCCCTTTCCAATGAGTCTATCAAATCTGTGCGATAAACCAGTGCCACCGCCAGTGAAACAGACACTCAGCATGAGAGCTTCCTTTAATGAAATCCCACTGAATTTTCTAACTAGTATCTGGGGGTGAAAATGTTGGTGTTATCTTGATCTTTGTAATTATCCAGGTGGTTGTGGTTCAGGAATAATAGTCTGATGTTAAAACTTTAAGATGTTTAAAATGTCTACACACCAACTTACGTAGATCTAAAATGTTCCTCTTTGCAGAGTTTCTGTAATTTTACATTCTATGTACACTGTAGAAAAACATCCCCGCAGCATGATGCTGCCACTACCTCACTTCCAAATAGGGGTGGTGTTAGCCATGTGTAAGAAGAATTGCACTTTATAGTTTATTTAGTTTTTGTACTTTGAATTTTGTATGCAGAACATTATTGATCTGTAAAGACTGGAGTTTGTTCTGGGGTGCTTGGGTGAGGAAATGTGCTCCCCAGATTAGCAGGAGATTGGGGTAATAATGAATGTTTGGTAGGAGCAGAGGGTCATTCATCTGTAATAAACTGTGATGTGTGAATTGTATTCTTCATAGCGGGTCTCTGTAACATCAAGCTGACTACATTCGCATTCTAGCAAGTAAAAACGTAATTTTATATACACTCATTAATCCTGGGTCTCCTTGTAAATTTATTTTGATAAATATAGGAATGAAAGATTTTGGTTCAAAAGAGGTCTTTTGTGCCCACACTGCTTGTTTTTCCTCTAGAAATACGTGGCATAAATTGCTGTTTTGGTTTCCTCAGTTGTCTCATAATAATACAAATAAATATAAAAGGTCCCTATTGTAAGTAGGTGACATTTTGCTAACTTTTTGATTACTCCTGTGGAGAAGCTGGGGCCGCTCATCCATGCTGCGGTGACGCTGGCGGGCATCCTCCATATGAAGAAGCCTGACCCCAAGAGAACCATGTGACCGCAGAGTGTATCCTCAGGTCACCTCTTTTTTAGTTCCCGAACGTTCCCCCCCACACTGTTCAATTTCCTAGCCAGCCCTCTTTGTTTAAGCAGAAAGTAAAACTGTGTGCACTTCTTGATTAATAGTGTTTGACCACGGCACTCAGTGTAAACATCTCCTTATCTCTGTTTGCATCGCTGCTTTTTTTTCTCTCTCTCTCTCTCTCTCTCTCTCCTCAGTCACTCTGGACTGGTTTGAACTCTGCTGTCCCCGTTTCCCTCTTCCCCATTCCCCTCCGGTCCTCTTCCTGCCTCCTTCCTTCTTCCCATCCCATCCGTACCTACCCTCATCTTTTTGGACTCCCCCAATCCTTGTTGTTTTAACCCTTTCCCTCCCTCCGCCCGCCATCTCTTTCTCCTCTGGACTCGAACATTGCTTTCCAGTTGAGGTGAGGATACAGAGCCAGAGTTTGAGGTGAACCGAGGCGACATAGATGGAGAGCAAGCAGAGAAACTGGTCTAGACAGAGGCAGAGAGAGGAATGCAATCCGGAGTGGGAGGCACTGAATGATCTGTATGTGTGTTCTAGAGAGAGAGAGAGAGCGAAAGCAGAGAATAACTGTGGGGGATGTAACAGGAATAGTTTACCTCACAGAAGCACCGTCTGGATCCACTCAAAGTAGCTCCCCGGAGGGTGACCAAGGCTGCGTTCTGGTCTTCCTGAATGTTTGCTGCTGATAAACCCTCTGTGTGTCCAAAACAAAGGCCAGTGAGATAAAGCTGCTGCTAAAATCATCAGCGGGGCTCTCTGTATCTCATTTCTTTTTCTTTTTTTTTGCTTCACCCACACCCCACCCCTCCTCCTGTGGTTGATGGGGGGGGGGATTAGGTAGCTGGCAAAACTGCAAAAACATGCACCGGTGCCTTAACTCAGCTGTCTCTGCGACGCACTGAGAGCGTGCGTGTGCGGCATTCATACGTGCTTTCCACCGGCGTTGTGTGAGTCAGAGGCACTGGGTCACCACGCTGCTGCACAGTCAGCACATTCACAGTCACCGTGTCTCAATGACAGATTACGTGTTTGTGTGAACTCTAGTCTGCATATGTATTTACATCTCTTTACTTATGCCTGGATGCACAGTATTGCCTCTGATTAAGTGTCGTTTTCCTCTGTGCTATTTTACATATCGCAGCTCCAAGATGTGTAGGATGTTGTTGATTTTAGCAGCGTACAATAAAAATATCATCTTTTTTAAAAGAAAACAGAAAAAACAGAAAATTAGCTGCAAAGAGTGCAAAAGGTCTGCAGTATTTTGGTTGTTCCTGCAGGGTTACACTCTCAGAAATAGGGGTACAGAATAGGTACATTACTGTGCCCCAAGGTACAAAAAAGAAATCAATAGCGCTTTCACATTTGGATCACCCCGGCCGGCCTGGGTCAGCTCCGCACGGGTCGGGTTGTGTTCACTTAGCTGTCGTCAGACTGAGGCCGTGGATGTAGACATGGGCGGGTTCAGCAGAGAACGTGGCGCCAAATGTTAGTGATATCATCTGTAACGCCAGGAAGTAGAAAGAAAGGGACGGCAGAGATCAACAACAATGAAGGACGTGATGGTATGTAGAGTCCTCATTCGGCCTATGATCTGGGCCCGACCTGGCCCTGGCCCAAAGGGGCTGGAGCGCCAGCACGGCCCAAAAGGTTTTCAGAATTCTCAGGCCCGAACCTGTATCAAGTCCGACTTTTTTTAACCTCCCATAACAATGTTTTAGCGTGATACAACGCCATAGTCATTGGGTGCTTTCGTAAATTGAATCTGCCGCTCTGAAAATGCTAACGCTCTGCATTTAGAAAAACAGCATTCTAGTTTTCTGTCACTAAATTAATGGTTTCTGACAGATCAAAGTGGACATAAAATAGCAGTTTAAAATAGGTGCTTGGTTGGATCCGCCACATGACAGTTCAAAATGTCTCTGGAGATGTGATGAACCAGATTTTTTGCTGTCATATGAATGCTTTGCATGCAACACACTGAACAAACCCGGTTTGCTCGATTTGAAGGGTTGTAATGAGATTAAACTTACTCTAGAATGGAGCTTTTCCCTTGGTGTTGTTCACACTCTTCAAATCGCTAATTTTTCTTTATGTTCGTCAAACATTGACTCCAAGCCAGATACTGAAGCATTGTGCCCACTGCGTTTGTAAATTAGACACAGATACCACCAAGAAATTGTCTGGAGGAGTTGTGTTTTTTCCATGTGTCTTTCAATGCCCAAAGCTAATAAGAAAACGTGAGCGATGCCTACAATGGATAAAAAAAATGTGGATGGCCCAACTCTTAGTTTACAGTAAAATATTTATAAGAAACCCCGGTGTGTCAAGTTCCTTCGGGTGTCGAGCAACTATTAATATTTTTGGGTACATTTGTCGGTAGATCTCATAGGTATTTTCTGGGATGTATGGAGATTTATTTAAAACCAAACCCATGCCTTCAGGAGTGAGTGGCATTGCAGCCGTTTTGTTAACGCATTTTTGGGTTAAACAGGGAGCGTCTGCTTAAATGAAATGAATGTCCGCCTAAAATCAAACTTAAAACTAAGTTCACAACTAAGTTTCTTACAGCATGCAGACAGCAAGAGAACTCAGAGTGCTGCCACACACCAAATCAATATCATATTTGCAGCGGCGTCATCACCAACACCTGCACTCTCCCTCCCTGCAGCTGCAGTGTGACTGTCAGAAAGACTGACATCACTGCGCTGTGCTGTGCTGTGCTTCATTCAGAAACATTGTATTAACCCCACTTTACATCCCCATTAACGGTAACGGCGCTGTAACACTAGTCGTGTTTGACCATTTGTTACCGTAACTAAGGGGGGCGGGCTGACAACCGTACATTTGTGTCCGTAGTAAATATACGGTTGTCGGCCCAAAGCCCGGCCCTCGGGCTGTCGGGACCTTCGCACCTAGGGCTCCAGTGCAGGGCTCTAAAGAGAAACTTTGTAATTGCAACTCAATTTGTGAAACAAAATAAGTCGGCTGTGTATTACGGAGCGACCAGTCGTGATTATGTGACATCACTACACCCGGCCAATCAGTTGCCACCGTCAGTAGGAGTGACATCACTATAAAGGACCTATCAGTCCATAGGTGGTTTTGTAGGGTCGCTTCGGCCCGCTTCGACTCACTCAGGAGGTAGTCCAACAAAAGGGGTCGACCCGGCCCGGCCTTTCTTAGATAAGGTACAATTTCTGGAGATCTTTTTTACTAAAAAAATAGATGCATTTATTAATTTATGTAAATACACTTCATAATTTTATTGTTAACACATTTTTAAATGTTATTTTTTACATTTTTGGGATTAAGGGAACATAATGGTACCTTTGAGGGTATCACTCCAGTGTCAAGACATTGTATCTCAAAAAGTACAATTTTGTACTTTAATTTCTGAGTGTGTATCGTAGCAGGATGATGGGTGCTACAAGATAGAAGTGCAAGGTAATGGATGACTTACAATATCATCGCATGACGTTTTCTTCTTGAAAATCATTTTTGTAGTTTAGACTGTTTTACTGTTTTCCTGGGCATATCATCATCCATTAAGACTCGCCCTTGTGAGTTTGTTAGCACAATGCTAACAAACGATTGGTTCGCACTGCCTAGGGTGTTGAGTGGGAAGGTTTGGTTGGAGCAGTAAAAGATGGATTTTCGTGGGTTTGAGAATACTCCAAATCTCGCAAGATTCCAGCTTGCAACACAAGGTTAGCTTAAAACAATGAAGAGAGGAGTCTCAAACTGCAAAGATCGAAAACATGTCGCCCGTATTTTATGACAGCCCAGCGTTTAAAAAAAACCTCCTAAAAATCATGAATCTGTTATTGCTACAGTATTATCTTACTCAAAAGGAAAATGTTATGTTGAAGCACCCCTTATATAGGATTCTCTAGACCAGTCCTCTTTGCATAGTCTGTCTAGATTATCAGGAGTTCTGGGTTGTCTCCTATGTTCTTGTCTTTGCCATCTGTTTTGGAATGTTACACCTAGTCTAACTCAGTCAACAGCAGCGTGGAGACACACAGTGCCATCATCTTTTGATGCAAGCGCTTCGCGGCAGGCCCGCAGAGAGTAACAGAGACAGGCCCACGAAAGCGATGGAGAACACAAGCCTGTGATCTGTCAGCAGTACCACCACCGTGCCACTGAAGATATCTAGCAGTAGACATGGAGCAGATCGCAGAACATCTTACATAAAACAATAAAAAACAAACAATAAAACGGGACGTGCTAAATAAGATTTCCCGGGTGATGGAGAAGTCTGAAAGGAAGACATCTCCCTCGTATATCCCAGTTGTAATGAGTGAGCTTTGTATTGCATTTATTTATACATTTGCAATTCAGTGAATTTATTAGTTTAAGGAGACTAAGCTGTTTCGTGGTGTCACTCATGGCGTTGCTTCCGCTGTTTGCGTAAGGGAAGTTGGGGTGCCAGAGGTGGTGCTCGCTCAGGGTGGCATTCACGGCAGAACCGCCACTGGTTTTTGAATAACTCTGGGTCTCTGAAATGTCCCCCCAAAATTCAGTTTACTTACGGACAGAGGATGCAAACAGAACCAAACAAAAACCTCTAGCAGATTGTCCGGGTTAGTGTGGATGGGGCCGATTTCAGTTAAAACAAAACAAAACACATGTTCACATTTGTGATAGCTGGAGAGAAATGTTTTTTTTCCTGGCAATTCCTGGCAATACTGGTTGGTACGTAGGTAGTGTCTGAATAGTTGTTATAAAGATTTTTGCCACTCTTTACTTGCAGTTTTCTAGCTGTGCTCTTTGAAGATTGTTTTCCCCTGCTTTACAATCTGTGATTCCACTTTTAACTGATCTTCAAAATCTCCAAATACTTAAAATATGGATTTTGTAGCCCTTACTGGCAAGTAACACAATAATTTGTCCAAGAACACTGTCAGTGTCTTTCCTTCTTGGCATTGCTGTTCCCAAGTAGCAAACTGGCACATCTCCTGCTCTCATAGAGGTGGCCGCACATGCTGATGATCAATTAATCAATTGTATTTGATTAGCAGCACCGGGCTGCAATTTTTGCCCTTTAAATACAATAGAAACAGCACAGATGTATTCAGTGTCTTGTTGTTGTTTTTTTCCCAGTGAGTGTAATGGTGGATGTAGAGATTTTTCCATCACTGCATGCGTTCAAATCATTTTATCAGCGTTTATAAATTAGGGGAAACAGTGGGAATAACTGTCTGAGGAAGTTACAAAAAAGACGAAGAAATAACACGGTTTCAGACGTCTGTTCCTAAAGCAAAACATTTGCTCATGCACGGCATTATTATACTTTATATGGTCATTTAAAAGGGCCTGGATCATTAGGCTCCGTATGCTTTTAGCTTTGGCCGACTGTAGCCTTAAATAAGGAACAGCTGGGATACAGTTTGTTTGGCCCTTTGACGTTAGGTTCAACTTGAATACATTTTGTAGCTCGCCGCCCACACATATAAAGGTTTACACTGTAGTCTTATACAGTCTTAAGCCTCCTGAGCAGCAATTAACAGCTGCCGGCATGGCTAAGAATCTCTTTAACTGAAGCCTAATGAAAGCCCTAGCACCTCTTAAGTGTCTCTCCAAGCATGTAACAAGCTCCCTTCATTATCACTCGGCTACAACCAGATACCTACACAGTAATTATACAAGGACAGGGCAGGGATTCATTGTACAGATGACTCGATTTGTCAGCGTATCTGACCAATGTTGGTCAATTATAAACATAACTCTTCTCTTCAACATTCCTTTGCCAAGCATACTAATAAGCCTAATTATTATCCTCTCCTTTGATGTGACTCATTAGATGAATAAAAATGTTGGCTTTAATCTAAGAATATCTGAATGTAAAGCCCCCAAAGGGATTTTTTTTTTTTTTTTACCCGTAAACAGCGTGGTGTTTGAATCGGAGAATGTTGCCTGTGTCACAAGGTTCCGATCACAAGCTTCTGGCACTTGGACACAAGTGCTTCGCCTCCAACCACAGGTGAAGAAGTTGAGCTGATGATTTTTTTTTTCCATCCACGAGGAGCTTGTGGATTTCTTGCCGCTGACAGAGCCTGTTTCCCACACTCTCCTCCAAGAAGACATTGTGTCATGGTTCAGAGGGGGTCGAGGTCTCCTGGGCTCACAGGAAATAGCTGCTCTGGGTCTAAATAAAGGCGGCAAAGCAGAGCCATGATATGACGGGACGTCATGCAGACACACTGCACTGACATAACGTCACTTTCTCTCTTTGGATTCCTCATTGTTGTCAGTTTTCCTGTCTTCCCCTCTTTGATCAATGATACCTTGAACTTTCTATAACCTCTTTACTAAGATGTTGATCTACCATCACCTGCCCCATAGACACGAAAAAAAAAAAAAAAACCTACAGGAACGTCCTGCACGGTGCTCGTTTTGATTCATACTGCTGCATGTAGTGTTATCTTTGGCATACTAATCTGATGAGCGCTAATCAGATTTCCACTAATGCTACTAAATGGCTCTTAGGGGAGTATCTTGTTTGTACGCTAGGTAGGCAGGCACAGACCGATGTGCTGGCTTGTGGATTTGTCGAGCTGACTCGTTCAGCTTTGATACGATTAAGGGTGTAGTTCAAAGGCATTTAATCAAATCTGAGTCATGTAAATAAGTTTTTTTTCCATCACACTGAATCCCTTTGAATATTTACAATGTTTGTATTTGGCCAAAGGAAAAGGTAAGAAACGCTTTTCAGGCAGCCTAATGAAAACTAATAGCCTCTTTCAAAACCAGAAAGTAAGATAAAATTGGATGATCAAGATCCCAGAGTGGGCTCATCTTTTGCTGTCTCACAGTGTGGATTTTTTTCTTCAAATTTCATCACATTAAAACCGCGAAAGTAATATATTTTATTGGACCTGTATGCAACAGACAAATCCATACTTTTGCTTGACTGTGAAACGAAGTTTTGGCAAACAGCAATCGGAAGAATCTGATGTTCATTTGTATTAAGCCCTGTTATCCCTCAAAGGGGGCATGTTATGCCTCTTAAAGTTATAAAAAAGTCTGTGGTCTGTACAAATCATTTTAATGAAGTTTTTCCTCCATTTCTGAATGAGCTGTTTAGACGGCTCTTTCACTTTTATGCAAATCGGTGATGGCAGACCACGCCCGCCCATCTCGCTACTAAACTGTGGGTTTGCCACACTGAGAATGGCATAGAATTGGAATTGGTGGACAGGGTTACTCAGGTAAAGGGCGGGGTTTGAGGGGTCAAGGTTGGTTAAATGCAAATGTCCTACATTGGGACATTACAATGCACTTTTTAAAACGGCTTGCAGAGACAGGAGATTTCTGAAATGTTTTGGATGGTTTTTATTCATGTTTGGACCGTTTATAGAAGTAGGAGAGACCCAAATAGAAATAGCAATAGAAATCTGCTTAAGATGTCCTGTTTAATAAAATCAAATGTTCTCAAAAAACAAACAAAAAAGTCTGTGAAGGCCACAGAAGTTTGTCGGACAGCATTACTGAAAAAACAATTTCAAGGGAATGCAGGAAACACAATATAAAGTTCAAGGAGAACATTATAAAGCCCAAACTTTAAACAGGCAATACACAGACTTTAATCAGGCATGGAGAGCAATAATCAGAGTAGTCAAGAGGCCCAAGGTGACACTGGAGGAGGCTCAAAGATCAAATGCTCAGGTAGAATAATCTTTCAACACCATAACGATACATGGTAGTCAGTCGTACACTCCACAAATCTGGCCTTTGTGGAAGAATAACATGAAGAAAGCCGGTGAAGAACGAAAGACATAAATGATCCTAGATGAGACGTGTGGAGAAAAATAAAAAATTAACTACAAATCACCCTAAATACAGAGTTCTCACATTAAAACACGGTGGTGACAGCATTATGCTGTGGGAATGCTTTATTTCAGCAGGTGCCGATACGCTTATCAGAGTTAATGGGAAGATTTTTCAAATAAAGTGTTTGGTAATGAAGACTTGCAGATGTAATTTTTTTAAACACGTGATTTTTATTTGACATTAAAATTATGCTCCACCTTAGATATGGTCTATCACATAATGCTTCAACAAAATTAATTGATTAATCAATCTGCAGGGCGCTCTTTACGCACTACATACTGAAAGCATAATGTATCACTTCTTGCTGCCTTACGCTTAATTTTTCTCAAACAAAAAGTCACAATCCTAATTGACAATGCAGGAAAATGATCCAGAAAATAATAAATGCCAACGTGACTGATGTAAAGTCAGCCCATCTTTACAGAAAACTTTTTGAGTCATTTTCTTTCCAATAAGGATTTTGTGGTCTTTTCTGTTTGCTTGCCATGCTCCACCAGTTCCAGTCATAGCCAGGAGAAATTATCATGTACTTTCACCAAACATTTACCTTGAGTGCTATTCCAAACAAACCAAAAGGTGGGAATGACCTTCCCTAATAAAACTAAGCTTTAACATGTTTACTTGTGTGTGTCGGTGGATTCATGTCGTAACTCAATCTCCCGTCCGCCTCACTTAACGCGTCTGTTTGCATGTGGCCCCGGCGTGAGTGTTTATGGTTTGTGCGCACGTGGCGAGGGTGTATCATAATGCGACGAGACAGCTCCATCTGCTCGGCCTAATGGCAGGGATCCTGCAGCCCGGTGAAAAGACACATCCTATTTCCTGTGACATGGCTGTAACTTCCTGTCGAGCAGGTTTCATGCACGCCAGCCCACCGACTTTCTGATTAGCTGGCCTGTCTGTGTGTGTGTATATGTGTGTGTGTGTGTGCGTCTGAGCAACATAGAGTTCACAGGATCGCTGGGGTGACAAGTTGATTGCCAAGCCAAGCCCGAAATAGTATCTGCCCTGACTCACTGAGAAGATTGAGAATGCCATGTTTCTTTGCTTAGCAGCATAATGAAGACTTAAAGTCTCGACAAGATTGGAGACTGAGGGGCATTTGTCCAGAAAACTACACAGAACATTAGGTCTAAAGGCTTAAACTTCACACACACCTCCTGTACTTTTCTCATAGAGTTGCTGTCATTACTGTTACATTTCTGGTTTAATCGTTTTTACTTTTCACAAGTTGACGATACATCATGTTTTTTATAACAAATAATATTTTTCAGAGGCTTTGCTCTGCACATTAAGGTAAAAGATCATAAACGTATATCGTAATCAACATATGTCTTTTTTCTTGTCAAACAATGTTATGTGAATAGAAAAAAAATTGCAAAAACGTATTTATATCCTTGCTCTCCCCTATATTTCTGATCTTCATAAAGCCTCATCTTCCCGTATTCTGAGGTCCTCTTCCGCTGTTCACTTCTCTTCCTTCTTCCGTCTTCCTTTAGTACTATGGGTAGCAGGGCTTTTAGTTGCTCTGCGCCTACACTCTGGACTTCCCTTCCTCCTGATATACGCAATGTTTCCTCGGTCCCCTATCTGTTTTTAAATCTAGCCTTAAAACCTATTTATTTAGTTCTGCATGCTGTCTTTGATTTTGTCTTTCTATTTTAACATTTTTATTGTTGGATCTTTATTGTTGTTTTTTTACATTTTTTTTTTATCTTATCTATTTTATTGTTCATTTTCTTGTTGTACAGTGTCCTTCTCTAGCTACACTCAACAAAAATAAAAACGTAACACCTTTGTTTCTGCTCCCATTTTTCATGAGATGGACTTAAAGATCTAAAATTCATTCCAGATACACAATATTACCATTTCTCTCAAACATTGTTCACAAATCAGTCTAAATGTGTGAGAGTGAGCACTTCTGCTTTGCTGAGATAATCCATCCCAACTCACAGGTGTGCCACATCAAGATGCTGATCTGACATCATGATTAGTGCACAGGTGTACCTTATACTGCCCACAATAAAAGGCCACCCTGGAATGTGCATTTTTTGCTTTATTGGGGGTCTGGGGACTCAGAACCGGTCAATATCTGGTGTGACCACCATTTGCCTCATGCAGTGCAACACATCTTCTTTGCATAGAGTTTATCAGATTGTCAATTGTGGCCTGTGTAATGTTGGTCCACTCCTATTCAATGGCTGTGCAAAGTTGTTGGATATTAGTGGGAACTGGTACACGCTGTCGTATACGCCGGTCAAGCACATCCCAAACATGCTCAATGGGTGACATGTCCAGTGAGAATGCTGGCCATGCAAGAACTGGGACATTTTCAGCTTCCAACCCACACGACGCCACACATGCTGTCTGCCATCTGCCCTGAACAATGTAAACCGAGATTTATCCGTGAAGAGAACACATCTCCAACGTGCCAGACGCCATTGAATGTGAGCATTTGCCCACTCAAGTCTGTTACGGCGACGAGCTGGAGTCAGGTCAAGACCCCGATGAGGATGATGAGCATACAGTTGAGCTTCCCTGAGACGGTTTCTGACAGATTGTGCAGAAATTGTTTGGTTATACAAACCAATTGTTTCAGCAGCTATCTGAGTGGCTGGTCTCAGACGATCTTGGAGGTGAACCTGCTGGATGTGGAGGTCCTGGGCTGGTGTGGTTACGCGTGGTCTGCGGTTGTGAGGCCGGTTGGATGTACTGCCATATTCTCTGAAACGCCTTTGGAGACGGCGTACGGTGGAGAAATGAACATTCAATGCTCAAGCAACAGATCTGGTTGACATTCCAGCTGTCAGCATGCCAATTGCACGCTCCCTCAATGCTTGTGGCATCTGTGGCATTTTCCTGTGAGACAAAACTGCACATTCCAGGGTGGCCTTTTATTGTGGGCAGGATAAGGTACACCTGTGCGCTAATCATGATGTGAGATCAGCATCTTGATGTGGCACACCTGTGAGTTGGGATGGATTATCTCAGCAAAGGAGAAATGCTCACTATCACACATTTAGACTGTATTTGTTTCCATGTGTTTTTAGAGTATTCAAAGAGCTGCACTTCTACTAAAAAGCTTTAATGATTAATCAAAACGTACTTTCTGTCGTCCACTGGTCCTTAAGGAGGGGGGGGGTGCGTTCACAAGCCCAGGAAAAACACCCAAATTAACCAGAAACTACACTACAACGTTAAACAGACATGCCATGAAAAGTTAGCACCCCCTGCTGTCCTGGTCTGTAATTGTTTTGCAACACAGAAAATCAACGGAGAACATAAAGAAAAAATACAGAGTACTATAAACAAAAAAACATCTCTGTCAATAAGTCTGCGTCTGGATGCAAAGTTGCTGTTGGAGAAGAATTAACTAGGCGTTACGGGTAATTAGCTCTTTTCTGTGGTCTTGCTGGGTTCCTCGGAAAACAATTTACAGCTTTTGCTGGAGCAGTTCGCAGCCGAGGGTGACGTGGCTGAGATGAGGATCAGCACCTCCCAATCCGAGACTATGGTCCTAAGCCGGAAAAGGAAAGGAAAGGATTGCCTTCTCCGGGTCAGGGACGGGGTCCTCCCCCAAGTGGAGGAATTTAAGTATCTGGGGTCTGGTTCTAATCTTGCTCTGCAAGATGGATTCTCACGAGATTTAGAGTTTTCCAAACTCAGGAGAGTACATCTTGGACAATCTAAACCTTCCGACCTCAAACTCATATTTTGCCAGACCAATCGTTTGTCAGCATTGTGCTTTGGGGCGAGAGTTCAGTCGTGACGATAGTATCAAGTGCCCAGCTAAGTGAAACAAACATGGCTGCGCTAGTTGACGCTCGTGTAGAAGCGGCTATTGAAGCGGTTGTAGAGGAACTGGATACTATTTCTTCATTTAAAAAAATGAGCAAAGGTATTGTTTGTACAGGACGCAAAAACCACACGGTGTTGCTTTGTTTGTAACGTTTACTCAACTGCGGCACCGATGACACTTTACGACCTTGTCGTACATCCCTGCTGTAAATTTTTAAAGACACAGTAACCTGTCAGTTGCAGTGCATAACCTTACAGAGTCCAACTGCATATTTCAAAGATAACAAAAGGGAAGCACTTTGTGAAAAGTAAAACAAACATGGCCTCGCCGGTTGATGCTCACGTAGAAGCCAGTGCCAGCCGGGCACTACCTTGCGCGTCCTCCAATCAGCTCAAATTATTCTACCAAATGGCCCTCCCTCTTTCAGACGGTTTGTGCTGCAAAGATTCCAGATGGAAATGTGTAGGCTTGACACAGGGCGGGGATACACATAGATCTGGCTGATGCCAGGTTAGTCTTGTTCATGAATAAGGGAAAAATGGAGAGCGATAGACGGATTGGTAGGGCGTCAGCAGTTAGGCGGGCGCTGTACCGGTCTGTCGTGGTGAAGAGAGAGTTGAGCTGAAAGACAAAGTTCTAGATTTACCAGCCAATCTACGTTCCTACACTCATCTATGGTCACGAACTTTGGGTGGTGACCAAGAGAATGAGATTCACGGATACAAGCGTCTGAAATGGGTTTCCTTCACAGGGTTTCTGGGCTCTCCCTTAGAGATAGGATGAGAAGCTCAGGCGTCCGGGAGGGGCTCAGAGTAGAGCCAGTTGAGGTGGCTCGGGCATCTGGTGAGGATGCCTCCTGGAAGCCTCCCTGGTGAGGTGTTCCAGATGGATGGATTAAAATTAGATTAGAATCCAGTAGTATATTCACATTCAGATGCACACTGTTCAATTTAATCAGTTTTAAAATATGATGCAGTTAGGGTTATTTGAAAATATATTACCTTTTTTTTATTACCTTTTGATAAAAAAAAGAAGGCTGTTGATATAAAGTGACAGTCTTCCTGGTAAATGTGATGGTTGAGAGGACAGGCAGGAGATGCAGGGAAAACACAGAAGCAGGGGTACCAGGAGCACCTTCAACAGGAAATAAAAACAGAGTGCTCCTAATTCAGTCAGAAAAACTCATGTGGAAATTTTTGAATTCATATTTATTTGCCAATAGAGCAAAGGTTTGAGTTTGGGTTCAGGTTCCGATTTAGTTACTCCGTGGATAAACATGCTAAACATGTCATCAGGAGAGGGTCCCTGACTTTGGCTACACACACACACACACACATATATATATATATATAAATTATTTCACAACACTTTCCACAATTAAGTTTCTTTACTTACTTTTTCTAAGGCAATCGGTTTCCTAAATATTTTCAAGTAAACATAACTTCTTAGAATTTACAGTGTAACTACTGACGCAAAAGGAGAGCATGCAGGGGGATTTCCTCCCACTGAAGCAATCAAAAAAATCACTTGTTCAAAGAGTCTTGTCGGATTCTATTCAGTTCATTTAGAGAAATGTTCCCTGATTTTAAAACTATGGCTGTAGTGTTTAGTCTCCATTAAACACCGGCGGAGCGTAGTTCAGTTCCTTGGGGAGCATTCGGGGAATGCAACACATTGAATGTTCAGCAAGCAGTCGCAGCATTTTAGCTACGGAAACAGTAATTAGCTAAATTACCTTGTTACTGATAAATTAGGGCGTAACCTGATGATCAAATTTTATGGAACTCAACATTATATCCGAGGCTCAGAATAATAATATAAACTTACTTGACTAGATGAAATCCCATGAAGTCAGCAGCTGAATAGCAGAATTCACTGAAAAATATATATTGTAAAAGTTTGTGCCAGAATTTTGTCATATGTCGATTTACATTCTAAAAAAGTACTTTGGTACCTAATTCTAACATGGTGTGTTGAGTAAACCTAACCAAGTGTTAGTGGTGCCTAAATCAAACACACCAGCAACATTAGAGTAGGATGGGAAACAGGAAGCAAAAAGGAATTTAATAAAAGGTTAAAAAAGCAGTAGTATTAAAAGGAGTCTCTGAGGCTAATTCCATGTTAGAAGGTAGTGTGATTTATTTAGTTTTCTTCACCTGGTTTTACTTCACTTCCATTTGCCGTGTAATGCTCACTGGCTGTACTTGCAGTGACAATATTTAAGTCCGTATACGAGCTTTTAAAGAAACTAAATTGCTTGAGGCTTCAGGTGGTATGTGATTTCTAAAAGCATTCAGGCACTGATTAGCTATTCCACTGGAACGCCATGCTTCCGTCAACATGATTCCATTCCCATTTCGTACATTTTGCACAATTTATTCAGCTTGGTTTTATTTTTATTTATATTTATGTAACAGTGTTTGAGTTCCCTTTGATTCACCATTCCATTTTGTTGTGAAAATACAGCAAAAAAGCTTTATTAAGAACATGGTTTATAAGAAAAAAAACATGCATTTCGTTAAGTGTCTGCACACAAGAAATGTCCATGGATCTTCTGTTGTGTTGAAGGCAGAAGGACGTTTCAAATACTGTTAGCAAAATTTGTACTCCCTGTGAGCACACCCCTCCCAGCCTTCCCTCAGACCCCCCTCTCTTTAAACACGTGCCCACCTTGTTAACACCGTGCAAACCCCCAAAATCTGGGTTACCATAGCGACAGCCTACCCATCAGACACAAAATGTGTGACTTGAAGGTGCCACAGCCAATTTTATGGCTGACAGACACCAGTGTTAATAAATCCTATATTATATACTCCTTTATCTTTTCTTTCTTTTTTCCCCAGAAATTCCTCTTTGCATCGTGTTTATTGCATGTTTGTCTTTGATTATTAATCAACAGAGACAGCTAGGAGTTACTGAAGACTACCAAAGCACTATATTACTTTCAGTACATAAAAAAAAAAAAAAATCATGTCACTCTGGCTTCCAAAGTGCGGTCTAATACAAAATCATGTAAATAGAACCCAGTCAAGGAGAGTGAATAATACATGCACAGAGCAGTCAGATGGGGAATAAGTGGGAAACAGTTATGTCAGTGCGGAGATTGAGAGGGAACAAACCATGTTGGAATTTTGCTTTAGAACAAGTCATGATAACATTTTTGTCCTGACTTTAGCAACATAAACTGACAACTTGTCAACAATATATATACTGTGTTGTAATATTCAAAATGTTTGCAGTCTGGCCTGTTTGCTAAGAATTGCAGATCAGTAATTGCAAAAGTTCAGCGCATGCACAATCAATCAGCACTACAAAATAAATACTTAATCCAAATATTTAAATAAAAATATAAATGACCTGATGGAGAGCAGATGTTGAAGTTTCCTCTGAGAAGATTTTTGCTGATTAATAAAATACAAATCCTACGGAATGTGATACTTTCCATACACTAGCATCAATCTTGCCTTTTTTTCCTTGCTTTTTTAGTATTTAAACATATCTAATTTACCTCTGAAATTAATTAAGTATTTTTTAAATTGAATTGAATATGCACTAGAAAAAACATTCCTTATATAGATTATTGCTTATAGATGAATGATGATTCTTGATGCAGTGTGTTTGAATAATTGGAGATCACGGTTGTCAGCTTAGCCTTGCGCCCTTGTCCTTTATGTACTGAAAATTCTCCAGATTCTTTTAATCTTTTAGTGACGTTACGCACTGTTGAAGGTGAAATATCCAAATCTTTTCCTAACTTTCTTTAAAGAACAGTGTTTTTAAACCTTTCAATAATTTCCCTACATATGTTGACAAACTGGCAATACTCTGCCCGTCTTTGCTACTCCTAAAGGAGTAGCCATTTCTCGGATGCTGCTTTTTGTACCAAATCATAATTATTTTTTAACGAATTTACTTGATGACTAGCAATAAATTGCTCCTGTCCTAGCTTTTTTTGGAACGTGTTGCAGGTCTGAATGAAAGGAAAGGATATATATTTACAAATTAAATGAATTTGACCAGACAAAACATGAAATAGTTTGTGTTCATATTCTCTGCAATGAAATAAAGATCAAAGTAAATTTAGAAATCACTACTCCCTTTTTTATTTGTGTCTTCCATATCGTCCCAACTTTTTTCGTAATAGAAAAGGGAAATAAAGGCCACTGTGGTTTAAAAAAAAAGAAGAAAAAAGGAGTTGTGGGACAGTTGTACGCCGCAAAGACTTATGGGTTATGTGTTCGTGTTAATCGTAGAAGTTCTCTGTTGTACTGTATGTTATAGTTTGTGTTCCAAATGTAGCCGATTGTTGTTTGCGCACAATCATAGAGATGCCAGTGCACAGGAGTGGGCTGTCTGCCTTGACCTTCATGATCAAGTGGTGTGAAAATGTGAGAAATTCAAGTGAGCATTTCTCTCCAGTGAGTCCTGAATAGAATTGCATTATGTCTTATCTTGCTCCCAAATTCAAATATTTCATGAAGTTTTTGATTGGTATAAATATCTGTTAAAATCCCATTATTATTCCAAATACCGTTTTCTGGTACGACCTCACCCTTAATGTTCAGTGTTAGAATGGTCCTAAAGCCCAGGAATATGTGGCAAGCCCTAAAAATCTCTTAACAAATGCACCCTCCAATCTCACGAAGCTTGATTTATTTTTCAATGTAGAGTGGAGCAATTTGTCAATTTAATTGCAGCATATGGACCTGGGGAGGATGAATACGAAAGCACGACACATTTTAAATCTGTGTTTCCTTTTTCTTTCACCCTCACCATTATCCACTGATTGGTGTCATCCAGTCACAGAAAGTACATTGATGTAGTTTATATATATATATATATATATATATATATATATATATATATATATATATATATATATATGATACAATATATGTATATAGCTTTGCAAGGCTGTGTAGATTACCTAAATCCCTCTGCTGGGTTGCACACATTTCTAAAACAGCCCCACAGAGAAAGAACACAGCTACATATTTTCAGCTTTTTGACTGCTGGTTTAAATGGACGCTTACAAACACCATCTGCCTACAGACCAGCAAACCCACTGTGTATATATGAATAGTCAATGTCAATTAACTTGTTCCTCAAGTGTTCTGCCTGGTGAGGAGCTGGTTGGAAATCACACTACCTCTCCCAGGAAGTGTGGGTGTATCTGTACTGTATGTATGTGGGGTATTAATTAAGGTTGCTTAACATGCATATGGATGGGCTTTTTAAAGGGGCGAAAACAAATTTGCGGGTAGCATATGGTGCCCCAGTCATAACGAACGAAACAGACATTTGCAGTTGCACGCAGACACTGTCAGTCTTCAAAGTGAGACACACGCAGACACGTCTGGAGTCCTGCAGAAACCAAAAGCGATGGATTCTGGCTGATTGTGCTTAAATGGAATATCATTAATTCTTTTTTTCTTGGCTATTAGGTGAGGTGTGTGTTCATGCATATCTGAGTGAGTGTTGTGAGGGATTTTTTTTTGTGCAGATGGAAGGAGCTGTGCCACTTCTGCAGGGTCAACAGGGGAACTGCTTACCACCCCAGACTTCTGCCATTCCTCTGCCACCTCCTCCATTCCCTTTTTTTTCTCCCTTCAGTTCAGCATCAACACCATCTACTTTATCTTCACATATTTTTTTCACCATTTTCTAGTGTTTTTCTTGTATAACAAATACAACGATTTACCAGTTAATTACCTTCTCAAAATATGTCATAAATCTGTAAACAATTGTCTTGGATTTTGGAACTATTTCGATTTCTAATCAAAAATCATTGCATTGCTTATTAAATAACTTCGCAAAACTATTCAAAATGCAGAGTAGTTTAAAAGTTTGTGGCACTGGGAAACCATGAAATATTTTCCTTCCACTTTGCAAATTAACCCTAACTTGTGTTGGACTGTCACATTAAATCCCTGTGAAATACATCAAAATCTATGATTCTAAAATTAATTTAGAATTTGACATATATTGACAAGATGCTTGTTGTGGCCATCGGGAATACGTTTTACATCGATGTGGAGGAACCTTTGTATATTTTGTTTTTTTGTTCAGCCACATTGGATTGTTTTGTTGCATGGTTTTGGTCACACTAGAGCATTTCAGTATGATTTAAGTCTAGACTTTGACTAGGCCTTTTCAGCAACTTTATTTTTTTTGTTAGCTATTTTCACAGGAACTCGCTGGTGTGCTTCAGAGTGTTATGAGTGTTGAGGTCTAAACTGACTACTGAAAATGTTCCATCAGGATTTCTTGTAGAGAGCAGAATTCGCGGTCATCCAGATCATGAATAATATTTCTTCTCTGAATTGTTGGTTTTTGTTCCCATTTTTGTTCTGTCAATCTGCAGAATCTTTCCCAAATTTCTTGGGGATCACCAAGAGACGGGCCTTGTTGTTCTGTTTGGTTATCAGCAGTGAAGGCGGTAACGCATTACTTCGTAGCTGCCACCTTTTTATGTTGAAATCTGAAAATGAAACAGCTGATCGTCTACTCCACGGTCACCATGTTTATTTTATTTCTACCCTACAAATCTGGCACTCTATCCGGTTTGCCTGCCCCCTACTGGAACTCTCCATTAGTATGTGTGGTGCGCAAGTAGGTATGTGCCCAAGACGCAGCCTGTTGCTGTTGTAGACGCAAGGTTTAAAAGCACGTATATTTCCAGCCATACATTTAAAATACACTTCCAGTAAAGTGAGAATTGACAAAACCCGTTATTGTTTTTATGTTAAGGCAGTGGGAAGTGTCATTGTCAGCTGCTGCAGTTAACTCATAAAGTAACTTGTATTCTAACTAACCTTTAGAATAAATAAATCAGTGAGGCGAATAAGTTACTTTAGGAAGGAGTGATTGGCAGTCAGTAATCAGATGACTATTTCAAAGTAACTGCGGCAACACTGGCTATTATTTAATTTAATCTTGTAACTATGCAATCTATTGTGGTAACCCTCATTACATAGGGTTCATTGGTGGGTTGCCGGTCCGAACCCTCTCTCTGCCCATGTGAGTGTGAGCCTCTTCACCTTCTTCGCTGATTGTATGGTAGCCTTCCTTCTGTCCACTCTGCCCAAGACAGGCTGTGGCCACACTGTAGCTCACCGCCATTGGTGTGTGAATGTGTGCATCAATGGAGGGAATAAATGATTGTAGAATGGAGCACTTTATAATCATTGGACTTTATAAAGCACTATACAAGTACAGGGCATTTACACTATGCCACTCTTGCCCAGTCTCTTTCTTAGTCATTTATCAAGAAACGTGTACTGCTTTAAATGTTTTTTTTTGGTTATTCTACGATCTGCTAAGTGAGTTACTGATGAATTCTTGCAGTCATTTCGTTACCTGTCCACTCCTAGGTACGTTTGTCAAAGTTGTCTGTTTTCTCCAATTTTTAGTAATCATTCTTAAGGTGGTTCGCTGGAGTAACAAATAGCTCAGTAACATTTTCTAAATGTCAATGACTTGGTCTTTTTTTTTTTTTTTTACTGGAGGACATGATGTGCTGCTTTTTGGGTATTTTTGTCTGCTTGATGCTTCCATACAAGTCCTGTTTAAGTAATTATCTAATTCTACAGGTCTGGCAAAATATAAGGCTGATGTGGCTGGTGAAACTGAACTAATATTTTTCAAATGTGATTAATTACTGTCTATTACAATCCAAAAGCAGAGGGAATTACTTTCTCACTTAGTGCAAGGTTGTTCCATATAATTATTCCTTTACAAAAAAAGTACATTTTCTTCACATGGGATCACATGTCATCCTGATAAACCACAAGTGAATCAAACATAGACTTTAATGTTTCACATATTTGTGAAATTGTTTTTATTGTTTCACATATTTTCCACATGTGCTTCACATTAAATTACACATGGTTTAATGTGTTTTTCCCCATATAGATTTTATATGGACAATAACATGTTTCACATGTTATCCCATGGGCTTTGCGTGTGAATGCACATGGGTTTCACAGTTTATTACCATGAAATTTTTCCGAATTCTCACGTGACATGTGTGCTAAACACTGGGGGTTACATGTTCTTCGCACAACGATACATGTTAACCATATACTTTCATGTAAATTTCAAATGGTTCAAAAATGTTTCACATGTGATCACTTTGGATTTTGCAAATGTGATCACTTAAGAAATACATGTGTGTTTTCGTAACGGCTGAAATTATTAATCAACAGTCAAATGCTTTATTTACTCAGGTTTTCTATCCCTGATGGAAGATCCATGGCGGAAAGTACATCTTCATATATATAAAAATCTGTACATTTAAGAAAAGAATGGAAGATAATGTAGGACAACATGTTTAAGTGGCATTTTATCTCTGAGAAATAAACCTTCAGCTCCTCTGTCTTTTATGTCTGTCTTTTATGGAAGCAATCCTCCTGGAGTTTGCAATATACTAAGAGGCCTTTAGGGCTTAAAAGAAACATTCACATACTGCCAAACATGTAGTGTAACTCTCTCTTAAACATCATGAATACTCAGGGAGCTGAGAAAAAAAGATACAGCAGCAGAAAGCCTGAGGCTAAATGGCTGCAGACAGTACTGTAATGGACTTAAAGCATCCACAAACCTTATCGCTTCAGTCCATATGTTTTAGCATATGTATGTTTGCACCACTCAACCTGCAAGTCTTAACCTGAGAAGGGACACCAGGAGCCGTGGAGAGGATTAGGAATTTATATTCTCAAATCCCAGATGCAGGGTTCCTTCGCCAATCTCACTGCAAGCGGTCTACCAAACCTCAGAGTGAGCCATCCTGGGAAATCCTGGAACAATGCAAGTCAGGGCGATGCCTGGAGGGACAGGAATCTTGGATCAAAGTCTTTCTGATTATCCCTCTTCTGAAAAAAAAGATTCCTTCCAAACATCCAAAGTAAGAAAACTAGTGAGGGTTTGTGTCGTACTGTAAAGCAATTCAGATGCTCACTGTTTACTGTCCATCTGCTTCCCTGTCATGTCAGTTTAATTTGCAGGCCCTTTCCTTACCAAGTCCTGTTTACTGGACCTTGCAGAAGTATCAGTCGTGCTTAAGCTTTTCCACATTTTGTCACACCATGATTACAAAGGTACTATGGCATTCATATTCTGCCCTCTTCAGTCATTATTATTTAGAAGTAGTTTTCGTACTAATTACCACTGACAGTTTCTACTATGACTTTGCGGATCTAGAAACAACATTTGTTACCCGTTCTTCTTTGAAATACAGCTCAAGTTCAGACCGGGTGGAGAAAGCCAGTATACCTCAACTATTAGGTCTTGTTACAGATTCTCAGAAATGTAGGTTTGGACTTTGGCTAGGCCTTCTGAAAAGAAATCATGATGCTGCAGCCACCACAAGGTTTCCCAATGGACCAAAACTTGAGCGGGATTTCTTATAATTATCTTTGCTCATTGGTTTTTTGCTTTCCTTTTGAAAGGGGTCCAGATTAACAGAGTGAATGACTAGTAACTGTCCTATTGCTAACAGAGAAACACAGTCCCTCCACCTTGTCCTGTATCTTCTTCTAGGCCTTCTACCAGTGGGACATACCTGGAACACCTCACCAGAGAGGTATTCTAGCAAGATGCTTGAGCCACCTCAACTGGCTACTCTCATTGTGTAGGGGCAATGAATCTACGTTGAACCCTTCCTGACCAAACCTCTCACCCCATCTCTAAAGGCGAGCCCAGACACACTGCAGATGAAACTCATTTCCGGTGCATGTTTACGGGATCTCTGGAGCTTGTGACCATAGAAACAGACTGACCTTTTGGATCAGCTAGCTTGTCAATCAGAATCAGAATCAGAATCAGCTTTAATGGCCAAGTATGACACATACAAGGAATTTGACTCCGGCAACTTTTCTCTCCAGTACAGAACTTAAATAAGTGAAATTAAAAAACGGGAAAAAAAATAAATAAATACAAATAAAAATAAAGGATAATATATACACCAAACCAGGGTTATTGTACAGTAAGTATATACAGTAAGTATATACAGCAGTGCAGAGTTTTAGTTTATTGTTCATGTGAGTGGACACACACTCTGTGACTATTCAGAGTTCATCAGAGCGACAGCCTGGGGGAAGAAACTGTTCTTGTGTCGGGTGGTTTTGGCGTACAGCGCTCTGTAACGCCGGCCTGAGGGGAGGAGCCTAAACAGATTGTGGCCAGGGTGTGAGGGGTCAGTGGTGATTTTTCTGGCCCGCTTCCTGACCCTGGCCCGGAATAGGTCCTCAATGGAGGGAAGATCAGTACCTATGATCCTCTCTGAGGACCTGACTGTTCTCTGCAGTCTGTCCCTGTCTTGCCTGGTGGCGGATCCGAACCAGACAGAGATGGATGAGGTCAGGACAGACTGGACTATTGCTGTGTAAAAGATGGTCAGCAGTTCCTGAGGCAGGTTGAACTTTCTGAGCTGACGCAGAAAGTACAGCCTTTGCTGGGCCTTCTTCCTTATAGAGTCAATGTGGGAGGTCCACTTCAGGTCCCGTGTGATGGTGGATCCTAGGAACCTGAAAGACTCTACTGTGGGGACTGGCCTGTTGGTGATTATGAGAGGAGATGTTGCAGGGGGTCTCTTCCTGAAGTCGACTGTCATCTCCACAGTTTTGAGCGGGTTTAGCTCCAGGTGGTTCTGACTGCACCAGAGGACCAGCTGTTCCACCTCCCTTCTGTATGCAGACTCGTCGCCGTCACGGATGAGTCCAATGACGGTGGTGTCATCTGCAAACTTCAGGAGTTTCACAGAAGGGTCTCTTGACGTGCAATCAGTGGTGTAAAGGGAGAAAAGCAGTGGGGAGAGAACACATCCCTGGGGGGCGCCGATGCTGAGGGACCGGGTGCTGGATGTGAAGTTACCCAGTTTCACCTGCTGCCTCCTGTCAGTCAGGAAACTGGTAATCCACTGACAGGTGGAGGGAGGCACGGTGAGCTGGGACAGTTTTTGGTGGAGGAGCTCTGGGACGATGGTGTTAAATGCAGAGCTGAAGTCCACAAACAGGACCCGAGCGTAGGTACCTGCAGAGTCTAGGTGGTGCAGGATGTAGTGGAGAGCCATGTTGACTGCATCATCCACTGACCTGTTTGCTCTATAGGCGAACTGCAGGGGGTCTAGCAGGGGATCCGTGATTTCCTTCAGGTGGGACAGCACCAGTCGCTCAAAGGATTTCATGACCACAGATGTCAGGGCAACTGGTCTGTAGTCATTTAATCCTGTGACAGGGGACTTCTTGGGAACCGGGATGATGGTGGAGCGTTTGAGGCAGGAGGGGACCTCACACAGCTCCAGGGAGTTATTGAAGATCTGAGTGAAGATGGGAGCCAGCTGGTCAGCACAGACTTTCAGACAGGACGGAGACACTCCATCAGGACCTGATGCCTTCTTAATCCTCTGTCTCTGAAATAGTTGGCGCACATCCTGTTCATAGATCGTCAGCGCAGGCAGGGGGTCAGGTATGGGGATGGTTTGGGGTGATGCTAGGCCTTTTGTGATGGAGATGGTGGGGGAATTGGAAGGTGTGAAAGTTGTTTCAAACCTGGAGAAAAAGTCGTTGAGGTCCTCAGCCAGGCGGGGGCTGGCATCGGGAGCTTAGATGAACCTGTACTGTGCCCGCATCATTGCAGATGCCTTACCAATACACTTGTCCATGTCCCACTCCATTTTTTTTCATAATTTGTGAAGAAGACCCTGAGATACTTCAACTCTTACACTTGCGGCAAGACCTAGGAACTCCAAGCCATGATCTCAGATTTACAGGTGCTGATTTTCATCCCAGTGGTCTCACACCTGACTGCAAACTATTCCAGTGACAGGTGGAGGACATGGTCTGATGAAGCCAATAGAACCACATCATCTCCAAAAAAGCAAATCCCTAATCCAGAAGCAATAAAAATGGATCCCCTCAACACCTTGGCTGTGCCTAGAAGATGGCCATTTGTAAGTAATTTAGGGTTGCAATTGCGCAAAACTTATTATTGGATGATTAAAATGTTCTCCTTAGGATCTCCATACTTAGAATGTTTAGCATCGGTGGCTCAGGAATTACGAGTTTGTATGGTTAGAATCACTGCTTCGTCCAACTCAGTCGTTGTGTCCTTGGACAAGACAGTGCTTTTGAGTCCAAAAACTTGAAAAAGCAGTATACAAAGGGGGAATTGTAGTATTTTAGAGTGAAAGGGACTAAAAACTTAGCCTGACGTAGCCATACTCAATTCTAATCAGAATGTGAGTCTGATACTGCTCCATTGGGCTGTGATTATGGAGCGTGTTTTAACCGAACAAGGAAAAAAATGCCTCTTCACTCAATTAGATAGACCTATAACCAATCAGAGCTAAGGAATTGTGTGACGTTGCTCTAAAGAGAAACCAACACTATCTGTTACACTCTTAAAATTCCTCTTTTAAAATCAATGCGCTGTCGATATCTTCTAGAACAAAGTTGATAGCAGAATCTACACATCTCAGTTCTCCAGTGGCATCCATCGTTGTTGTAAACAAATTCAACCCAGGCGCTCTTTGGTGACGTGGTTGATTACGTTACTGTTGTTCACCTGTCAATCATCTTAAGCCCGATTTGATCAGTCCAAACAGATCTTGTTTGGGCATAATTGCTCCTCAACGGAGGAAAGCCAGAACGAACTTCCAGACCACCCACCCAGGCTACTAAAAACCAATCGATACAATGATTTACAGGTTATGATTTGTAAATTGTGCATTTTACACTGCCTTGTGTAGATCCAGTACATACATTCTCAATGAAATACACTGTTAGTGACTGTAATGTGACAAAAGGTACAAAAGGTTAAAAAAAATACTTTAAGATGATTTGCTCTCGAAAGTTCTCTGCTTTTGGAAAACTACTAACCACAAAAAGGATTAGACTGCAAAAAGGATTGTTGGGGTCATTGTGGATCATTTGGTAGAGCATCTGTTACTAGTCAAAGCTAAAAGCACTGTAATTACTTTGAAAGTAAGCAAGATTAGTAAAAGTCAAAATGTCCTCAGAGACTGAATTATTACATTTCAGTGAAAACATACAGTATGTTTCTCTTGCTGTGGATAAGCCATAAATTTCAAAGGAAAAAAAAGGAATCCCAAGAAACAAGGGACCAGAGGAAGTATAGAAATGAGGCCACAACCTCATGCATATTGTACATAATTTGTCCAACAGAGCCTGTTTTTATTAACAGCCGGATTTCTTCTGTGTATCCATGACCCTGCCCTCTCTTGATTGTCTTGCATCTTGTCTGTGGCTCCTTGGGGTTGAGATAAAATTTGACAGGAAGACTCGCCCCCACCTCCATGCCTCAGCCAAAGCCTGGGTGGTGTTTTATGAGAACAATTGATCGGTAGGCACACACTGATGAGTTGAGGGGAGGCAGAATCGTGAATGAAGTGGGATATAGAGGTGACCCAGGGGGAATCACAACACACTCCAGCTTGATCTCATGCAAAGCTGCTTGGAGGCTCGACACTGATGAATATACTCTCTCCCTCTCTGTCTCACCTGCAGTCTCTCTTTCACACTCTGTGTCTCTTGCTCTGTTTTCTAGGCCTGATGAATGCAGAGTGAATCAATAAATCTATTCCCTTGCTGGATACCTGATAAAATTTACAAGGACAAGCTTAATAAATTACTAATGGGGTGGCCAATTAGCTTATGTGCTTTCCTGTGCAGGAGTGACGGCCCGTGTCATGGCTTCTGTTTGACTTTAAATTCCTCCATGGTCATTTGTATGCATATATATGTGCTGGCATGTTTCAGTCTTTGTCGTCCCAAGATTGGCAGTAATCCGACTACAGCTGCATTTTCCTAGGAAACGTTTCTTAAGCCGCCTGGAAGCACCCCAGAGTGTCAGTTTCATTTATGGATGGACAGCCTGGACACGTTTCTGTCAAACATGATACCACACAAAGAGGAGAAAATCCAAGTGAAATCAGATCCAAGGATTTGATGCGCTGCAGTAGCAGTACAGGAAAAAAGTGAAGTTGTTGTTTTGTTGCACAGGTGCAGCTGGCCGGTGGTCACTTGTTGTGTTGCTGGCCCTCCCAGACTCAAACATTAGGCTGCACCTGGATTACATTAGAGCTGAATCAGTGACCTTGGTGCAAGGCGACTGTGAACCAAGCTAAACTCCTGTTGGACCCATGAATGTAGCACTTATAAAATACAACTAAATTACTTACTAATATACCCTGAAACAGAGGCTGATTATTTAGAATTTTATAACAACATGGACATTTAAAGAGTTTTTTAGGCCAGTGCCTAAACAAAAAAAAGTTTCCATGAGAGAGTTTCAATGCCCAAAACAATGCTGAACTAAATAAATGCAAAGACCTATCCTTCATATTTGGCAATTATTAAAAAGATCAGAACATTAGATATATGTCCCTACATATCTAATCTCAAAAATATAATAGAATCTATATTTGAGCATAAAAAATAATATTTATAAGGAGAAAAACATTGTGCAAAAAGAAGTAATAAATGGTGATGGTTGTGGTTCTAACAATATATCACTGTATCAAATGCATTTATCCATGTTTCCAAAAATAAAACTAGATTATCCAAATTTTCACTTTGTTCTAGGTGGAAC
Organism: Apricaphanius iberus; assembly: GCA_028564705.1. Classification (NCBI taxonomy): domain Eukaryota; kingdom Metazoa; phylum Chordata; class Actinopteri; order Cyprinodontiformes; family Aphaniidae; genus Apricaphanius; species Apricaphanius iberus. The sequence goes on along the minus strand of JAPXFQ010000717.1, from coordinate 3,092,150 downwards.
CAAATATTTACCACCAGCTGGAACCAATCAAACACACAGTCAGACATCTAACAAACAAATTCCAGCAGAAACGCAATTTAATGTGAAAAATAAATAAAGTGTACATGTCTAAAAGGTTTTGTCATTCATTGCTGCTAGAATTAAGCTATCCCATGTTGTTAAAATTTTAAAATCGTCACTGGTAAGAGTTTGCTCTGTTACAGACTTAAGTGTTTCAGATTGAGAACATTTCATGGTAAATGTTCTGTGCTTCTGAAGATTTTGATCTAACCCCAAAGTGCTGCAACTACTGTACATTCAGTCATTCACCCATTCATGCACACATTAGGCACATTTACACTATTGGAACGTTGGATAATTTGACCAGACCATCCCAATATGTATGTGACTCCACTTCAACAGTATGGGCCGACGAGCGCCGTTTTCAGGGGCCATTATAGGAACCAACAGAGTTCCTGTATCGGGGTATGTACTTGGAATGTCCGGAATAAGTTGCTCAGCAAGAGCTCTTATTCAGTTGCGGCAACTGGTTGTATCAACAGAAAAAGATCTGGTTAAATTACCCTGAAGTTTCGATAGTGGCTGCCGAACACTGGTGCCACAGGGCCTTCTGACCACTACCAGGCGGCAAGGAGGGTGAAGTGTCTTGCCAAAGGACACAACGACCAAACCAGACAGAGCTGGGATTTGAACAGGTAATTCTCTTGTTACATGACGAGCTCCTACCTCCTGAGGCATGATTTATATCATAACCAGTTTTGCTGACATGTTTGTGATACTGAGAAACTGAACTGACCAGTTTGCCTATCTTCCCTCAATCATTCAATTAGTTTTGTGATTCAGACTCGATTTAATGTTAAGAATGTTCTGGTCAGAGAAATACCTACGTGCAAAGCAGTATGTGTGGTGTAACTAATAATGCATTTCACCCTGAACACATCATCCTCATGATGACAAATGGTGGGAGTAGCTTCATACTGATGCTTTACTTCAGCAGTGAAAGGGAAGCTGTTTGAAGATGGTAATGAAATTGAGCTAATTACAGGCCAATTGAAGAAAATACCCTGCTGGAAGGAGCAAAAGACTTAAGACTGGGGTGGAGGCTCACCAACATGAAATATTTAGCAACAGCTACAATGGAAGTCAAAATCAAAACCCTGAATGTATTTGAGATTCTAAAGCGAAACTTTAAAATCATTAAAGTCACAGTGTGTAGTTTTTGCAGTACATCTTTGAAAATAGCCATTAAAATGTTATGTAATAATTACGTAAAGCACATTAATTGCAAAATATTGGCGATTTTGTAAAATATGACATAAAAAAACTTTTTTAAAATACATAGGCGCAGGTCCTCTTTTATGGGGAAAGCCATATTAGATGACGTCTTTACTTCTACAAGAGCCCGGACGGACAAAGCACACTGAACAAGCCCGCTATTAAAACATTGACTTCCCCTAAAAATGCAGAAACGTTTCGCCATAAATAAATTTTTACCTCTTCACTAGTTCCATACGATGAAAGAGAGACAGATGTGCTCGTCATGTTGCTAAAAATAGATAATTCTCAGGGAATTGAGCGTTTGAAAACAGCACTAGTTGGACCTCCATTGTTGAGTTTCTTACTCGAAGACACAGATACCGCATGCTTGTGATAATTTAGGTAATCACTGCCCCCTACTGCACAAAAATTACACACTGTCCCTTTAAGTAAGCCTGAGCTGTTTCGGGAAGAACAAGAAGCAGAAATCGACTCTTCAAAGCCAAAAGCTCCAATTCAAGTGAAATATAATTCTACAAAACATCGACTCGGGGTGGAAGAATATACAGATAAATCCAAACTTATTGGATTGTTGTTTGTACATAAATTCAAAAGCTATACCGTTATGCACTAGTTTATGTTGGTATATCACATAAACTACATACAAAGTATGTTTCATTGTATGAATAACTTATTGTCATTTGTAAGAAATTCAATTGAATCAGTTATTCCTTGGTTTATTGATTTTCTCAGGTAGAAAATGGACACATTAATATGCCTTGGTCACTGTGCACCCAGCATGTATTTCTAGCAGTGTTGCAAACTATGTGTTTCTGATGCCTCGCTGTGCGCCTTCTCTGGGCCTCTGCAAAGCATAACACATACAGTTGTACAGTTGTCCCAATCTACTACCGGATGTGCAGATTTTTTTTACACTTTATTTTCAGGGAGAGAGAAACAGCAGAGATACCCGTTTGGCTTCTCTCCTCCATTAACCAGCACAACATCAATGAATCTTTTGAGGATCACTATCTTCAAAAGGCATTCCAGCTTCGCTTCATGCAGACAAGACTGTAATTATTCCACATTTGCATGATAAGTGTGTCTGCCAGTGTTCGCGTTTATATATGTATGGATGAGTGCTTAAACGCACATTAGCCGCAGTCGGGCACGAGTTCTTGTCTTTTATCTCGACACAGAAGATGGGAAGAGGCCTTTTTAATGTGGAGTCTGGATGGCTGTCTCTTTGCTCTTCATCTGAGTGTTCATCATTAGCCACTGCCTGCCCGAGAGCTTTGAAGTGGAGTCAGAGGCTCAGTGACGATGCTGAACAGTTATGACACCGATGCTTCGTATTTGTGTTGTGGGTTTTTTTTCTTTCTTTTTTTGGAGAGGCGGGGTGTGCTTCCACTTACATTTATTTATTTTCCTCTCTAAAAGCTTTACACTTAGATGTGAACTCTAGCAAATGTTTTCATCTCTTGATCGTTTGACTCTTATGCTCTTCAGCTGTAATGATGCATGTGATAATAAGAGCGGAGTTGTTTTTCCTCTTTAAACTCAGACGTGTTATGGTTTTTATTTTATTTTTTTTTCAAGACAGGAATGTTCTAATAGCTCCTCATGCTTCACAGACTCTGCTGATGGAAAAATGCAAATATAGTAATAGGGGGATGCATGAAAAGCAGAAATTGGCTTAATGAGTGCAGTAAATGAGCTCGCAATGGTTTTCTTTCTTTCCAGTTCTGAACATGACGAGCAGCTTCTGGCACAAATGTATAGAGAGGCAAGCATACAAGCAAACTTTTACAGATATCACCTTAGGCCTTGTTAGCTCTAGAACAGGCATATGTGCTTTAAAGAACAACTGTGTTCATGCTGTACAGACATACATAGCTTATTCAAACACTTGCTGGCTTGAAGGCCTGCTTAAAGATTACTTTTTTTCCCTGTTTTTTTCTAACACCTACATGCTTCAGATAAACTTTGATATCAGAAAATAGATTGGCGAAAACAAACAAAATGCAGTTCTCAAATGAGGATTTCATTTATTGGGGGGTAAAAGCTATCCAAACAGTGTTGACCGTATATGAAAATATTACCAATCCTTGTTTGATTCAGTTTCACTAGCCACAATAGAGATTAGTGCCTGAGCTGTACATTCAAGAAAACACTTAAATAGAACCTGACTGATAAGATAAGGTAGGCAAAAATATATCTAAAGGCAACAGCTCATACCCTGATTCAAAGAATTGTGAGGGCAGATGAGATAAATATACGGATGTCCCGATCAACGTTTTGGGCCTCTGATCCCGATCTGATCTTTTAACCTGAAATCCAATCCGATTTCAAGTCCCGATATTTTGCCTTTAGTATTGAAATGTATAAAACTGAAATACATTTTTGCATTTTTACATTTTTTAATAAGACTAATATCATTAATAAGTGTTACCATTATTGCTGTAAATCCCATGAAATCAAAATCTTAGAGCATTAAAGGTCAACTTCAGTTTATTTTCATGTATATAGCCTATATATGCTGGTGTGCACTATGCTGCTCTTCCACTTTCATGGGATCACATCCACTATATTACATCGGTATGTGTTTCCCCCATCAAGATGTGTTTGGGCTCCACCTTCAGTACTACAATTTTACCTGTTGTGGGGCAAGGTCCCGCCTTTGTCGCTTCTGATTGGCTAACCGGTGGATGTCTTACCAATCCTAACATTCAAGCACAATTGCCTAACCCTAAGTAATTTTCTAATCTTAACATTGGAGGAGCATTACCTAACCATAACTTGACTATTTTCCCAATCCTACTATTCAGGAACCAGTGCCTAAACCTAACGTGATCCATTTGTTTAACAGTTATGAGCAGCAGTCGCCTCTTAAGGCGTCTCTCCACTAGTACCTTTTGCCAAGCTGGTACTTCGGTAACGTGACTCGGCACAGCTCGACTTGTTAAGTGTTGCTTCACAGTTGCAACCAACCAGAGCGTCTGAAGTGAGCGGGTGCGTCATATGTTGGGCGGCGCCAGAGTACGTAGTGGGAAGTAGTACAGACGAGTGTGAGAAGCTCTGCAGGAGAATGACGCGACAGGACCCCGGCAGCTTGTGTGGGTAAGCCGATGCAAATACTACCCCGATGTGATGGGCTATAAATACGCTCTAGGTATTTATTATCTTGCTAAAGCCCGGCGTAAAAACCTATGTTAACAAGTTGGCTTTAGTAATAAGTATTCTGTGTGTGCGTGTTTCAGATGACTGCTCTGTGAAGTTGTCGCAGTTTAACTGGGTCTTGCAGTGATGAGACGTTCTTCTGGGTTTCACTGAAGCTCAGTGGCTGCAGAACTTCAGGATGTGGGAACAAATTAATCTCCATGTGCAGCAAACTACGTCCAGCACTGGAGCGACGCGGCTTTTCGCCTCTGTCTCCCCTTAAAGAAAGGAGTTGCCATATACATGCTACGAATTCTATGAATTACAAACCACAACTGTATGTTTTGTAATAAAGCTGTGTGCTTTGAAAATGTTTTCAGTTTTTTTTAAATCAGAACCACTACAATGTGTTTTACAGATATCCCATCTTTGAGTAGGCTTTTCAGCAGCTTTCAAATGTATGCAGTTTACTTATTTAGCAGCGCAATACGTTTTTACTTTTAACAGCCAGAGCAAATGTTGCTATCAGATTATTAAAATCTTGCCGAACCCTGATGCCGGATATAATATTGTAAAATGATTCCACCAACCAGCGTGTAATGAAACTGCAAATGATAATACAAGCATATAACTTGGACATTTTTATTGGACAGGTATAAAAAAAGTTCAGAAACAGAAGTCCAGCTGCACATGTCTGTGGGTCATGGTTTAGTCTGCAGCATCCCAGGAAGGTTTGATTGAAGGCATCGTGTCATCTCCACCCTCCATAAGCGGGTTTTCTTGCTTCTGCTCCATCAGAAGAAGGTGTTAATCCCGCTGCAACGGATCGCAAGTTCTCTGCTTGGGCCTGCAGGTGAGAGCCATCGGCTCTGAACCGCGATCAGCCCGACTCCTCCTTGATAACCCTCTTACAGCGAGCAGCTCCATCCAGCTCACACTAAATCTTCTCTTCAGCCAACAAGCTCAGAAATGCTGAAACTCCGTTTGGATCACAGCACTGGTTTTTAACGTTGTCTTTGTTCTTCAGCAAACACTAAACACATCCACTCGCTGTAGTGAGGTTTCAAAATGGCGGTCGGTTTGATATTAAAAGACGCTGTCAAGGTACTCTCCAGTGACTCCGCCCTTCAGCCAATCAGTGACCGACAGCCATCTGAAGTCGCTTTTCAGTACCAGTTCAGCACGGATGGAACCACAGCTGAGGTGGTACGAAAAATAGTATCCGCTCGGCGCGACTCAGGCAGACTTCTGCTGGTGGAGAGTAAATGGTACTGCGGCCGAGTCGATCCGAGCCGAGTCGAATCGTACCGGTGGAGAGATGCCTTTAGCCTCTATGGGTGGAGCTGGAACACATCAAAACAGCGGCAATGAAGCGCAATCAGGCTTTTTTTTTTTTTACAATATCTAGTTGCATTTTAAGTACTGTTGCGGGATGGGGCTCACGCAAATCCCACGCATCATCACGACATCACCCTCTGTTGCGGTGAGGCGTGATCTTCATTCATAGGTCCAGCATTGTGGGAATATTGTTACATTACAACCTAGCTTTGTGCCACAACTGTCACAATATTCCCACATCACCATGATTCCAAGGCACATTCCCAAGGCACATCATGCCTGCGATATCACCCTAATATGAGCACACATTATATTTTTTGAAAACTCCACATGACAGCATTAATTATCCATCCAGGAGGTCCCATAAGAACCCAGAACATCTTACTCACCGCATGCCTCACTTGCCTTGTGTAAGATGAGTATTCATAATAAGCCATTTCGGTATTGCATTGCGCGCAATGCATTCTGGGACTTTGGACCCCAAATTGGCAGAAGCGAACATATATATAAATAGCGAATGCTACAAAATCTATGATTTTGAACGGTGGTCCACCGGACATGCGAGGTCCACCTCGCATGTCCATTCGGATCCTTTTCTTTAGGGAATGTATGTAAAATAAATGGTTGTTCACAGTTACAAGGGTCGAAACCATTCATACATTGGTGCGTTTTGCATTCTCCACCTTTCAATGTGATAATTGCCGTTTCCACAGCCAACCACAACACAATGAGTACCAGGCATACTTCAAAGGTCTGCCAAAAACAGGCTTTAAGTGGCTTTAATGGCTCCGTATCAACGAAAACGCATGCATGCATACGCTGTTTACAGTGGGGCTCAGGCTTGTTTGGGTTCCTCAATCCGTGAGCGGGATTCCAAGCTGCATTTGTGAGCATGCACACTCGCAATACCGTTATGGCTTTTTGAACTACAAGAGAGAATGGGCAAAAATGTCACCTACAGGAGAGTTTCAAGGTGATAACCACTTCTTACCACAAAGACGTGTCTCACATTTCCCTGAAATTTGACGGTCCTAAGGAAATTGTCAAAACAAACCTAAACATTCTGTTAACTGACAAGATACAACCAGAACATCTTGGAGGGTTTGCCCTCTGGTACAAGTTCCATTTTTAAAAGAATGTGGCAGTGTGATTGTACTGAGCTACTTTACTACTTCAGAACCTAAAAAACTATAGTTTTTCTCTTAACCATAAAATCCTGATGGACAAAAATAAATGAAAAAAAGATTTTTAAAAAAGATTTTAAAGTGAACCCCAAAGAAATCTAATTGAAAGATTCAACCACTCAGGTTGTCTTTTCTAAATTTGATTTATTAAGCATTTCGGTGTGACCAAATAAGTGTAACGTAAATAAAGCAAACAAATACCTCTTTGCAGCACTGTCTAATTTAGTCTATAAATTACATGTAATTTTTTTACTCAGTATATCACACAAGAGTTCTATTTTTTACACCCCCGACACTTTCCTGACATAGTACATTGACACCATGCCAGTGACTAATTGCACAGAACCCTTCTGTCTTCTCTTGAGGTTGTAAATCATAGAGGGATCAGTTGAAGAGTGCGCCTCACAACCTTTCAGACAAGATTATCATCTTCATCTTGCCACTAAAGAAGAGTTGTGTTTCATTAAGGAGATTTTTGCAAGTCTGGTTTTGTTTCTGAGGTTTTTTTAACAGCTGCTGGTTCCCGGTCAGGATTCAACCTTATTTCCGAAAGGCGATTAATCTTGCGCTTCCCAAAAGCTGAGTTATTATGTTTGGGAAAGCGTGCAATCACTCTGAAGTCATCCAGTAAAACTCTGCCAGCCTTGTAAAGTCCCTGCAGATTATAGAATACGATTTAGGCACATTATAAGTGTTTAAATGTTTTCTTGGATCTTATTAATGAAGATGTCTGCATTTAGTGACATTAAGTTTGATAAGAATGTACAAACATGAGAATTAATTACTATTTTGCCGTAGGGGTTTTAGCAAATATTTTCGGGTAAATTGAGAATTTACAGTATGTGGACTAAGACTGTTTGTCTAGTGAATCTTCTTACTTTTCTTCATTTCTTTCATGAAATACATTTTCAATGTCTTATTTTTATGCTTATTGCTGTTATCCAGTTTTTTGTCTTTGCGCCATACGTCTATTAATAATCAGAGAAGCACCCCAGACAGGCAAAGTTTGTACTTGTTTCCATTGCTTCATCAGACATGTCATATGTGGTCCATGCTGTTTAGGTGACACAGCAAACAAGTGGAAGAAGCTGCTCTGCTCTGGTCAGATGAAACCATACCTGAATATGTTAGGTGGCATGCAAACCACTGTGGCTTGTAAAGGTTGATGGGAAGATGTATGGAGCTGATTTTAATTTTCTAATCATGTCACCTTAAACCTGTTTTCTAGTCTACCATCCTGCAACTTTTAGACATATCTCTTTTTCAGCCCTCCTGAATGAAAGGGCTTAATTCCCTGTTCCGCATGTCAGGTACCAGAGGCATGTGCGGAGATATTAATTTGTTTCATTACCAGGAAGGTAAACGCAGGTAGAAGGGAATGGTATTTACTCAACATAGCATATTGTTACATATAATTATTATAATTGGGATATAAAAAAAACAGGGAGGGGGGATTATGAGTGAATCCGTTAAATATTTTTCTATTTTGTTTTATTCAGATATTTTTAGCCAAGGTCTGTGAATATTTGTCATTAATACTGTGGAGTATCCCTTATTCACGGTTTAGCATTCGAAGATTCACCCGGATTTTAAGATTGTTCTGTAAACTCCACATCATTTACATTGAATTAGCGACTTCTCAGTGACTGATGCTCTCTTTCAACTGGTGACTGTGAACAAGAGCAGCCTGTGTGCACAGCCCGATCCTCACAGGTTTGTACGATGTACATGTACCGACAAGGCGGAAGCTCGAATTCTATTGGCTAAAAAAATGTGGCGGTCAGTGTGAAATGAGATCCATGGGAGGAAGGTGAGACTTAGGAAGAAAAAAAAAATGCTGTGGAACACTAGTCTTTTATCATAGTACTGAACCCCACAAGCATTTTAAGGATACAGTATACAAAACTTTGATATATAAATACATCCTCCAGACTGCATCATTAAGGTATTTTTAGTATTGGAACAGTTAAAATAGGCAGTTCTTAGTATCCTTAAAGGGGCTCTCAAGTATTTGCTTATTGGTAATGAAAAAAGTCATTGTAATGATGGAAGCTAACCATTTAGATATCTGTTTTTTGCTGACTTTAGCAATTGGAATCATCTTAAAATGAAAATAGTTCATGTAAGTTGGATGCAACTTTTTTAGTGAAATAATTCTGTCCTTCAAACCTTCAATCAGCGGCGACTCACCTGTGCTCAGGTGTGCATCAATCATAGTACACGCTTGTGGTTTCTATGTTTCATGGTAGCTTGCAATCAATCCTGATGGACTTAAAAGGGACTGAACAACTCTGCTAATGTACCACATTTTTCTACAAACCCACAGTCATATATTAATAAAATGTGTAAGGAAATTGTTACTGATATAACTAGGTTTATTTGACTATGGATTTAAATAGGGCCTATGATCAGATTTCAGTTCCTGTTAATAGTTGGTTACGGCAATAACCTCAGAACGGACAGTTGCAGGGGATGAAAGGTAAGGCAGATCAATAATACTGATCTTTACCGTGAAAATTAGACTCCAGCAGCACCTCCATCAGCCCCATAAAGACTGACAGATGAAATAACTGTCCTGATAATAGCAGAGAAAATTAATAAGGCATACCGTAAATGATTACCTCCATCATTAATCCATTCCATGGCTATTTAAAGCTGCACGTATTAACAATTTGGACAGGCGGTTTCACGTGTTAATGGCCAGCCTGAGCACAGTGAGTACAGAAGGTACATTAGAGGGAACAAATGATTTGATTAACTCCATTCACAGGAATGGAAACAAATTACACAGGCAGCACAGTGTCGCTCACCTGGAAGAAATAAAGGGAAAGCCAAGAGAGCTCAGGCGAGAAATGAAATGTTTGCACTCAAACGTGTGTAATCCCCCTGGCAGCGGATTTCAGATGAAACTCGGCCTCTCATTAGCCGCAGTCAGACTAGATTGCGGCTGGTCCACGGATTCATTTGGGAAATCCGTCTATATATATTGCAAGTGCCCTCCTTATGGGTGTGCTCAAGGCCCAGCCTGTTGATGACCTGGCTGATTCATACTTAATAAATAATACAATGTTACTGGTGGTATCACCTGATGAATATTGCTTTCTCATTTCTGCTGTCTGCTCACCTGTGTGTTTGTCTGTTTGTTTGTCTAATAGACTACCTGGCCTTGTTCCAGCTTTTTTTTGTTTTCTTCTTCTTGCAATTCAACACAAATATCAGCTCGGCTTTTTGTCGACAGCTGGCAGTGTTAAAGGCGATCTGCATTTCAAAACACCCTTGGATTCAGTCAGCAAATACGACAGTCAATTACCTTTTCGTTCGGCACTCATGGTTGTTCCAGTGTTTAGTGCTCAGTCAGGTTGTTGGTGGGTTTGAATAACTTTCGTTGGACATTTGGTCTTGATGCTCTGCGGTGTGTGGATTGAGATTTTGTGGTGTCTGGTGCTGGTTGGGCTTGGTTTGGGGATGTTGTCCATCTGCTGTGGCTATTGGTGTGCCGTGCACGTGGCATAGGGGGGCATTGGCATGTCGGCTGTGGGAATTGGCCTGGGGTGTCGGTGGCATATATCACCCTTCAACTGGCCATTGTTCATTGCAACCATCCAGCAATGTAAGAACCAGACCCAACTGAGTCACCAAGACCTGGTTGGTCATTGGAGGTACATTTGGGGTAATTCTATGAAAATTGCCTAGAGCACACTTGTCAAATTAGAGAGTCGTGGCCCAAATCTGGCCAACCAAAGCCATTTGTGGCTCACTAAACTCTAGTGGACCAGGTAAATAGAATATTTAAGTTCTATTTATGTGCGCCTATATATAATTTTATCAGTCAAATCAGTGTTTATTTGAATAGTCCTCCATCACTTCATTGTGAAAAGACTTTCATTTAATTTTAGGAAGTACTTACACAATTTAAGAAGCAAGTGTTAAGACAGATGTTTATTAATATTCTAAGAGTTTGTTAAAGATAGTTTTATCAATACTTTCTGCAACAACTTGCCCTTAAAGGACATTCATGATCTTGATGTGGCACCATAATGGAAAGGAGCTTGACATCCCTGGCTTAGAGGATAGGAAAAAGAAGAGAGAAAAAGAGAGAGAGAAGAAAATAGAGAAAACAAATGAAAATATAAAGAAAAAGAAAACACCCTCTGTGTTAGGGTGCAAATGTAAGACAATCAGTCCTCATCGGCAGCGATGGAACTTTTTTCCTGACAACGTAACATCCCCACCCATCTGCATGATCCGAAGTGGATTTTCCTACCAGCTGGTGTGCAGAGACTTGGACGGTGGGTGGGGGATTGAAGGGAATGAGTTATCACCTTCAGCAGATCACCACCGGGAAAGGTGCTCAGGAGCGTGGCACTGTGAGGGGCACGTGTTGGCTTGTTCTAATGCGTTTCTGTTTGACTCACAGACTCTGAGGCTTCATGGGCCCAACACTTAAATCTTGTATATATACGGGAGTTGTCATTAAAGTCTGTGCAGGAAAACAGGTTCTTGCACGTATATACCAGCTGCTGAAAGGCCTTGCAGCACCAGCATGGAGACGGTGATGACAGTTGTGTGATTTGCAGTGCCAAGATAAAGTGTCCCATGATATATATCAGTGGGAGATTTCTGTATCAACTCTGCAAATGTGTTTGTTTCACTTCATGATGAGTGTATCTTGGCACCATCTGTGAAATTATTTTTAGAGATAAGAGAAAGGTGGTGTGATTTGCTAATTTACTGATGAGAATATCTCTTTGTATCCTGCAAAAACTTGAACTACAGCTGTAATTAAATCTAGAAAAGCTCCCATATAATGGGAATTATATAAGACAGACCAAAGCAAAAAGGTGCTTTTTTTTATTTATTTGTTGTTTTTACAAATTAAAATCTGAAAAGTGTGGTGCACATTTGTTTGCAGTAACCCTTTGTCAATACTTCAGGGAATCACCTTTGTGTGCAATTTCAGATGCTTCTAGAGATTTTTTTGTCCACTCTTCTTTGCAAATAGCTCAAGTTCAGGCAGATTGGCTGGAGACCATCTGTTAACTGAAATATTCAAATTTGGCCACAGAGTACCACAAATGAGGCCTGGGCTTTACAATACATGCATATACTGTTATCTAAAGCATTCTATTGCAGCTCTGGCTGTATGTTTAGACTCACTGCCTCATATGAAGAAGCATCTCTGCCTTATTCATAAATGTTTTTGCAGCCTGAAGGAGGTTTCCTTAGGAAATGTTCCCATCAACTGTAAACAGCCCCCCACCTCAGCCCCAGTGAAGAGAAGCATGATGCTGCTAACACCTTGCATCATAAGGATGATGTGTTCAGGTTGATCTGCATTTTTATACACATGCAAAAACACATGCAAAAATATTTTTTGGCATGCAAGCTAAATAAATCGGTTGTGATCCCATCGGATCAGAGCACCTTTTTATTCATGTTTGCTGTGTATGGCCTGTGGCATACTGTACTAAAACTTCTTAAGAATGTCTGTCAAAGATGCTTTCTTTTTGCCGGTGCCTGATAAACGTCTGATTTGTGGAGTGCACAACAAACTCTTTCTTCATCTGAGCTGTAAAACTGTGCTGCTACTCAAGAATCACGTGGGGCCATTTAGAATATTTTCCGAATAATGTTCACCTTGGCTTTGGTCTGTACTTACATCTAGAATCTACTGATCAGGCCCGAAATCTTGGTCTGATGATGGAGTCAGATCTGAGCCTCCAAGGCCACATGAAAGCAATAACAAGGTAAGCCTTCTATCACCTGAAGAAAATTTCTAGGATTAAAGTACTTATGTCGCAACAGTACCTTGAAAAACTCATCATGCTTTTATCTTTAGTTGGCTCGATTACTGCAACGTTTCACAAGTCTGCCTAAAAAGCCAACAAGACAGCTGCAGCTGATCCAGAATGGTGCTGTCCTCACTAGAACCAGGAAAGTAGAACACATCACCCCAGTTCTAAAGTCCTTACACTGGCTCCCTGTAGATCAGAGAATAAACTTCAAAATACTCCTATTAGTTTACAAATCATTAAATCGATTGGCACCAAAGTATGTTGAAGACATACTGCCACTGTACCAACCCCACAGACCACTCAGGTCGTTCAACTCTAGTCTACTAATCATGCCTAGAATTCTCTGCTGCTACCACCTGCTACCAGCCTTTTTCCTCCCCTCACTGCAGGCTCACAGTGGTTTTCTCACACACCGACTTCGCTGCTGTGAAAGATGATAACAGCCTCGATCGCAGCTCCATTCCTCTTGGCCACCTAACAAAAATTACAGTTTTCTGATGTCCGATGTCTAGATGCCAAAGATGCAGCCAATAAGAAGCCATCTTCTCCCCTGCTGCAGGCGAAGCTCTAGCCCATATCAATGTAGATTCTCCCCTGTTAACTTTTGGCTCCAGTTTTATTAAGCCTGTGAATATTCTCATTCATCCAGGTCATGGTTATCTCAAGGAAATTTCAATCGAACGCAACTGGACTTGGTAATTTGTCTTGGAAGACGTTTCATCTCTTATCCAAGACGCTTCATCAGTTCATGCTCGCCGCTGACCAGGCTGGGACTGGTCCAACTAACTGGTGTGGAGACGTAGCTATTTAACCTCTTGGAGGGCTTTTACAAGACAGATTATGTCATTGGATCCTTTGCGCTCCACGTCTTAACAGCCTTATTAACTTAACTTGACAGTCGTTGGCGTGTCGCCTATTGGTGGAGGTTAGGTTTCGGCTTCATTAGTGCCCTATTGTGTTATAACGACAGTCGTTGGAGTCACAGTTGTTTTTCTTATTAGAGGTTAAATTGTTGAGCCTCCTGGGTAGGGATGAAAGGGCAGCATTGTAAATTGGAGATAGGTGATGTCTCAGGCCTCCTCCTCTGTTGAGAGATGGTTTCTCTACTTTTACATAGATGGCTTCTTTTACTCCTCTTTCAAACCATCTCTCTTCTCTGTCTAATACCTGGACATTGCTGTCCTCAAAGGAGTGGGCTTTATCCATGAGATGAACAGCCGAATAAATGCCTGAGGAGTTAGCTCTCCTGTGTTGGGCCATGCGTTTGTACAGTGGTTGTTTGGTTTCACCAATGTAGAGGTCATTGCCATCTTCATTGCATTTGATTGCAAACACCAGGTTGCTTTTGTGTGCATGTGGTGTTCTGTCCTTGGGATGTACTAGTCTCAGACAGAGAGTACTGTAAATAGCTGAGTCTCCACACCAGTTAGTTGGACCAGTCCCAGCCTGGTCAGCGGCGAGCATGAACTGATGAAGCCTCTTGGATAAGAGGTGAAACGTCTTCAAAGACAAATTACCAACTCCAGTTGCGTTCGATTGAAAACTCCAGTTTTATTAAAACCACAACCCTCCCTAAACGCTATAAAACATTTTATAAAGTACTCCATTTTTTTTAATATGGAGCCACTGAAAGCAAAGAATAATAAAACCTTCTCTGAGACTTTGAACATTTCCAATTTTATGGAGAACATTTCTGATCTTGGTGCTGGTACTGTTATTACATTCTGAGACGTCACTTCAAAAAAACAAGTCCAGGCCAATCAGAGGCTACCAGTGCTAGGTAGGAGTGAGAGGGATGTATTACTGGATCAATAAGTCCAAATGCTGGGCATGTAGGGTCGCTTTGGCATGCTTTTGACCAAGGCAGAGGTAGTCCAAAAAAGGGGTCGGCTCTGAACGGACACAGATAACGGAAACATGCCAAAAGCTACCAGTTCTGAACCGTACTGGCCCTAGTTAAAAAGGAGCGTAAGCTCCGTGTATCTAGAAAAAACTCCTTGATGACTGCAAAGATGCTGAAACATTGAGTAGCTTTAAATCAAAACTTAAAACTCCTCTGTTTAAAGCTGCCTTTGAGTAAATGAATATGACGCTTAATTGCAGTTTTATTACTTTCTCTAATGTATTTTTTATGCTTTTCATGTTTTATTTTTTATTACCGTTTTTAATGCTTTATCATATGTTTTGTTGTTTCTTTACCACCAAATCATGTAAAGCAGCTTGAATTACCTTGTTGTTGAAAGTGTGCTATCTAAAAAAATTACATCGCCTTACTTGTACCATAGTATTTCCATTGTTTTTAACCCTGTCTTCAATTGCCCAACTACTGCATCCTTTCTCTCAATGATGATGCTTTTACTGTACAGCTTGACTTAAAAATAAATATGAAAACTGTTTTTTTTTTATTGAAGGCCAACACAGTGAAGTGGGCTAATAACAAACACACTTTTTGGATGTTCATTTATGGTAGTTTTTATTTTTCTTCTTCCTCAAAATGATATACTAGTTTCTTGGTTTATCGCATAAATTCATATAAAATGCATCAAAGTACGTGTTTGTAACCTGACAAAATGAGGTTCAAGGGGAAAAGTTCAAGGGATGGCAATACGTTTAACTGGTGTCTGTATTTGTGATTCAGTTGTTGGGTTTATTCTTAAGAAGCCAATTTAACTCATGGCAAACCTTTTAATACATATAATCACAATCCTATACCAAGAGCTCAAAATGTCAGGCTTGCTGTAGCAGTGTTTGAGCTGCCAAGGGTACACCAAGCTCATTAGGATGCACTGAATGCACAACTCGACTATCTGTGTCAAATATTATTGCTGTTAATCTAACAGGTGTTGAGATGTATTGCAATTATTTCTCCTTCGAATATCGTTTTTGTAACTCTACAGAATATCATCCATCTTTACTTTGGTATAAATTCCCCTCACACATTTCAGGATTCCATGATCCGCATTAATACTTATTCTCTATCGATTTCTGGATAATTAGCATATGATTTATAGAGTTCTTCCAATAGTAATAATTTAGGGAATTCATAAAATAAGATGTGATACCAGCTTTTAATTAGCTTAAAAACAACTTGAATCACCCAGACTAGTGAGTTCATGTGTTCATTGAATCTTTATAAATGTGATCATTTCCCTATTCTGCACTATTCTGTATGTCATGACTTGTACAATGGTTGTATTATGATTATAAAGTGTTATTTTATGTCAGTGGCCTTCACTACATAAGCGATAAGAAGAATATACCTGCTTTGTAAGAACGCTGCATAATATGGCTTGAACAAACTGAGTGAGATGGAGTGAAACTCAAAGAAAACTTGTTGTCATGGATATCCAATAAAATTAAGATCTTCCTCCACAAATACCATTTTGCTTTTATTCCTTATTCTAGTTCTCTTAAAACAGCAATTGTTGATCATGTCTGTTCCCAGTGAAGCACAGACTCCTTATCGACGTAATTCGTAAGGTACAGTTTTATATTTGTTATTAAATTAACTAATTAGAGGCAGTTATTTCTGTTTCACACTAACCAAAAGCTTTTGTAAAAAACAAAACAAGCATGGAGACCGTAAAGGAGATAATCAGCTGTTTAATTTTCAGAATACAAAAGAAAAAGACAGCAGCAGTGAAGGTAGAAGGTATGTAAGACCACATTTGCTGCTATTCTTACTTGCTTTCCTACTGCTTTTGCCACCATTGACTCCATATACCGAATGCATCTTTTTGCTTAAGAAAATTCCAAAAATACAAATGCCCAGTGGCTTGGACAAGTAACTTGAATTTGATTACCATAGTGGAAGTAGTAATAGGTCACATTAGGCAAGGTAAGGCAATTTTATTTATATAGCACACTTTCAGCACAAGGCAAATCAAGGTGCTTTATATGATTCAGTGATAAAGAAACCAAACACATAAGAGTATGAAAATGAACACAGAGAATCAATTAAAGAAAATATATAGTAATTGAAGCATAAAACAAAATGTATGTATGAGTATGAAAATTAAAAACGGATAGAACTCAAGAATCAATTAATAAAAACATTTAGCATTTGATTAAAAGCAACGGTATATTAGTCCTTGGAACACACCACACACACAGTGATATTGGCCCAAGATAATTCAAAATGTTTAATATCCTGGCAGGAACAGCTGATAAGATCATCTTAAAAGCCATCGCGGTGATCAGGGCATCCTGATCGACGTGATGGATTGTTGGATTTACGTTCAATGATCAGGAGCTGCATTGATGCTTTAGGATCAGAACACCATTGCGTGAGTGAAAGCGCCATGAATTTTAGCTATACAGCAAAAAAAATCCTAATAGTACGTCTACACCAAAAGCCTGAAAACGCGCCACACGCCCCCAGCTGGATGCTTGAACATTCGCACCTCGAAAGCGTGTCCACAGCAAAGTTACCGCGCTTTAAAATATGGAATTTTGATGCGCGTGAAGTCGGATACACAACACGGTGGAGATTTGCATTTGGCTCCATTCAACAATGCGATGCATGTTAAAATTGTACTGTGCAATAAAAAAAATATGCGAAAAAGCGAGGCCATGAAGGGCGAACCACGTTATAGCGGGACCACTGTATATTGTTTATTAGTAAAAAATTACATATGTGCCTATATAACTGCCTACGTTAAATCATTGTAAACATAACTTCTGTCTGGGACTCCCCCTGCTTCTTCAGGCTGTCCCTGGCCCTCGGGGAGGATGTTCTCCGCGGTCCGCATACTCCCCATGTTGCTGCTGGAAGGGATTGAGAAACCCCATGACAGCGGAGAACGTCCAGCTCCTTCCCGATCCTACAACTGAACCACTCCGCCTCTCCTTCCTCCTCTCCTTGCAGTAGGTGTCCCTGAGGCTAATCCACTGTTTTTGCTGTAGTCCTCTGAATAATCACGTTATTTAGTTAGCGGAAAGGTCTTTGAACATCAGTGGAAAAAGAATAGTAAAATAGCGGGACAGTAGGCGGGCTTGCTGCGTTTTGCACAGGTTCGGTCAAAACTTTCAAAAGTGAAATGAACTTATCAGGTTGCCCAATCTCCTCACTTATCCTTTCATTATTCCTGTCTCTGTACAAACAACAACTGGTGTCGTATAGCTCCGGGTGGTTTATCACTTTCTACTCCATGTTGAATGAAGAATGAATGGCTTTAGCTGGACCTGCCCCCTGTGAACTGGGACAGAGCATCACGCCACCAGGCTCCTGATTGGTTGACGCGGCGCCAATTGAAGCTGGAGTTCAGACTTTTTCAACTTGAGCAGAATTTTTCACGCGCCGCAAACGCCTCATTCGCACAAATCCTCCGTGCAGATCAGGTAGAAAAGAGTTTTCGCGATGCAAATCTGCTTCTGACTCGAAGCGGGACGCCCTGCCACGCGTCATCGCGCTCCTCCACTGACATAACTTGTAAACCTGACTCTCTGCTTGCCTAATTCGCTTTTGGTGTGTACGTACCGTAAGGAGAAATGTCCAGCAATCACTTTGCACGCTATTCTGCAGGACAATCACTGAAAGCAAACCAGCAGGTCCACCTGTGATTGTCAAATAGGAACATTTAGAAAAAAAAACAAGATTGTTCTTGTACCTTAATTAAGAGTATCATAAATTAATCTGGCTAATCCTGTTTTTCAGACAAGGCTCTCAAATGAACTAGTACTCATCATCGATTCACAATGAGAATGAGGGCTTCTTAGGAAATGCCTGAAAAAAAAGTTCTATTTCATTAGATGAATAAAATAAGAAATCTCCTGGGGAGAAATTAAGCATTCTTGTGAGAAAGATTAAAACAACGAGAAACAAAAGAAAGAAAAGCTGAAACATTAATTAAAAAGGAGTTAAAAAGTTATATTGTGTGTGCTCCATATGAGCTGTTTGTAAGTTAAAGAAAAAAGTTCCTGTTTTTTTATCATCAAAACATATTTTTTAATTACATTTTATTATTATTATTAACACTGAAACTCTTTGTTTGTCATCTCTGAATGTAGGATTTCTTGCCACCCCCCTTTTAATCATCTTTATTTACCCTAGAGACCAACTTCAGCTATATAAAGCTTTTTTATATAATCATTATTTGACAGCGATGTTTGAGTTAGACCGTGTTATCTAACATGGAAATAATTAATCCTAAAACTAACAGCTGAACTTAATTTAAAGAGTAAAACTTGCTGCTTAGGTTATTTACCTCGTTCGGTGAGTAAAACTTCACCAAAACTGCCATCTGTGAAACTAACCTATCAGCTGTGAGCTTTGATTAAAGAAATCTACCCATGATCGACATGAAAACGAGAAGTTAACCCACATTTTATACCCTTCTTTTTCACACTCCCACTCGGTCCGCTGCACGTGTGTCTTTTGATTGTGCCAGCATGTGTCAACAGCACCAGTGTAAGTCCCTGTGTGTGTAAATGGGGAAAGACGACAGAGGTAAAGGGAAAAGGAAGGAGCGAGCGTTGAACCTAATCAGCCAATCGGGAAGCAGATTAGGACGCTGGGAGAGCCATAAGAGGGGGTGAGGTAGAGCTGTTTCCACAGAGTACGACTAAAAAGAAAAGAAAAAAAGAACGAAAACATCTTTGGCTAGTAACACGGCAACCAATCACAATCCTTTCACAGGCCAAAACAACTTTACACCAATAATTCTGCCTTGTGTATGTGTGTGTGTGTGTGTGTGTTTGGAAAAACAGGGGGGGAAAAACTGCCTGTTCTGAGGATTTTTGGCAGCAGCCCAAATGTTTGTGGGTGTGCATACGTCTCACTCTAAAGACGACTGGCAGGCTTCCCTTCTAATTTGACACGGTTCGCTGTTTTGGCATGCACTCCCTGCCTCCCAAACTTTGTGGATGCGAGCGTGTGCTCTTCGGCTTGTACTGGGTGTGAGTGACAGCTCTGACCTTTTCAATATGCCCGCCAAACCAGAGCTCCTGTCCTAGCGCAGACATGCCTGTGTCAACTCCTGCACTGCTACATGAAGGTCAGACTCTTGCAGTACCGGCACGTCCACACAGGCACAGCTCTATACAGTGGAGAAGAAGTGTTGTCCTCCCGATTGTCTCTTTTCTCTCCTGAAAAAAAAATGAACTCATTATTCTGATTCACTGTAGGTTTAGTCAATCTTAAGGGTTTTCTTCCTTTGTGCTGTTGCTGGAAACACCTACCGTGTTTTTCTTCTGGACAAATTAGGATGGCAGTCTTGACTAATAAAAATTTATGAATAATATCTCATTAAGTAATGTACTGAATGAGAAAAAAATGTATATAGAAAAATTAGCTTGGTTTTAGCCAGGTTCTTTTTCTTTTTAATGCTTTAAAGGGGCTATATTATGCAAATGTCCCTTTTTTTAAAATCCTTTTTTTGTGTTGCTGTTTGGGTCTCTGCCTTACTCTGCAAACACTCCAAACATTAATAATAATACCATCCATTCAATTTTTTGACAAATCTTTTCTTTCAGAAATCCTTTAATTCTACAAGAAATTTGAAAAAGAGTTATGGTGATGTCAAACAAAAAAATGTATTTGCATAAAACCGCCCATCACCTGTCAAACTCTGCGCATCAAATCCAATTCCATGCCTCTCTCGTGTGTTAAATATGGAGGACTGATCCTGCTAAAATTAAAAATATAAAGAGAAATACAGAGACAACTACATAAACCTGTGAAAGTAATTGAAAGTAAGCTCCACAGTAAGTTCCACGTTTCATAGCCCCAGAAAAATACCGTTCCTCAATGATAGGGGCAGTGCTGAGCCCAATAGGCACAACAGGCAACAGATGCATTTCTTCTATGTATCAAAATGACTGAAAACAGTGGATGAAATACTAAAAACACAATCGCAATAGAACCAATCCATAACAGCGTTCCTCCTAATGGATCATCTCCAGAGAAACAGCCAGATTTTTTTTAAATGAAGGGAAACAAAGATTAGTTTTACATGAGCGTAATGGAGAGATTTGTGTAACAGGATAGGTGCATGCACTTAAACAAAGGTAAGATCATACGCAATTTTCAGTTATGATTAAAGAGATCAGGGAATAGAAATAAATGTTACAGAATCTTAAATATGATTTTTTTCTTGCTATCATAGTGTTAAATATTATGGAACTGATTGAAGCAAAAATACAAATAAAAATTTAAGATAAAAACTGAAGCTTCTTATTTGGATTTAACATTTCCACTCAAAGAGGAGTCAGTCGGTGCCTCAGCAGTCATGAACCTCACCGCATTTCACTGCTCTATACTACAATCACCTGAATGACATACTCACTGCACTCAACCGGCCTCAATTCCTCTCACTGTTAGACTACTTGAACAAGGTTAACTGGACTTCTGTTGAATTAGGTCAGTCACTTAAACTGGTGTAAATATTTAATTATCTTAAGTTACAAATATTTATTTAATCATTAATTATTTTATCCAAAAAATCAGTTTTCAGTTTGACATCAAGTCTTTTTTTAATTTATTTTTCTTCTTAAAAAAGCCAATTTAATAAATCATTTTAAAAAGCAATAAAAGAGCTAAACATCCAAGGGGTGCAATTCTTTTGTATCGGCACTGTACTACAGTGAGGCTATTGTATGATTAGGTCAGAATTAGGGATGGGTATGTTTCAAGTTTTATTCAATACCGGTGCCAAACCGGTAGTTTTGAAACGGAGCCGGTGCTTAAACAGTGCTGGAAACGGTGCTTCAAGAATGGAAAATATACATACTTCGTCCAAAAACCCTCTTAAATAGTTATTTTTAGTAGGGCTGTCAAACAATCAAAAATTGTGATCTAATTAATCACAGGGTAGCTGTAAATCAATCATCATTCCTAAATATGACACACACAAAAAAAACAGTTTTCAGTGTAGATAAAAGGACAAATCTAGATGCAGTTGCTCTGGCCTAAAAATAAATTTAATATAGGATAATTTAATTTAAGTTTTTGTTTTTAACTCAAAAGTCACATTCACAATGTTTGTGTGGTCCCATATGTAAAATAATACCAAATAGAGGCAGAAATCAAGATGTATGATAAACTTAACATTTGGATATCAGCAGACTGTATTAAATATCTGTAATGTAATATAGACTAATCTAATGAGAAATGACAATTTTCCAAAATTAAACACTCAGCAGATTCTCAAGTTCAACACAACAGGAAATATTGTGAAGATGTACACAGCTACTTCTGCTACTGGTTAGCATTAATTTGAATCCAAAAACATCACTTTAACTAAATAATTTCATACTTTTAGAGCAGCGGCATCTCACTATGAAACTATGAACTACTGAAGCTATACGGTTAACACGCATTAATCAACTTAAATACGGAGCATTTAAACTCTTCATCGCTAACACTGGAGCTGATATCCGAAGCGGACAGATAATTCTCTCAGACAACTTATGAATTAATCATTTCGCCACAAAGCCAATATGCCAATAATAATATACATGTCATTTAGGATAAGAACACATGCTGCTTCATAACAATTAGCAGTTTGGCTGTTTATAAAGGAGAGCTGGTGTGGTGCAGGCTGAATTATAAACAGAGCGCTGTTCTGTGTTTGCGTTTATAATTGGGTAAAAAAAAAAAAAGGGTCGTTTATTTCGACAGCCCTTACTTTTAGCAGTTTTTTTTTGCACAAATATAGGCATATTTACCTTTTCTGGAGAGATGGGAAATCCATCTTGGCTGATCGCATGCCCAGAATCTATAGTGTTTAAATTCTCGGGGAAAAAAGTTCTGAAATAAAGCACCGAAACGTGCGCTGCTTTTCGGTCTGGTTAGTACCGTTTATGTCAGAACCGGTTTAGCACCGAACATCGGTACCCATCCCTAGTCAGAATTCCTACATCTTTATCAAAATTCCATACTTTCCATACTCAACTTTCTGTAATTTTAAAGCAGTTTTCAGCATTCTGAACATTGATCAGAAAACAATTACACCATTCATTTGAACACTGCAAAAAAATAAATGTTGAATTAACAGTAAATTAGTGACAGCTGTGGTTTCCAGAATTTCACCATGTGAAACTAATTTTAAACACAGAAAACACAACACTATACCATTTTAGTAACCATAAATTTCACAGTAAAGGACTGCTTTTCTTTTTTTTTTAAGGTAGATTGACGTTAATTGAAATACGACTGCTCCTGTAAAACTGTTGATGGTCATTTATGTTATATGCCATTAAAATGACTACAGTCTCCCACAGCTGGAGAAACCAATAACCATATTCTGGTAATCTATTAAAATGTTCAATGTTGCAATGTTAACCTGAACGTAATCCTATTTATTTGGAAAAGCAGTTTGCCATATTAAATCTCTTTAATTTGTTTACAAAAATAGTTTTAACGACTGCTGATGATTGTCCGAGTACTTTTGCAAAAGTTTCTTAAGTGTTTGTTGGAAGTTTATCCAAATCAGATTTGCTTTGAACCGAGTATTATGAATACTATCATATCAGATGTCTCTCTGGGGCAATGCAATGTCCTCAACTCTATTCGTTGACATCCATTTGCGTGTAGAGCTCTGTGTGTGGGTTAGTTTTGTATATGTAATCGTCTCCTCTTACGGTGCTTACAGTCCATTTTGTCTGCACACACATTGGCCATTAGCTATCCACCATACATAATGTATAGCAGTGACCTTTCTGCACGCTGCACCCTTAGGCCTATAAGCCATTGTTTGGTGTCGTATTGATTTTTACCCTCCTTCGCAGATGGAGACGGTGATTTGAAGAGGGGAGAGACTGAGCGGTGCTGTGTTTGGTGAAAGAAGAGGAGAAGACCAGTGCAATGGAGTGGAAAGAATTGAAAAGGTTCTGTGTGGAGAAGGACACACACTGCAGCACATACCTGTAGCCTTCTTTTCAGCCGAGTTACCGCTTTGAAAGACGGGGTCAGGTCCAGTGTTCCTGAATAGAGCAGCTCATATAAGTGCCACCTATACACAGCCCATTAGACAGAGTGGTGAGAGCAGGGCTACAAAGTAAACAATTTAAGCAGAGACACTGAAAGATTTTCAGTATTCATCAAGCTCCACTTGGGAGTGAAAAAAGGACGGCACACAGTGGGGGGAAAGGTGCATTCTGTCAGGATTTCCATCTGCGCTCCTTCCCTGTAATCTGTCAGAATGTGGTTTTTTTTATATTCCTCCCTCTCCAGCTGACAACTAAAGTGGAGATACACAGAAGAGGAAAATGGGCCAAGAAAAATGTTTTTGGTCTCCTACAGTGATGGTGCCATAGGTCGCCTGACAGATGACTGAGGAGGGGACGAAGGGGCTGAATTGAATTCACCACATCACTCCTGTTGTCACCCAGAAGATGCAGGACATGATCTGTAGGACTTGGACAGCAGTCAAGCCTACTGCTTTCACAGCTGCCCACAGCACTGAGATTACCTCACTTATTAATCAGACAGCACAATGTAGACAACTAATCTAATATCATAAGCCAAAGCATCATACTCTCCTCAGCATCGTAATACAAATGTACTCATATAAATGCAAACCTACAGTCAAATGTATTTATGATGCTTTGAATCTTTTCACATTCTACTATAACCACAAACCTTCCACTTTCACTGCAATCACAGCTGTAAATTAAGTTTCGAGGGGTATTCTTCTTTGCAAAATATCGTTTAAGGTCCCGTAATTGCGCAATCCCATACTGACCTGTGCAAATTTGGAAATAGTTTATTTAACAGGGACAATGCAGTATAACATTGCTACAGTTTCATGCAGCCGATGCTCTACATATAGGCTTCTAGCCAAAGGCTAATTTGCAGCCCCAGTCCTTGGTTAGGCTTTTCTATAGAAAAAATAAAAAATATATATATACATAAAATGCAAAACCAAATAAAACAGAATAAACAGCTGACACTATATACAACTATCAATGTTCACATATCTGCTTTTGTTTGAACCACTTTTTCATTTTTGTTTGAAATATATTCAACTGTGTCTGCATTTTCAATTCAGCTGGCAAGCTGTTCCATAGCAGTGTACCTTGAACTGAGAATGTAGATTGTGCAAATTTAGTTTTTCTCTGTGGTACTACACAGTTCTGTGTAGTTGCACCTCTTGTAGTGATCCCCCTACTACTCTGTTTTGATATTAATTTGCATCTAACTTTTGGCGCAAGATTATTTAAACATTTAAAAAACATTTTAGTAAGAGATGAATTTATAAAATTTTCAAAACTAAGCAAACTATATTTTTGTAAAACGTTACAGTGGTGCCATCTGGTTGGTTTCTTATCCAAAACTTTTAGTGTTTGTTTATATAAGGATTTAACAGGTTTAATAGTCAGTTGAGAAACCTGACTCCAGACAGTCACACAGTAAGATAAGTGTGAAAAAATCATTGCATGCATGTATAACTTGGCTGCTTTCAAGGAAATATATGGTCTAATCATGTAAAAACAATTCAGATTTGTTCTGATTGTTCTACACACCTTCTTAACATGCATATCAAATTTCAAATGAGAATCTAAAATAACACCTAAATATGTAAAATGATCAACTGTTTCAATTTCCTTTTGATTGATCTTAATTATAAAACCACTCATTTCCTTCTTTCTGATTGAAAAACACATTGAGACTGTTTTTGTACAATTCAGGGTTAAACAACTGTTATGTAGCCACTGTGACACCCTAATCATTTCATTTGTTAATATTTCTGCAGCTAAACTTGGAGTCTTTGCAGATACATAAATTACTGTGTCATCTGCATATAACTGACAGTTTGTTTGCTTACAACAGTTTGGAAAATCATTCACATATAAGGAAAACAATAATGGCCCTAAAATTGACCCTTGAGGGAGACCCATCGTATTATTTCTTAAAGCTGATCTTAAATTATTAATTTTAACACACTGATCCCGGGATTCTAAATATGATCTAAACCAATTCATTGCCTGCTGGGAGAAGTTGAATAAGGTTAGTTTCTGTAGGAGAATTTCATGATTCACAGTATCAAATGCCTTTTTAAGATCTAAAAACACTGCACCTACTACATTCCCTTTATCTAAAGATTCCTTAATAAATTCTGTGAGATAGCAGTTTGCCATTTCTGTTGAATGCTTAGGCCTAAAACCAAACTGTTTAGAATAAAGTAAGTCATGTTTTTCTAAATAATTGATAAGTTGTTCAGCTACCAATTTTTCCAGAATTTTTGAAATTGCAGGAAGAATAGAAATTGGTCTATAATTCTGAACCTCATCAGCTGATCCTGCTTTGAAAATCGGAGTTACTATACTAGTTTTCCAATTTGAAGGAAATTTAGTTTCTCTAATTGATAAATTTATCAGATTTACCAGTGGCTTTAGCAAACAAGCACTAAATGTTTTTAGAAATGCAGTATCCATTCCAAATATATCTTTAGCCCTTGAGTTATTCAGTTGATTAATAATTTGAAGTATCTTATGTTCCTCAACCTCAGAGATATGAAAAGCTAAGGGTGTGTCATTTATTACATTTTGGGGTGGTTGTATAGTTTTAAAACACATAGCAAGCTCTTCCACAGACTGAGTAAAATATCTATTAAATTCATTGGCAATTTCAGTGCTATCAGTACTTAATCTACCGTTTATGTTTAGCTCCACTAATGGTTTTCTTTGTGTACCCTCTCTTTTAGGAAGTTTATTTATACACTTCCAAAGAGATGAGCTATTTCCTCCTGATTCTGTAACCAATTGCTCAAAATATTCAGTTTTTGCCTTCCTTATAACACTAATTACTTTATTTCTTAATGATTTAAAATTTATAATATCTGTCTGTGTTTTTGTAAGCAATGACTTTTTCAAAGCTATATCTCTCTTTTTCATTAATTGGTAGATATCTGAGTTTAACCATGGTAGAGATGCATTTTGTCTACATTTTAGCGGTTGTGTGTATTTTTGAATAGTTTTTTCAATAGTTCTCATCACAGTTTCACAGTTTTTGTCCAATTCACCAGTTTGTAATACATCATCCCAATTTATATTTTTCATATCATTTTCAATTTTTAACATTTTGCTCTTAGGAATACCTACTTTTCCTGGTTTAAAAATTTGATGAAAATTATTCTGCAAACGTTTCTTTGTAAATTTCCTAACTACCAGGATCATGTTATGATCAGACAAACCTGTCAAAAGATTATATGTTTTTATTACCCGTTCAGGTTTATTTGTAAATACCAAATCAATAAGAGTTTTACTTGTTTTTGTAATTCTTGTTGGTCCTTTTATTAACTGGTTAAATTTATGTTTTGTTATAATTTATTTGAGTTTTTGCTTACTATGTTTGTCTGACCAATTTATGTTAAAATCTCCAAATATAACAGTTTCAATACGCCCATTTAAAATCTTCAACATTTCCTCAAGATTATTATAAAAAGACATATCATATGAAGGTGGATTATACAGGATCACAAGATTAAAATTCATTTTTGGGGACAATATAACATTTAACACCAAACATTCTAATCCAGCAATGTCTAGTTGTACCTCAGCACATTTAAAAGTATCCTTAATATAAATCATGACTCCCCCTCCTCTTCGTGATCGTCGATCCTTTCTATAACAACTATAGCCAGGAATATCAATCATGCATGATGGTACACTGGTAGACAACCATGTTTCACTTAACACTAAGAAGTCCAGGTTTGAGTTCATAAGCAGGTGTTCAATTTGGTCCCTCTTTGGTATAATACTTCGGATATTCAGGTGCCCCCCAAAAATACCCTTTGGTTTGAGTTTTGAATCCCAGATCACTCTGGCATGATTCACAGTCTGAAATATTTTAAACTGTTTCTGTTTCTGTGAAGCATGGTTGATGGCTCTTTTTGTCTTTAAGTTTTCATGAAGTACTTGTAGTTTGCCTGTTTGTCTTGCTCCAGACAACATATCATTTTGTGTATGGAAAAGAGATTGTTTAGACTCACCAAAGTTCTCTGAATCAGGGACAGGTTTACTGCAGAGCTCTGATGTTTCAAGCATGTATACATCCTGCAGGATATCCAAAGGTAGTTTGGCCAAACACCCAACATCTCCCATCTTGTGCCCTGAAGGTTCACTGATCTCTTCCCCACAGTTCACTCTCCAATTTGAGTTACACTCAATCGATCCACTTACTGGTTCAGTTATATATAAATACTGGGCATGCGCGAAAAGACGAATGGAACACGCGGATAATCTACGTGATGCCAGCGCCTACATAATATATGCAAGAAGCTCTACAGCACAGTACATATCTGCTTGTCCCGTTAACCGAAGAGAACAATAGCTGCTCAGAAGAAGAGAGAATTTTTGGTGTGGACAGACGACCAGATCGATTTAATACTCTTCGCTGGTGTCTTTGTCTGTAGTGTCGTATTGTTATTGACGCAGCATTCATTGACGCCACTTCCTTTGATTATTCGGGGAAGCTGTCTACACTAGCTCTTTAAGCCGTTGAATTAAGATTTACACGGCTCTCTTACCCGGCTAATAGTTATCCGGCCACAGACCTTAAACGACGCCGGGTTAGTGTGGACGATAGGGGGGTGTAGACTAAATAATTATACGTTTAAGGCATTATCCGGCTTAGTGTGGACGTGGCCTTAGTTTGATTGAAGTCTGAACTTTAACTAGGACATGCTATGCTTTGATCCAAACCTTGAGGAACTGGCTATTTGGAGCTGTACCTTGTTAGAAAACAAATATCCACTGCTCCTAAGGTTTCTTTAAGGACTCCAATGTATTTTATATCCATCAACACTAGCTTCTCTGCCATGTTTCAGAATCAAGATGGGCTGTTTAGGGTGATGCACAGTATTGCTGATAAATTGATTTGATCAATTAATCATTGTTTTTTTTGTTTATGAAGATTTTAGTTTTGGAAAATCTGGATTTTTTTGAACTAATAGACTAGTTGAGTTTCTGTAGTTAGGAATGATGACATCCCAGGGCCTACCATCTTCTTTTACAAACACGTTTTACAGCTTGTATTTAGTTAAGCCTTGAATTCAGCTCAACTCCCAGAAGGGATGATTGAAATAAAAGTACATGTTTGATAATACTTTACTTAATTTGTATTTCTTTCAAAGAAAAAGAATTGAAGGAACAAAGAAATTGATTAAAATGGGATACTGGATTTGGTAAAAAAAAAAAAAAAAGAAAAGATATTTCCATTCTAAGCCACATCGCCCGGCCTAAACATACACTAAAAATGTACGTTTTGCTCTAAACATTGGATTTTTATGGAGGCCAAAAAGTTTACATTTTGTCTCATCTAACATGAGTGTCTTCTTCCACATGTTTGCTGTTCCCCCAAATGTCTCGTGACAAACTGTAAACATCACATCTTGTGGGTTTTTTTTCAATTACAAACTAGAAAATGACATAGGAACAACTAGAAAATTTCAGGAAATTTAGAGAAGGGACGGCCACGGTGTGCATGCTAATGCTAATGTTAGCTAACATGTTGGCATTACTATAAACCCATTCAGTACCAAAATATAGTCAAAAAGCTCAAATTAGCTAAAATGCTAACAAGAGATAGCATGCTAATGCTAACTAGCATGCTAATGCTAGCTAACATGTTGGCAATACTATAAACCCATTCAGTACCAAAATATAGTCAAAAAGCTAAAATTAGCTAAAATGCTAACAACAGCTAGCATGCTAATGCTAACTAGCATGCTAATGCTAGCTAACATGTTGGCATTACTATAATCCCATTCAGTACAAAAATATAGTCAAAAAGCTAAAATTAGCTAAAATGCTAGCAACAGCTAGCATGGTAATGCTAACTAGCATGCTAATGCTATGCTAACATGTTGGCATTACTATTCACATTCAGTACAAAAATATAGTCAAAAAGCTAAAATTAGCTAAAATGCTAACAACAGCTAGCATGCTAATGCTAACTAGCATGCTAATGCTAGCTAACATGTTGGCATTACTATAAACCCATTCAGTACCAAAATATAGTCAAAAAGCTAAAATTAGCTAAAATGCTAACAACAGCTAGCATGCTAATGCTAACTATCATGCTAATGCTAGCTAACATGTTGGCATTACTATAATCCCATTCAGTACAAAAATATAGTCAAAAAGCTAAAATTAGCTAAAATGCTAACAACAGCTAGCATGATAATGCTACCTAGCATGCTAATGCTAGCTAACATGTTGTCATTAGTATTAGTAGGATTAGTATGAAAATATACTGGAAAAGCTGAAATCAACTAAAATGCATAGAAGTGCAATGTAGTACTGTGTATAACATAGAGATTTTGGTTCCAGCTTTCAAACAAGAAAAAAAAAATTTTTGCTGCCCCCGAGATTTGAACCCACTACCTCTTGCATTGTATTTCTGTTCCTTAACAATTACACTACAACATCAGTTATACAGCATTGAGTTTTAGGCCATATGATCTGTTGTCTCGTCTCCCAATTCAGCTTTCAGCAAAGAAAAATTATTTGCTGCTCGCTCCAGGATTTGAACCCAGTACCTCTAGGATACAAACCCTCTTCCTTAACCACTACACCATCACAGACATACATATAACATTGAGTTTTAGGCCATATGATCTGTTGTCTCCTCTCCATATTCAGAGTGTTAAACAGCTGCGAACGAACCTTTCCCATTCGAAAACTATAGCAGCTATCAGGAAAATTATTGGAGTGTTAGCGATATTTATCCTTTGTGTTCAATTATTTCAAAGCAAAACTCTCTATCTTATTCACAGATGAAATGGTACAGGCAGACAAGGTATCGGAAAAATTCTTGAAGTGTGAGCGAGATGTATCATTTCTCTTCGTTCATGCCAAAGCAGAAGTCTCTATCTTATTCACAGTCCGAGAGGGAACGAGAGAAAAATGACTAAGAACATCTCTCTGGCTGAGATAATCCTGACCAGCCACAATGATAAATTATAGGAGAAAAGCCCTAAAACTGGGTTCCACTTTGAGCGATCTAGAGCTCGCTGAGAGAAAACCGTGCGACATAGGGAAATTTTGAAATGATCCTGAGAATCACAAAGGGCGGCTCTATTTCATGACCGAAAATCATGTCACTAGTGCGAAATATGTGGCCGTGACGTCGAGTTAAATTTTGATGAGGACCTTCCAAAAGTTCATCACTCCACACTCTGCTTAACGAGCTGCTCCACTCTAAAAATGTCGATTTGGGGCAAACTTTGGGTCGAACAAAGTCAAATTGTGACAAAACCGTAACAGCTATCGACATGCGGTCTTCAATGCTGAACACAGCACGGACGTGGCTACAATCTGGATTTCGAATGGTGTTGCT
Source organism: Apricaphanius iberus (assembly GCA_028564705.1). Taxonomy (NCBI): domain Eukaryota; kingdom Metazoa; phylum Chordata; class Actinopteri; order Cyprinodontiformes; family Aphaniidae; genus Apricaphanius; species Apricaphanius iberus. The sequence goes on along the minus strand of JAPXFQ010000717.1, from coordinate 3,061,134 downwards.
AAGTTATTGTATGGCTACACAGTAAATCTTCAAAAATAGTGGATTTTTCATGATTTTGGGCCGTTTTTCCATTCATTTCCAATGGGTGTTTTTGGGGGTGGTTCTTCGCTAATTACGTCGCCATGGTAACTCCAATCGCCAATAAAAGTAATAGCACACCTCACACGATCGAGCCGGTCGTTCCCAGTACCTCTGGGATGCCAACCCTCTTCCTTAACCACTACGCCATCCGAACATACATATAACATCGACTTTTAGGCCATATGTCCTGTTGTCTCCTCTCCATGTTCAGAGTGTTAAACAGCTGCGAACGAACCTTTCCCATTCGAAAACTATAGCAGCTATCAGGAAAATTATTGGAGTGTTAGCGATATTTATCCTTTGTGTTCAATTATTTCAAAGCACAACTCTCTATCTTATTCACAGATGAAATGGTACAGGCAGACAGGGGGACTGAGAAAGACAGAGACATGGTCAGAAAGACAAAGACAGATGGACTGACACATGGACTTGTTTGTAGTACTTCTCTCTATAGTACTGCATAGCATAACCTGTGTTTAAGTGGGGTTTAATAGGCCTTCAATGTGTATATACTGTGGAATGAACTTTAGTGAACTCTGATCAAAGGTGCTCCGTTTCCCCAGCAACAAGTGTGAGTGAAAACTGCAGCAGGTGCAAACACTTAAGATGATTAAGAGCTTCAATTTTAAGAAAAAACTCCAAAAAGTGCGCCGAACAAATCGTTCCCATTCGAAAACCGTACAAGGTATCGGAAAAATTCTTGAAGTGTGAGCGAGATGTATCATTTGTCTTCGTTCATGCCAAAGCAGAAGTCTCTACCTTATTCACAGTCCGAGAGGGAACGAGAGAAAAATGACTAAGAACATCTCTCTGTTACACAAAGTCCTGAGGAGCCGCAATGATAAACTATAGGAGATAAGCCCTAAAACTGGGTTCCACTTTGAGCGATCTAGAGCTCGCTGAGAGAAAACCGTGCGACATAGGGAAATTTTGAAATGATCCTGAGAATCACAAAGGGCGGCTCTATTTCATGACCGAAAATCATGTCACTAGTGCGAAATATGTGGCCGTGACGTCGAGTTAAATTTTGATGAGGACCTTCCAAAAGTTCATCACTCCACACTCTGCTTAACGAGCTGCTCCACTCTAAAAATGTCGATTTGGGGCAAACTTTGGGTCGAACAAAGTCAAATTGTGACAAAACCGTAACAGCTATCGACATGCGGTCTTCAATGCTGAACACAGCACGGACGTGGCTACAATCTGGATTTCGAATGGTGTTGCTAAGTTATTGTATGGCTACACAGTAAATCTTCAAAAATAGTGGATTTTTCATGATTTTGGGCCGTTTTTCCATTCATTTCCAATGGGTGTTTTTGGGGGTGGTTCTTCGCTAATTACGTCGCCATGGTAACTCCAATCGCCAATAAAAGTAATAGCACACCTCACACGATCGAGCCGGTCGTTTTGATGTATATATTGTGGGGGTGCACGCTACGGTACGACCCGCATTAACGGTGAAAGAATAAAGAGTCCGTTTAGAAGTGAATAGTAATAAGGGACTGCCCATGCAATTGCATGGAGGCAGTGCAATACATTGCTTTGCAATGGATTTGCACTGCCTCCATGCATTGCATTGGGCCGTCCCTTAATTAAAAAAGATATCAACAGAAATGTCAGGATTTGTGAAACTATGTTAAATGTGCAAAATGTAAGAATTTTCATTTACTTACTAATGCTAGCAGTAAAATAGTCGGTTCTAAAATTATCTCATGCTACATTTTCAGTTACCATCAACTCAATATTTTTGTGAGATATATTTATCTACTTAGCGACTTATTGTGTATAACTCGTCTTCATTAATCATCATGTATGCTTAGGTTGATCAGTAACTGGCAGCTCTCCATAAAATTCCCAGAGCGGAAGGGGTGAGTGACTGAGCGTGGACTGCGTTGTTTTTCTTCATAGACTACAGTGTGCCAATTTAACCATAAGATACCACAAGATCACTATTATATCATGTACCTTTAATTTATATGCACTCAGGATTTGATCAAGACCCCTTTTACACGAATTACTGCATCAATACGGTGTAGCGTGGATTTGATCCGTCAATGATTCTGCTGAGGTGTAATTGAAGCTGAGGTTGCTTGGTTAGCAGCTTTTCAGCGTCATCTGCATTGCCGGGTTTGGTTTTTCTCATCTTCCTCTAGACTTTAGTCCATACAGACGTGGACAAAATTGTTGGTACCCTTCATTAAATCAAAGAAAAACTCATAATGGTCACAGAAATAACTTTAATCTGACAAAAGTAATAATAAATAAAAACTAGAAAATTTCAGGAAATTTAGAGAAGGGACGGCCACGGTGTGCATGCTAATGCTAACTAGCATGCTAATGCTAATGTTAGCTAACATGTTGGCATTACTATAAACCCATTCAGTACCAAAATATAGTCAAAAAGCTCAAATTAGCTAAAATGCTAACAACAGCTAGCATGCTAATGCTAACTAGCATGCTAATGCTAGCTAACATGTTGGCAATACTATAAACCCATTCAGTAAAAAAATATAGTCAAAAAGCTAAAATTAGCTAAAATGCTAACAACAGCTAGCATGCTAATGCTAACTAGCATGCTAATGCTAGCTAACATGTTGGCATTACTATAATCCCATTCAGTACAAAAATATAGTCAAAAAGCTAAAATTAGCTAAAATGCTAACAAGAGCTAGCATGCTAATGCTAACTAGCATGCTAATGCTAGCTAACATGTTGGCATTACTATAAACCCATTCAGTACCAAAATATAGTCAAAAAGCTAAAATTAGCTAAAATGCTAACAACAGCTAGCATGGTAATGCTAACTAGCATGCTAATGCTAGCTAACGTGTTGGCATTACTATTAATAGGATTAGTATGAAAATATACTGAAAAAGCTGAAATCAACTAAAATGCATACAAGTGCAATGTAGTACTGTGTATAACATAGGGATTTTGGTTCCAGCTTTCAAACAAGAAAAAAAAAAAATTTTGATCCCCCTGGGATTCGAACCCACTACCTCTTGCATTGTATTCCTGTTCCTGAACAGTTACACTACAACATCAGTTATACAGCATTGAGTTTTAGGCCATGTGATCTGTTGTCTCGTCTCCCAGTTCAGCTTTCAGCAAAGAAAAATTATTTGCTACTCACTCCTGGATTTGAACCCAGTATCTCTGGCATGCAAAACCCTCTTCCTTAACCATTAGGCCATCACAGACATACATACAGCATTGAGTTTTGGGCCATATGATCTGTTGTCTCGTCTCCCAGTTCAGCTTTCAGCAAAGAAAAATTACTTCCTGCTCACTCCTGGATTTGAACCCAGTACCTCCGGGATGCAAACCCTCTTCCTTAACCACTACACCATCCAAACATACATACAACATTGCGTTTTAGGCCATATGTTCTGTTGTCTCCTCTCCATGTTCAGAGTGTTAAACAGCTGCGAACGAACCTTTCCCATTCGAAAACTATAGCAGCTATCAGGAAAATTATTGGAGTGTTAGCGATATTTATCCTTTGTGTTCAATTATTTCAAAGCACAACTCTCTATCTTATTCACAGATGAAATGGTACAGGCAGACAGGGGGACTGAGAAAGACAGAGACATGGTCAGAAAGACAAAGACAGATGGACTGACACATGGACTTGTTTGTAGTACTTCTCTCTATAGTACTGCATAGCATAACCTGTGTTTAAGTGGGGTTTAATAGGCCTTCAATGTGTATATACTGTGGAATGAACTTTAGTGAACTCTGATCAAAGGTGCTCCATTTCCCCAGCAACAAGTGTGAGTGAAAATTGCAGCAGGTGCAAACACTTAAGATGATTAAGAGCTTAGATTTAGACTTTTTCATAAAAAAGTGCGCCGAACAAATCGTTCCCATTCGAAAACCGTACAAGGTATCAGAAAAATTCTTGAAGTGTGAGCGGGATTTATCATTTCTCTTCGTTCGTGCCAAAGCAGAAGTCTCTACCTTATTCACAGTCCGAGAGGGAACGAAAGAAAAATGACTAAGAACATCTCTCTGGCTGAGTTAATCCTGACCAGCCACAATGATAAATTATAGGAGAAAAGCCCTAAAACTGGGTTCCACTTTGAGCGATCTAGAGCTCGCTGAGAGAAAACCGTGCGACATAGGGAAATTTTGAAATGATCCTGAGAATCACAAAGGGCGGCTCTATTTCATGACCGAAAATCATGTCACTAGTGCGAAATATGTGGCCGTGACGTCGAGTTAAATTTTTATGAGGACCTTCCAAAAGTTCATCACTCCACACTCTGCTTAACGAGCTGCTCCACTCTAAAAATGTCGATTTGGGGCAAACTTTGGGTCGAACAAAGTCAAATTGTGACAAAACCGTAACAGCTATCGACATGCGGTCTTCAATGCTGAACACAGCACGGACGTGGCTACAATCTGGATTTCGAATGGTGTTGCTAGGTTATTGTATGGCTACACAGTAAATCTTCAAAAATAGTGGATTTTCATGATTTTTGACCGTTTTTCCATTCATTTCCAATGGGTGTTTTTGGGCGTGGTTTTTCGCTAATTACGTCGCCATGGTAACTCCAATCGCTTATAAAAGTAATAGCACACCTCACACGATCGAGCCGGTCGTTTTGATGTATATATTGTGGGGGTGCACGCTACGGTACGACCCGCATTAACGGTGAAAGAATAAAGAGTCCGTTTAGAAGTGAATAGTAATAAGGGACTGCCCATGCAATTGCATGGAGGCAGTGCAATACATTGCTTTGCAATGGATTTGCACTGCCTCCATGCATTGCATTGGGCCGTCCCTTAATTATATAAATGTTGACCAATGAAAGTCAGACATTGCTTTTCATCCATGCTTCAACAGAATTATTTAAAAAATAAATGCATGAAACAGGCCTGGACAAAAATGATGGTACCCCTAGAAAAGAATGAAAATAATGTGACCAAAGGGACATGTTAATCCAAGGTATGTCCACTAATCAGCATCCTAGGTGTCTACAATCCTGTAATCACTCAGTGGGCCTATATATAGGACTCCAGGTAGTCACTGTGTTGTTTGGTGACGTGGTGTGTACCACACTCAATATAAACCAGAGGAAGCAAAGGAAAGAGTTGTCTCAGGAGATGAGAAAGAAAATCATAGACAAGCATGTTAACTGTAAAGGCTATAAGACCATCTCCAAGCAGCTAGATGTTTCTGTGACTACAGCTGCACATGTCATTCAGTAATGTACGATCCATGGGACTGTAGCCAACCTCCCTGGACGTGGCTGCAGGAGGAAAATTGATGACAGATCAAATAGACGGATAATCCAAATGGTAACAAAAGAGCCTAGAAAGACTTCAAAATAGATCCAAGCTGAACTTTATGCTCAAGGAACATCAGTGTCAGATCGGAACATCCTTCGCTGTTTGAGCCAGAGGACAAATCATTAAAAAAAACAGACTGGAGTATGCCAAACTACATGCTGACGAGCCACAAAGCTTCTGGGAGAATGTCCTGTGGACAGATGAGACAAAAATGTAACTTTTTGCCAAGGCACATCAGCTCTATGTTCACAGACGGAAAAATGAAGCATATCTAGAAAAGAACACGGTCCCTACTGTGAAACATGGGGGAGGCTCGGTTATGTTCTGGGGCTGATTTGCTGCATCTGACACAGGGTGTCTTGAATCTGTGCAGGGTACAATGAAATCTCAAGACTATCAGGGGATTCTAGAGAGAAATGTGCTGGCCAGTGTCAGAAAGCATGGTCTCAGTCGCAGGTCACGGGTCTTACAACAGGAAAATGACCCAAAACACACAGCTAAAAACACCCAAGAAGGGCTAAGAGGAAAACACTGGCCTTCTATGAGCCCTGATCTCAATCCTATTGAGCATCTTTGGAAGGAGCTGAAACGTGCTGTCTGGAAAAGGCGCCCTTCAAACCGGAAACAACTAGAACAGTTTGCTCATGAGGAGTGGGCCAAAATACCTGCTGAGAGGTGCAGAAGTCTCATTGACAGTTACAGGAATCATTTGATTGCAGTGATTGCCTCAAAAGGTTGTGCAACCAAATATTAAGTTGTGGGTACCATCATTTTTGTCCAGGCCTGTTTCATGCATTTATTTTTTAAATAATTCCGTTGAAGCATGGATGAAAAGCAATGTCTGACTTTCATTGGTCAACATTTATATAATTTTTATTTATTATTACTTTTGTCAGATTAAAGTTATTTCTGTGACCATTATGAGTTTTTCTTTGATTTAATGAAGGGTACCAACAATTTTGTCCACGTCTGTAGATTCTCTATAGGGTTCAGATCAGTTTAGTTTGTTTTTCAGAACCAACTTTAGGTACCTTTAGCAGTGTGGACAGTTGCCAAGTCCTGCTGGAAAACAAAATTAACATCTCTATAAAGGTTTCTGGCAGAAATTGTCTTTGAAATCAAGTAAATGGAAACTTATCCATTGTAGTAATTTTGATAGGGCAACGTTTCCCCCCTGCTCGAAGCAGTTAAAAGTGAAAAAAGGAAAAACAGCATTATTTAATGGTATAGGAATATGTTACCCCCCCGCCCCCACACACACACACAAATACTGTCCTTGTTTTTTACCAACTGCTCATGAAAAATAAATATGAACTCAAATCTGTGCTTTCCTCTCAGCAAAGGTTTAACATATCTATCAGTTGCAAGCCATACCTCATTGCAGTGAGCAGTCTGTCATTTATCAACCCTTGATATGTTTAACCTCCCGCAAACTTGGTTGTGCATAATGACTGATTCCTCCCCAGTTATAAAAACGCTGTTCCGTCCCTATTGTTTGTCCCTAATGTGTTTATTTAAACCGAATTCGCACTTCAAGCTGCAGAGCTGTTGGTCACCGGCCATGGCACTGGCTCGGATCCCGGAGTTGTTGCTCACTTCTCATCATTGAGCATTGATAGGAGGAGGACAGTCTGGCTATTCCCACCCTGTCTCTGGACACTGTTACTTTAAGATCATATACACTCCATCCTTAGTCATAGCAGCTTTCTCCTAAGGCATTGTCCATTTTTCACATGAAGGAGGGATGCAGTAAGTAAGGAGAGGTGTATTCTCCATCTCAAATGTTCTCTTCGGTCAGATACGGAGTGGAAAAAAAACACCAACAACCATGTATAAAAAACCCCAGAAACCTTCCATGTTTTATGTTGAAAGTCCTTCCTTCTATTCCTGGTTCAGGGTCATGCAAGAAGAAGGTTCTGTTAACTTGTTCTGTCCACCAGCAGCTGCTGCTCTCTCTTGCAGGCTCTGGGAGAGGAAAAAAAGGCAAGTAGAGAAAAATAAGCAACCTCAAAGGTCCATCTTCTGAGGCTCCGGCACATTGTGTCAGACTGCGCTTCACCCAAAAAACTGAGTTCTCCTTTAAGCGGCCATTGATTCTGCCCAAAATTTGGACCCTGGAGAGAAAACAAAAGCCTCTCAGGCCAGTCAGTCCTGCTCATCGAAGGTCATGTTGGGCGCTGGTCATGATCAGCATTTTAAATATTTTATCATGGCCAGAACCTAATACACAAGCCCGTTTGGGCAGCTCCATCCTCCCAAATTATTTCTGCCTGAGCATTTTATGTCCATGTTATGTCTTCCCACAACGTTAAAACGATTCTTGTTTTAGAGAGGGAATTAGGTAAAAAGCCTCCTCACTGACTTCTAATAAAATCTTATTATACCATATTCCCCAGATGTCTTTGCTAATAATTACTTAATCGATCAATAGAAATAACCTTGAAATAAGTTCAGAAGTGGAGTATTAGAAGTTCAGAAAACCCAGCAGACCAACAACAGTAAATGACATGGAACCCTACATCATCACTGGCTGTAGAAACTTCAAGCTACATAGATTTTGTGCTTCTTCACTCTTTCTACGAATGAAATGCTAACTTTTATCTGAAAAGAGGATTTGGACTGTTGAGTAACAATCCAGTCCTTTATCTCCTTAGGCCAGATGACACGGCTCTGATAATGTCTCTTGTTCAGGGATGATTTGATTTGAGGAATGTCACATTTGTAGCCTATGTGTTAGGATTTGCCTGTGCATAGTTGCTTTTGACGCTTTGTCTCCGGTCTCAGTCTATTCCTTATGAAGCTCCCCCAAAACCTTGAAGGGATTTTACAATCCTCCCAACGTAGAGATTAATTCTTTGTGAACCTTCTTGTCAATAACAATTTTTCCTTCCTCGTAACGGTCTATGAATATTCTTAGATACAACATCTGTGAACAATAATCCAAATTCTTTAGTAATGACCTTGTGTGGCTTTCCTTGTGGAGGGTGTTAATGACTCTCTTCTGGACATCTGGTAAATCAGCAGTCTTCCCGAAAATTGTGTCCTACTGACCCAGACTGAGAGACCAATAGGAGGCTCAGGTAACCTTTGCCCATTGAGTTAATTAGCTGATTAAAGTGTGACATCTTGAGTTTTCAATATTTAACTTTTTCAAACTATTCTAATCTTTTAGGACAATGAATCTTAGGTTATAATTTTCTGTAAAGAATAATAATAAAAATGATGAGAAATAAAGGCTATACATACTTAACTCTTGTTGTAAGTAAACTATTTAGTACAGTATCTTGCCAACACAGTGAGATGTTCTTCAGGCAGCAAAGCTGATTACGACAGGGTCTAACTATAGACTTAATGTTGTCATTGCATATGCTGCTGCATGAGTAAGCAAACATGTATTAACTGAAGGGGTTCTTAGTGGACTTTTTTAAGGCAATGCACTTAAAGTAGACATCTAACAGTGAAGAAAAAAGGTTAAAAAAAGAACTACTGACAACCAGACCTACAACTAAAAACCAAAAGACAAGAAGCTTCTAAAGGAAAATGGCTGACGCTTAGAGGCTCTCAATATTGCTACTTCAGAAATTAATAATCTGTTCAAGTTACATTTTGAGTGTACCATATTTTAGTAACATTGGGTTTTTATTTTATTCAATAACCCTGGAAATCTAATCAAGATCTGTCTTTTTAATAAATATTGTCATATTTAACGCATTTAAAAAAAATCAGTAGCTAAATTTACAAGACAAACATAATATAGATTAATTACACACAAACTGCTCATTTTAAGCCTTTATTTCTGTTTATTTGGATAATTTTCAGCAAAAGAAAACACATTTAAGTTTACAATATTACATCATACCAACTAAAAAGTATTTTATACAGAAATGTGGTCTTAATAAAAAGTCTGTTTAATATCAACGAAAGGTTGTTATTTTCAAAAGGTTCTTTAAAAAGGTATTCTTCGTGTGACGTCATCCTTTTATCTTATCGTATTCTTTGAGTTGTACAACACTTTGGTCAACTGTTGTTTTTGTGAGTGGTTTATAAATAACCTGACTGGGTTTGACTTAAATAGTACATGTGTATTGGGATCAAGTGTGTGGAACTGTGTGAGTATTAAAGACTATTTGCATCCGATGCTGATTTGGATAGCTCGTCAACTGAGTCTTCCTCGGTCAGAAGGAATAAGCAACTTCGATGGTGCAGTTTAGAATATTTATTGAGAAGGGATCAGGTACATGAAGATGATGAGGTTGACACCAGGTGTGTATAATATGTGCTGGTATATCTCTGTGTGTGTGTGGGTGTGTGGTTATCTGAAATAGAAACAATAAATGTATATTAATAAACATTTAGGCAGGCTATTATAAACAGATGTAAACGTGACCTGCAGTACCACCGAGTCCACTAGAGGGAGCTCCAACACCTCAAATAACAAGAGTAAATGCTGCAAATCCCTAAATGGTGAAAAGTGCCCCAAAAAGGCGAAATATACATCATATATAATATTTGCAGGTATTTACATGGCAGCAACTAACATATAGACAGTGGATAGCTACTTTCGGAGCGCATGTAGAGCACCGAAGCGGGCCGCAGTAGTAGCAGTAAGAAACAAACATGAGTATCGCAACTTTGCCACAGCTGGGCTTATAACTCTCAAATAAACACATATTCATGCAAAGGGCTAAACTTACATCTTAAGGATGCACACGGCACTCGTACACACAGTATTTGAGCAGGATGGAAAACGGATGGCCATTCTCTGCTCCGTGGATGCTGCTCTCATAATACCGGACAGCACCAAAAGAAAAACAACTCGCACCACTACAAACAAGCAGAACTACAAGCTAACGCATGCATTATGGGTAATGTAGTCATGTCAGGCTACAGACATTTAACAGCCGCCCCTGTATTTGCATGCAAATACACTCATTCAAAAGTCAACTAGTTGTAGGAAGTGCCACTTGAATCGTCGGGCACTTCAGGGAGTTCCACCAGTTTGGTTACCGGACGAATGTAGATACTGTCCTTCACCTTCACCTCTGCAGCTCGGACAACACCATCTGTCCCTGGGAAAACTTTGGTGATGGTCCCAACCGGCCACAGTCCTCTGGGAAGGTTGGAGTCTACGATCATCACAACTTGTCCCACAGCGGCATTATCTGTGGATTTCCTCCATTTATGTCTCAGCTGGAGCCCTGGGAGATAGTTCTGGACAAAGCGTTTCCAGAAATGATCACTGATCACCTGACTGTGTCTCCATCTTCTGTTGGACAGGGCATCGTGAGGGCCGTATACTGCTTGTGGTAATGCAGCGTCGCGCCGTCCCATTAGCAGCATGTTTGGTGTGATGGGGTCGAGGTCGGCGACATCAGAGGAGGCGTATCCGAGAGGTTTAGAGTTAAGGAGGCCTTCAACCTCTATGAGAGCTGTTAGGAGCACTTCCTCTGCCACAACTTGATCCTTCAGGATGACTTGCAAGGCTGACTTAACAGATCTGATTTCCCTCTCCCAGGCTCCCCCGAAATGAGGAGAGTACGGTGGATTGAAGTGGAAGCTGATGGTGTGCTTCGCCAGTTGCTGCTGCAGCTCTGGGGCCATGCTCTCAAAGGCACTTTGTAGTTCTTTATGGCCGCCCCTGAAATTGGCGTAATGACATCAAGAAAGAGTCCGTATCAAGGCTAGGGAGGAGATCTAGGTGGACGCATCTAGTAGTGAGGCATTTATAGATGATTCCCCAGCGTTTCTCTCTCCTACGGCCAATCTTAATTAGGTATGGTCCGAAACAGTCTACGCCTGTAGACCAGAATGGAGGTTTGTAGAGTCTCAGCCGAGATGAGGGAAGGTCAGCCATCTTTGGTGTGGAGGGTGAGGCACGCCATCTCCTGCAGTCCACACACCAGTACTGGTGTTTCTTAATGGCCTGGCGACCTCTGAGGATCCAGTAGGTGCGGCGCAACTCTGCATAAAGTCTCTCTGCACCAGGGTGGAGCAGTTGAACATCATAGTGCTTTATGATGAGCTGAGTCAGCGGGTGATCAGGTGACAACACAATTGGGTGGATGCTGTCAGGGTCTACGTCTGTAGCTAGACGCAGGCGGCCTCCCACTCTGACCAGTCCACTGAGGCTGTCATATTCAGAAGACAGGGCACTGATACGACTACTCGGTCGAACAGGGTTATCTGTTTGGAGGGCTTGGACCTCCTCTGGGAAGCTGTCCTTCTGTGCAGATTGAAGCAGTTGGGTCTCTGCCTCCAGGCGCTCACCTGCAGTGTAGGAGGTGGTAGCCGCCCCATGCACGGATTTGTGAGTGGCCAGGATCAGATCATCTAAAGATGTGTACTGTGCTATATCCGGCAGGGTTGGTGATAGAGTTGTGAAGCCACAGAAGGCGGCCTTTCGGATTTCTTCACTGCCACATTCTGGGAACTCTGTCGGGGGCTTCGGCCAGGTGTCAGGAGTCTGTGTGAGGAAGTGTGGGCCCTGTGACCAGCGGCTGGAGACTGTGAGCTCTGAAAGTGGTTTCCCTCTCGTGATGTCATCGGCCGGATTATCATCAGAGTTCACGTACCCCCACTGTTCCATGGAGGTCAACTCATGTATCTCACAGATTCGAGTCCCCACAAAAACTTTGTATCTGCAGGAGCTGGACTGGATCCACTGAAGCACTGTCATCGAATCTGTCCACAGATAGACTGAGTGAAGGGGTAGCGAAAGCTCAGTTTGGAGTACCTTGGCCAGTTGGGCTCCAGTGAGCGCAGCACACAGCTCCAGTCGGGGTATCGACACCTGCTTGCGGGGAGCTACTCTGGAGCGTGCCATGATGAAGGAAGTGGAGATGTGAGTCTGTGAATCCAAGACTCTGAGGTAGGCCACGGCTCCATAGGCCTTCTCTGAGGCGTCACAGAAGATGTGAGCCTCATATGTAGCACTGTTGCTGTTGTGAGGAGGAACATAGCTGCGGGGGATGATAATATGCTGGAGATAAGACAATTTCTTTTCCCATTCGAGCCAGGACTGAAGCAGGTTTCCTTCTATGGGTTCATCCCAGCCTCTCTCTGTGCTCCACAGGGCCTGCACAATGAGCTTTGCTCTTGTAGCGTAGGGGCAGATATAACCCAATGGGTCATACTGACTGGCCAGTACTTTGTAGACGTTACGCAGTGTCACTGTTGTGTAGGCTACAGGGCGATGCTTGTATCCCAGAATGTCGGTTGGGCAGTGCCAGCTGAGACCCAGTGTTGATTCCTGTGGATCAAGGCTTTTGAAGTTCAGCCACAGTTCACAGCTCTCTGATCTGGCTACGCTGGGCAGGTGGGCGACTACCTCAGGGATGTTGCTAGCCCACTGGCGTATCTCAAATCCACCTTGGATAAGCAACTCTCTCATTCTGTCGATGAGCAACTTGGCCTCTTGTGGGTCAGAAAGGGACTGCAGGCAGTTGTCCACGTAGAAGGCGGTATGGACAGAGTCGTAGACGTCGTTATGGGTGTCTCTATGCTCCCTCACGTGGCTCTGAAGGGCAAAGGTGGCACAGCAGGGGCTACACGTTGTCCCGAAGGGCAGGACTCTCCACTCGTATACATCTGGGGGCCTATCTGTTTCACAGTCTCTCCATAAAAACCGCAGCAGGGGGCAGTCTTCAGGGAGAAGGCGGATCTGGTGAAACATGGCTTTTATGTCTCCGCTCACTGCCACAGGATACTGGCGAAAAACGCAGGAGTACACCCAACAATGTAGGGCCCAAGGGAGGTCCTGGGAGGAGGTAGTGGTTGAGGACAGTCCCCTGGAACTCAAAGGAGCAGTTAAAGACCACTCGAGATTTGTTATTGTGATGCACAATGTGGTGTGGTACAAACCAAGATTCAGCAGAGCTCTGGATCTCTTCGGGAGTCAGCTTCACAACGTAACCAGAATTTACCAACCTCTTAATCTCCTGGTTGTATGTGAGAGCCAAGTCAGGATTCCTAGCTAGCTTACGCTCAGTGGATCTCAGAAGGCCCTTAACTACTTCAGAGGAGACATGCATCTGTGGGAAATCCTTCTTTCTGAGCAGGGGAGTGGCATATCGCTCTACACCATCCACAGGTACTCTGGTGGTGTTGGCCTCTAACATGGCTATGGCCTCTCTGTCCTCCTTTGAGCGTGTGACCTCCTTCTCAGGTCGGTGGAGGGGAGCGTCTAGTTGCCACATACGCTGTACATCCTGTTGAAGGGCGATAGCAGGAGAAAGGCATGATATGTTAAGGCAGTGCGCCTCCCCCTGCTGTGTGGGCATACTGCAGCTTGGACCCTGGATGGCCCACCCGAGCTTGGTGCAGACGGCGACAGGTCCTCGAGCTGGGCCGCGGAGGACAGAACGGACAGGAGTTATGAGGTGAGCATTATCAGAGCCAATTAACACAAGTGGCTGTATTTGATTGAATCCTTCAAGCGGCACCCGCTGTAGGTGATGATACTTCTCCTTTAAGAGCTCCATGGGACATGACTGTTCAGCTAGACTGAGCTGTTGGGCAGTGAAGGCACGTGTTATCTTGAACCGTATTTTCGGATTGGCCTTTGGGGACACCTGGAAAGAGACATAGCCTCCTTTTATCTGGATCACATCTTGACGGATAGTGCGCAGAGACAGAGTTTCCTCCTCCTGGTTTAAGCCTAACGACTTGACAGCAGCAGGGAGTATAATGGTTTTCTCTGAGCCATCATCAAGGAGAGCATATGTGTCCAGAGATTTCCTTTGATGGCGTAACTGGATAGGCACAACCTTAAGCATTACACGGCCAGAGTGACCGAGAGGATCCAAAAACACTCTGCTGGTGCTCACTGTTAGGATATTCGGGTCCCTTCTCTTAGCTTCAGCCAGGTCATGAAGCACTAATAAGTGCTGTTCTCCACATGTGCTGCATGGCTTCTTGAGAGTGCACTGCTCGGGGGCGTGTTTACGGGCACAGCGCCAACATTTGGATTTTTCTTTTATCCAAGAGACTACAGCTTTGAGGTCTAGCTTCTTAAAGTCTACACAGCTACTGAGGTAGTGTTCTGTCCCTTCACAGTATGGGCAAAATGGCTTAAATGGCTGCTTCTTCTTAGGGGGGGGAGAAGGCTTACCTATGTGTGCCTTAATGTCCACCTTTGGCTGTGTTTGAATGGGATCTGAGCCATAATAGATGGATGTAGACCTACTCTGCGTCTTGGACACTGCAGAGGCTCTGGGGTTGCCCCTTTCTGGGCGTGATCTGTCTGACGTCTGTGGCTGAGTGACTTGCCGTGATAGCTGTAAAACTTGGGACTTGCGCTCGAGCCACCCGGATAGGTCGTACATGTTGTATGTGCAACTGCTGCCAGTGCGTATGATACCACGTGTGATGCAGTACTCAATGAAACTGTCTCTGTAGGAAGGAGGAAGTTTAGCGAGTAACCTGTCTACATGTGAACCACACTGAAGCTCACTAGCTGCTATATCGTCCATAGTACTGAGGAGGCCCACTAGGCTGGATACCGCCAGGGAGAAATCCTCAAAGGCTTGAGGGTCACCTGCTTTAATAGGAGAGCAGTTAAGTATAGCACTCAGTTCACTCTGTACTAACTGCCTGGGCTGCCCATACCTCTGCTCCAAAGCTCTCATTGCACTAGTAAAGGGAGTGCGGTCATGAATATAGCGCCTGACCACTTGTAACGCACATGGATGCTCTACATGATCTAGCAGGATGTGATATTTATACTCCTCTGTGAGATGAGCATGCGGCCCAAGTAGGCTGTCTAGTCCTTTCTTCAGTAATGCAAAATCACTCTCTCTGCCCGATTTGAATGTCACCAGTCTAGGCTTTGGGATGCCATATGATGATGCTACAATCATCTCCATCAGGTTTGGCTGGGGAACTTCTGCTGCAGGAGGTACAGCGGCTTGCGTAGTAAATGCAGCAGGCAGTGGGGGGTAGGCAGAAGCTGATGGATAAGCAGCTGAGTAGTAGCTAGCAGAATCAGGAGGTGGAGCTGCATAAAGCTGACTGTAGGTCTGCGGCACTGATATCCCCGGTGGTGGCTGATACATTGATGCTGCTGAGGCTGCCGAGAAGACCTGGGATTGTGCAGAGAGTACCTGGTTGGAGCTGCTTTGAGGCTGCGGGTGTTGGTACCTCTGACTGTGTAAGGGCTCAGACTGATGCGGATCGGGCTTCCCGAACTGTACTGATCGGGCTACTTGATTGACAGGTTGGAAAGCAGGTTGAATCACATGGGTCGTTCCGGGGGCCGGAGCAGGTAACAGTGCCGACTGGATACCTGGATGGACTGCAGGGATTCTCAGCTGGGGCGCAGGCTGTGGCGCTGAATGTAGAATAGGATTTGCATTTTCCAGTGGTGATGATGCATCAAGTTCTACTGGCCTTAACAGGTTTACAGGTGTTCTGATGTCCTGCCTCGCTGCTGGTGGCGGGATGTGTAACTGATCCGTAGTATGGATGCTGCGCATGCCTACATTTTCTGGCTGTGATGTTTGGAGTAGAGCAGGAAGGGATGCAGCTCTATATTCCTGTGGAACATCAATAAAAGGAGGGAGAGGACTGTAGGGCTTGCATGCTCGTTCCAGTTGCTCCACACGCTTGTTTAGTGCACCACTAGTCTCCTTCATAGTGATTTGCATCTCGTTCATCGTTTTCAGTACACTGCCCCAAGCTGCCTCCATACTTTTCCATCTTTTCCTTTCCTTCTTCTCCTCCTTATCAGATTCCTCTGAACTGCTACTGCTTGAAGACTCTGTTGCCTCTGGATCAGGTAGGTCATGCTCATACTCCGCCAGATGTCCTGGAAGCTTCCTGCTCCTGTTTGGACGGGGACTATGCTTTGGACTTTTCTCATGAGGAACGTTATCTTGTGATGTTGCCATCTTGTTGACTCAGCCAATAAACATCCGGCTCGAAGGACCATTTATTAAAGACTATTTGCATCCGATGCTGATTTGGATTGCTCGTCAACTGAGTCTTCCTCGGTCAGAAGGAATAAGCAACTTCGATGGTGCAGTTTAGAATATTTATTGAGAAGGGATCAGGTACATGAAGATGATGAGGTTGACACCAGGTGTGTATAATATGTGCTGGTATATCTCTGTGTGTGTGTGGGTGTGTGGTTATCTGAAATAGAAACAATAAATGTATATCAATAAACATGTAGGCAGGCTATTATAAACAGATGTAAACGTGACCTGCAGTACCACCGAGTCCACTAGAGGGAGCTCCAACACTACAAATAACAAGAGTAAATGCTGCAAATCCCTAAATGGTGAAAAGTGCCCCAAAAAGGCGAAATATACATCCTATATAATATTTGCAGGTATTTACATGGCAGCAACTAACATATAGACAGTGGATAGCTACTTTCGGAGCGCATGTAGAGCACCGAAGCGGGCCGCAGTAGTAGCAGTAAGAAACAAACACGAGTATCGCAACTTTGCCACAGCTGGGCTTATAACTCTCAAATAAACACATATTCATGCAAAGGGCTAAACTTACATCTTAAGGACGCACACGGCACTCGTACACACAGTATTTGAGCAGGATGGAAAACGGATGGCCATTCTCTGCTCCGTGGATGCTGCTCTCATAATACCGGACAGCACCAAAAGAAAAACAACTCGCACCACTACAAACAAGCAGAACTACAAGCTAACGCATGCATTATGGGTAATGTAGTCATGTCAGGCTACAGACTTTTAACAGTGAGAATGGGTAGGCTTTTTTGCCATGGTGTCACCATCTCTTTGATAAAAATATATGATCAGTTTACCATCTGGGATTGAAAATGTTTTTATTTATGAGTTTTCATTTCCAGATAATTATAGTGGTCGGATAAATATTTTTCAAATGAATTCATTAACACAGATGGAGCATTTTTATATAGTATTGAATGAGATAAAGTAATGTTGGTCTTTTTATCAATCTTTATTTAACCAGGAAAAAAAAAATCCTACTGAGAGTAAAAACATCTTATTCAAGGTTCATTCCTGTGTTATTTGCAAAGCAGCTGTGCAAATGATGCAGTGCTTTTTGCTCATGTGGGATCTCCAGGATGCATGAGAACTCAACCACTCCCTGTGATGGAGTACTCAACATATCCAAAAATATGTGGCAGCTGGCTTATATATTGCTCAGTTTTGAATTCCACAATGTTGAATGCAAGGAAGGTGATGCTGGAGTATTATTTACCCCTGGCAGAAGATTTTCATTTGCTACTGAAACATAAGGCGCAGAAATCAAAACATTTACATGCACATCTAAACCAATCTTTGCTAATAATCTGACTAATAGATTAACTAGAAAGGGTGTACGTCCCTGGGAAAATCATATTATTGAATTAAGTGCGTTTGACTCTGCAATGCTATGTGGCGACATGCGCCCCTTTCTCGCTGGCATTCATCTGGTTGGACTTGAGTCACATAGATAATTAAAAAAAACCAGCAGCAGTGAAGCAGACGGAGTTAAAGCAGGTTGTGTACAATAAGCGAAGAAATGGACAACAACATGTACGTGATTATTACATTTTATTAATTGGGCCCCAGGAAGGTTTACCACTACAGGGGACACTAATGAGGATCCACGAGAATCATAACTCACTGCGCTCTCAGCGCGTCTTCAGCAGGTGGAGACGCTCTGAGAGCGCAGTGAGTTATAATGCGTTTTTGGGAGAAAAACAGATAAATATTTACATAACTGTCAGGTTTATGGCCATAAGAGTGTTAATCACTATTAGGTCATATTGTGTGTGAGCAACATTTTTCATTTGTCAATAATAAACTTGGGCTGAATGTGGTCACGAAGTGCTACAAAGAGACACAAAACATGCATCAGTCCTGGGCTGTACACTGCCCCCTCCTGGCTAGCAGGGGCGCCGGAGGAGGATCTGGTTGTAATAATGCGATCCTTCCACGCGCTACGTCCAGCCGGGGAAACCCGGCCACATTGGATGGAAAAAATGGCCTGTTCACTCCTCAGGCAAGAAGGAAGCTTGAGTTCAGTGCAGGGCCCTCACGCGGTTGGCAGAGGATGAGCAATTCCCAGTACTGTACTTAGATAGGAAGACTGGGTGATAAAAATGGGGGGAAAAAACGTGGTTTTAAAAAAATAGATGCTAAAATTGGCTGGCGCAAACATTTTTATTCTTGGTAAATCACACTGCGCCTGGAACGCCTACTTATTTGCCTGTTGTCCTTCCAAATATTTTGTCTTCTTACAGAAACGCCCATATTGCATATTCAGATAAGGGGATCGCGCTAAATGGATTCCATGCATCTTGCTCTGGGTTTAACAGGTGCAGTGCTCTGTGTCATGTTAGTAAATCAGGTACGGCATGTTTTTGTGACACTGTGCTGTTCGCGCCGGTTTTAACAAGCACAAACTGTTGATAAATCCGGCACTAAGTGTATCCATGTGTTTGAAAAGTCAAACTTCAGTCGAATTAATGGTGCTTACACACCGAACGTGATAGACGCGTCCAGAGAGTCCGATTTACATTTAAAGTCAATGGAGGAGCACGATGAAGCGCAACTTGGGATCCTGTGACACGTCAGAAGCAGATTTGCATCACGAAAAAGCTTTTCTGCCTGATTTTCGCGACCAAGTAGTGTGGCTGATGCGTTTCAGGCGCGAACGAAAATACGAGCTGCATTTTATATCTGCCACAGAAGTTGGAGAAATCTCAACTACAGCTTCAATTCGCGCCGCCACACCAATCAGGTGACGGGTGTCAGGGATGGTGTGACTTAGTGAATGGAGTCACAGCATCAGCAGGACATGTAAACTGATAAACACCATGGCTAAGCACTCCGAGCTACATGGCACCAGCTGTTTTCTATACAGAGACCAGAATAAAAAAAATAAACAGCATAAAGAGGTTTATTTAGACAAGATGCTGTTAAGACGTTTATGCCCACATATAAACTTACTAACAGCAGTAAGATGGACAGCCGCTCAGCTTATAGTTGGTGTGTCGGCGGGTAAAGTTTGGACCTTTGCGGCACAAAGTGGGAGAGGAGCCGGGGTGTATATGGAGCCCTCCACCTGAGCTCTACCGGTAGATTGGAGACCAAAGTGCACCCGGAAGCTGCACTCACACATGCTGGGCTCTATGGAGATGGGGCTCCACTCTGGAGGTTCTGGATCCTTCCGCTGCTGCTCGACAGGGTCTAACCCTGCAGGAGCAGTCCCGACATTTAACATGGTCAGCTAATAGAGCAGCGTCCGCTGGGAGCTCCCGGAGGGTCGGGAGAAGCAGGGAGGGAGGAGAAGGAGGCCAGCGGCGCGGTCCCAGTCAGGATCGTTCCACATTTCCGCTTCACACGTGTGAAAATGGCATATGTTAAAGCGCAACCAGTTCGCTTTGGACGCGCTTCAAGGTGCGAATGTGCAAGCGACCAGCTAGGGGCGTGTCACGCTTTTGGGTCGCATCTATCATCTCTAATCCAGCTTTCTCTTACCACATGTAAACACACTGAGTGTGACAGATAGATTAGAAGGAAAACATTTCCATTAGTAAAGTGAAACTCATTAAGTGTGCTGATCTCTAATTACATTACAAATAATGTAAATTCTGCCTTCGCTGTATCATTTTCTTACATACTAAAAAAAACAATTATTCACGGTTGGAAGACATCAAATAATCCTTTGAATCCTGTTATATAATTCTTAAAGAAAAAAAGTTTTATCTAATTCCGACTTCCAAGTCATTAGAGCTGATTGCAGCACATAGAGTATTTTTATTGGTTGTGACAATAAGCCAGTGCATCTTAGCAACATGTGACCACACCCAGCATTCCCACCCTTCTTGCGACTCTTAAAAAAAAACTAAAAAACTATCGAGCCTCTTTAGCTGGTGTTTTCATAGACTTTTACACTGATGTGAAAGCATTTTTCTGTCTTGTAGTTCTCATTGAGCAGGTCATTACTCATGGGCCCCTATTCCAAAGCCATCACAGTCATCACGCATCAGTCCCTCTCAGCTGTAGTAAGAGCGAGAGATGCTCCCCACATTTGGTCAATTATGCAAACTTAGTGATTACTTCAATAATAGACTTTTAAGAACACTAATAGCTACTTTCCTTACTGAGGAGTTGGCCACAGTGCCTCCTTGGTCAGAGTGTTTGTAGTAATTCTGTGTTTCTCAGAAGGACTACTGAACCTGTAGGGACAGCATTTAGGAGAAGAGGAGAGAGTTGTTTATTACGTTATATTACAGTTTGGTTCTTAAAAACACTAATTGTTTTTAGGGCAATGGCTGGTGAAACCCTCTTGATTTATCCAGAGGTGGAGAAAATCTAAGTCTTTAACACAGACACTAATGCAGCGTTGATCACTCGGGCACAAGAGGGAGGAAAAGAGGCTGAGGGTAGAAGCATGCCATGGGTGGAAAATAAGTGGCATCCCGCAGAGCTTTCTAATTCCTTCAGGAGATTGACACCTGAATGTGCTTTCAAGCAGCAAACCGCTGGGTGGCAACGCCCCGCCACCCCCGCCTCCAGCTTTCTCCCATTTCTCTCTCTCTCCAAAGCTTCTATTTTCCACTCCGAGGGCCCCTGCTCTCTTTGCCATCTGACACCGCATAATGTATACGTCCTAACGAGACATTTTAGCAAAAAATAATTCTCGCTTTATTATGTTTATTTGTTAAGCAGGACCGGCGTACATTTGCTCGGAAATAAATTGCCGGCCCATTAAAAAAAAAGGAGAAACTTGCAAAGCGACTCGGGGAAATCACGTTCCAGTTAATGGCATGTCGTTAATTATTCAGTTTGCCCCATAAAGTATTCAGGCCTCTGATTTTTAGCACATTATGTTTATTAGATCATGATGTGATTATGGTAATTACAGGCCAAGCGCTGTGTGCTTCTAATGCACTTTTGATGTCTTTTTAAGGAGGATGGTGCAGACAGAAGTGTCAGGATTTGGAAAGGAGCAGCGGATCACTGGTATTTATTCAAGAAAAAATCTCGACAAGCCGATTTGCATTAAAGTTGACTGGAGCCACACTCCACTTTGAGCTGGTATGTGATGCCTTCCATCCCAGTCTTTACCTGTCATCCTGTTTGTGTTGTTTCATCCTCTTTCCTCTCCTGTAATATATTCAATCACTGTTGCTGTGTACTTCTGTGGTTTTTTCCACTTTGTCCTCAGTGAGACGGTGGGTGGGTGGGTGGGGGTGGCTACAGGGGGACAGAAGAGCTTCACAGCAGGGCCTCCATTCCATTTGTCAACATCGGGATTTAAAATGCGACGTCTTAAAAGCCAACTCAGAGACCTCCGCTCTTTTTGCGAACAAAAGCTGGAGCAGCAGAAATGTGAAATCCTACTTTTTCTTCTCACGCTGAGCTCACCTTTTCACCAGCGGGTGCTTTTCGGCACGCAGCTACATGAGGTTGCTTTCTTTCCTTTCAGAGGAGATGGCAGATAAAAATGAGTGACAAACACTCAAAGAGCCTCCTTATACATCCTTGAAGCAGCACTATTTATGTGCTATTTTTTTTTTTGGGTAATAGTTTCCATTCAATTTCCTTTCTCAAGTTTCTTGTTTTTCCATTCTTTCCTTCTGCAGCGAGCTGTAGTAATGCCCCAGAATTGAATGCTTCCAGACAATTGTTTTAGTTGTTTCTAAGAAACAAATTCTGCATGATATTTTTCAGCTGTGTGAAAGGGTTGACAGATAAAACCAACCAAAGATTTACATCCAGTAACCGCTTTATTAGGCGGACCTAGAGCTGGACCACCATTTGTGTTCAAAACTTCAGCGCTACGAAAAAGTACCTGGTGCCTTAAAACCTTTGTTACTGTTGTTGGGTAACACCTAATTGTCTAGTACTGTCATGATGATTTTTATGATAGACAAAGACATCTTGAGTAAATACAATTTACAGTTTTAAAATTATGATTTACTGAGGCAAGAAAGATTTCCAAACCAAACCTAGATCTGTGTAAAAATAAAGTGACCATTCTTTGAAAATCACAAATTAATGCCGCTTATATCAAATTTATTTGGTTCAGTTTCCCCAGTCGCACACAAGCCTGATTACTGCCAGATCAGTGGGCTCAATAAATCAGTTCTACTGAATGAGTATGACAATACCAAGTAGGCGAATGTATCTTAAAAAAAAAACAAACAAAAAAAAAACAGAACAGCATACCCCAAACTAAATAAATTCAAGTACAGATGATAAACAAAGTAATTGACATTTTGACAATTGGGGAGGGTTCCAAAACCATTTCTTAGGCTTTGCGACTATAGCAAGTCAGAGCAAGAGGGATTATTTACAGATAGAGAAAACATGGAACTGTGATTAAACTTTCCAGAAGCAACTGCCTAACCAAAAATACTCCAGGAGGGCACTGACCACTCATTCATGAGATCACAAAAGAACTGAGTACAACATACTTTATAAAGCAGTTTGACCCTGCAATAGCAGCGAAAGGCACATAGCAGAGATTGGGGTCATCTTGACCCCGGGAGAAGAGTGGGAGGGCTAAGATTAAGATTAGTATCAATATGAAAGAGACTAGACAAAAATAGTATCCATAGTACGGTTCAGGCCAAACTTCTGCTAACCAAGCCGACAAGTGTACTTGGGTTTTGTAGGACAATAATTGAAAGCACAGCAGTACCTCTGAACTTCCCGAAATAAGTTTTTAACGGTTTTGTGTACTGAGAAACCATGTAATTGTTGTTCTTTTCGAAATACAATTGGTCATTCAGATCTACATATGCATCCTGCATGCGAACCCATCCCCTGGAAGGATTCAGAAACAGCCAGTCTCTTCTACGTCACAGAGAAAATTTGAATTCATGATCTTGCCCACCTGGGCTTGCAACCTTCCAAGGAAGCCTGTATTGATTTTGTGCCCAGGAGAGAGCAGAGGCAGTCTCTGCTAGTAGAAGCTAACCCTTAGCAACCAAACAACATAACGGATCAAGTTTATTTCTGGAAATAAAACTTCAGTTTTGCTTTTTTTCAAGAAAGAAGAGCTGTAGAAGAAATGGTTGGAATTTGTCTTTGGAACGCCACCTTTGAAGCAACTTAAGCTAGTTATTTGTTCAAAGGCAGGTTAAGAGTTGCATTGCTGTCAACCAATCAGAGGCAAGATGTTTGCATATCATGAACATTGATGAGT
The DNA here is from genome assembly GCA_028564705.1 of Apricaphanius iberus. Lineage (NCBI taxonomy): Eukaryota > Metazoa > Chordata > Actinopteri > Cyprinodontiformes > Aphaniidae > Apricaphanius > Apricaphanius iberus. The sequence continues at coordinate 3,037,611 of JAPXFQ010000717.1, read as the reverse complement.
AAGACTTGTAATCCTGTATTTTCCCCCTACCCACTCCTCCTCTGAAAAACCTCAACCTCCTGAAACAGGAGTGCAAGAGCTTTTTTACACAGAAAAAAATTTAAGGGCATTTATTCATATCAGATATTACAGCTATTTTATTGCAAGTGAATAAAACCTTTAATTTAGCCTAGTGAAAGTCTGCATTTCAATCCAGATGAGTTGGTGTGGGATAGCTGTAAACATTCCGTTTGTGCTCGAAAGTCCTGAAGTAAAACAGTTCTCTAAGAACAGCAGATTAAAATTCCACTTTGATACAAAGATTAATTTGCACTATGTCTGACATCAACATAATATTTCATCCACACAGCTATTCTTTCTTCATCATTCTGATACTCTGAACTTCTGCAAGTGTTTTACACCCCATCTAGTTGCGGACAAGTGATTCTCTAATACTCCACTTGTGTTAACAGTCTATCGAAGATGTGTCCCTAATAAAATGGCCAGTGATACAGTATTTCTTTTTTTTGTTTTTACATGCGTGCATCTGAGTGTGTGCTGTCATCACTGGGGGCCCCCCTCCACATTGGGCCCACCATATGGCTCATGCAGATAGCCTTCTTTGGTTCATGTCTTGGCTTGGCTTTAATTAGCGGATTTGCCTCTAATAGGTGGAGCTAATTAACCGGGACTGGGGCTTTTGCGAGCGCGTGTAGCCACGCCCGTTGGCACACTCGTGCACACGCCGGCTGACATGCTCCTGACTAGGCGACAATGGGTACAACGGAAAGCTGTAACCTTGGTAACTGTTTAAAATGGATTCCAGGGGTGGAATCGGCCTGGGCCAATTAGAGGCAAGACGGGCAAGAGAGATGGCTGCAGTGTCTGAGTCTACACACACACACACACACACACACACACACACACCCAGGCACACACTCAGTTATGTACAGACACTCTGGAAGAGTTTTGCCCCAGGCGCTGTGAATATGACCACCGTAATCAAATCCACCCCCCTCCCTCTCCCCTCTCCAATAACAATAACTCTGCTCAGGGATGCAAATAATCTGTGCGTCCACATATCTTATTATTACAATCAATAATGGCGAAGCATCCCAACACACACTAAGTCTCAAGAAAAAGAGTCCTGTCACTTTGATGAGAAAGTATCGCCTATTAGAGTGTCCTGTGTGTGTGTGTTCTGTTCTGCGTGTGATTGTGTGTGTGTGATTTTAAGCAGCTGTTACACCCTCTTTTTTTTTGAAAAGCGAGGAGATCACAACGGAGCAAAGGGGCTCATGGGGCCTAAAAACTAATTTACTTGAAAAAAAAAAAGGAAAAAGAGTGGTCCTGCCTGTCTGGTTTCTGTATTTTCTGCTCACAGTCAAGGAGCCCCTCTCTTTCACAAAAGCAAAGTGATTGAGAAGCAGGCCAAACGTTCTGAGAAAGCATCAGCGCTCGCTCGCTTTTGATTCAGCTCCCAGTGTGACCCCTGTGCTCCCTGATGAAATGGTCTCGGTATTACTGCTGACTTTGTGATAAGACCACAGCTCCCGATGTCACACATTTGCAGAGGACAAGAGTGGGCGGGGCAGGCAGTAGAGCACTAACTGAGAGTGAAAGTGTGTGTTTGTATGGGTGTGTGTGTTTTTTTTTCTTTTTCTTTTGGGGATCTGAGTGTGCCTCTGTGCGCTGATAAGTGTTGATAAGGGTGCGCGTGTGGATGATTGCTGATTTGTGGCGGGGTGTCTCTCGTTAATGAAATCCTTTGTGTGTCTCTGATTGGCTCATCAATCAAACAGCAGTTCGCATATTACCCATAACTCCCTCTCTTCTCTCTCCAGGTGGTGGATTGCAATGTGACGCGTGCCCATGTGTACACTCGGTTGCAAAGATAAAAAAATAAAGGACGGAATGAAGTCACACCTTTGAAGACATGAAGTACAAATGAACACACGCAGACAAATGTGTGCTGGAAAGACCACATAAAATGTAGTCTCACACACACAAACGTGCTTTCAACTTTTTCAGACTTTATACGTTACAGCTACAAACTTCTGTGTCTTTCACTGGGATTTTATGTAACACACACAAAGTAGCACACAACAGTGAAGTGAAATAAATATGTAAAATGGTTTAAAGTTTTTGTTTCAAATAAAAAAAAAAACCTGAAAAGTGTGATATGCTTTTACATTCAGCCTATTTTTACTTTGACACATAAGACCCATTCTGGCTGTTTGCCATGAGAAGGCAATTCATGGTTGAATAGAGCCTGTCATTTGGAAATTATTCTGTTAAAACACAGCTATTCTGTGAAGTCTTCGTAGGTTTATTAGAGAACATTATTTGAAGTGGACCTGGGATGAAATTTGCATTTTTTGAGGTTTTTGATCAAATATTTTAGTTCCCCCAGTCTGCTACGGCCCTTAAGGGGTTAAAATTACTGATTAGTCTTTCCTTTGTCCCGGGGTTTATTGTCTACATAGTGAAATTAACCCTCAGAAACGAGCTGTTTGGCAGTTCGGCATATGACGACACGTTTCGGCAACCAATTAACCCTTTCCCCAAACGACACCCTCCAAGTCCCTCCCTCCGTGGCGCGGAGAGCTACGGTAACAGGCAAAAAACAAACCAACAGCATGGAGTCCAGACTGCATTCAAACTGCACTGTACCTGGGTGTACAAAATAGAACATAAATATTTTTGTCCTCCCCACTTCTGAGCCACTGAAAAGCTTGTGGATAGATTTTATGTATGCAGGGAATGTGCCCGACCGACTGATGAAGCGTGTGGTAGTTTGTGGCAAACATTTCTAGGACGACTGTTTTTCCAACTTGGGGCAATACAGCAGTGGATTCACAGATCGTCTTAAACTTCTACCAAGATTAATACCAACTCTCCGTGAACCAGAAAATATCCCTGTACAAGTAAGCATATGTCCTCAATAATGTCCTTGAGCTGTTAGTACACATTGTGGCATTGTTTGAGTTGTTCGCTTTTCAATTAGCTTCATAGCTAACATTCAGAATTAGCTTCACAGCTAATACCCCAGTTTGTTTATGTAGCATTGGTCCTAGTATGCTTTTATTTGGCGGAAAAAAGATTATAAATTATAGTTGAACATTCGAAATATCGTTAGAGACTCATTGACCACTGAAGCGCATAGCCTAGGCTCTGCCCTCTAAAACCGGTCGTTCTGTGCTAATGCTCACGGAAGGGCTACCTTGTCACACCTGCAATTCTACAACAAGGCGGAATAATGACAAGCGATCCTTTGCTATAGTATAAAGGTACTTAGAGTGTGGCTAAAAAGGGCCCAAACGGTGCAGGGAATTTCATGTCAGTTCTACTTTCACAAAGAGCATAATTAACACAGAAGAATGCAGCAAGCAGGCAAGGGAGAAGGTTGTGGAGAAGTTTAAAGCAGGGTTGGGTTATTAAATTGAAGCACAAGATCCAACATCTCATGAAGCTCCCGTCTGTATAATGTCTGAAATTTAAAACGTATGGCTTAACTACTACTTAAACAGACAGACCTGGTAAGAGAGACATAAATTAAAAGAACACCAGCTGTCATGAACCCATCAGCTCCATCCACCTCCAACTGTGCAGTTCTACAACTTTTTCAGGCATTGGTTGGTTCTCTCTATTTAAGAAGACCTCACCCACCTTCGCCTTGTTCTGTCATCTTGTCCCTTCAGCCCAGACTTCCTCCCTCGTCAGCACCAACATGCTTATTGAGGTAGTTTCCAGCCAGCCCTAACCTGCTCAGTTGGTTCCTCGATGATCCAGATCTGTCCAGTCCGTGCCTCCAGTCACTTCTCCTGCCTCCAAAGGTTCTGCGTATGAGCCCTTGCTCCTTCAATAAAAACCTACAGAAGCTACTCATCCAGACTCATAGTATCTGTCACCAGCAGGTCCATGATAATTTTGGAGGAGCTGCAGAGATCCAGAACTCTGATGCAACAATCTGTTAACAAAAATCCAGTATTGGTGCACTCCACAAATCTGGTCTTCGTGCAAGAGTAGCAAGAAGTAGGGCTCTAGATGATGGGGTTTCTGAAGAAAACATTCCTAAATTACAACTGAGAAAGTGACAGAGGTCCAATACCCAGCATGACACCAACATGAGACTATGTAGCCAGAGTTGTATTGCAGTGCTCTAGAATGTCCTAATCAAAGTCCAGATTTAAATCAATTTGATGCAATTCATCCAATCCCACTGAATTTTGCACAGCTAGAGAAACATCCCAATAGAATTGTTGCCATAATTTTGGCAAACAGTAGTTTGTAGTTGTATCCGTAGGTGCCGATTCGGTGGGTGCTTGAGTGCACCAGCAACCAGTCTGTCTGACAAAGCCTGAATGTCAGTTGCGATAGCCAATTAGCTCTTGAATCTGCGACACCAAGGTAAGCTAGAAGTTGACATGTATGTTTCCTGTGATTGGATAAGCCTTCGAGAGAGCTGGAGTCGGACCAACCCTCCAGAGAACTCAGATCCTCCGCTCTAGTCTACTAATCACCCCTAGACTCAGAACTAAACATGAAGAGGCAGCTTTCAGTTTCTAGGCTCCACTTATCTGGAAAAAATTGCAGGACAACTGCAAAACCGCTGAAACAAGGACCTGCTAAAATCAAAACTAAAAACTAATTTGTTCAGAGCTGCCTTTGAGTAGGCGATTAATGTCATGTGTTTTTTTATGTACCATGTTTTGTTTGTTTCATGCTTAATTGCTGTTTTGACTTTATGGTTACATTTTGACACTCTCAGTGGGGTCTGACGATTTGATGATTTCGGGCAGGTTTGTGCCCAGTACCGGCACTGTGTACAGATCGATACAGGTTTGTGTTTAGGGTCCACTGCTGTGCACAGCCAGACCGGGATGACAGCCTGAATCCAGTAGATTTTCTGACATCCTGAGAGTGCAAAAGCTATGTACCCACATTTTTTTTTACCTTAAGCTTTTCATTCTGTTTGTTCCTTTATCACCTAAACATGTAAAGCACTTTGAATTACCTTTTTGTTGAAAGGGTGTTATGCAGAAAAAATTGCCTTGCCTTGTGTTGAAACGGACCTTTTGCAGATTATCTCAACTAAACCTGGATATTGCTTAACTACAGACAGCTACCAGTGTATTTTTTTTTTAAACAAGATGGCTAAAGGAGGAGAAGGGATACATTTGGTTTCAAGATGGTTGCAAGAGGTCATCCGACACCTATGCTAGGTGGTCTATTGCAGCAGGGAAAATGGTGAGTCAGTCATTTTCAGACAAGCAACTATGAACGTCACACGTGGCTAACACTTTCTTTTAAATGCTGCAAATGATACTGCTGGGAATGCCTATTGCTTGTAACTGACTGATGTTTGGAGCTTAAGTTGTTTCACCAAGGCAGCAACGACACACCAAAGCACAGCTGGGCATTTACAACAGTGCTCTTAAAAGCATTTGGGGACACTCAGGTGGATCTACAGCTCATCTACAACAAAGTTCAGCAATGAGAAGGGGAAGACAAATAGGGAGACATTGAAAAGAAAGAAGGATACTTTTATTTTTTTTTCAAATAATCAGTCGATGTGGAGAAGATCCATGTTGGTGAGTGCAAGCATATTATTTCGTATTTAATTTGTTTTTGACACTTTATTTCATTATTAATCAGTCAATGGTAACGAAATTAAATGAAAGAAAAATGCTAGAAATTGAAAAGTAAATTCTTATCCACTGCAATTTATAATCTAAATAACATGGTGCGTGCAGCGGGGTCAACATGGTCAATTATTTTGCAGTTTCATTCAAAGGCAGGTTCATTTCAAATTCAAGTAAAGTGTTTGCTTTATTTTTCTATTTTCACTGAATTGTGTTTTGATATCACCTTGTTGTTGTCTTGTAAGAAATGCCAACAATGTGCCTTCTATTGGACAAATTTGACTAATTAAAGCTTTGTTGACTTATCTTTTAAAAACAGCCTTTGTTGTTAAGATTTGACACTATCTGTGATCTAAGTTTCCTAATCGTAATTGTGAATGGGAGCATATTGATTTTAAATGCTTCGGAACGTAAGTATGGCTTGACCAGCCTACATTGTCGATTATGTAACATGTACGTGTGATTCTGTATGGATTCACAAGCGTGTTGTTGTTTTGATGCTATAATGAGGTGTATTAATTCAAGTAGGACAAAGTAGGATATCACTGAAGGCTTGGGGGTGAAACGTATGGCCAGCCACTGCTGTATTGTCAATGTGTTATGGCTGGTGGATGGGAAAGAACGGATGGGTGTGAGCAATACCGCTGGGTATCGATTTAAATTTCAAGTATCAATTCGATTCCGATTCCCATGAGCAGGAATGGATTATCACAATACGAACTGATTCGATCCGATTCAATCTGATCCGGTGCAATATCGATATGGGTCAGTGCTGTTAAAAGCGTTTTTTTGTTTTTTTTACCTGTGTATCTTACTTACATGCCTGTAATTCAATGACTTAACACTGAGTAACAGTTCAACAGGAGAAACTGTATTAACCCTTTCAGACACAAGACTTAAAATGTACGTCTAGACTTCCATCCTATTTCAGCTGTAAAAAGGGCAAACTATTCTAAAAAATGTAATTGATTTTTGAACTTAAGAATATATTCAATTTCTATAAGAATGGAACAAAATTGGTTTTCCGATTTTTTCAACACAGCTCTAGTGAGCACTCACCATCATATATATATATATATATATATATATATATATATATATATATATATATATATATATATATATATATATATGTAAATTAGCGCCTATGGGTATAATGTGAAAAAAGTTCAAGGTATATGAATAGCTCAGCCAGGAACTGGTTACTTCTGGGTGAATGCAACAAACATGCACATTGACAAGCCCTCTCTCACACACACTGTAGATAAACTCCCTACAGCCTCGCTAAAAGCTGCACATCAGTAGTTTCCCCGCTGTCGCCGTCATCTTGATATCCATCCACACAATGAAGGATATAATGAGACAGTGAATGCATCATCTCCATTAATTCCTTTTTGATTCAAAGTGTCGTGGCTAAAGAGGGCAAAAGGAGGGGTTGGAGAGGGAAGAGGGTGGCGCTAAAAAGGTATGGCCGCATGGGTAGGAGTGGAAAAGGAAAAAAGGAGGAGGCAATTGGTGGAGGAAGCCTCGAGGGAAACCTCACTCTGTCTGCCTCAGGGTTCAGGAGAAATACACACACACATATCGACTGAGCTTAACAACAGTAGATACAAACGAGCACACACCAACACACACTCTCATGTGCACACTCATGCAGAAAAGTTATGGGCAAAATGAAGTGAACGTCCCGAACAAGAACTACAAGATTGAATCTGGACATAACTGGGGTACAGCCCTTATCTATACATAACCATGTCATCATGAGCAAATGTAATGGTTGAACTCCAGCAATACTGGAGTAGATGTAAAAAATGCATACAATATTCCTTTTGGGATTCATATCAGGCTTCATTCTCTGATACTCTCTTGGACTTCAAGCTTATTTCTACAGGTTTCTTAAGGTTTTTGAAAGTTGTGGCAACTCAGCTATTAATAATAATTAATATAAATAAGCAGCTCACAGCTTTTTACCAGGGAATGTCTAATAAGGGGAGCAGTAAGTACCACTCTCAAATAACGTCTGGCTTCTGAACTGGTTGCAGTTCCACTCTGGTTCCATATGAGGGCGCTCTCACGACGAGTGCAGAATGAATGGATGTCTATGGAGCAATAACCCTCAAAATACACTTTTCACAGGATATATTTTTTTTGTCTAGTAATTTAAATATTGTATTCAAAAGGACATGCAAAGAAATTATATTTTGCTGGGTGTTAGATTTTCAAGAGTCATTTATTTGATTTAAAAAGTATTTTAAAATGTCAACGACGTCATACACATCGTACGACCAGAGATACTGCTTTACGACAATCATTACTTTTGAGTTTAAATTTCACCGTACATACATAACCACAGACAGATAACAGTGCTAGCAACCCAAAAAAAGTTGTTACATTGAAAAAAAAAAACTTGGGCGAAAAAGTCTGCCTTAACATTCTGGTGCCGCTTCGGATGCCATGATGCCGTCAAGCGATACCTCTGGTCGTAATCAGTCCTTCACTGACCAATCAGTGTTCATTAGCACAATCCTAGCGTGTTATGGGCAACAGCAGCTCAACCTGTAAGGAAAAAAAAAGACTTACGTGTAAGTACTCCTTTCAACTTTCAACTTATAACCAATGTTGAACTTGCAAAACCTACAATCAAATCGGAGATTTCTCAACAGCAATTGGGTGAAAGAGATAAATTTAGCTGTCTAGCTCAGCAGACTCCCATTCTTCTTGCACTCATAGCGATCGTCCCCAGTGGAACTCAGGTGGAACTGCAACCAAAATTCGTTACAATGGGACTTAATAGAGACTGGCACAGCTCTCCGTTGACAGGCTCTATTACTCAACGCCATCTTTAATTCTCTTCTTCTGTCATGTAATATCCACAGGTTACATGTCTGCTGCCTAGCAGCCAGGGCACTGAATTACATCAATGAACAAAACAAAATTTTTATTTGGACCATTGCTCATATTCAAGGTTTCTGTCCAGTCCTCATAGCAGCATATCATGCAATCCAGCAAAGACCTGACACAATCTCTGAAAGATGCATCCTCCTTCAGTAGATCACCTACTCTATGCCACGTTTTTCGTTAAAATATCTTTCAGAGTCACTTTGTTGGAGCTAAACTGCTCAGTTCTCTCTTCCAAATTGTGCTATCTTTGGTGTTTTCCATACATTTAACTTGTAATCAAATTGTGTCTTTGAGACAGGTCAATACCCAGGTGTGTAACGACAGAATTTTAAATCTTTTGGTCTTCCTTTTCGTTTGGGAGAAATGTGAAGGAATGGTAACTTGCCCAGGGCTTATCTTGCCTCTTGCCCAATGAAAATTGGGGATAAGGATAAGAAAGTACATCATTAATGGACGAGACCCTCTTCAGCGCACCTGATGTGCATCATGTTTAAAGGGATATTCCAGCCCTGAATAAAAATGTGTCTATGACCATATTCCCCAGGGTTAGATAAGTGAGAAAAAAACATTTTGCAACCGGTGGTAATTCCTCTGATCTGTCAGGAGACAGTTTGCTTCATCTTAGCATAAACCAATGTAAGTGAATGGGAACTACTTGCATGCGTGTAGTGGAATATCCCTCTAACAGTTGCTCCTTGCAAACCATTGACACAAACCTAAGGGCATATTCATTCTCCTTCTCTGTCTAGAGCTATACTTCAAAATCGAAAACGCTGAGACTGAAACCGGCATGGGACATATCTACATTATATATAGAATCTGTAAAGGAACGTTTAAGGATTTATTAAGTCTTTGTTCTGTTTGTGAAACCGCTAAAAGAGAGGAATTTTATGTTATTGTGTTTTTTTGCTTTTGGAATAACCTAAAAATTAACTAAGCAGATCGGGAGAGAACTGTTTTACACAAATTACAGGTTCTTTATGATTTTTGAAAGACTTCACAAATGTATAACAAAACAAGAATGGGTGATTTTCCCAATTTTGACGTAAATTCTCAACTCATTTGGTTATTGTAAACTTGATGTTGTTTTTTCTGTTTTTTTGAGCTGGAGGTATTGGTTCCCCACTTCCTTTGGCATTAAATGGGATTTGTGTCCTTGGTATTATCTTAACAGTTTTTTTATTATTAGGCATAATCTTTTAAGCAGAGTTGACAAGCAGGGGGAAAAATGTTATGTCATAATTTTTACAGGAGATTATGATAACTGGATAGAACATTTCTTGGGCTAAAAATCGCAGCAGCATGGAAGCTATTAAAAATGCTTCTGCACAGCAATAATTTCATTTAATTTTCTTAAAAATAAGGGAAAAGGCTGCTACTTGACAGGGTCAAGATGTATCGATATTACAAATTGCACACAATAAAAAGAACTGATATCTTAAAACCAGAGTAAGGCTATAAGAAGGCTGTGGAAGAATTGTAATTTCATCTGCCTCCAATAAGACCTGGCAGGTGAGGGGAACTGTGGAAGTCAAGACATGATCTGGGGAGCATAAAACTGTCAGATAAAACTGCATATCTGCTGGGCAGAAAGGCGAACAGGCTGCAGATCGGCTGACACAGATGAAATTTCACAAGGGGTCCTCTGAACAGTGTTGATGTGTGGTCTTTGTAGAAGAGTTGTCGGAAAGAAAACCTTATCTGCAACCTCATCAAAAAAAAAAGCTGCGATGAGTGGGCTTGGAAACAAATGCTGTTGACAGATGAAGCTGAAAATTAGTTGCAAAAACCAACAGTATGGTTGGAAAAAAAGGCTGTGGAGCTTGATGAGATGACAAGTGTTGTGTGGAAATGTTCTGCTTCACAGTTGTTTGACAGGCAGCAATGGCGGAAGCATTACACACTTAGAGGGGAGAGCAGATTTCATTAAATATCAGAAAGTTCAGGGGGAAAAAAGGAACACAAGTGAAACTTAAATGATTGGTTTATATGAGAGTTTGAACAATTAAGTATGAGGTTGTTTTGGGTGCTTTTAACTCTCAAACCCACCAACAGACATGTCCTTTTCCAAACATCTGCAGCTAGTGTTCATGGCTCCTATGAATTTGTGTAAAATGTACGTATTTATCACCACTTTTTAGCTTAATAAAAGAAAAAAGAATTTAACATACTTAACAAACAGTGCTTGTATATTTTGAATAATAATATTTGATCCACCCAAATTAATTTATTTGATGACCTGTTGTTGGGCTACATAAGATGCATTAATTGTCTGGTTAATAATAATTTTTGATAATTATATAAATAACCTAATACTTGGATAATTAATAATGAAGCTCCAATTATCAGTGAGAAAATTAGCAAAACGGGGCACCAGCTTCTTAATCTATATAAGAAACAATTTTAATTCTACGAGACAGTGAGTCTTTGTCTGAAGGATGAATTCTTTTACCATTGTATTGAACCAATCCACACCAACAGAAACTCAGAAATTTTGTCTGAAGTTTAAGGAATGTATTACAGATTGCTCAACCTTTATATATTAAAAGCAGTCATATCTAATTTTCAATCTAGTCTAAATGAAACTATGCTACCATTCTAAATGGAGGGATCTATTCTATCAGCGAGGGGACAAATGGTATGCAGAAGCCAACAATCAAACCAACGCCACAGGAAGTTCCGACTGACGTATGAGTATGTGTGTGGAGGGGCAGGCAGGCATCTGTAATCAACCATGTTGATACCTCATCAATGCGCATGATTAACCCAGGAAAGACAAAGGAGATACAATTTAGTCTAACTAGCTAGCCTCAGTTAGCACTATGACTAGACAAAATAATTATTAAGTCAATGACCGGCACTTTTCCAGCTTTTCCTGAGTGACCGTGCCGCAACACCACGCTCATGGATCAATCACAGCAACAAACACAAAACAAAAAAACACTGTTTCTGCTTACAGATAAAGGAAAAACAAAAAGCTAACTTAACGTTAGATACATATATGAAATTAATGCCAATAGGCCGGAGCCGGCCAGCAATGAACAACAGTGATTATTGTTCACAACGTAAGATTAATCCGTTTCAGCAGAAAACACATACACATATGTATTTATATGCTAAACTCGCTCCAACCAGGAATAAAGAAATCAGAACGTTCCTACTTTAGAGGAATTCTTTAGTACACAGTCAGACAACGGAAATATGTGAGGAAAACACTGTCCCGGAACACTGTCCTATGCAGATTTATCGCCCACTTCATTGTTCACAGGAAGAAAGGGATGATTTTTTTGCCACGATTAGGACTGCAGCTGCTTGAACATGCTTTTTAGCGGGAAACACCAACTCATTGACAGCTATTTGGCTTGGAACTGGATGGTGCGCTCTGATCCCCCAGGAGAAGTTTCAAACTAATTCCTTTCGGACCAACCGGGTAGAATCAAAAGGGAGAAGGGAATTGAATTGCTAGCGGAGATTCAAACCTTCCCTCCTTCTCAGCCAACATGCTAACTGGAAGAGGATGGCTTCTTCGTCCAGTGCCTTATTATCAGCTTTGATGGCGTCATCGCTGGTCAGAGACTATTGAGAATCTGCTGAGGTCCACAAAATGGCTGCTGACACCTGCAAGGAATGCTGGGAGACTGAGTCCATTCAGTATATTGTGAGCAAACCAAATACTACCTTACAATCTAATTTAAAGTACGTTTTACTCATCCTGAAATATATTTCACCGTCTCAAATGCAAACTGAACTGCTTATATTTTGAAAATGGTAAAACATAATCTGAATCATGTAAAATATATAGTATACACATGCAGCTTTTATCACACAATCACCGAAATTAGGTTGAACTGAAGATAGAGGGCAACACGTTATCTGATGAAGGTTTGATATGGAACATGAACTGGATAGCGACATTTGTATCTACGTTGAAGTTGCAACAATAAAAAAATTATTCCAGCCATTGGGTTGCCTGGTTTCTGGCTTCTGAGCCTCCCTGGTAAGGTCTATTCGGGGGTTCTGGAGAGGAGGGTCCGACGGAAAGTCGAACCTCGGATTCAGGAGGAACAATGCGGTTTTCGTCCTGGCCGTGGAACACTGGACCAGCTCTACACCCTCGGCAGGGTCCTGGAAGGTGCGTGGGAGTTCACCCATGTGCTTTGTGGACTTGGAGAAGGCGTTCGACCGTGTCCCTCGGGGTGTCCTGTGGGGAGTACTCCGGGAGTATGGGGTACCAGGCCCTTTGATACGGGCTGTTAGGTCCCTGTATTAACGGTGTCAGAGTCTGGTTCGCATTGCCGGCAGTAAGTCGGACTCATTTCCAGTGAAAGCTGGATTCCGCCAAGGTTGCCATTTGTCACCGGTCTGTTTCATAACGTTTATGGACAGGATTTCTAGGCGCAGCCAAGGTGTTGAGGGGATCCGTTTTGGTGACCTCAAGATCGGGTCTCTGCTTTTCGCAGATGATGTGGTCTTGTTGGCTTCCTCTGAACGTGATCTACAGCTCTCGTTGGAGCTGCCGAGTGTGAAGCGGCTGGGATGAGGATCAGCACCTCCAAATCCGAGACCATGGTCTTGAGCCGGAAAAGGGTAGATTGCCTTCTCCGGGTCGGGGATGAGGTCCTCCCTCAAGTGGGGGAGTTTAGGTATCTGGGGGTCTTGTTCACGAATGAGGGAAAAATGGAGCGGGAGATCGATGGATGGATTGGTAAGGCGACTGCAGTTATGCAGGCACTGTACCGGTTTGTCGTGGTGAAGAGAGAGCTGAGCCGAAAGGCAAAGCTCTCAATTTACCAGTTGATCTACTTTCCTACCCTCATATATGGTCACAAACTCTGGGTGGTGACCGAAAGAACGAGATCACAGATACAGGCGGCTGAAATGAGTTTCCTCCGTAGGGCGGCTGGGCTCTCCCTTAGAGATAGGGTGAGAAGCTCGGTCATCCGGAGGGGGTTCAGAGTAGAGCCGCTGCTCCTCCACATCGAGAGGAGCCAGTTGAGGTGGCTCGGGCATCTGGTCAGTATGCCTCCTGGACGCCTCCCAGGTGAGGTGTTCTAGGCACGTCCCACCGGGAGGAGACCCAGGGGAAGATCCAGTACTCGCTGGAGGGGGAGAGGGAGGTCTGGGTCTCTTTGCTTAGGCTACTGCCCCCGCGACCGACCCCAGATAAGCGGAAGATGATGGATGGATGGATGGATGGATAGATGGATGGGTTGCCTGGTTCGTCCAGTGACCGGCGTGAAGCTTGACATATGAGGAATGTATCGTAGAGGAGTTTACCTGACAGCTAAAGTTAGCGAGTAAGTTAGCTTAGCCATCCAGAAAGGAAAGTCGCCGTTTCTGCATGTGCTTGATGTTATGGTAATGTTTTACGTTAGTCCATCTAGTGTAGGCTTCACCGAAATTCTCTAGTTTTTCCTCTCTTCTCCGGTAACTTCTCTCTTGAGATAGATAATGATATCTCTACGGCTCCGAAGCAGCTGCTTGACTTGCTGACTCCACCATTTTCCCAGTACCCACTGATGTGCTTGGAACATAGAAACTGCATTGGGCAACACACAATGGCGGTCACTACTTCCTGCCCATTAAAGTTTGTAATTTATTATATTTTAATTCAAATAGATTTTTTTAAAGGGACTACACATAAGTTTAACCACAAATAAATACACACCAATTTAAAATGCTTCCCTAATACATGCTCCAGCAATGCTCTGGTCAGCAACAAACCCTGGCCTTTTCACTGCGGTTGCCTCTATATGCCTGTAAACTCATTTGAATAGTGTTTTCCCTTTTTATTTATTTATTTTTTTAATTTTTATCCCACATTTTTTTCCCTTTATTATCACCCTACCTACCGCACCCTACCTACCGCACTGAAGCTCAAGCCTCCTTCCTGCCTGAGGAGTAAGCAGGCCCATTTTTGTCACCTGAGTGGGTGGGGTTCCCCCAGCTGGACGTAGCGTGTGGAAGGATCACACTATTCCAGCCAGATCCTCTCCAACCCCTCAGGCACCTAGGTCAGCCAGGAGGAGGCAGTATATAGCCCAGAACTGATGCATGTTTTTGTGGGAGTAGCTCACATTAACTACTCAAGGGAACACGGGGAGCACATGCAAACTCCACACAGAAAGGCCCTTTTGCCAACCCCACGCAGGGTGTGGGTGCTGATGATATGGAGGAACAAACACACCCTCGCCACCCACAGCGTCCCCGGCAGGAATCGAACCCAGGACCTTCTAGCTGTGAGGTGAGCTGCGCTACCAGCTGCGCCACCGTACTGCCGAATAGTGTTTTCCCAGTGCTTCCCTGGGGCAGCGTAATGTGTAATGATGACATACGTGTTCACCTTCAGGTGTAGTGTTCGCTATCTCCATCATAAAACACTGAAGATGCAGAGTGAGAGGTAACTTTTGAAGGATGGATTCATCGGAACACAATTGTCATGGTCCCCGTGTTTTTGTTTAGTTATATCTATCGCAGTTGTTTTGTAAGGCTTAGGTCTGCTGCTTATTTGTATATTGCCACTGGAGAAGAAAGAAGGAATTTCGGCATCCGTTACTGCATACCACTGCCATGGCAACGAACACAATTTTTCTCTCCTTGCAGCTGTGCATGATTTTTGACTAATTGGCGTCTTGCTGCAGATGAGCATAAAACTGCCGAGGATCAGATAATTGAGGACCTACTCCTGCCTGTGGTAGAGTCCAGTGGTTCTCTGCGATTTTAACTCTCTTTAATATGCTTAATTGAGTGTGTAGCAAGTTATCTGTGTTCCTCTTGTGAGATCTGTAATTTGCTAGTTTATTAGAGTTTTGTTGTTGCGGTCAGACTTGAACTGGGGCTCACAGTATTCAGGTTGTCTAAATTATTCTGTAAAAAAGTGAAATTGTTAAAGTAAGAGTAAAAAGACCAAACAGTACATTAGCCTTAGTTTATTCTATTTAATAAAATTTTTGTTCTACTTTGACTTAGTTTGTTCAAATATTAAGAATAGACTGCCATTTTGGACTCTGTAAAAATCCCTTTAAATTGTCTCAAGTTAACAGGTTGGGGGAGGTTGATTTGTCTTTTTATTTTTGGCTGATTTTTGATTTGGAATCTTGGAGTATTTGAGTTTCTGTTCGTTCACGAGTGTTCATACATCACGTGAGCCTCATTGAGGCTGCAGTTACGTGTTTGATCTGAGCGGGCAATCGCGAGTTCAGAACTGTCCAAATTCACAGAGTCCCTATAAAGAAATGCTGTACTTCCATTCGGAACCCATCTAAATGCCCAGTGGAGGTATTAACTTTTTTTTAAAATACAAAGTTTTATGAAATTGTTCCATATTGACTCTTTCAATCTCAAGCCACCTTGAGCAACGTGTTTGAACCTTGACAACTGAGTGAAATTCAGTGATTTTCTAGACATCCCAGCACATTTAGAACCCCAGAAATACAAAGAACTTATTAGAAGAGGACACTCTTGATTGTGATGTGCATGAGGAGATGTTAAAACTTAATGAGGGATCATTGAATTGAGTTTTGCTATTCTGAAGCCTGCTGGAAGAACAGTTTCATGGAATGTTCTTTCCCTGTACAAAATGGGGAGACACTGAATAATAATTAAGGTATTTCTGTGAAATAAAATA
The DNA here is from genome assembly GCA_028564705.1 of Apricaphanius iberus. Classification (NCBI taxonomy): domain Eukaryota; kingdom Metazoa; phylum Chordata; class Actinopteri; order Cyprinodontiformes; family Aphaniidae; genus Apricaphanius; species Apricaphanius iberus. The sequence continues at coordinate 3,021,459 of JAPXFQ010000717.1, read as the reverse complement.
AAATAAGACAATAACAAGATCAAATCCTTTCTAGTTTATTTTTTTTCTCCAATCAGTCAACTTAAAAAAACAGACGGGCATCCTCTTTCTTCCTCTCACACTCCTGTCCTCCCCTCTACGTCTCGAATGTTTCGTCTCAGCAGCCTGTCGGCTCTGGGACACAGCTATGACTCATCTGTCTGTCACATTCAGGATGCCAGACAAACAGACAGTCAGAGAGTCCGGCCTTATCTCAGAAGAGTGAATTACAATTTGTAGCTGGAGGCTTCGTCCAAATATCCGGCAATCTGTGCTGTCTGAACCCATCCTCCCTCAGCAGTTGGCACTTCACAGGATTGCTTATACTTTATCATATATTTTACAGGCTGATTGGCAGTAAGAAGTAATTTCTCTCTGACTTAAAGAATAAGAGTATTGCAAATGTATTATTACTTTCTACTTGTTAAACAAGTTTAAAGTTGTTTTTGATCATGTGAAAACTGTTTTTGAGGCCTTCCAGAATAAGCAACTATCTGAGACATTGAGCCACATATTTTATTGGTTACATTCAATTCAGTTCATTTACACAGCCGATTCACAACAGATGTCATCTCAAGGCACTTTACATGAAAACTCATTTTAATACAATCATACGAACGTTCCAATCAGTTAAAATGTATTCTATTTAAGGAATCCTGGCAGATTGTGTCAAGTCATTGGCTTGAGGTTGTGCCCCGTTGATGCAGACTCCTACCACTGCAATCCTCTCAGCAGTCCCAGCTCCAGAACCATATTGTGAGGGTGGCATGTGATGACCAAGGGGGGTTGATTTGATTTTCCCACAGATCTGCCCATACATATACAAACTGTACTTCATCTATATGGTCTATTATTACTGGGACAAGCACATACTTCAGCTCATATGCACATGAAAACCAGCTGTTCAACCAACAGTAATCACAATATCACACCCCCCTTTAAATAAATATCTTCTCTACTCACCACTTAGTAGAGCTGCAGTCGGCATCTCCCAGAGTTGAACCTCCTCTTTACTGCTTCCTTCCATTCAGTAGCAATCTTTAAGTTAGGTCTCTTTCAAAGGATAGCTGCACTAAATGTGCTTTTCGGTAGTGCAGTCTGTGAGAACACTTTTTAAAGTAGAAAAAGACTTTTCACACATGCCTGTTGATGCTCCAAACGTCAGAGCATGCTTAAAAGCTGTCATCACACTTGGCATACCCTCCAGTGCACTCTGGAATGTCTTGATAATTTGTGATGTCCAGGTTTCATTGTCGGTGGTCACATTTGCTTTGAGGAACTGGAGAGCAACCAAAAACTCTACTTCATTGATTTCAGTGCTTGATAAAGTCCGAATGGGCTTTACATTTTCGACGACAAAAAAAGTCAAAAAGGCGACAAGGAAACTTCTTCAAAATGATCTGAGGGGGCTTGTCTTCACCTAAAACATCCGGAGGACAACCCGGTACGTTTACATGTAGCAAGAATTATTTTACAAATTATTACCTTAGTCCGACTCAAATCAGACTTTTGAAACGAATGTATACATCGTAGTCAGACTTGAATCGAACCAAACGGAATTTTCAGAAGCTCGACTAAGTTCTCCAGATAATGCAATTGTGAATCTTACTGCGCTGTAACCAATGATTGGGATTGTGAATATGCTGTTTCGATTCCGTGCGCTTCACTCCCACCAGTCTCTGTTTACTGCCTGCGTGAAGCTCGAAGCTAACCGCTAAAAAGCTAACACGTAGGGGCACATATCACCATCTATCGTCGGAGACTCGAACGTACTTCTTTTAATAATTCAATTCACTGAGTGAGATGAAAACTGGGACTCTGCTCTCAACAGGTGGCAAGCCCTTAGTCTGATTACTTGAAAAAGCTTGATTTAGATGTGCATGTAAACATACTAACGGTGACCATGACCTCAGGTTTGGGTGAGCCCGTTGGAGATCGGATTGTGCTATAATCTGCATGCTCCGGCTCCCCTGGGGTGACTTGTGCCTCTGTTTTGCTTCCATTAGTTAGCTGCGGCTGCTCACCAGCTGTTGGCTCCACCAGGTTCTTCCCTGTTGCGGGAATATTGCTCTCCTGCTCAGCTGTCGCTCATGCATTTTTAGTTTTACTTTGTGGTGACGGTGATCGGAAGAATTTCCCTTTTATCAATTGTTTGTGTCATGATATCAGTTTTTTGTGATATCCGTTTCCTAATGTAAAAAGACGCGGCGCGTCATTTGACACAAGCGGAGACGTATCTTAAAATATTTTATTTTGTATTTTAAATTTTATTGAGGTCAGTTAGCTGAATATGAATTAATACAACGCAACACACAATATGAATTAATACAACGCAACACACAAAACTACTTGTGACTCCTCCCGAAAATAATTCAGGAGGAAAAAGAAGAGATAATCAACACTCTGAAAGGAGGTAATGGCAGGGGGCATTGCCCCTCTAATTGACGCCCTAACACTGGGGCTGCCTCTCAGCAATGCTGAGCCAGCATAAAGCAACAGTGGAGAGAAAAAACTCCACTTTAACAGGACTTTAAAAGCACTATCCAACTGGTTGTAGTGAGATATTTTAACATTGATTTCGTATCACTTGGTCACATGTCATGGAAGCTATTAAAGGAAAAGCTGAAATATTACGGTAAAATTATTAATATAAAATATTCTATGCAATCAAACTTCAAATAAATAGTTGTTTCTGGTTCCTTAGATGTAGTAAGACATTTCAAGATTGATTTGGTGTCACCTGCAGTCACATGAACTGGAAGCTATAATGAAGAAAAATATCACATATTTTAAAGTAACATATTAATTAGAAATATCGGCGTGTAATGTTCCTCGAGTGTCGAGCAAAATGTATTAATATTTTGGAGTTACTATGTTTGTAGATCTTACAGGTATTTTCTGGTATGTATGGAGATGTATTGAAAACCAAACCCACCGCTTCAGGAGCGAGCGGCGATGCAGCCGCTTTATTAGTGCAGTTCTGGGTGAAATGTTGGAGGGAGTGTCTGCTTTAATGAAACGAATGTCCTCTTAATATCAAACTTGAAACTATGTTGACAACTAAGTTTCTTACAGCATGCAGACAGCAAGAGCACTCAGAGTATCCGCCCACTCACCAAATCATCAACATATTTTTAGCGGCGTCATCATAACCGACACCTGCTCTCTCTCCCTGCAGCTGAAGCGTGACTGTCAGAAAGTCTGACACAGCTGCGCTTCATTCAGCCACATTGTAGTGACACACTATTTTACATCCCCAGTAACGGTAATGGTATAACGATAGGAAAAGTAATTAAGTAGATTACACTGTTACCTGAAAATTAATGCTGTTAGTAATGCCGTTATACCTAAACGCCGTTACTCCCAAAACTGGAGAAGAGACACAGAAAGAACAAACGGAATTGAAGCTAGACTACTTTCTATATTAAAGAAAGTAAAATGTTAATAACAAAACACAGAGGACGATCTGTTTCTTGGAGCTTCATCCCAGTTGATGCCCCCTATCCCCTAAACTGCAATGTCCCAACAGGACATTGCAGTTAAGCAGGATGCAAGGTACGGCAAAAAAGAAGAAGCTGGAGAGTAGTAGAAGAGAAAAGTAGCAGAGCGAAAAAAAATGGTCGGTCTGTCCTCCCACAGTTTAAGCATAACTACAGAAATAGCTCAGGATAACCCATTCTAACTATGAGCTTTATCGAACAGGAGGGTTTTAAGCATGGCCTTAAAAGTAGACAGGGTATCTGCCTCACGGACTAAAACTGGGAAGAGATTCCACAGTAGAGGAGCCTGATAACTAAAAGGTCTGACTCCTGTTCTACTTTTATAAATTCTAGGAACTAGACTTCCTGATATCAAAGAATTACAGTCGTCCAGCCTTGAAGTGACAAATGCGTGAACTTGTGTGTCTCAGCATCACTCCTGGACATGATGTTTCTAATTTTCCAGAGGTGAAAGAAAGAATTTCTAGAAAAAAGTTTAATGTGGGATTTGATCATATCTCGGTCAAAAACAACACAGGCAAGATAAACAAATCTTGTAGTTCTTAGGCGGACACTCTTTTTCATGTAAATGCAGATATTTGATGGGCACATATGAACTACACCAGGGTGTTAGCAAGTACCACCATGGGGAATGTCAGTAAAAAAGTTTTATCCTTGAAAGCTACATACTTAGATTTATTTGTTTTTTCAAGAAAGGGGAGAATTTCGAAAGGTTCAGTTTGGCCTCAAATTACATATGTTGATTTGACTTTATAAAACACACATTCCGTCAAAGAAGTTGATGCCTTTCCTAAATGGCCAAGCAAAATTCCAGCAATATGTTTCAGCCACAGAAAGAGGTTTTTAGTCTTGGAATGAAAGACCGGCACTGGCCCTGACATTGGCTGTTGAAGTATTGCACATAAATCAGCTCTTATACTGAAGTGAAATTTCTTTTTAACATAGAGCATATCTGGAAAAACCACATCTCCCGTGATCTATTGCCAGAGTAGCACTGTGATGAATGACGTCTGACAGAAGTCGGCCCGGAGGCCTTGAGGTGAAACCATGTTGAGAAAACAAGAAGTTTGTGGATCTGCATGTCTTTGCTTAAGACTCACTGTGCTGACACTGAGTGTGTGTGTGTGCGTATATGTGTTTGTGGGAGTAAGGTGGCCTACAGTAAGCACCGTGAGCTTTTCCAGCCAACTCTGGCTGGAGGACAGAGGCTCCGTGTGACCTGCCAAAACACACAGCAGCCACACCATCAGTGAACTCTGTATGCAGGAGAATGGAGGGATTGATGGAGGAAAACGAGGTATGAAAACAGAAGAGGAAGATCAAATTGAGGGACAGTGAAAAAACGGGTAAGGGCATAGGAAAGCACCTTCAGCTGCCTTTTTTGAGAGTTTGTGCCCAGTAAGAGAGACTAGTGTCGTTGTGCTAAAGTTGGGTATGCACTATGTACTGTACATTAAAACTCATTTATGCTTGTAAAACCACCCAACCATAAAACAGTAGTCACTTAATGTCTCTGTAACTATATTTTTTCCTACTTATTTAAGGAATCTTTGCTTATGGTCAAATCTTAAATGTGAACGAAACAATGGAGATGATTGGAGTTTTCAGAAGAAACAGGACAAGATCAAAATACAGTTTGCATCGTGGGAGATGAAATGGAGGTAGTTTAGAAATATAAATAGCTCGGTGTCTACCTGGACAACAGACTGGACTGGAGACAAACCAGACTGTACTTCCTGAGGAAGCCTAGGTCTATCAAGGTTTCTTAAGTTCCTTGTGGAGAATGTAATCTCTTCGGCCACCAACTGTTGGGGTAGCAGCACCCCATCCAGAGCCAGGGACATCAAAATGCTCAGCAACCTGATAAAGAAGCCTGGTTCTGTTCTCGGGACAACTACGGAACCACTGGAGATGATAGTGTAAAGAAGGATTCTTCATAAATTCAAGGAAATTATGGGCAATCCCGAGCATCCCTTTCATGAGACTACAATACAAAAACAAAGTGTATTCATTCAGAAGCTTCTTCAGAACTGCTGTAATACAGACCACTATGGGAGATATTTCTTGTTCAAATCAACATTTACAAGAAACTTGAATAAGAACAGTTGAAAATCACTTATTTTCCCTCCATCAATAAAGTATTTTGGAATTGAATTGACTGGGGTTGAAAAACAGAGTGAGAGTCCTACAACACAATATGTTAGGGATGTAATGTCTTTTAAATCCAAAAAGGGTGACAGTGTGTGACATGGACAGTTGTTTTACCCCAGCCATAGTATTAATTCTAACAGCAGGCTACTATAGGCAATCGACCTCTCATTTCAGACGCTTAGGAAGACAGGATGCCATTTTGAATATTATAATTTGACATCCACTTACTACACATTTACTACGTCACTTAAATGCCTGAGATAAAACAGACTGACATTGATATCTTGAAAAACTAACAATACTGTTACAGTTCTCCCACTTCATGGATGCTGTGTATGTGAGCCACTGCTAACTAATAAATGCAACCGAAATTCAAAGATTGAAGCAACTATGAGCAGTAATATCAAAGTCTTAAACTATAAAATGCAGATGGTAACCTCATGGGGCATGTTGGATGCATACAACTGATTGTGAAACTACTGGCACAACCTGATTTTCCATTATTTAGGACACCAACCGTCTGAGCAGTTTCGGGGCAATCACGTAGTGTTGAAGTCTCAAACCCAGAATGTCAGTCAAATCTTATACATACAGTACAGAAAAAATAAAGAAAAATAGGTGGTGACACCATGCAAATGTAACGTACACCATCCCTAACACTATGGATTCCAAACCCTTGATCTCAACACACATGCACCAATTAAAAATGAAACTTACATGCTTCAAAGATGTGAAATGTCCTGCTGTACTATCCCTTCCGTTTATTTCCCGTTGGAGCCACATAACATTGTTTTTTTTTTCAATACACCAGCATTCATGTTAGGATAGGTATCAGTGTGACAGCATCTTTGAAATAAATACGGGGCAGGGAGCTACAGCAGTGTGGGGTTTGGTAAATAAATGCTGGTTTGTCAATACCTGACAGCTAAGCTGCTGACATAAGACAGAGGAGGTGATAGTAGAAACAAAAATGGGGAAAAAAAAAGCTTAAACAGAGTGTGTGAACCTGTTTACAACATGGCGGTGAGCTGCAGTGCTTTTTATGGATTAAATTACTGCCACTCATTTTCCAAGTGGAACTATAATTTCTGCATCAGTTTCAGAGCTACAATTTCTAATCCTGGAAACCGAAGAGCAGTAGGGTGATTTGATAAAAAGGTAGTAGAATTGCATAGGGCAGTCAGTCGATTGCATTGTGTCCCATTAGTACTCTATATAATCTGCCATATCTTGGCTTGGGCCTCTCTGTGTGGAGTTTGTATGGAGTTCTAGATGATCTCTCTTTGGCTTTTTCAAATGGCTGTTTCCACTGGGCACAAAACAGAATGAATTAGACGTATCCTAGAAGCGCTGTATCCCGCCAAAATTCTCCAAAATTAATTTTGGTTTGTTTTGCACTATTTTTCCAGGATATACTGCAATGTAAAGCCTCCCACAAATTTCAACATAAAAGACGCATGCAGATTTCCAATTTCTTAAATATGAAAAAGGGAGATTATCTACAATGCCATACAACATGTGCTCTAATAATATTGGCAACGGTTGTCACAGGAACATGAAAACACTTGTAAATGATCTTGTAACCTTTACCTTTAACATGGATAACAATGATCTGAGTTTCTCAGGCAGCTCTAACCTTTGTTGTCACTGGTCCCTGTTCATGCGCTAATTGTAGTTTGTTCCCTGAAGATGAAAAGCCTGAACTCATCGAGGATTCATCACCATATTTTAAGGCTAAGTCACCTGTTTAATAAATCCTCAATAATATTTTAGCATCTCCTCATCATATTTGCATTACATAATTTCTTTTAACAATTACTTTGTTTGGTTACATTCTAAAAATTCTCTGTGCAAATGAAGCATTGCTGCAATGAGCTGTAAGGCTCTTAAGAAATGTATCCATCTCTGTAGACTTGATACGTTTATTCATTTGTCCTGTTAAAAATAGGAATGCTAAAGTTACAGTTAAGTCCAAATTTGTCCATACTACACTGTGTGGATTTACATGCAAACTTTTTGCCATTCATAAAAAAAAACAAAAAAACTTGTTTGTGATGGGGCAGGAATTTCTCTGAAGTTGTTACTGATAAATACCAGCTTTGAATAACTAATCTAACAATTTTAACTGTAGTCTAAATGGCATGTAGAGAGTTGAAAAAAATCTGCACTAGTATTATAACACTCAAACCCTTCCTAAAATTGCAGACCACCTTTTGCCGGTTTCCACTGATATTTTGGGGATTTATCTTTGGTGGTGAGCTCCCTGAACAGATTGCCTGTCCAACACAGAGACAAATTGGAAAAACTACCAAGCACACATGCACCAACGACTAATTTGAAGTGAATTGTTAACCTAAACATGCAGGTGTTTGAATTGTGGGTGGCTGAGTACACGCTAAAAAATCCACACCTGCACAGAGAGAACACGCAGTTCATCATTATGATTTCCCCTTTTGATATATCCATTTACTGACAATCTTAAAGCTGCTGTCCAGATTAATGGAGGGAGAGAGAGATTTCTGGAATCCAGGGTATCAATGCCCTTTCCAAAATAACCCATCTCCCAGACTCCCTCTGGCCCCACCTCAACAACTGTTCATCCCCTGTAAATCTCCTCCAAATTGTTCACAGGGGCACACATAGGATTTTTAAAACTGGGGGGACAAAGTTGTCAGCTCGTGCCATGAAGCGTTCATTTCCGTGTCTGGTCTATTTTTTGTCTGCATCAATTCTGGCAGGAAGTCGCAACAAGACACAGGAGACAATCTTGTCAATTGTGACAAAAAAGGCAATTTTTCCAAATAAAATAACGTGGTTGACAAATGCAATCATATTTGTGGATCTAACAGACTGTAGAGATGATACAAGGTGCCAGAAGGTTTAATATTGTGACGATTGTTTCTGATCTAAGTCTACACTTCCATTGCTTTTGCAGATTATATAAATCGTTTCACTTCAAAAAGAAATATGACCAATCTTATATATTACATAAAAATGATCTCTTACCGTTGAAAACATTTCAATAACTGTATAATCTTTCAATCAATCCCCTCTGAAGCTATAATAATCTTTCCGAGTCTTTGAACAATGTTATAGTCCACAGGTAGATGACATAAATGTAATCTCTCGTTTTTTCTCGTTTAAAATCAATGTGCTAAATGAAGATTTCATAAAGGAAAAAAACATTGTTTTGTCTTGGGGGGCTTACAAGCATATTAGAGGGCTACACACTTCCATTCAACAGGGCGTAAATGTGATGTATGCCATTCCAATATTTTAGTAGGAGTTATAAACGTATCTAATGCTTCATAACCAACTTTTGTACTTGGCAAAACGAGATACATCACTTCCTGTGGGGTTTTGACAGTAGGACTCGACCGTCCCCAAGACATGCCACAGATTATTGAAAACATTTTTGTTATTACAGACAGAAGAGGAGACAGGAGCACTGAGAGGAAGAGAGACAGACAGAGAAAGAGACAATAAGACACAGGAAAGTAGAAGAGAGACAGAGGAGGATTAAGGCAAGACAGGAAAACCATCAGGTATGATCGTGTTTGCGATTAGCTTATGAAACAATTCTGGCCTGGAGTTAAATGCTTACGTATTTACATCCATCCATTTTCTGAACCGCTTAGTCCTCCAGGGGGTTGCGGGGGGGCTGTTGCCTATCTCCAGCTGTCAACGGGCGAGAGGCGGGGTACACCCTGGACAGGTCGCCAGTCCATCACAGGGCCACACATAGAGACAGACAGGCACACACACACCCACACCTAAGGACAATTTAGAGTGATCACTTAACCTGACAGTCATGTTTTTGGACTGTGGGAGGAAGCCGGAGTACCCGGAGGAAACCCACGCATGCACGGGGAGAACATGCAGCCCACGTATTTACATAAGTAGGTGAATTAGTTATTGACAATGCTGTGAAATTTCTAAAAGGTGCTAATCCGGGCAGTGATGTGGGGGGAGTGCAGCGGTGGCTGGGTGCCCCTTAAACACATTGTGCCTAGGGGCCTCTGCAATGATAATCAAGGGAGAATAACAAATGTTTTGGAGCTTCAGCTTTATATTATACTAAAGAACCACAAAATCTTTTATAAAATGTATAAAACTTTGATAAATTATCTGGACAGCAACTTTAAAATACAGGAGACTTACTTATTGTTAAAATAGCTATCTTCTTATCGGATTAATAATGACATTTCCCTACCTTTTCTATTTATATCATTTAACAACACAGTGCAGAGTTGCACAAATTCTACTTGCAACTTTTAAAGAGATTCAAATATGCTTTCATAACTATAGCAAGCTATAGTTGATCATTCTATCCCTGTTTGCCATAAATAGTTAAACATTGTAATATTCAAAATAGGCAGAAGGCAGCTCAGCTCACAATCAGCCTGTTCTAAAGGGACATTGTCAAGTGATGCTGTTTTTCTTTGATTTGACAGCTCCTTCTTGAGAGTGTCAGGAAACATGTGGAGGGAGCACCATGTGATTAAAGCCCACAAGGGAGACCAAGTCACATTTTCACTCAACAGAAGAATACTTGTCTTTTTAGCTTCTTCCCGTTATATAAAGCATCTTGATTTTACAGTTGCAATCATCCCATATGAAAAATAATATTTTCTGTTTCTTATAAGCATGGTAAAGTACGCCCCTTTCACATACTGACCCGTGTACAGAGGTCATTCAACAACGTCTGTAGTCTTGACTGAGCCCTCTGTCCATTTCAGGGTAATCACAAAGTTTAGATCAAGAGAGAATACTTGTAAAAATTATTTGAATGATTAAACAATTTTTAAACGTGTGACAGTGGAGCCAAGCCTTTTCCAGAAATATGATAAAGAGACTCAGCCCGGGGCAGAAACTGTGACCTTAGCCAGGCTCATAACCCTTTTTCTCAGCTGACAGCACACACAGGAGGGTTCTGTGTGCCTGTGCGGCCTCTGTGTGTCACCTCACACCCTCAGCCACATCCATAACGTTTTATGTCCGGCAGTCTGCACCTCTCCTCATTGGTATAATTTACTGCTGCTTTATGCAGCGTGTCCTGTAGGTCGTCCAAAGTTTAACACCTCTGTTAGGTTTTAATGTCTCTTTGACTGCCTCATGCTACTGGTCGGGTTCAGCAACCTTTTATTATCCTTCATGTATCACTTTAAATGAAATGGAGCTCTGTGTTGCCTGTCCGTTACGAATTGATGTGTATTAACAAGACACAAATTGTTATAAAAATAAAAGAATGAAATTCGGGGTAAAATCAGGACATACGTTTTTTTATGAACAGTAAATCTCTTATAGCTTTTGATTAATTTATATCCAGCTAGAATAGAAGTGAAAGATACTTCCATCCAACAGAAGAAATGTCTGTGAACATGGTGTTTGTTTTCATGTTTTCCACTGCTGGTTTCCCATGACGTGTGTCTATATGTAAGGGATAATGCCCCATGAGGTGTCCATTATCAGAAAATAATGGATTACGCGTATGCGTGAACACACTACTTTTACGTAGGACAAACCCCTAAAAGTAAGCAAAGAGTGACGTCCCGTTGCTATGGAAAACGATATTTCCAATGCACGAGTAAATAGACGGACAGAAGTGTGATTGGTTGTTGAATGACACGTGTGAAACCAGGAAATGGAAAACTTCAATGTCGATAAAAGCGTAAATATGAACAGCGCAAATAGCATAAATAATGCATGATGACATCTTTATGTTACCCACGAGACTGACACTTCATACAACTTACATACAATAGCAGACTTACAGAGAGGGGGAAGTTTAAAAACGAAAAATTGTGAAATGCGTCATATTGTCCTGCCTAACGCGTACTGATAGCTGGGATAAGCTCCAGCCCCACCCTCCACGCGACCCTGAATTGGATGAAAGGGGTATAGATAATGGATGGATGCATCATATTAAGGGAGTGATTGCAAGTAGGCTGTGAACAATTAGGCTGTCTATTGAGCACATCAGCCACATCTTAAATAGACCCCCCCCCTCCCTCACTACCGTGAAAAGCACCTCTAGAACTGAAAATGAGTGGCGAGAAAAGAACAAGGAAACCTAACCTAAAGGGCGATTCGGAGCCGGGATTACGAATAAGAAGAAAAGGGAGGCATGGGTGGAAATTAGCAGAAACTGCATCTTATCCAGCGGTGTCTCGAACGTCAGAAGACTGTGAGAAGAGATGGTATTCTCTACAGTCCCAATGTCGGCTCGAGATCGCCGCTTATAAAAAGGATGCTGCTGCAACAGGTAGGCAATGTCCATCATATAGGCATCCCTACATATGTTGCATAAATTGGAAGACGTGCACGTTTTCTTCTTTGTGCACCCCCGGCATACCTGCAAACGCCATGAAATTGGTTTTAATTCGATGCAGTTGCTGGATGTCTAATGGGAAACGGATGAATTATTAGTTAATGTGTGGTCGACAGAGCGCTTTAAGAGTTTGGTGGATTGAATGGCTGATAGATGGTCGTGATATACCCAAGGGGTCCACGTTGCAAAGTTGCATTTTCCCTGTGGCTAAATATCTTAGTTTCGCTAAACATTTAATTTCTGGACTGATCGGATTGTTACGTGTAGTTGGGGACGTAATTGCTTCCCGCACCACATCTGCAATAAACGATTTTGTCGGTGTCGTTTGGTTAATCATCCAGAGTGTCCAACACATTGCGTCTGGTTGCAGCCATTTTGGGAGTCTTTATGAATAGGTCTTAGGGAGTTAGGAGTCCTCTTGACTTCTTTTAAGGACTCCCAGACTTAGGAGCTACTTTTAGGCCTAAAAGTGGTTGTGAATTACTTTTATCTTAAGAAACTATGAGTCCTAAATTTAAGAGTGACCCGCCAAAATTTTTTAGGAGTTACTCCTAAATTCGGCAGTTAAGATCTACTTTTAGCCCTAAGGCTGCATCCGAAACCACTAAATTGGTAAGAGGTCTTACGCCAAACCGGATTTGCGTCAGCGTCCGGCATGATAAGATGCATCCGAATTGGGCTTCCAGTTAGGAAGGAGTTAGGGAAAGTGGCCTGTATGCTAAATATCACAGCTACTTTAGCATAGGGACCTCTGATGCTAACTAACTGGCGATTAGGAGCTATGTGCCATCCCACAATCCCTTGCGCCACAAGACGCCATCAATACAAGTCACCCGGCCCACCTCACGTAAAATAACGAAAATGGCCAAAAGGAAAAAGACGCACGCATGCGAGTACAACAACCTCTTCCGAAGGTTTATTTTGATATGCGTCATTCATGTGCGTTTACGCCGCGTGATGACATCGGATAGAAAGGCTGTTTGAAATGGGCACATTCGCGAACGGCTCCCTAGACTACTAGCTATAGTGTTCTCACTGTTGACCCCATGAAAGGTTAAGGATTAGTTGCTAGTGTTAGTGCTTAGAGGCTAACATTCAGTGGTTTCGGATGCAGGGTAAGATCTTAAGGCCCCAGGTGTAACACAAATGTTCTGTTTTACGCTGTTCAAAGTAACGTGCTTAATTCATTAACGGTTTTTTTAAACGATTTTTCAACACAAAATTAATTGGAAATGCATGGAAACACCAGTAAGTTATGTCAAAGAGTTAACACTCTAGTTTTAGCTTTAGCTGCTCCTCTTGAATATGTGTTGTTAGTAGATGCAAGATATGCATTTGCGGAAGACTTTATCTGTCTAGGTTGTCCAGCCAGAGATGTGCACTGGTCAGTTTTCCTACCATTAACTATAAGCTTTGTCAAAAAGGAAGGTTTTAACCCTGGTCTTAAAACAGAATATCTGCATCACGGGCTAAAACTGGGAGCTGGTTCCACAGCAGAGAAGCCTGATAACTAAAAGATTTGCCTCCCATTCTACTTTCAGAAATCCTAAGAACAACCAGTAAACCTGCAGTAAAGTATTCTGTAGGTAATGTATGGAATAATCAGATCCCTGATTTATGCTGGAGCTTGCTCATTAAGGGCTACACATGTAAGGAGAAGGATCTTAAATATTTTTTTTCCAGTCCAATCCAAGTCCTGTATCAAGTCATTCACCCCAAGCCAAGTCTCTAACAACTGAAGAAAAAAACATTCTCTGTTAACACAAATGTAGTCCAATCTGTCAGTATCACTGCAGTTTAGGAATTCAAACCTGTACAGTTCATCATTTAGCCTGACATAGAAATTTCAGGTCTTTTAATAACTTAAAGTTCACAACAATAATCACTTAAACCTTTAACATTTAAATCAGAATAGAAAATGGTTATAATCTTTTAATTTGTATTATTTTGCAGATGGATAAAGTATAATATTTGCCATAATATAAATATACTGTAAATATGTATTCATGTTCAATAGAAATACACGTTGATGTGGAATTTGATTTGGATTTGAATAAGTCAAGCAAAGGTGCTTTATTATTGCTACATTCATAAACTCCACTCCATTATATGTAGCACTATACAGAGGGACCCTAGTATTTGCTGCGCCACAATCAGAATTGAATAGTTAAAATCCACAAACACTTGAGACCACCTTCAAAAACACTTATAAGTGCCTATCTAAGTAGTTTAGACTACAAATATTCCTTAATATGCACCAAGGAAGTGGGGCTCCTTCCCTGACTGTTTTGCAAACACCAGCCAATAGCGTTTCCTGTGGAATTGCGGCTACATATTTCAGCTTTCCTAACTGCAATTTCGTTCTAACATTTTAAGTCTGTTTTACAAAAGACGAATGAACAAAAAGATGAATTTCCTGCAAATAATTTGGAGATCCGTTCCACAGAAAAATCCGCAAATAGATGAATTTGCGAATGCCGACCAGGCAGGGATACACTGGGTTTAGAAGATATTCTATTTCTTTACACTGAGTGTAATATTAAAACATTTTTGGGGAAGTTTAAATAATAAAGATTACAGCCAAATAAGTGTGGCACAGTACTCTGGATCCCAGATCCAAGGACTACTATGGTAGTGGTTTGAAAAAAGCTGTATCATTACATCCATAATTAGAATAATGTAATTATGACCTTGCATGTTAAAGCTAAAACAGCACACTGTTCTGTAAAGCCTTGTAATTTAAAATATTTTTTTCCAATTCAGTATAATTAAGGGTTAATTGCTTCACAATGTGGATTTATTTCAGGATGTTTTCACATCTACATTTCCATATCAAATGCACTAAAGAATATAATTTTATTGTGGCAGGTGCAGCACATGGGTTTAGGGAAACTGAAGAGTGAAAGGGGGAACAGTTTAATCAGGGACTGATTACAGAGGTAGCAACTCAACATAGAGATTCTGATATTGTTAATGAATGTGTTGTAAATCAAGATATTTCAATGGCAAAACATGCAGGCTTAATTTATATTTATTTCCTTCTATTCTGTTTATAATATCTGTGTATTTAATGTCTTACTTTTAAACAAAAAATATAACAGCTCACACGGTTATTTGGGCATAAAAAGTGGTTTTATTTTATTGAAACTAATGCCTGCTTGTTAACACACATATTGTTTGTGTATTGACATGAGAAATCCCCTCAACACTACAGGCTGTTTGCTCTAATAAAAAACAAACAAAATAGCATTTAAATTTGATCATAATTCCCAGCACAAACCTCCCAATTTTACAAAGGCCTTTGATTATATGACGTCAGTTTTAGTACTGTAGTGCTGAATCAGTGAGTATTGCAGGGAACTTTTCAAAGCAGGTCTACACCATACTTTTTATTATATTTGTTCAAATTTATAATATTACCTAAAAAAGTAATCATTCTCCACCCCAGACTTGTCAGCTGAAATTGCTTGATGCTGGATTTTCCTGCTAACTCTAGGAGCTACAAGACCAAGTTTCCCAGTTATTTGCTGTGGCTTCATATTATTAAAATGACATGTTAGCTGCCACAACATCACACAATTCATTGACTTGATAAACTAACTAGAACGGTGGTTTGGAGGCAAAGTTAAACTTGTTGTCTTACCCTTTTTTATTGTTCTCATTAGATGTCACCTTTAACAAACCACAAGCTTGTTTTGGAGTTCATTTTTGCACATGAGCAAAAATGGGCGTCTGTTTGAGCTTTCCAAGATGCAATCATAGTTCTCAACGCAACGCCCTTCACTTTTAAACACAGCTGGCTGAGTGCTCTGCACAGAAAACATGTTAAGATTTAAAAAAGGGCTGCGAGGTGGCCAATGAAGTGGCCCAGTATGACAAGTCATTTTGGTAAAAAATCTGTATCCTTGCTATCCACTGTTGTGTATGCCAAATAGTATGCAACTACACAGAACTACTTAAACATTTTCCCCTACAAGTTTGAAATTTTGTCAAAATAATTCAGAATTACTGTTTCTTGCACATCTTTTTTTCCTATTTGCACATTTGACACAATAGTACAACTCTACTTGCCGAAATACTGGCCCTTGCGGCTCAAATATCAGACTGGCCTACTGGGAAATGTCCTGGTCCTCCCGATTAGTCAATCTAGGCATGGAGATACGCCAATCTAATGGTCCTGAAACTTTATTTTTTTTACATTTCTGATTAGTTTTCCATCCAGCCCCACATTTTTACCTTGCATACCCACAAACTACATATATGATGACTGTTTAATGGCCCAACACCTCATTTGAAACATAATAATGTGCTATGTTTAGCAATGCATCTGAAACACCACCATTAACACAACAATAATGTGTAACTTAAAAGCTACAACAGGCACAATTAAAATGTGTGTTTAAGCAGGTAGACTACATGAAAAACACCAAAGAAAAATGTTAGCAATTTTATAGTAGCATATGCTGTAGCCTAATCATTATAATACTACTTACAACACTTTAAAACAAACTACCATAAACGTATATAAATACTACTATGATGAAAAGAATATGTCTAAATTCTATTTTCGTTCTCTGGATCTACAAGTTTTACAAGGACTCCGATCCCAGCTCCTCTGCTTTTTCTACTGAGTTTTACTTCGCCTAAGCTGGCTCTACACTTCCTCGAGTTCTGTAGTCATGTTGATTTCCGGATTGTACCAGATCTCTTTGCGGGCAACGCTTCTCATTTCCTCAGAGGAGGTTGCCATGGATCTGCATGGGGCCTTTCTCTACTCGCTCTACAGGTTTCATCAAGTTCTCCAATCAGTCCAACGTGGTTTTTATTTTCATCTCCAGTGATCCTCTGTAGGTTCCAGAGTCTCTGCCCCTTCTTTGCCTGCCTTCTGAATTCTATCTTGGAGCTGGCGTCACAGGGCCAGTCCTCAGGACTTAATTGACTGTCCACTTCTTTGGGCCCCCTTCATCCGCCCTTGTTGGTTATTTAATTTTTTGTGTCATTCCTAGACTTTTTTTCTGCCGTCTGGTATCCGCCATTAAGGGAGAGGTCCTGTCATGATGCCTGGTCCTGTGTCTCACTTGTGTATTGTCTCCCCAGCTGTCATGTGTTTCATTGATTACCCCATGTATATTTAAGTTCACGTGCTGCCCTCGTTCTTTGCTGGTGTCTCGTCTAGGTGTTCCTGATGTCCTCTGTTCTATTGCCTTGTTTAACCACTGCTGGGGAATGGACATGAACTTTAATAAAGATTGCAAACTTTGAAGCCACCTGCATCTGGGTCCTCCGTACCAAAAGATTCCCGACACTGGGAGCTAAAATACAGAGCACATAACGCCAAGATAAACAGAAGTCCAATGCTGATGCTATCAAAACAACAGCCAAAAGGCAAAAAGAAATGTCTAAAGTAAAGTTTGCTATCATTCTACTGTTATTTGAAGTTTACTGCTTTGCTGTGTCCATCATTTACTAGACATGTTACTAATCCAACAACCAAAAATTCTGAGTGTTCCACTTGGTACTTTTGACATTCCCAAACTAGAACTACAAACTCACAGAGGTAAATTAAGATGGTAGATCCACTCAATGTTTAGTCAGAAGTTAACAGTTCTATAGTTGTACAGTGTACAAAAATATCTCCAAAACACCTGGGTTAACTATCCATCCAACCATCCATCCATCAATCTTCTTCCGCTTCTCCGGGGTCAGGTTGCAGGGGCAGTTGTTTAAGTAAAGAGACGCAGACTACCTTCTCCCCAGCCACTTGGGCCAGCTCCTCAGGAGGAATCCCGAGGCACTCCCAGGCCAGCCAGGAGACATGGTCCCTCCAGCAAGTCCTGGGTCTTCCTCTGGGCCTCCTCCCGGTGGGATGTCCCACCGGGAGACTTCCAGGAGGTATCTTGACCAGATGCCTGAGCCACCTCAACTGGCTCCTCTTGATGTGGAGGAGCAGCGGCTCTACTCTGAGCCCCCTCCGGATGACCAAGCTCCTCACACTATCTCTAAGGGAGAACCCAGCCACCCTGCGGAGGAAACTAATTTCAGCCGCCTGTATCTGTGATCTTGTTCTTTCGGTCACCACCCAGAGTTTGTGACCATAGATGAGGGTAGGAACGTAGATCGACCAGTAAATCTTCACCGCAAAAAGAGCGGTACAGCGCCTGCATAACTGTGGACGCCTTACCCGTCCGTCTATCGATCTCCCGCTGCATTTTTCCCTCATTTGTGAACAAGACCCCCAGACACTTGAACTCCTCCACTTGAGGAAAGACCCCATCCCTGAAAACTTGAACCCCTGAATAGACCTTACCAGGGAGGCTCAGAAGTGTGGCGACTGTGGCTCAGTGGTAGAGTAGAGTTGGCTTGCAATTGGAGGGTTGTAGGTTCAATTCCAGCTTCCTCAAGTCACATGTCGATGTGCCCCTGGGCAAGGCACTTAACCCCAAAAACATTGTCTGAGCCATGTTGGCTGTCGGGGTATGAATGTGAGTGTGAATGGGTGAATGTGGCTTCAATGTAAAGCGTTTTGAGTGGTCAGTATGACTAGAAAAGCGCTATAAAAAATTCAGTCCATTTACCATCCCCCTATAGTTGGAAAACACTCTGTGGTCCCCTTTTTAAAGATGGGGTCCGCCACTCCGGTCCGCCAATCCAAGGGATTAACTAATTTATGTTTTTTTGTTTTGCATTCCTACATGCACAACGAGCTGCATTTAAGGACAAAAAAATTTGAATTTTTATAATATGATCTCTTTAAAAAAGAAGACATCACCTGGATCATTTCTGATGAGCGAGTTAACTGGGTCTCAATTACACCAATGTACATCATGTAATACCCATGCAATGTAGAGTGATGTTTTACTTCATGTCAAAGCTAGTATGTTTTCAAACATTTACGTGATACATATTTTATTAACTTTGATAAAGTGAACTTCTTCACATCCCGCAGGTCCACCTTCATTATCACAACAGAACTATATTTGCTTCTATACATGTTCAAAGAAGTGCTGCTGAAACTTTGCAAAGAAAATCTGAACCATAAGACGTACATTTAGTTAAAAGAGCAAAAAATAAAATACAAAAAATATTTTGTGTATTTTTACCCTAAAGGTTTTTAATTTTTAGTTCAGCAAAAAATATTTTTTCTCCCAAACTCAATTTGATAGCTGGAAATTGTGCACCTAGTGTTTTGTTTGAGAAACTTTAATGACAAAACAATGAAAACAGTGCTTGCTTACTTCCAATCAGTCTGCTTGGTAGGCGTGATGGGGAAACGCGTTGACAGGTTCCCATATTTCTTCTTTTTTTCATCTTCCCCTTAGTTGCAAGTGAATACATGCAAAAGCATGTCAGAATAATAACATGCATCATGTTTGTCATCCTGTGTTGTGCCATACACAAAGGCTCTAACAAGAGGTTTATTTACCGCTCGTAGCTGAGAGCTACGTGTGCCAATTTTGCTCTCCATAGTGAGATAGCAGGTGCCTGCTGCTCATGTCAGCCAGACTTGACATAACTTCACTCTGTTCTGCCTATCTGTCTTTCTCCCCATGCCTCTGCGTGCCACCCCAAGGCAGAGCAAGGCGGCGAGGGACCCCAGTAAAAGCCATGATCAAAAGTAGCGCTCAGATGCCTACAGGTTCCCCCTGACATGAGAGGCAGACAGTGTGTTGGGAAACTAGACGGCTGAGCGGGGTTTGGAGGAGTCGAGGGAGGGGGGGCGAGAACGGAAGGGGAGAGGGAGACACACCCTTTCTTGCTTTTTAACCCTGAGCAGAGATGGGTACCTCAAGACCGGGGGAGATATAAAAGAGGGTGCAGGAGAGGATGAAAGGTTGAGGCATGAAAGCGCAGCAGGCGTGGTGTGAAAAGAGGCGGAAAAGAGGAGTAAAGAAGTGTGTGTGGGGGGGTGGGGGAGTGGGTGACAAGGAAAGTTGGGCTGAGCAGATCAGGATGTGAGGGTTAGGTTTGGGGGTGGGGGAGGGGAGCCTGCATTGAAAAACATTCCTAGGTGAATAACTGAAGACGGAGTCATTTCTATCCAGTGAAAGTCAAAGGCAGACGGTGAGATGTTTATTTTTGTGGCAGAAAACACTAAAGTGTTGCATTCACTGAAGTTACGAGGGAAATGTTGATTTGGTATATTAATATTTTCTTATTTTTGGTGTAAATCTGTTGCAACGAAACAAAAAAAACAGAAGAAGCAAAAGGCTTCAAAGAAGATGAGGAAGACACCAATGACACAGCTGAAAGAATCATGTTACAAATACAAAACTTCTATTTTTTATTGGGCATTTATGTAATAGATCAAAACAAAGTGGTGTACAATTTTAAAGTGGAAGGAAAAGCATGCAAGATGTTACATTTCTTTCTTTTTTTTACATGTAATTCATTATTCAGTCTAATTAAATTCAATCACTCAGATAAATAAATTATATTTCTAGATTATGTGATTATGTATTCCATTTGTTCATTTCTATTCCTCCTCTCTGTCTTTGTAGAACCAGCTTTAGCCGCAATTTCGCTGCAAAGTCTATTGGCTATCGCGCTACCACCTTTGCAAATCAAAGCTCTGAACCCTTTGCTCATCCTTTGCAAAATAGATCATTCAGCTAGGATGAAGAGATTCTATGAGCAGCACGTTTCAAGTATTACCTGGATTTAGGACTGGACTTTGACTGAGCCACTCTAATATATTGTTGTGCTTTAATCAGAGCCCTTCTTTTATAACTCTGGATGTACTTTTGGATTTGGTGTCAGCTGACAATCTTGCCTGGGCCAACAACATCCTACCCATTGTATTCTCGAATAGTAGAACATGACATCATTCTGAGCTAAATTTGATGGATAGAAGACCCAATTCTGTCCTTCTACCCTGAGCCATGGGACATTTGTCCTGTTTCTCCCCCTATGTCAGCACCTGTGGTGGGTGTCCTGCTGGAAGGTTAATCTAGAACCCTGTCTTCAGGCATTGCCCTATAGTTAGCTCTGACTAGGTTTCCTGTAGGCATGGGGCTACAACTACTCTATCAAACCTTTAAAAGTTTATGTTCATGGTAGTAGTTTAAATTTTTTTTTGCCATAAACTGTGTTTTGGCTGGTAGCTTTAAAGTCCGGTTTAAGGGCATTTTTACATGGGGTTTGAATCTCTATTTGGGTACTTTATTTGCTCAAAATCCACTTATTTCATACCATGTGAACACAATCTGGAACATGCCAGGGTACGGTTTGAGAAACCTTCCTTGGAGGTCGTATCGGAGTCCAGGTACGAGTGGATACAGATCATGCGAACACAAGCCGTACCCTGGCCGTTCCTTAGACAATACACGGAAGTGAAGACACCGTTACCGAATCTCCACGCGAGCATGAAGAGACCAGAACAAAGCAGTTCAAGCATCCCACAGCAACACAACAGGAAGAAGATGACTAGTGCGAAAGGATCCATCTGGACCGATGAAGAGGTGCCGTTGTTACTGGACACATGGGTGGAGAACAATATTCAGAAACAGTCATTTTAGGCCATCACTCGTTTTATGACGTCGGTACTTCTCACTTAATTGTTTGTTTGGATAGCTACAAAATTATTTGTATACCGTCACCTGCTGTTTTTGCATTTTTCTCTTGCCTTTTTCTGACACGGCCACACATGTAAAAACGCCTTTAGTCTCAAACAATCAGACTACTTTGTCTACTTGTTTGCTGTGTTATCCACCTGGTTGAGTTTCTTTTAACACTTCAAGAATCTCGCAACTCTTCCATAGAGGCCAGATTTGTGGAGTTCGGGACAAATAGTCTTCCTGTCAACACGTTCTCTCATCTGACCAAAGTTACCTTGGACCTCTTCTAAGCTGCATCTGTGGTGAAATCCTGGCCTGTCAGTTTTGGCTGGAGACTATATCTTGGTTGGATTATCATACTTGTTTTATTTTTTTTGCGTGATTGATCAGAGAATACTTTGTTAGATGCTGTTTTGTATTGTTTTAAACCAAACTGGGCTTTATATGTACTGACAACTTAATCCTTGAGCCGTCTCTTAGTCGTCATGATGCTGTTTGTTCACTTAATGTACTCTAACAATGTTTTGGCCTTCAGAGAACAGCTAGATTTATACTTAGATTGACTGTTAACTTTTAAGGGGGCTTCTAAACAATTGAAATGGAAGAAGGTGAGGAACATGTGCACAAACCAAATGAAAAATAAAACTGTATTGTTTTCCTTCCAGTTTATATTTATGCCCTATCACCTAAAATAAAATAAATTGAAGTATGCGGCTTAGACATGATAAAATGTGAAAAGGTTTAACATGAACATATCTTTTGCAGGTTGGTGGATGTAGGTGGAGCGTTCTGTTCAGATACTATCTCATGGTTCTGTTTGGACCTCGTAAACAGGATTTTACCCTTTCTCTCAGGGGCAACGTTAGGTAAATGATTTACCTCCTTGCTGCTGTTTTGTTCCTGCTGTCTGCATATGTGTGAGATTTTATGTTTTCTGCCCCTCTGTGTCAAAGCCTTGTGTTCCAACGTGACATGATTTCTCGCTCCCACAGCATGTATAATGCATATCCCAAATTATATTTTACATGTGCGCCCGCTCCCGCCGCCTCTTCCCTTTGCTTTCGGGCTTGTGGTAATACACTAACTTTCAAAACCTGGCCTTCCGACGCTTCACTTGGTCACATATATGACCAATTTCAAGCCAGATTTACGACTTGTAGAGTCAGGTTTTTACACCAAATCCCAAGGCGGAACCCAATTGACGGCCGGAGTGGGCGAAACCTGCTCTGTTTTTAAATCGGGGAAGCACAGCGCTGCAAGCGTGTGAGACGAAGTTATAAGGAGAACCCCCCCACCTCCCTGTATTTTAAGCAGCCTACCTATTTAGATCTTCCTACAGTGAGAAAGAAAACAACGCTCTGGGCAACTTTTATTACACTCTCCTTCAATTACACCATCGTCATAAAACAACCCACATTTAATCATAGCCGTGGCTAACATGATGAATTGGGCCATTGCAAAGAAACCCCAGACCTTAACAATGAGCACATACATTTCAGAGTGGACAAATATTAGACATGTGTCAATAAAAAAGATATAAGTCAGGCCTGTACCAACAGAGCTTGTGAATTACATCACAGGAAGAGGATGACGTGCGCCATAACTTACCCCAGTCCAAAGGACGCCGATCTCCCCATAAGAGGGAGAGGGAAAGACGACATGCTTCCCAGCTGGAGGATTCATGTTCTCAAAGGAATCAAAGATTATCCAAGCTGGGATTCACACTGACTGGTTTTCCCACAAGAGAAAAAAGAAGACATGACACCATTGTCACCATTGTAAGTTGACATATTGCCTTAAGACAGCAGCCGAGTTGAACTTGTTTTAATGCGCTTTTGTATTAAAGAATCAATGCCGTATTCATTGAAGATGCTTTCACGAATACGAGGCTCAAACAATCCATGTGCGGGTTGTCTGCTGTATTTTTCTTTAAGCTTTCTTAAAGGTTCGGTGATGAATTTTTAAATGTGATATGAAAAATTTAAACTGACAATGGCATCTAAAGATCTGTGCGAGAAAAGTACTTAACAAGCTGACATTATTAGTGCGAATAGAGGGAGTGTGTAGCAACAGTTCCATAAAATATTAACAGATTTGGAGGGGAACAAAAACTTTGTGAAAAACATGAATTTTGGTTTTCTTTTTTATTCTGTGAGAAGTTAAATTCTTTGTTTGAGCCATTGTTTGAAACAAAACCAAGTCTTATTTTTGAATTTAAACACATTGGAAGTGTGATTTTCTTTTCAAAATTGAATTAGTATGAAACTAAGAAAAATATTAAAATAGGTCAAAATTGTACATGAAAGCTTGTAGCATAATTCTGACTGGATATTTTTAGTCTGCCTTTATAGTTTGAATCAGTTCTTGTTTCCAGAATTTAAAATTACATTTTATTATTTTAATTTAAATGTGTAACTATTCCAGTCTGAAAAAAGGATTTTTCAAATGGTTTTGGGATCCTGTGTTTTGCTGGTGTTTTGCTGTGTGTTTGCTCTCCTACCTTCTCTGCAGGGTTAGGGTTAGGGCTGATTAGTGGCAGGTGCCGCGCATCTGGACTCATCATCTCCAGCCTTAAAAGAAGGACGGGAGCTGCAAACTGATGCCTGACTATTTATACCAACTTAGCTCTAGGAGTTATTCTTGAGTGCTAATACTCACCTTGGCTCCCTTGCAGACCCTGATCCAGATTCCTCTGTCCTCCTGGGTTTCCTCCTCTGATCTTCACTCTGCTGGAAAGAATCCCTGGACACCACTTACCTGTTACACTGGATATCCTCCTGGTCATCCTCTGCACCGTTGCCTCCGCTGGTCTGTCTGTTCTCCGTCTGCCTGACCATCTGCTCGCTCCACCTGCAAACACACAGCCAAAACCTCCGTCAGTTCCGACCAACCTCTGGTACAGGATCCTACTTACCACCTCCAAGATCTGAACTCTCAACCGTCCTGTGAATAAAGCCATCCATTTTCTCACTCACCATCCCGTCTTCACCATCTAACATCTGTTTTCTGTTGCAGTTCTCCATCTGCCTCCGTGGCTCCATTTTCTGGCGATCTACCTGAAACAATTCACATTTTACTATTTGTAAATAAACATAATTTTATCATATCCAACTGCCGGGTGTTCTGAGTGTGTTGCTGCTTTTTTGTCCTGAAAACCCCGCAAACATGACAAATGGCTCTTAAAGGCAGGGTATACGATTGTGGGAGCGCTCCTCAACAGGGCGTTATTGTAAAATAAAAAGTCCCACACCTTGCTTCATGCTCTCCCCCTAAGCCACGCCTCAATAACACAGCCACGCGTAGCCAGCATGGTCTGGTTGGGTCTCCGGCACTGTCAACAGCTCGTAGGGCACAAGCCATTTCAACCAAAGTCACAAAATATAACATGATCTTACCTGTACAGGAGAAAATCAGCAACCAGAGCATCGGTTAGCAAGCCCTTAGCTTCCTTGAGTTGACGCCACAGTGTAAATGCAGCAGCTCCGATTGCAGATTCGGATTTTGACACGCTTTTCAGCGGCTTTCTTCTTTCTCTTTGCTATTTCCACAATTTTGCGTTTTCGATTCATTTTTGGAAGCTAATCTGCACTAAATTCGAACTAAACAAACACGTCTGCTACTGTAGCTGGTGCAATCAATTTATCTGTTAAGGTAGTGCAAGCTCACTTCCTGTTTACAGGCTAGAACGACCGTTGCATGGGGACGCGCAGAGGGGGAGGTGCTGGAACACGGAAGCTTTGCTTACAAGCCAATTATTTTGGACGGACTGTGGAAGTTGAATGAGGTTTTCCCAGAGTTTCTCGCTGTAGAAAGAATGACATCATTCGGTCAAGTTTAAGAACTCCTAACTTATAGGTTGCCACTGGTACATGAAGAGCATTTTTTGCAGTTTAAAAAAGTGTTTTAACATGAAATTGTATACCCTGCCTTTAACAGGGCTCAAAATTAATAGTCATGTCATTGGATAGTATCTGCAAACTTTTACTGACTGCACTTAAACTACTAGATGATCAGAGTTTTTGTAGAAAAGCAAATGTGTTAAATATATGGAGGAAACAAACTGTATCAATGAATTTGTTAGTATTGACAGAAAAACCTTAGTTAAATGTGATAAAGGGTTGAATGACCGCACAATTTTCCATAGAAATGTGACAAGTTGAATATTGTTACCGGTATGGTTTATGTTATCCACGGGTACACTTGGCCTACAAGGGAAAATAAATTTAGACCTACAATAGATCTGACAAAAATAAAGTTGTCAGTATTTTTAGATGGCTGACAGTCATTTGGAACCCCTGTTAGTGCTCAAGGTTTAATTGCTCAGCTTGGGGAAAGTTATAGATCACAGAGATAATCCTCCAATGTATTTTATTCCATACCATGAGCAGCATAACAGACCCTCAGCATGAAGCTGCCCCTACCATGCTTTGCAGTCTCTAGGTTAGGTTTTAAAGCTTAATTTTAATGCCTCAAGTTTTTAGTAGTTTAACATTTCAGTCAAGGCTTAGGCTGTCAGTTCTAGAGTTGTTGCTTATTACACCAAGAAGGGGATTTTTTGGCCAGGGTTTGTCTGTTACCAACATAACTCAGTAAGGTACATATGGAATTTCAGGAAATTAGAAAAAAAAATCTCTGGTACAACATTTGAAGTGAGGCTCTTGGAATAAGCAATTACTTATTGTGTGGATGACCATGAAAGCGGAAGATACATCCATCCATCCATCCATCCATCCATGGGATGGATGAGCCCAGCAACTCCACAGAAGAAGTTCATCTCAGCTGCTAGTATCTGGGATTTAAAGGAGAAGTAATGTTAAAAAAAAAAAATTATTTCAAACTGGGCCTTACTTATAGCATTACGTTTGTTTATTCACTGAGACAATTTTGGTTCCTCTTGAAGTTCTTTTGGAGATATTTAGATCAATACACATAATATCCATATAATGGGAGTTCATGGGGCACCTGAAATGCTGCCTGTAAATAAGGCATTATCTGCCACAAAACTCCTTCATTTCTCAAATGTTTTGTTATGAATCACTAGCACTATTCCCCTGTGAGTTTGTAGCTTCTTCGAGTTACTTTAGTATTTGACATCCGGCTTTTAATCATTCTACAGTAAACTGAGATTTCAATGACGTCACTGCCGTGTTCCATGTAGTGAGCACGGCTTTCACTCTGTGCTCTAAAATGGTCGGTTAGACAGAAGTTGGTACTGTAGACATCAACGTGGTTTGTGTGTTTCCAAATTGCATAAACAACATGACCGGGTGGACCAAGTTCATCTTCCACGGGCTACCCTTCTGCAAACTTCGCAGTCCTGCACAGACTACGACAGCAATGGGGCATGGCAGTGAATTTAAATTGCCGGTGGGTGTAAATTGGAATCGGTTGGATTAAAAACCTGTAAAACAACAAAGCTCCTCTGAGACACTCTGAACTCAAAGGGGAATAGTGCTAAAGATTGATAATGACATAATGGGGAAATTAAGGGGTTTTGTGGCAGATAACGCCTTATTAAGAGGCTGCACTTTTCATGCCCCAATAACTCTGATAGTAGGGATATCCTGTACGCTGATCGCGAATTGATCTGAACATCTCGAAAAGGACTTCAATAATAGCACTAAACTCGTCTGGGTGAGTAAATGATCTTAATGCTGCTATAAATAAGGTCCAGGTTGAAAAGACTGTACTTCCTACTACTTGAAGCTTTCAGTTACGATCAATTGCTCATGGCTGTACGTGGGGTTGACGGATGGAATTGTGCTTGCAATTTAAGAAGTCGTGTCTCGGCTACGAACCACTCCAGTGCATGCTGAATTTGTAGATGCCACAATAACCACATTGTTGGCAAAAAGCAAAGATGAGAACCTGAGGTCTCTCAAAAAAGGACAACCTCCTCCATACTACATGTTCAGATCCTGTCCATGAATTCAACAAACAGTACCTTGTACTCCCACAGCACCACTAATAGAGGGCGGAAGAACCAGTACCCAATAATAGCTTATTTAAAAACAGAAATACATCTTTTAAAAGACTGAAATAGGCATTTTATTGTCTAAACTCCAAATCATAACAGTGGAGATGGCAGAGAAGAAAGACTCATAAAAAATCTTTTCACTCGAATCATTTGTAACAGTTTTGGTGAGCAGTTATAGTCAATGTAATCCCAATTACATGCATGTCAAATCAGACGACATTAGCTTCGAGAGTGATTGTAAAATTAACACTGTTACTCACAGGATCTGTTGCAATATATTTCTTGGTTCATTCATGAAGGAAAATTCATTTCCTGTTGTTCGTGTTGCATGAAAATACATTCTCATTTAGAGAACATTGTCTAATTTTGTAATGCTGCCCTAATGCAGATATATGTTGACCCATGTAAGCTCAATCTTCAATTGGCAAACATTACTTACACTTTGCCTCTATTATTGCCACACATGAAAGTAAGTCCACCACGCCATCTGTTTGATTCATTGGCCAATTAGTAAAATGAAGCTGAATAAATAAGACAGGAAAGGCTCTGGCTATGCAGTTGAGGTAAGTAGCATGGTTTAGAATATGTTCATGTTATTTTCAGTTAAACTAAATAAATTAAAAAACAGCTATATTATGCACATAATTCATGACCGTTGCGCAGTTATACTTGTTTTTTCCACAACTGAATAAATGGCCACTGAATGTGCTGTTTGATTCATGTCCACAGGCACTGATTCATTAATATATTCAGCAGTTTAGGTTTCTGAGCAAAGGCAGTTTAATCTGTAACTTAAGGTGAAAGCTGAAGGCTATTCATTGTAAATACTGCAGATGAGACTGGAATAAAGAGTTCCTTTACCTAAAGCAGACTGTAGTTGCTGTTGAGCAAGAGCATCTTAGCCTGTCTTGTAGCAGCCGGTGAATTTAAGTGTTGTGAAACATATGTTAAACTGTTTTCTGTAGTTGAAGGACAACAGATACATACAAAAAGTCAAGATCAACCATAAGTGTAAATTAAGGATATAACTATAATTTCATAAACTAGACTTTCCTGAATAAACCGGTTTGAATTACAGTCATTATTTAAGGACAAAATACTGTGTATTTAATTACCAAATAGAAACTATAAGTAAAAAATAGGCTACAAAACGTACATACTAACGCAATTAGTAATCAGTGTTATTTATTTTATATATTGATTTATATATATTTAACATGTATTGCCTGCGCACTGGTCCCTGATTATGTAACTATCTATCCATACATCCATTATCTATACAGGGGGCGGCAGGTCGGGAATCCATAACAGGGCATTATGGGAGGCTGGAGGATGCCCCATAATCACCTCAGAAAATAAATGGTGAATTGATGGTGAACCCAATTTCATGTCATGCTTCAATTGATCAATAATCAGTCAATCAATCAATTAATCTTTCATAAAAAGATTTTCATGCCATTGGCAGCGCAAAGTGCTTAGCAAGAGAAAAACAAACAAAAAAGCCACATGCACAATCAGAGAAACCCCATCCTCATAGTCATTGTATTTCAGATTACATACAAAAGCCAGATGTAATTAACTTGTCAATTTCCAGCCTTCAATAAAATACCTTAAACATTCAGGTAGATGCAAAGCTAAAATTAGATTTAATACCCTTTTTCATAAGCATAAATGCCATTTAGTTCTCTAACATTTTTAGATGATTAATTAAATTTCTGAGGTGCTCTGTAGATAGCAGATTTTTGCAGGAATTCTGTGCTAGCACTTTTTAACTTTAATACATTTAATAGAGCCGTGATAAAGTGTGGTGCATTTCAACAATATTAGTAGATTATGCACATCTCAGGACTGTGAGCAGCCTTGGTCTGGACAAGCTGCACCTTTAATCAGTCAAACTATGGAATGTGCTTGCATGGAATAGGAACAGTTCATATACAACACACACATTAGGTGTAATAATGAAGAACAAAAAAACATAATTCACAGACATTTAAACCAAATTGTAGCCATAGACATGACCGTTGTTGTTTCCCTTTTTTTTTGCCAAAGAAGCATTATGAATCTCTGAGCCTATTCCCTCTCACTCTGGCTGTAGCGCAGTGCACAGAGAAGAAAGGCTGGCATACATAGCAGCGGATGGAAAGTCCTAATTTAAATACAGCTCCTTGGGCCCGTTATGAATATGCTCACACAATTTGCTGTTGCAAAATCTTTGGGGCGCAAGTAATTATACACTCTTTATTTGGAATTTTGATAAATTAGGCCCTAAGATACATGCCTATTGCACATTTTGGACACAGAGGAAACTGCTAACCACAGCCGGTTGTATTTCTTGGCTTGGTGTTAGTTATACAAGAAACCAGGACCAGGACCAGTCCCAGCCTGGTCAGCAGCGAGCATGAACTGATGAAGCCTCTTGGATAAGAGGTGAAACGTCTTCCAAGACAAATTACCAAGTCCAGTTGCGTTTGATTGAAATTTCCTTGAGATAACCATGACCTGGATGAATGAGAATATTCACAGGCTCAGGCAAGTCTGAGTGTTTTCTCTACGATGCTCCCCCTAGCGTCCGTTAGTAAATGTTGCTTTCAAACACACTGTCGTAAAAACGAACTGTTATCCCCCCCCTCCCCCCTAGCCACTTGCAACCCAGCTGATCAGTTGCCAACCCATCTGAGCGCAGCAACCGGTTATCAACACTACCGGATATCAGTTATGGCTACCGAGGTAAGTAAAGTAATAGTTTCTTACTATCATCTGGCATCATGTCACCTTTGTCACTAGTGCAGCTAGCGGCACACTCTTTAGCTGGGTTTCGTTAGCCTGGCTCAGTGTTGGCGATGTTTGCCGAAAACTGATCCTGCTTCTCGCAATGTTTTGAAACTTCGCGAGACTGAAGGACACCGGGTACGGTACACTGAACTTGCAAGTGGGATATTCTTCCTACAGGCAGTAGGGGCGGGCGAGAGTCTTCATTCGTCCTGTGATTAGTCATTTAACCATATAACGACTTACACGTATGACTAATTAACATCAAAATGTTGCCTGGTGTCTCTTTAAGTCTTTGCAGAATATTCACTAGGCACTCTGAACTGACCGTTTATGACAAAAAATGAGTTTCTAGAAGATGGGATATTATCCAAAACCACCTGAGCACATTTCCACGGAGAGGGTGATTTATATAGTAGGAATTGCACGCAGCTGTTTCTTCTCAAATTTTTATGGATCACAAAAACTCTTTCCGTAAGTTGTTTTTTTGTTTTTGTTTTTTGCCGGCCTTAAGTATGGTTTTACTAAGGATCCTGCACAAAGTTTATGAATGAAAACCTGGTCTTCCTTTCATCTCTTAAATTCTCTCTATGTAAACCTGCTAATGTTTTTGTCTAATGTTCTGGCAGAGACCAAACGGAATTGCAGACCATCAAAGCGTTGGCCAATATCAGGAAGTAAAGAACAAACTCTCACAAGTCAATGTTACAGCTGCGATAGTTCTAAAAACCCCTAATTAGTTTTTTGCTTTTTATATTTTGCACATCTTGAACAACTGTTGATAGAACATTCTCATAAATAGACCAGCTGGAGTTTAGATCTCCTTTTACATGTTTAAAGCTAGGCTTTGGTGTCAGATATGTGTTAGAAATCCATTCCATCTGTAAAATACTTTTGATGTGAAATCTGCAGGTGTATTATCCAATATTGATTTGTCAACTTCTCCGAACACGCGGGTAAGAAACAGACAGATTGATATACCTACGCTTCTAACTGCATTCAGAACATGCATCTTTTTTCCTCCATTGTGCCTCATTCCGGCATTCTCGGTAACCAAGAGTAATGAGGAGAAAAGAAAGCGATTGTGAAAATGAGCTGAAAGAGTTTAGATCAAATGAGCAACGTGTATTTTTAGGGGCTGCGTTGGTCTCGCAGCATGTAATAGTTTTGGAGACGAGAAATATTTAGCCACAGGAACAAGACAAGAGAAAAACAGAAAAGCAGATAAGAAGGTGCCCAGAGACAGTGATTGTGATTGAGAGAAGGAGGGAGAGTGGGTAGGGGGGGTCAGCTGGGAATTAGAAGGCTGGGGGGTGGAGGAACTGCGATGGAAGTGCAGGTAGCCAGTAAGTGGGTGAGAGAGAGAGAGCTAGAGGCAGCCTGGATGAGGGAGTTTGTATTGCATTCGTGTTGCATCAGTTCGGTGTAACGAGATTTGAAGATGCAGGCTCAGACACACTAATGGGTTTTGCGCTGACGTCCCCCTCTGCACACACTCGCGCATAAGGCAGTTCTGCTCAGCAACATGGCTCACTAGCCACTCACATTTAGCCCCTGTCGATACCTTTGTGGTTGTATCCATGTTTCAGAGTGACTCTGTAGAAAGAAAGAAAAAAAAACACACAGGCGAAAAGCCTACGCGCACTCACGTAAGAGGAAGAAATACCCAGTAATCCCTCAGCAAAGCAGCAAATGGAGACAATGACCTTGAGCCACGGTGAACAGAGCCATTGACAGGAGATAATACGGCACAATATCTCTGCCTGCGCCAATCTAATTTAGCTGTTTTCTTTGTGAAAAGCCAGGCATTAGCACAGAAATTTGGGTGCCTCACTAAACTACAAACACACGCTCCCCTTGTGGTGGCTAAAGCGTATGGTAAATTAACTCAGCAGAAATTGTACTAATAGACCAATAAAAAGTTGAAAAGGAACTGACCATTTGTGTCTTATTGAGCATGCGTCCGTTTGCACTCGCTCAGGGCAAAATACCTTATCCACTTTAACAATATGAATTAAAGAAATATGTTTATAATCTGAGGTTGCGTGAATATTTTTTGTTTTAATCAGGTTTTGTAAACTCCTAAATTTCCCTGACTCAAATAGGGATTAGGACCACACTGGAAACTGGATGCAATTTAAATTCTTTAAAGCAAGAAAACTTAATGTATACATATCAGATTTAATTATCAGAAATCATTGAATTCTTAAAAACATGAAACCTGAAAAAATCACCGTCGGTCTTTCCATTGTTTTTGAATGCAGATAAACGTATTTTATCGACACACTTTTCTGATCCCAGCGCACTAAAACAGGGATGACTACCGTATATGCACGACGATCGTCTGTTACAACACCGACTCGTTATCTCTCAAGGTAATCGCGGAACTGCTGGGAATCTGGAGCTACAGTATTTAAACTTCTCTTCCATCCAGATGTCCAAACTAACATCTGAAAGGATTATGTTTTGCTTTTGACAATTGTCAGTGACAACGTCTTCAACAGCTACACTGTGGTTATGTAGTTTAACCCTCATACGATGTAACAAAGAAATAAAAAAACTGTTTACTGGAGAAATTTTACATTCATAAAACCATCCACGGTTTATTCATATAAAGTTGCCTAAATGTAAGTATTTTTCACAAGCTGCTCTTCCAAACTGTGTTGAATCACAGCCAGCAATGGAGTTCATTTAAAGTGTTCTGTATGCTGCTGGTTTGTTAGGTCCAAAAGATGCTTTCTTTAAGGCAACTTTAATGAGCTTCTCCCCGTTGGATAACACATCTTATAAATATCTTTGTCTCTACACTTTGCTATAATGGCTTATCTGTCTTAAATTGTATAAGTCTATCAGCCTTGTTTTTTTGTGTTTTTTTTTTTTCCAACTTAATACACTGTTTTGGTCATGGAGATTTATTTAGCTATCATAATATATAAGTCTGGACACATCTGAAAGGAAAATAAAGATAAAGGGATAAAAGATTCATAAAAAAGATTCATCATAAAGATTCATCCTACGTATGTGAGAATAAAGATTCATCATATGTATGTGAGAATTGTTCCTATGCTCCTTTTTAATGTTCAATATACAGCAATATTTAAGCACTGCTGCACAGCTAACCCACGCAGGCAGCTAGAATGTTAACATTCTTGCTTTCAGTCATTATATATTTAGTGGGTTCTGATGTTGGTGTGGATTTTGTATTAGAAATAAGGACCTATTCTATGAAGTTTTTCAACAGCCTTCATGATGCATGGATGAATGGATCAAAAGCAGTTTTGCACAATCAAAAAGGTACATTAATTTATTAAGCAGAAATTGCTGTGCACTGTTTTGTTTGTAACCTTTTATGGAAAAAAACAACAGTTGCTTCATCCTGATTGCTTTGATGACAATCTAAATGAAGACGATCAACAGATCACGACTGACAATAAAGTCTGTTAAAAACTTCTGCTATGGAGGCCTGGGCTGTTTGTTTACGAGAGGAAATCTGATCTGCATGAGGCCAGCGTAAACCGACAGCACTGTGTTGCTGTTGTGTTGCAACATCCTGATTCTTTTTTAGTCAAGGCTGTAAGAATAAAGAGCAGAACATTTCCTCTCCTTCTGGCTTTGAGTATTATGTAAATGCACAAACAGCATCAAGAGAAGAAGGGACCATTAAAGTGTCTTCAAAAGATGCAATAAATTACAGAGAGGCTGTTTTTAACAACAACAGATTGAGTAAGTTGGCCGATTTAAGAGGGTTATTTTTCCATTCTTTCTTTTTCACGTCTTCCTTGAAGCTAGAAAAAAAACAGCCTAGTTTATCTGTTGTCTCCTTTTGTCATTCTATAGTACTGCGAGCTGTTAAGTCTCAGTTCAGCCCTGGGTTTAGATCTCCCCGGTGAGTGTTTCTCTCAAAGGACCTGCACCGACTTTGTTTTATCCTGCCTCCCTTTTTTTTTTTTTTTTTTTTTAGGCTTACGAGTTCTTTCAGGTCGAACTGGAACCTTATGTGTAAAAGAAGAGACGCAGGGAATCAATAATCAAAGCCTACGGTCTAGGTGCCTAAAGGCGAGTGGTTTCTCTGTGCTCTGTCTCCGGTGAGGATCATTCATAGTGTATAAAAGGCATTGCTAATGCTGGGCTGGATGAGCACTACGAACAGCAAAGTTCCTTTTCACTGTGCAACCGTCTTTTTTTCAGCCTTTTTTTCAGTTTCTTGTGATCCCAAAACCACAAGAAAGGGTACCTTTAAGCAAAGATGATGGAGCCCTGTGGTTTTCAGGTAATTTTATTTATATGTAAAGGTGTGCGTCTGCCGCAAATGAAACAGACAACACTTTAGATCTCTTTAAAGTATGACCTGAAAGAGAACATTATGCTTCTTTGGAATGACAAGTCTGGAAGTGTTCAGTGTAGAAGAATGTGTTTCACATACATGCACAGAGTAAGTGCTCACAATGCAAAAAGCCTTTGCGTATACAATTCATTACAGGGTGACTAGTTCTAATGGTGCATATTGATCGTTGGAGGGCTGACGTAATTTCAGACGGTAATCTGCTTAGTGTTATGGCACTTATGGCCTGTAAATTGAACCTTGGTGAACCTAATATGATTAAAGGTTCCCCCGTTTGTTTGTTTAGCATGTCCTGCTCTTATGCTTTTTAATAGGAATCAATTAGTACACAGTAGATGAGTGCCCTTAAAAGCAAAACACGTCCCTGACATGTTTCATTAAGCAGTAAGCATACCGACTCTTTCCACGGATAGTTTAGCTTACTATAGGCGCAAAAACTTCCTAGCAAACTGTTTACGGAATGCACCCTTTCAAAATAAAATAGTTCCCGGATTCTGTTCGGGAAGGAGCTGGCTCAAATGAGGACCTGATTACGGCATTTAGGAACTTATTCTAATGCATATTTTTCTTTTCAGATATATAATTGTTTTTGACAGTATTCCTCAAAAGTATTGACACCCTATAACTGAATACATGATGAAAATAGGAGGATTTAAACAGTTTTTCAGAAGCATGTTTTACACTCATATCACACAAACATCATTGCATTTGGAGTTAGCAGAAGCCTGATAGATCACATTAACAGCTTATCTCTCAACAAACCGTCTGAATGTCAGCTTCATTCTTACGCAAACCTCCTCTACAGTTTGACCTTAAACAAAAGTTGAGGATTGCAGTTTTGGAACTAGTCACATCTTGAAATAAGCTTGAGCTACAAAACCACGTTATCAGACTACTCACAATCCATTTTTTTTTTTTTTCAGTTTGAAGCAAAAGAAGTTTGAAATGTACTGGTGATGTCGCCGAATGTCTCTCTGTATTCTCTTTTGGATCACTTACCTTCCCCTTTCTTGATCTTAAAGCACATTAAGCCACAGATGCGCGAGTGAGTAGTGACCTTTCAGAACTTTTAGGTCAGAGGTCGTTCATAATCTTTATATCACCATTCCTGTCATAACCTGTCTGACATTTTACTGACCTGGAGTGCAAATGCCAAGCCGTAATCCGTCACGGCGAATACTGCCAGTCAGCAGACCTCCTGCATCTTCTCTGATGCATTATTCTCTTTAATCCTATACTTTCCCCTCATCCCAACAGTTTTCTGAGGATTGGGTTTACGTAAACAAGACAAACCTGCACACTGGGTTTAAACTGAAATAGTTGCTTTGTGATTCTCCACACGACTTATTCATTTCCAAGTCTGTGCAGCAAGTGAACTGTGAAATTCCTTTTTTTTTTTTGTGAGCCAGAAAAAGATGCTGGAGTCTACTATCATTTTGCACAATAGAAGCAGACATGTGCCTCAAGTGCCCTTTTTTGAATTTTATTATTTTTTGTGAGTTTCTTTCTTACTTTTTTAGGCAGTAAGGGGACTCTGCATGTATGTAGAGGCCAAGGTGTGAACCTCAACATCAACATTTGACTATTACTAACACTTTAGCTAAATAAAAGGATGTGCTGCCCATTCCTTAATGTGCGTTTTCCACCGCTCCTTAGCTACTTTGCTTTGTGAATGTGGCTGCCGTTTAACTGGAGTGTACATGGTGATACGGGAGTATTAGATTACTATATGCAGGTTGTTAACTGATGAAATGAAATGAGCATGCTGTGTTTGCAGTGCCCAACTGCACAATAAAACATTACCTGCTGTTTTACAAACTAAGCTGCGGACATTTGTCCCGATGGTGCGTTCCAATTGTAGTCGAAACTCCGAAATTCCAACATCTGTGGAAAAAAAAATCTACTTGAACCCCCAAAATTCCCACCTCAAAATTCCCACTTTGAACGTCTAAAATTTGTCATTTGCCGCTCACTGCATCAGGAACAGTAAGTTGTAATTGAAACATGTGGATTTTATGAGAAACACTTATCCGGGTGCGTCTAAAATTAATATTACATGTAGTGCCTGCCACTCATAATTTAACAAAATAAAAATGTTGTTTACATATGGAAATCACACCTTGTAATGATGTTTATAAGTGGTACTACCAACAGTGGCTACCTGACTCTTTAATTTATTTATTACATTTATTAAGTTTTCCATTTAACAAAGTAAATAAATTAAGTTTGATGAATTTAATTCAATTACTTGTGACCGATTAACGCAATTTATTTAAATTAGAGCTGCATTTTCTCTTTTCAGTGCAGAATCCCGATTTATCCAACTACATTTACCCGATGTCATTTTTTACTGTTGCTTTTAACTGTGTGTGTGCATTAGAGTTGCGTTGGAAAGGAGGAGAATATAACTGGGATCATGCTTTTAAAGCTGTGGGGGAGGGATGGCAATGGGGTTTATGTGGGGTCATTTTAATCTGTAAAGCACTCTGAGATGCAATTCTTGTATGAAAATCGCTGTATAAATAAAAATTGATTTGATTTGCATGCTATTTACTTCGATGTGACATAAAACCCAGCTCAGAGTTCCTACTTCAATCTCTCAATGGAGCTAACATCACTGTAGAAAAGTCGACTTAGCCCCTCTGAGCTGTTTTCATCCTTAAAGCAGTCTGCAGTTGAGTTGCTGTGGAGGTTAATCAGGCAGACGTTCGGGTTTATTTGCTGAGGCACAGCAGCAATTAAATTATTCCATGATGTACTTTATAACTCTTCTTTAATCTGCTACAAGCTCGTCTATTGTCTTTTCATTGTCTGCAGTCTCAGATCAATACAGCCGTGCAGCGGTGAAATTGCACCCCATCAGATAAAAAATATTATGCTCCGAGTCCCTATTAGATTCTTAATGAATATCACTTGTTATTCAGGATGGTGTAATGTTGTCGTAAGATGTTTTTTTAAAACTTGTTCTATGAGACTCTTTTTAACTTTGAGCCCCTCCAAATGTCGCTGCACGGCCCTGAATGGAATGATCTAGAAAGTTAAGTCAGGGATCATGAGATTACTGAGGACATTTATGTCTTTATTCATATCCCTCTTTATTTTTTCCCAAATCATAATCTATTTAACCTGTCCAGTTCATTGATTCTATGATGGCTCATATCTTGTGGTTTTATCCCTGGTTGTTTTTAGAATTACAGTAAAGTAGTGAATATGTTTCTTTATTTTAAGTTACGAAGAAAAAGCTAATCATTTTGAAAAAAAAAAAAAAAAATTCAAGAATGATCAGCTCAAAATCCATGTACCTTGCAAAATTATTTACACCCCTTAAACCAAAAAATTATTTTTCTGTGCAAAGGTTTTGAACAGCTGGACATGTAATAAACAAGGGTGGATAAGAACCCATGTTAAAATCTTGTCCAAAGTGTGGCGCAAAGAAACTATCTATATGCCACCTAATTGTTTGGGAGGTACGTCAGACAAAGGTTTTTTTTTACTTTGATAATACAAATAAAATAAAATATTTGGATTTTGCTAAGATCTATTGGGATTTGGACTTTGTACTGCAATGGTCAGACGAGATTACACTTGAGATTTCCAGGATGCATATGGTGATTATGTGAAAAAGCAC
This sequence comes from Apricaphanius iberus, assembly GCA_028564705.1. Taxonomy (NCBI): domain Eukaryota; kingdom Metazoa; phylum Chordata; class Actinopteri; order Cyprinodontiformes; family Aphaniidae; genus Apricaphanius; species Apricaphanius iberus. The sequence goes on along the minus strand of JAPXFQ010000717.1, from coordinate 2,983,189 downwards.
CCTATGCTGTCTATATGGTAAACTAAAGGATTTGTGATGCAGGCTTAGTGACCAAAGCAACCCAAGAATACTTAAATTTAGCTAATGTTTGACCCCCCCACCCCCCCTGAAAACGCTTAAAATTGGGCCATTTTAATAGTTCACACGTCTATCAATGCATTAATGCACTCAGTGAACACATTTTTAGCACTATTGCAGAAGCTAATGTTAACTATCAATTTAGATATGTACTCCAGATAAATCCTCCTGAATTCACGTTCCCCAGACAAATTAGTGATTTCGAAAAAAATGAACCGGGAATAGGTGAGGGCCCACTGTACATTGAAAATATTTTTACTATTAATATATTTTTTGCATCGTTATTCATATAACAGACTGAATTAGGTAAAACCATCAGGTTGCAGTCTGATCCTATTGAAATAATTATTTTTAGGGATATTCTTTTCAGGCATAAATATTTCCATCAATGTCCAATGTCTTTAAAGGTAAAGTAGACTTCCACTAAAAGTTCAGAATGCCCTAATGCAAACGATGAAGGTCCAACAAGACTACTATTGAGGTACACACAAAAAAACCTAATACAGGCAAATATTGTTTAATTATGAAAACGGAATTGTAACAGGTTACTGGTTACAGTTAATGTACAAGAATCATTTGTAAATTGTATTCATTCAAAATGGTAATTGGCTTGTACTTATACAGCGCTTTCAGTCCTACAGACTCCTGCCGGACACTGGTGCCACCGGGCCCTCTGACCCGGGCAATGGGTGAAGTGTCTTGTCCAAGGACACGGCGACCGAGACAGTCAGGGTTGTCTCTGTTGGTACATAGACCTAAACAATTTCTATGGTAAATTCTCAATTTTAGAGGCTAGAACTTTTACAGTGTTTTATTTAAAATAAAAATTTGAAGCTTGAAAAATTGTCAGACTCGACATGGTTGCTTGGAGGTAGGATAGATCGGACCTGTCTGATGTATTGCACTTTTTATTTTATTTGTTGATAAGAGGTTGACCTGACTTAAGAAAGTTATTCGATTAGAGACCTGCTCCAATTCTTGTGCCATACATTTGAGATGGAGTACTCGAGTCCTAGACTCGGACTCAACTCCTGACTTTAGTCACTCAGGGACTTGTGACTTGACTTGAGCAGCACACCGATGACTTGCACTTAGACTCCGATTTGAAATATTAGAACTTGAACTTGGTGTTTGACATGATAAATTGCTATTGTTGGAATTATCATGTAGCTTATGCTAGCTTTTTATATTAGATCGGATTACTTGACAAATGTAATAACTCTTTTGTAATGCAGTAAACCTTGTATGGCTGCCATTGTTTTAGTCTTAATATGTACAGCCTGCTCTTTTATTTTTGTTTTGCTCTCGTGTGATAATGACTTGATTCGGGTTTGGCCACTAGGACCTAGTGACTTGACTTGGACTTGACTTGGACCAGTCCTCTGGGACTTAGACTTGAACATTCACGACTTGAGTGTGACTTGGACTCGTGACATGATGACTTAACTACAACACTGCCAGACATTGTTGTGTTTTGATACAAATTCTGGGCTTTTTTGTAAAGGAAAGTAAAATTAGAAAACTATGTATTGTTTTCCTTTCACTTTACAATTTCCTTATACTTTATGTGTATATATTAAATTAAACTCCAATAAGGTTTTACTTGTAAAGTGGCAAAATGTGGATGTTGTATGAATACATTTAGAAGACACTATCTCTCCCTCATGTTTTTGTGGTCTGTATTATGTCATTTGTTAAATGCTGCCTGAACTATTATCTCTGTTTGGTTATAAACAAATGGGTAAAATAAAGCATCAAGTTAATTTTTGAATCATTTAAACAGACCCGGTCATCTGATCTGCACCTTCCTGTTTCATGCAAGAGATATTGATACGACTTCCCCTTACCGTTCAAGCCTCTTACTTTGATGTGTTGCATGAATTCAGGTCACGAGGTTTTATGGCAGCACTTTAAAGCTTGGTAAATTCTATTTCCGCCAATAAAACAAGCTAAGTCAACCCAGCTTTTTCTGGCTCCATCCTCATTTACATCCCCAGTTCCCATTCTTTCATCCACCAGCCAACACCCACTGCTTGTCATGTACATGTCACGGCTCTTTGCATATGATTCTGATGAATTCAGATACCTGAAGCACTATGAGAAGTATCATATGTATTCCAGAGCCTCCGTGGCAGCGTGCGATTGTACAACGTTGAGGGATCTCTGCCATTTGAGCCGAGCTCCACCCTGATCTTCCAGTGCCTTGGGTGTGTACTTCATCAGCTGCGCCTCTGCGAGTGTCCCCGTCATCTTGGCTGGAGCGGCCATGTATCTGCACCGCCTATATATGCCAAACTCCTGCAGTAAAGCGTCCAGCTGTATATATTTAAGGTATTGAGTGAGCACTGAGGCACAGTGACATATATAGGTCTGTTTGATTCTAAGTGTATGGACTGGTGTTTGTGAGGTTAACTCATGCTGAGAGGTAGGCATTGTGGTGCTGTGCTTTTGTGTCAGTCATTGACACACTCCTGGGTTAGAATCAGTTCTCCTCAATTACACCTTCTAAAGAGGAAAGTGGATATTGAAAACAGCATGAAGAGATGGGAAGGAAAGAAAAAACAAAACAAAAACATCTCAGTTCCAAATTATTAGGCTTTGCTTCGAAATTCAAGACCAAATATGCTTTGAACATTTTCCTTGTGAGATATTCAGTGATCACTGACACATGTATTCACACCCTTTGAACCTTTATAGATTTTGTGTAGCTGCAGCTACAAAAGTTTTTTTATTATTATGACTTATTAATATTTGTAATATTGATCGCAATATTGCGTGCACGGCCCAAAGATTTGCGCCTGTGGGTTGTTCTTCAGTTTTTGGGTAATCTGTTAAGATTGTTTGGGCAATTCGTTACAGCCGCTAGGAGCAGTATTCAAATGAGGACTTAGCGGCCCCTCCATGAAAACTATTATATATTTCTCGCTTGTTAGTAATAAACCTAATGCGTTTTGTGTACATGTCCTGGTCTATGCTGCATGCCGGCATTGTAATACAGAGTCAGATTTATTAAAGCATGTCCAGAACAAGGTTGCTTAAATGTCCGTATTCAACTAATGTTGTTGAAATGTACCACACTTTATCATGGCCTCTATGGAATGTCATGTTGCAGTAGAAAATGTGTTATCTTGAAGATGTGTAATCTGAAATAAATTTAGTTTTTTAAAATGTCATGTATATAGCCAATTCTCATGGTGGTGTTGTACATGATTACTACATTTTATTAATTGGAACCCAAGAAGATTATAACCACTCCAGGGGAAACTAATGAGGATCCATGATGATCATAACTCACTGTGCGCTCAGTATTCACCAGGCGGAGACACGCTAAGCACGCAGTGAGTTATGATGCATCTTTGGGAGACAAAAATCAGATAAATATTTACATAACTGTCAGGTTCATGGCCATTGGAGTGCTAATTACTATTAGATAAGAATGTGTGTGAATTACTTTTTTCCTTTGTTAGTAATAAAGTTATGCTGAATATGGTGGTGCAAAGTTAAGACATGCCTTTTAGAAGCGGTAAAAAGAGGTGTTAAAATACCTGCAGCAAACATTTTGATATTTAATAAATAACACTATGGCTAGTACTACTTATTTGCCTGTTATCCTATAATATTTTGTGTCTTCTGAAATAAATGCCCATTTTGCATATTTAGTATGGGGAAAAGAGCTAAATTGATTGTGTATGTCTGGCTCTGGGTTTAACTGCGCCATATTAGTAAATCAGCTAAAGCCTGTTTTTGCAATGCTTTGTGATTTGTGCCAGTTTTAACAAAGGCAAACCATTGATAAATCAGGCCCAAAGTGGTCTATAAATGTGAATAAAACCTTTTTTCAATTATTTTTCTAAATATGTTGAGATCCCTGCATAATTTCCCCTATTTTAGCACCTTTTGCTACTGTTATATGCTATTGTACTTTGCGGTCTATCACATGAAATCCGGGTAATACTAAAAAATTCAAGGTTATGAATCCTTTTGTAAGACACTGTGCTAGGGTGACTGCAGGGTTTTAAAAATTATTAAAAAGTGATACATCAAAATTGTCAAATTTAAGGCCATTCAAAGTGTTAAATGTGGTCTCCTATGTATTTTTTTTTTAAATTAGGTATTATTATCAGGTGTCCTATTCTGATTGAAATTCTATATGCTTAAGTTTGCGTTTATTTAAATGTGGGCTTTAGCATATCTGGGCACATAATCAAAGATGTTTCGTCTCTGTCTCAAAATGCTGATGTCATACTTAGTGGTCGTTCGGCATCATCTCAGAACACTGCGTGCTCTACCGTCTATGCTCTAAACCGAACTGGCTGGCTTACGTTTTATTTTAGACTTGCCTCAAGGCATATCTTCAACGACTGGACAACCATCATTGTCTTTTTTGGAAAATGTGAGTTTTCTGCTGGCTGGGTTAACGACCCAGCTTTTACGGACTGGCTCAGGCCTGTAAGTAGAGATAAAACAGACAGGCTTATTGTTCGGTGTGTAAAAACTAAACATGAAATGGATGGGAGCTAACTCCCTTCAGCCGCATATGAAATCCACTAAACATAAAAATAGAATACATGCTCAGAGAGAGCAATTCATTCTACCACTCTCGGCTGGCAAATTAGTGCCATGGTAGGCCTACTGGCCAGCGCTATGGCTCCAGCAGCATCTGACCTCCGGGTGGCCATGGGCGCCACACCAGCACTGCGCGCGGAGGCTCTGTGGTGTGGTGAATGCTGTTAAACACCATTAATTGAACTCCAATGAAGGAAATTTGATGTTTAAAGAAGTGTTTCCCGACTCTGACATTGCGAAGTCATTCACGTGTGGTAAAGACAAAACCAGATACATCATCAGATTTGGATTAGCATCATTCTTCAAAAAACAAGGCAAGGCAATTTCATTTGTACAGCACACTTTCAACACAAGGTAATTCAAGATGCTTTACATGATTACAGAAATGTGAAAATAAAAAAACATTGAATCAGTAAAGGAAAGCATAAATGAACATTTATAAAACAAACAATAGCATTTGATTAGTATTGGCAACAATAGTATTACTCATAAGCATGTCTAAATAGGTACTTTTTCATCTTTAAAACAGCTTGTTGATGGTATCAACAAGGCTGGGCCCTTTGTGTTGATGTTTGGTGACAGCCTCAATCAGGCATCAAAGAAAAAACAGCTCGACATCCATGTTCGATATTTGAAGGATGACCGTGTCCAATCCAGATACTTTGGTCGTGCAAACAATAGTTCACCAGTTCATGTTGTGGATGGCAGTTTGTGAATCAGTAACAGTTTATAGTAGATGCCACTTTGTAATGCATCAACTTGCCAGTGTGCTGGAACTTTCCACTCTTTCCATTGCACATTTTATACAGTTTTATTTTTATTTACTAAGTGAAATTAATATGTGCAATATGTTGTCAACATCAGTGAGTCTCTAAATCTATTCTTTTTGAATGTTATATATGTCAAAATCCGTGTAAACAATAGAAAGGTTGTTGATTAACCCTTGCAATTCAGTATTGTGATGGTAGTAAAAAAGGTATTAAAAAGTGGTATATTTAACTTGAGGATTGCTGTATATACCCTGTGTGCACATGTGAGTCCAAAAATGAGCTCTTTTGGTGTGTTTTTATGCAGTTTAAAAACGATATGAGCCCTTGTGTCCAACATTTATTAGTCTTATCCATAATATGACATTATTGCATCATCTGTCCAGCCAGCAATTCTCGGGCCCTAAGGCAGTAGTAACTGAAGCGACAGACGGCCTCTGTGTACGTGTGTTTCTATACGTGTGTGTGTGTAAACTCCAATGGGTGAACTAGAAGCGCGGTACAGGTTGTGTTAGAATTGATGGCCCATCGTTGCGCTTTTGCATGTCCATATGTTTAAACCCGCAGCTACATCCACCATCTGTCTCAGTATGCTGCTAATTTAGCCCTGCCGTCATAACCAACGGTCTGTTTATTCCCCCACTGTTGACAATCGCCTGTTTTGTTGCTAGAGATTGCTGTGGTGGCATTCCACACTCGTTACTAGGCCACTTAAAGTTCCTGTAAGCAGTGAAGGTGTTTGGATATGAGAGCCCTCAGGGTGGCGTGTTTGTCGTGGTGGAAAGGTTCGAGTGCGGGTTCAGCTTTCAGGTTCAGCGTCTCAAGCATAGCCTGCGGAAACTTGTCAGGATATTTTCAGGATAATCACTCAAAGCCAAGCTGTTTACTTTTTGCTTAGAGCAAGGAAGTAGAGTAAAGCTGCAGAGTGGTTATTTCTTGGAGGTCAAGGGGGTGAGAGTGCGCATGGGTGCACATTCGTACTCGTGCCAGTTTGCATGAGACAAAGGAGTGTAAGATTATGACACATGTGCATGTAGGGACAAAAAAGACATGCTCAAAGCTATGTGCAGGCTCAGGAGGGAAATCAAATGTGAAGATTTTATGCAAACATACAAAGGCAGGTGACAGGCTACAGAAAATGTTAAACAAACAGTACCTCTGTACAGTGCTGAGCCACCACAAGCCTTCAGATCAATGTCACTGCTCTGATGTGGTCACTCTGAAACAGCTAGGATGACCACTGGGGGTCTTTAGGTGCTTCCAAAGGTTTTTTTATGCAGTAAGGTTATCTGAAATTATCATCAGTTCTGTAGTTATCTTACCTTTGGTAGACGGAGGCCATTTCATCTTTTGTCCGAAGAAAACTGAATGAATTCTCAGATGGACAGAAAGCTAGGAGCGATTTGGAGTTTTAGCAATTTAAAACTCAAATTGACATGTTCACACTTATGTGACAAAATGATAAATAAGATGATATTAAACTCCCTTATGATTCCTTCCCCTCTGCAACATGTACTGAACAAGCACATAGTCTGTGATTGGGTTGGGTTGACTTGTATGATGCAAAAGAACCTAAGTGATATTGCAAAATAATGATCTGCATGGGACTATCAATGTTTGAATACTCAACCATTAGTTAAGGGTCACTCTTGCAGAGCAATTTATGAAGCTAAAACGTTTGGAACTATCATTTTAAAACAAATGTGTCAAACTCAAGGACAATAGGCCAAAGGCCAAATCAGTCCCAAGATAGCCATTTATGTGGCCCTCTAAACCCTAGAGGACTATATAAATAGAAACTTTAACCCATTACCCTTATGACAGCCCTAATCAGGGCCCCACTTCCATGTTTAAATTACACCATTATTCTGACTTCTATGAACTTATACATTTTTATATCATTAGAGAGGTAAGAGTTGTCTTATTCTAATAATAGCTATATATGCTAATCTCAGAAAACATTATAACTTTAGACACAGCGAGCACTTTTGCCAACAAAGACACACACCTTTCCACACACCTCCAAAGAAGATAAAATCTGTCACTTACCCCTTCTTAGTCCAATTTACACGACAAATCCAGTCCATCTCAAACAAAATCTGTCCTTTTACAGCCATTAAGGTCTGAATAAAGTCCTCCAATATATTGGTTTGTCCATGACAATAACAAAGCACATAAAAAAGGTAATAAGCAGCAAAAAAACCTGAAATTTGTTATCCTCATCCTTCTGTATCCACCCACCTCCTTCCGCACCGTTTCCAAAGACATCACTTCCATTTATTTGATAAAAAAAGCCCACAATTTACTGCGTATGCCTTGAAGTATTAGCTTTTGAATGAAAACTTCCATGATCCGAGTTACCCCTGTCATGTGACCCATCTACGGCCAATAGCTGATGACTGATTGATGATTCAGATGATTGACGCATCAAATATCCAATAGAATGCGGTAAACGCTTCATCACTGTGATGATAACTGGTAAGCATAAGATGGCGTATCCAAAAAGAGATGTTAGATAATTTGGCACAGTGCACAGTATCAGTAACATTTCATCACAGAAATGTGTCATAACACAGTTTATTGTCAAAATAACACACAGAGTAAGTGAAAAGGCTTAATTTGAGAAGAGAAAGTAATAATTCCAACAATGTTTATTAATCAGTGCAGAGTAACGCATTCAGCTAGGAGAGGGCACACTTTTGGGCACTTTTGACTGTAGTTTGAGAAACAATGTGCAGAATGTTCCTTTTTTGTCTTCTGTTGTCAAATTCGGTGTGGATAAAGGTAATAATTCAGGCTTTAGATCCACAGTTTGTTTTAGATCACGACTTCTTACTAAAGACACTTAGAAAATAAATAGGCGGACATAGAATTGTATCTTTTTTAACTGTTTTAAAATTCATATTGCTTCGTAACAATAGCACTGTAAAAATGGCCTTTACTTGTATAGTGTTTTATCTAGTCCCTATGGACTTTTTTAAATCCCAAAGCGCTTCAAATTACATTCAGTCATTCATCATAGCCTATGTCATAGCCACAGCTGCCCTGGGGCACAATGACAGAGGCAACGCTGCCGAACACCAACCAGCACCAGTAGGCAACGGATGAAGTGTCTTGCAAACACAACACACTCAGAGCTAGGGCTCGAACCGGCAATCCTACAGTTATAAGCCGGAATCTTAACTCCTGAGCCAGGGTCTTTAAAGCCATAGTTGTGGGAGAAATGTTGATCTCCAAAGAGACCTCAGCCATGTCTCCACTCAAAATTGAACATTTATAATTTTAATTTGCATATGAAAAAAATAGAAAAAAAAAATAGGGGCGGATATGCAGGAAGTTTAAGAGTTGAACTTCAATATAATTCTATCAGTAAAATCAAATCAATTTTATTCAAAAAGTCCTATTATATCATAATGTATTTTAAGTAGTTATTTATTTTTTAAATTTTAATAAGATTTTTTACTCATTTTTTTATGGTTTGTTATACTTATATCAATACATTCTGCAACAGTTGTCAAAGGAGCTTGATGTGGCCCAAAATAAAAATAAGTTTGACACCTGTGTTTAGAAAGATTTGGCAACGCTGGAAGTGAATTTAGAATATCACCTCAGTCCGTAACCTCACATAAGAACTTGATCGGACTTGAGATCCTTTTTGTGAAGACTATCTGCATGGGCATGCAATGAAATTCACTCCAAAACCCATGAAATGCACAGTTAAAATTTAAATGAGCTTTGATTTGTGTTAACTTCTCCCTCTAAGGCAAACTTTGGTATTTGATGAATCTGGACTGCATACGGGTCTTTAGATGTAAACATGCAAATGTTAGTTTCTTAACGTAAATCCAAATATGATACTTTTATTTTTTTTAAACAACTTAGATTTAAAATGTGTTTCTTTTCTCGATGGTTATTGTCTAATTTTTGTCTCTGCTCCAGGCCTCTATCTGTTTTGCTTTTTCCATGTACAAAGAGTCATACTTTGTGTGCCACAACGGCTTCTCAATTTAAGACCAGGTTGTTCCCGTCTTTAAAGCCTTAAGCTCACATTGCACCTACTGCTGTTCCTCCTGCTGCCTCGGAGAGCAGGAAGAAACAAGATGATACAGGTCAGACAACACTTCCTTCCCCTCTTCCCCTACTGTGAAAAATCTTTTCTCTCAAACTGGTGCTCAGTTCAGGTCAGAGCAACTTACCCTAGTAGAATTAGCTTTTAAAATCCAGTGTTACAACTTCTCAGATTTGTGTGCACAGCCACAGTGTATGAGGTGTTAGAGATACAATAGGATGTATATTGGATGTTGAACTAGCCGTGTTGCTACTGGACTGGTAAGTACTAAATGCCTGTTCAGGTGTTATTGTGTTTGGTCGGGCATGATGATATAATACAGTGCTGAGAAAACTGTTTGACTGTTTACCAACTAACAATACTGTTAGTTTAATGTTTTGTTGTATAGGCTAGTGAGCTTGTAAAACCTCCACTACACTGGCTTCTTCAGATGCGCTTGATAGAAATTTGGTTTTACCACAGTGATGTTATTGCCCACACCTTGAGAGGGCGACAGAGGGCAAATATCCTTAAAGTTACATAGTGTGTCTTTAAAACAACCAAAAAAGTCTCATATGTACCGTTTTCTTGGGTAAATACCTCGTATTGTAACATGAAAACATGCGGTGTCATTATGTATAAATGTATTTTTCTTTTAACATTTTGCTGGATGACAATAATCTAGTGAAGAACCTGGGTGTGATCTTTGACTCTGAGCTGACTTTTATCCCTCACATTAAAAACATAACCAAAATAGGTTTTTATCATCTGCTTTCTGGTCTTCCCAAAAATAGGATTTCAGGTCTACAACTTTTACAAAACTCAGCAGCACGTGCCCTGATGACGACCAGGAAGCGGGAGCAAATCACTGCTGTTTTAGAGTCATTGCATTGGCTCCCCGTGTGTTTCAGGATCGATTTTAAAATAGTTCTAAAGGTTTTTAAGTGTCTTAATGGTCTTGGGCCTTCTTATCTTTCGGAACAGCTTTTACCGTACGAACCCTCGCATTCTCTGCGCTCTTCTGGCAGCTTTGTCCTTGTGATTCCAAAAGTCAAGACACATACCCACGGTGAGGCATCTTTCCATTATTACGGCCCTCACCTCTGGAACAGTTTGCCGGAGAACCGCAGATAGCGTTCATGTTTTTAAGAACAGTCTCAGGCCTTACCTTTTAAATCTAGCTTTTAACTGATTACTGATTACTGTTTAGCTGCATTTCCTGTTTTATTTATTTATTTTAATTGTAGTTAAGTTTTAATACACAATTTATGTTTTACAGTTTTACTTTCTCTATGATCACATTGTTTTAGTTCTTTTATTATTCATACTAGCTTTTGTCATTTTACATATTGTAATCCTTCCAGTGTTTCCTCTGTGGAGCCCTCTGCCTCGGGTGGGAGGCGGCGGCCTGGGCGCTCCTCCGGTAGTGCCTGGGGATGGTGGGGGTTTCCGCCCTCCCTCCCTGGGCGCCCTGGGTCGGTACCTCGGCTGCTGCCATGGATCTGCTTCAGTCGAGGCAGATGGCTCCCCTGATGGCGTGTCGTTAGTCACCTGACCCATCTGAGCTCAGCCTAGTGTTTACTCGTTTTGTTTTATGTGTACGAGTGTGTGTCTGTGTGTATCCGTGTGCGCGTACCTTACGTACCTGACTCATCTGAGCTCTACCCAAGGTCTTACGCATTTTGGGAAGGTGCCTGTGTGTACGTGTGTTTGTTTGTGGATGTGTGCCAGTGTGGTGTCTGTGTGTGTTTGGAAAATGGGGTTTGGGAAGGGGGAATAATTGTCATTTTGTTTTTACAATTGTGGGGAAAGGATGGGAATGTAGGTTATGTGGGGTCATTTTAATCTGTAAAGCATTTTGAGCTGCATTTTTTTCCGTATGAAAAGCGCTTTATAGATAAAGTTTGATTTGATTTGGTGTGCCCTATATTTAGGTACGCTGAATAGTCCAAAAATCAACATATGATAAAAAAATGTTATGATGTTGGTTGAAGAATCAGCACAAGAATGTCATACTTAATCCAACAAAACGTTCATAGGTGTCTTCGTTGTACTACTTCTATCAAGTCAACCATCTGTGTAGCACAACTGCACAGACTTTGTCACTTACCTTGGGAGACAGCTATTGGCACTATACATCAAGAGCATGCGATAATTAACGCTGCACTTCATGTTGTTGGTGCAGCCCTGGCTTTCCCCTTGAGGGCTCCATACAAGGCTGTCACACAACCAAAACGTTCCACATGCAGACACATGTACAATAATTGTGTTTGAAGGTAAATATGGACAGGCTCCCTTGGGAGAATGCTTGTCAGAGGGACGAATCGAGAGAGCCACAGTTCGAGCCGGTACTTGAGAGATAAAGACAGAGGGAAGAAAGAGGGTGGCTGAGACAAAAGTAGATGAAGGGAGAGTTGAGTGTGTCCTCTCTGATAAACAGGAACATGGCTCATCATTACAGGGAACAACAGGGGAGCGCTGCCGCCCATCTGCCAGCTAATACATACTAATGCCCCAGGCGCGCCGTACAGCCACCATCAACGCCACAGGACTCAGACGTGACATGTGCATTCTGCCGTCACCAGCAAGCGCGGGGAATCCAAGCAGGCAGTCCGGGATTTCATGGACGGACTATGATGCATAATAAAAAATGTTGAGGCGCAGACGAACAGCAAATCCATGTAAACATGCCACAAATGTGAGAGTTACAGAAACCCGCGGGCGTCCATGCTGCAGGCATCGCTTCCTCAGATCAGGAGCAGAGCGTCCTGCTGGTACGAATTTAAAACAGCTTCCAAATCTGCTTTAGTTGTTGAAAGCATCATACATGCCTAATGGGTTGAACATGACCACCTCCCTGTTACAGTATGCCGCCAATCCATCAAGTTCTTGCTGGGAATTCTGTATTTTCTTCATCTTATTTATCTGTTTATTTTTGTCAGATCTTTGCTCAACTGCATTACACTATTCAGTTTGGTTTTCCCGGTATCAGCTGAGGGTGTTCAATCAGTTTACTGAGTCAGTATGATTTAAAGAAGGTAGAGTTGTCAGCTGTGACACCTATTCAGGCCTGCTTTCTCCGTTTCCTTCCTTTTTTTAACTTGTGCGAGTGTATGTGCTAGAGAAGACGTGTCATTGGTGTAAACATGGAACGTCCCTGGTGTCTGGAGGTATTATACTGAAGCGCAGCCATGCATACAGGCCTAGGAGGGCCTTTCTGAATCAGTGGACAGGACTGGGGTGACCTTTTCAGCTCAAATTAAAACAGGGTCACCACACTGGGAAGGAAATCTGTTTGAGAGCGACACAGAGAGGAGAAGAAGGATGGGTGAAGTGTTCCATGTTCTCTTTCCCGAACCTTAGGAAGCTGTGCCCCTTCGTCATATGTGCATCTGTTCATGCAATGCATTGAAAATGTATTCATATTCTTTGAACCTTTTTACATTTTGTCATGTTACACCCAGAAATATTCAACTTTATTAAAAAGGGTTGTTGTAGGGAAGATTTTCTTCAGCAAAGATAGGGACGCTGGTCAGACCTAATGTGGAGATGAATTGAGATAAATCCAAAAAAGTCATGAAAGAAAAAGAGTAAAAGCCTGCAAAAAGACTAGAAACTAGAGTTTACTTTACAGCTGTACAGCAAGAGCTACAATAGACTTGTTTACATCAAAGCATATTCAGGTATTGGAATGGCCTAGTAAAAGTCCAGACCTAAATCAAATTCAGAATCTGTTGCCAGAACGCAGACCCTCTCTGTGCAATCTGACTGATTTTTGGAAAGAATTGCCTGAAACTTTCAGTCTCTAGGTAATGTTAGAGATAAACTCCAAAAAAATGTGAAACTGTAATTGTAAAGGAGGCTAAAAGTAAGATGTAAAAAATGTGTATACCATATAGTCACATTTTTGTGTCAGATCTGCTGTGTTTGGCAGAGCTTCCACTTCTATTTTATGAGAGTTTATCAGATTGGAATACACTAAGAGCTCTTCTGTAAATGTTCCTGTTGTTTCATATATATAACTGTGTATGAATCCAATAAAAGCACAGGTCCTCCCTTACAGTGCCTGGATAAAAAACACGCACGGCTGCGCCTCTCCTGCCTCAGCAACAATTTGTACAAAAACATGAAAGTGTGTGTGTGTGTGGTTGTGTGTCCACGACTGTGTCCCAGTGCATCAGACCGGTGAGGAGACGAATAACCCAATTACAGAGACAGTCTGCCTCACAGACATACAGTATGAAAACGGGTAGAAACAGAGGTGTGTGTGTGTGTATGTGTTTGTGAGTTTAAAACAAAGAACTAGTAGGGACAATGATTTTCAAATTAAGAAGTGCAGAAAAATTGCAAGGCTATAATGAGCAGACACAGATTAAATGAAATATGTACTGAATCCAGGTGAGCAGGTTAAAAAAACATTAACAGCTGTGGTAAAAACTAAATCAAATATGTGATAAGAGCTGAAATATTAAAATACAGAGATTTTATTTAAATGAGAGATCCTGAGGGTGGTTCTGCTTTGTGCAACTACATCTACAAAGTGGATTCTTTTCTGCTATGTTTTTTCCATGAATAAGGAGGAAAAGGGGGGTGGGGGGTCGGGGTGCGGGGGGGTGCATTGTGGCCCTGAACCTGACAATTTGGATGATGTAGTTGCATAGCAACAGACAGCAGCCAAGTACCTAAAAAGCAGAAAAAAAGAAAGGGAAAAAAAATGATGGAAGGCTATTTGGCTTGTTAAATATTCCCTGCCTGCCAGGACAACACTCAAAGCAGAATGCATCTCCATAGAACCAGATTTAAAAAAATGCAGCTCATAAAAAAACAGCACACAAGGCCAGAGGAGGACAAAACCAGCATTTTCTATTCATATTTTTAGGATGTCTTGTAATAAGCAAGCTCAAGCATTTTATAAAATATTAATTAGATCTTTAGAAAAAATTCATAAGGGCCTCAGGTAAAGATTTGCAGAAAACAGTCAAATAAAGGCACCATTTACTACAGTATCGAAAACTCACAGTGAGAAATCATGAAAGATCAAGCCTTTGGTTTGAGTAGGGTTCTTCAACTGTTGAATACTCCTATGTTAGGAAATATTTGAAAAAAAAAATCTGTTGTCTGATTCTTAATGTCTGTAAAGGCACCCAGAATCTGATGCAGTTTACATTATCAGTAGAAAATCGAATCATTGAATGAAGTATGTTTGACTCCGCAATGGCAGATTTCGAGATTTGCCTTTTCATAATGGCATTGTACTGTTTGGCCAAGACCATAAAACAAATGGTATGCAAATGCTGGCGGCAGGGAAGCAGATGGAGTAGAAGTAGCATATTCAGAATGAGCGAAGAAATGGACGATAACAATGCTGCAGTCCATTTCGTACACTTACCGTTTGACTGCAGTACATGTCGTCCTTTCCGCGGTCTCGTCACTTCTGGAAGGGGGAGTGCCCAGGATAGTCATAGTTTGACTAACCTGGGATGTAGTTTATGGGCAGAGGATTTCAATTTTTTTTTTTTATAATTTAGGTTTCTCTTTTTGCTTGTGAATTTATTTACTGATGGACTTATTCATGAGTCGTTTTACTAGAGGGTGATGATAAATCGGAATCAAACACATCAGGAAATGGTCAGTGAAGCATTGTGTGATGGAAGGCGAGCTGGCGCCCAAACACTGCCAATGTGGGTTGTTTGATAGAAAATAAAGTTTTATGTGTACATTTTTTTTTTTTGTTTCTGCAAACTTCAAATTAATAATCCATAATTTAGGCCTACTACTTCACTACGTTTTAGATTTGTGACGAGTGATTCTCTTACCCACTTTAAAAATTGGAAAGACAAGAAACATCAGATTTCTGTTTTGCTTTTAACTCCCTTATCATCCTCATGACATGTCCTGGTAAGGTACATTAACATTATTTACAGGATTGCTTACTATTACCATAATATCAGTCTGTATAATCTGGTCTCTTCCTTAATCCAACAAATTGATTGACAGTTTTTGACCCAATGTTTGCTGAGGATTTCCTACCTTCCTTTTGTCCCAGGCACATGAAGCAAGTGTTTGGGTTAAAGGAATTACCCAGCATTTTTTCTGTGATCATGATATAATGTTTAATATGGCATAAAAAGGTGCGCTTCTCAACGTCGAATTGTTAATAAAGCTGTCCACTCACAAAGCACATTGTGTTAACATATTACCTAATAAGCCCACAGATACAAAGGAGAATTTGCATTCGAAATGTCACCCGTGTGTCTGCGAGTTTACGACATGTGCCGGGGATCAAAGTCAAGGTGTTTTGTCATATTATAGATCAGCACAAAGCAATCTGCCCCCGTTGAATTTATTAACATTTCAGACACGAGTCTTCAATCTGCCATCACCAGCCGATGCTCATATATGCTTCCATGTGTCCTGCAGGTGGGGGGTGGGGGGGTGGATTTTCAATAAAGCCATAAGCTTTTGAAGTTGTTTGTTGTCTTTAAAGTCAGCTGTACATTAATCTAGCTGATGAAAAAAAAAGGTTCGCCCTAAAGGACAAATAAAATTCCATTTTATTAAACAGCTTCAGTACATAATACCCAGCATTACCTGCTATTGAATTATACATCAAAAATACCCCTTCTTTTTCTTTCTTTCTTCTTAATCTAGTTTGTGTTGAATCCGGATTGGCACTGCATAAAATCAAATCAAAGCTGTGTGCTTCCATAAGCTTTTGCCAACTTTTCAGATCCCTCCGCTATCTGTAGCTGCAGTTATTAAGCTTTCTTTTTTGCACATGAATAGCATGCAGTTGCTCCAGGATATATCATAAGTGACTGCCGTTGATCTCGCCACCAGTATTTCTCACAGGGGCTGCGAATAATAGATAGGGGAGCTGACCATAGACAATACGTCTTTCATTGAGAACGTAGCTCCTAGCGCATGTGGCGTCTGAGAGAATGCTAACAAGGAGTGGTTTTTGAACCCCTTCCCCTTTCCCCCCCCTCCAAAACCTCCTTTCTTTTTTATTTTGTCAAAGCTGCAGAATGTTCTCTTTTTCTTTTGGCTCTCATGCATTTATTAATAACAGAGCTCCTTTCAAAACATCTCCTCTGGATAAGATGGATAACGCGCTGCTTTTATCAGCCGCACTCCCTTCGCAGACGCACATACAGTACGATATGGCGCTGACAGTGATGAGCTGTGAAATCGGATGGGAGGGCTTGGGGAGGGGGGTGTGGTTTTTCGGGAGTCTTTCAACACATAAATTTGGGTCACAGAATAGATTATCGCCCCACACATGTCACCCTGACACTGATAGATGCGCGCAGTCCCACACCACTCATAAATTACACATGCATTCATGAAAATTAATGCACTGTTTAAACTGGTAAGTGATCATTCTGTAGCATGCTGCAAAATGTACTTTACACAAAGTTTCTCCTTATGTTGTATTAATATTCAGCTTGTGTTTAAATCTGTTGGGTAGTGTGAGAAACTTCATTAAAGTTCCAGTCTCAGCATTTGTTTGCATAAAAAAAAAAAAAAACTGGCATGCTTTTAGTATGTTTATTTTGGATTAGCATCAAGAGTGGCGCTGTGGACTTTAGTGGCCGAATCAAACATGAGCCCTATGGAAAGATAAAGACAAAAAAGCGCTGTCACACGGAGAAGCACTCTCTGTGAAGAATTCACTACGTTTGAAGTCAATGACAGCTTTTAGGGATTTGGTGCAGACTTGAGGCCTTTCTTTCCACCCTCTCACATAAAGATGAGTGTTTGCTACATCTCTCTTTCTCTCTTTCTCCTTCTGTGTAAGTGTGTGCGTATGTGTGTGTGTCTGAAGGTGACAAAAGACATACAGAATGCCTTCAGTTACCCTTGAAAGTATTGCTGTCTTCATTACAGATTAAAAACTCCCTTTCTGATTAGTGTCATTGCTCCTCAAAGGTTTAATGATAAATTTGGATTAATTTTTATTTGATTTGATTGACCCATATGAATAATAGGTTGAAAATCCATCTCCACTTTTGGGGGATTTATTTTAAGAGCTTACTGGGAATGATATTTGCCTTAAAGAAAACCAGAAAGAAAATCTGTATGTTTCGGGCCGTTCTGCTGGAAGTTTAGTTCCAACTCAGTCTTCGGTAACACGTTTTTCTTCCACATTACCCTCCATTGATCTTGCATTGAATTTTATAACCTTATTTTTCTTTATCTCTCTCACTTCTGTTTTAGCCTTACCTCTTTATTTGTACGTTTCTTTTTTCACTTTTTAAATCTTTATTTCTCCATCAACATTCTTCCTTTGGTAATGACTGGTAACCTTATATATAAATTTTTATGAAAACAAAAATATTTCCTACCAAATTGAGAGATTTATTATTAAAAGGTCTGTGGTCAGAGAGCAAAGTGGAACCAAAGTCCAATTCCTTATTTGCTCAAACGTTGCCAATGCATCTAATTCTGATTTAATTTTAACCATCTTCCCTTTCCCTGCTGAAGAAAAGGATCCCAACAAATTCTACAATATGCTTTTGAAATTCATTTTAGGTGGTCAACCATCTCATGCCATACTGTTTCCATTTCAAGATGGCGGCTACAGTAATCTGTGTTCAAATGTACATAGGAAAGCTATAACGATCAAAAGGGCACCCGCTATTCAGGCTTTGAAAAGCGTTCTAACAACTCTCACCAGTTCTCATACAACTCACAACAACACCTAGTAATATTATTAACCGCAATATTATAATGAGAGCTTTCCTTTGAAAAGAGCGCTCTTCTACAGAGCATATTAGCTGACGCTAGCAAGTAGCTATTAGCTAAGCTACAGTTAAGCCATGGCTGGGACAGATAAAGGAAGAAACAACGGGAGCTAAAGCTGCACCTTCTACTATGAAATCACCAGTTAGGAAATTTAGAGTTCCCTGTGAGTTAAGTCGACATTCTCATTGTAAACAAGAGGAACAGTATTTGCTGCACATTAGCTCGTTTCTCTGAGCCAGCTGGAGCTGGCAGTTGTTACGCTGCAGTAAATAAAAAGAGTCACTAGATAGCAGCCACCCTCTGTCACTTATCATCCCTGTTATTTATTTAAACAAGATTTTTACACTCATGTGTGTAACTATTAAGTGTAAATACAATATTATTGTAAATGAATTATTTCAATTTGACTATTAATGCCTAATGTGTTGCAATTTTTACAATAGTAAAATTGCATCACTTATATGTCTTTTAAAATAAGATTTACTGTACAAAATGTAATAAATAAACCAATGATCATAGAGGAGACTAGTCTAAAAATTGCATAAGGCTCTGTACTGTAAAAAAATAATAATCGAAAATCCAATCGAATAGGGACCCTAAAATCGAAAATCAAATCGAATCAAGGATTTGGGGAAACCATGCTGTGTGTTCACAAAACAGATTTGATTAAACTTGTGGTAGTATCGGTCAAATGTCTAAGCTTATATGACTCTAAATGATATTGTAGATGATGCCTGGTTTCCTTCTTAATTTCCAAGAAAATTCAATATTAAACTGAACATACATTCAAAAAATATCAAACAAAAAGGGAAGAACTGTGAGAGACATTTTTACAAGCAGGGTAATTAGTGTGTTCGTGAATAATCTGAAAGACTTCACTATATTTCTTAATGCCAGTGTCTGACAGAATCAGAAAATCTCCCAAAGTTCTCTTTTCGGAATGGTTGGTCCTGTTCTAAAAACTGTGCTTTGTTCCAGCCAAAACCTTCTTTCTAAAACATTGTTACTCTCTGTTGTTACTACAGAGACGGTATTGAACTGCTTTTCTATACCATAAGATGATTTCCATATTGGTAGGTAGAGGCTGCCAATCCTCATAGTAATGCTGTGTTATTTTTTTTTTTTA
This sequence comes from Apricaphanius iberus, assembly GCA_028564705.1. Taxonomy (NCBI): domain Eukaryota; kingdom Metazoa; phylum Chordata; class Actinopteri; order Cyprinodontiformes; family Aphaniidae; genus Apricaphanius; species Apricaphanius iberus. The sequence continues at coordinate 2,963,856 of JAPXFQ010000717.1, read as the reverse complement.
AGTAGTGCCACAAATTTCAAACCATGATTCATATGTCAGTAAGAATGTTCAGGATCCCTTTTAGTTCTGTTCTACATTTTCCTTTCCTGGTAAAAGGCTTTACAGGAGATCTGTTGGCATTCTTTCTTCCTGGCTCGGCTACAAGGTGAAGCAGAGGCAGCTGTGTTTGTCTTCAGTTTAGGTGACAGACAGGAGGTCCACCCCTCTCGCCCCCACACCTCTCACCTACTCTCCCTCTTGGCGCACATCAAGGGGATTAGCGTCTCACTTCCCAGGTAAAACAAGCAGCATCAATGGAGGCCGTAAAAAGATTTGCCCGGTGTTCTGCATAAAGCATGCGCCGGCGAGCGCTTTACGCAACCCTTTGTGAGTTAAACACGTCGACATCAATCGACCTGCTGGGGGAGCAGGCAAATTCTTTATGGATTCACCTTTTCCTCCCACAAGCTGAAGGGATGGAGTCTGATCTTTATGGGTTTAAGGGGAGTAAGAAGCAGAGGACAAGAGGCGGGAAAGTGAAGATGACAGTGTCCTCCTACACAGAGGAAGAGAATCTGAGAAAGCTGATCTATTTCCAGTCGAAAGATCCCGTCTTTCTTTATCTCTTCTGCTTCCCACCTTTGTTTAACTCTAAACAAGATTTCAGCATAAAGGTCAATAAAGACGCTTGTTGTTCGTTAACATCTAACCGTCATGAGCTTTTGCCATTTGCAGATGCTGAGGAAGGCTTATCAGTGTTTTCCTCTATTCCTGCTGATATCAGCTGCCTGGGACCCTCCTTCTCCTCCAGTGTGCACGTGACCACGCGCGCGCGCACACACACACACACACACACACACACACACACACACTCCTGTCTTACTATACTAGTGTGAGCATTGTATTAACTTCCATTAATTTTTTCTCTGCATAACCCAGACACTTTCTCCTTAGCCTAACAGTTTGTGGCACATGCCTAATTCTAACCTTAACTAAAATGTAATTCACACCATACCTCTAAACCCGAGTAGTAGAACACAGTTCCTTGTTAAACACTGTCTAGACCAGGCAAAATGTCTTCACTATTACAAATGTCCACACAGTGCTGGTGGCCTGTCAGAGGTTGGTCCTCTCAATGATCTATATACATGTAAACACGCACGCACACACACAGAGACATACACACACACACACACACACACACACAGACACACTGTTATCTCAGCTATCTGGTGTTTAGCCAACTCAGAGCTAATCCAGTGTGAACCCACTCTCTGGCTTGTGCTCAGCAGTTTGCAAACAGATTTGGAGGAAACACAGGCATACACACACACACACCCACACGCGCACAAAAACACAAGGAGAATGAGGGAGTCAGAGAGTTTTGGCCCTGGAGCAGGGAACATCACGCTCCAGTAATGTGATGCTGGGGCAACATTGTGGCACAGTACTGTGGCACATAAACGAGCATCTTAGCCCAAGGAGGCAGAAAACTTGCAAATGCTGTCGGCACAAAAATACAGTAAACACACACAGACATACATATAGAGTGGCTCATAAAGTCTTTCTTAAATCTCTTGCAGGCTCTATCTTATGAGCTTTTTCGTAAACAGAGCCATCCCCACAGCATCCTGCTACCATCACCATGTTTCACCGTGGGGAAGATATGACACAGAAAGAGGTTTGTAGTTTTCATCATAGGTACACCTCAACTGAGAGAGACAGAATTTAAAAAATAATCCAGGCAATCACATCGTACGATTTTTAAAGAATTTATTTGTAAAATGGTGCAGAAAATAAGTATTAAGCACGTACAAAAAAGCAAAAATTGTGGCCCTTAAGAGACCTGGGGTCTCATTTATAAAACTTTGCGCAGAATACTTACGAAAACCTCAAGCTTGAGCTCAGCAACTTTTTTTTTACTTACGCCTGGTAGATTTCTGATCTCAAACTTAGAGTGCGCACAGCTGCACGCAATCTCCGCTTTATAAATCAGATTCTTCCTAGAAATGTGCTCAGCTGTTTCTGAATCCTATCCCGCCTCCTACACACCCACTTTCTGCCATAAACGGTCAATGCAAAGTGTCTACTGAATACTCTGCATCGATTTAAGACTGCTAATATGGGGTGTTTCATGGGTAACCATGGCAACTTAGGGGCGGAGAAAGACACACCTGTAGGCATGCAGAGGCAAAGAAGACTGCTATTTCAATCAGTCAATGTTGATCTATATAGAGCTTTACTCAGCCAAAGGTTTCACATAAAAAGACAAAAATATAGTTACAAAAATACAACTTGTAACGAGACGAGTAAAAAATAATAAGTTAAAAATTAATAAAAAATAAAAGCCGCAGCAAAACGGATGAAACAAATAAAAACATTGAGTATACAATTTAAATTATATGATCACTTCTTGTGGCGAAAATAAGACTGAAATCAAAGCTAATTAATACAAATAAAACTAAATTACACTAGAAGATAATAAACTTAAGCACTCCTAGATATTTAAAGCCTGGCGAAAAGGTGCACTTTAAATCTACTTATCATCCATGCCAAATATTGATGTGGGGTTATAAAAAAACCCAGAAGAGCTGCAGGTGACTTCAGAATCGTCAAATTTTCACTGGGTCCTAGCACATCCATTGTGCAGTATTATGTTGGGACGCTGCAACATATTTGTACTTCACACTTGCACCAATACGTGCAATTGCTATGCAATCTGAAGACATTAATTTGAACACAATTCTTAAATGTGACATATTTATAATCAGATTCTCATTTTTATTCTCAGTTCCTATAGATGGGACGGGGGACAAGTTTGTGTGCTGGTTGTGTGTTTGTGTGTGCAATGCAAGTCTGAAAATGTGGCTTAAATTCAAAATTTTGGTACCTTCCCTGCTGCACTGTCAGTGCCCTCCGTGTCCAAAAAGTTTGTAAGCAAGATCTTTAGTGTGCTTAAAGTTGCACACATTTTTCTGCCACGTTTCTTTCTGTAAATCCCAAACTTGGCTTGGGCTGTAAACTGTCTTTCTAGGTCTGAGGACGGGTCTAGCTGTTCAGAAATGTCATCATAATGGGTGAGCAGTACCTCAAAGTCGGTGTCACTGGCGCCCCTGGCGCCCCTTGGTGGTTGAACAGGACAGCCACCCCTCTTGCTGGTGCTCGGCTCACCCGGTGGAGAAGCTGGGCCTTGACAGCGACCTTCTATGGCCCGATTAATGAAGCACTCCAGTCTCTGTAGTAGTGGTAGCCCCTCGTCTTCCCGGCTGATGACTGTTTGGGATGTCAGATAGTAAGGTATTCAACACAACCTTTCTCATCATCTTGTCTTAGCTGGCTCGAATCTAGTCCTTCAACATCTCCAAGAGAAGATGTGATGAAATAAGCTTCACTGGCTGTCAGCTGGTGTAGCTTTTTCCTGATGCTCTAAAGGAGTTGTTTTTTTTTCTCACTAAACAGCAAATAAACATGCTTCATGAACAGAAAATTGAGCCTCACTCTCTCTTTCCAGCTTTAAATCAGTTTAGCCAGCTTCCTGGTTACTTACTGTTACAGCAATGAAATATCTAACAAATGCTCATCCGCTTAGAATATAGAAACACTTACAAACACGGAGTACACAAACCCTCGCGATATTTCTGTCTCTCAAGCCCGCAAAACTTCCCAATGCGGCGCCCATTCTCCTGCTCCAAACTCCGACTGACTATTTCTCCCGCCGGAAAATACACAATAATATAGCAAGATAACGTTGCTCATGAAGAGAGAACCATATCAAAACCTTATAGATTCCAGCTAGATGCATTTTTCATCCCGTACTGACCTGAAAAACAGTATAAAAGGGAGAGCAATGAACGAGCGGAACGCTGTTTTCCATGTCCAGATTTCGTCTGAGAGCAAGCAGGAAGTCCGTTGCAAAAACAGACCTGGTTCAACGCCACCCTCCCGGAAAAAAGGTTCTGCCTAGCTTCCTTTTGGTTCCCCTTTACACTCAGATCAGCCTAGAATAATAAGAATCATGTTTGTTAAATCCCATAAAATTATAAGTAGAGAACTTAAATGGTTCTAACCTGTTCCAAATTAAATATTAACAAAAAACAATGTGGTAGCATATTTTTAGATGCACCACACAACTGTTGGAGTATTTAATAGAAAATGGATCGTTGACAGTATACCTCGGCCTGGGGTTCAATGCAAGATCTTCCCATGTGGGGTTCACGATTAAGAGAAAAGTGATGAAACAGCCCAAAACTACATGGGGGGAACTGGTCAATGATCTGAAGAGAGCTGGGATCACAGTAGAAAAGGTTACTATTCGTAACACACTAAATCACCGTGGCTGAAATGGTATAGCCAGTCTCCAGACGTCAATCCAATAGAGAATCTGTGGAGGGAGTTGAAAGCCTTTGTTGCCCTGTGATAGCCCCAAAACATAACAGTTCTAGAGAAGAACTACTTGGAAGAATGGGCCAAAATACCAGATACAGTATCTGCAAACCTGGTTAAGGCCTACAGGAAATGTTTTACATCTGTCATTGACAATCAAGGTTAGAATAGAAAGTATTAATGTGCAATTTATTGACCAAATACTTATTTTCTGCACCATCATGCAAAAAATTCTTTAAAGATCATACAGTGTAATGTTTTGGGATTTGTTTTACATTCCATCTTTTATAGATAGGGGGTTCCTATGTTGAAAATTACAGGCCTCTCATCTTTTTAAATGGGGATAACTTGCACAGTCAGTGGCTGCTAAATACTTTTTTGTTCCTATGTAAGTATGATAAGTGGTGTTAGTTTCCTGTCGTACATAATGTTTTGCATGTAGGCCAAATCATTCAATTCTAGTCTCATCGGACAGGAGAAACTTCTTTATCTTTATCATGTCCCCCATACAGATTGTGGCAATGGATGACTGATAGTCGTCCTGACAACAGATCATGCCACCTGAGCTGTAAAGCTCTGCTGCACCTCCAGAGTTACCATGCATTTGTGCTATTTGAAGTTGATAAGAGAGTTTTATTATCCACAGTAGGAGGGTTCTTCTACGAACATGGACTGGAAGGCCACTCATTTATGTCTAAAAGACAAAAATGACCAAAGATATTTAAATCATGTAATAGATTACATATTGGAACTAGTGTTAAGCATGCAAGGACAGCATGTCATAATATTCAGGTCAGTTTCTGCAGTGTTAGGATAATTTGTATCCCTTACATAATATGTAGCAAACTGCAAACAGGACTTCAGTGCACTGCATAAAACATGACTTGACCATGTACAGCGACCAGACAGAAACTGGTTACCAAAGCCTTTAAAATCCAAAGAAAATTAATGAAATATCTTCAGGGAGCTTGAAAAAAAAAATATTATTCAATGGGAACTTTTAGGGTCTACTCGAAGGTCTGATTCCTAAGCAGTAAATAAGGTTAGAGAGAACCTTGTGGATGACTTGACACCAGGTGGGTAAATAGTGTTTAGAGCAGTTAATGTAACACAAGGGACAACCTGTGGGAGACAGAAAGCACAGCAGACACACAATCTTCTTCATTAACACATGTTCAAATCTTCAGATGTACTAACTTTTATTGCCACTTGATTATTGTACCCCTGAGAAATCAGTGGCTAATTACTGAAAGACTTGAACACAGGCTTAACAAGTCATCTAAAGGTTTGAGCATGCTCAGAAATGTAGATGCTTATAAATGGTCTCCTTTATTTAAAGTCACATAACACAAATAACAACGTTTGATGACGAATGGAGGCATTTGTGTGGATGCGTTTTAGGACAACACTTCAAATATGCTCCTTCCAAAATGTGTGTGACACAACAAAAGCAAAAGGCCTAGAGAAGATGCCATTTCAGAGAGTTTTATTATCCAAAGCAGAAGGGTTCTTGCACGAACATAGACTGCAAGGCCACTCATTTATGTCTAAAAGACTAAATTTAAATCATGTAGTAGATTACTACATATTGGAGTTAGCGTTAAAAATGCATGGAGACAGCATGTCATAATAATCGGGTTAGTTTCTGCAGTGTTAGGATAATTTGTAAAGCTACAGTACATTAGTCCTCTATTTTTATTTTGAATTTAATATCTTTGTTAAAAATGAATCCGTTTCACACAACTGTCCTTTAGTTACATTAAGCCTCAATTGCTCTTTCATTTTTTACTATTTGTACACAGACACGTACCTGAAAGAAAGGGGGGAAGGACAATGGAAATTCGTGTTGTGCTGCATTCAAGCACACTTGGATATTAGAGCTCTATTGCTGCCCATTTGCAGTGAGTTGTAACTCTTACATCCAAGCCTTTCTACAGGGTTGGAAAGGCAGTGTTTTTTATGGTGACAAGCTGATGTCCCTGTAGAGCCGCCCATGCTCTACATCAGAATAATGATCAGGAAACCCTGAAGCTTTGGAATAAATGTTTGCAGAAGTAGAGCTAGAGTGGGATTTTAGCCTATAGTTTATGCTGCTCCCTCAGCAAGTTTGTACAAGTGCGCACACGTATCGACAGAGAGATTTTCCTTTCAGACTTCTCCGTTCCCTGGGGAGTAGTGCAAAGCAATTCCCAACCAGAACAAAAGGGGGCGCCCACCTCCAAACCCGTGGGTCCCTCAATATCCTTCCATGAATTAACAGGCTTCTGCACAACATTGTACTCTTTCAGTCAAGGTTTGTATAAATGTTCATATTCTTCCACAAAACATTCTTCCATCTGCTCCAATCACAGACTTGCATTCACCATAGTTTTTGATGAAGTTTTAGAAAATTGGGCGTGTTTTGATCACCCATTGTGGGCCTGTTTTATTTCTGGCTTACTAGCTTACTATTGATTGGTCAGCTTTTTCAAAACTTTGTTAGCTATTTCGCTTGGAGAGATTATGCTTTTTTTTTGTGTTTTTTTCCCCCTAGTTTACTATATTCCAAACCAAGTTTCGGTCCAGTTTTTAAAGGGTTAAAATGATCAGCTTATTTTGAAATTGACATCTGTGTATGTTAGGTTGCAGTAAACTAGCTCAGACATCAAGAACATTAAAGAGTAATGTAAATCATCGTTTAAAGGCTAATGTAAACTGTATGACATTTTAAAATAGAATCTTAGGAACTTTGCAGTTCAGTTGACTTTTAGTTCTTCCCCTACCCTCCCTACCTTCTGTAGTCTCCTGCTTCACAGCTTCACACCATCCACAATCTGTCTCCGCTTCTCTCTGGAGACCTAGTTAGATAAGAATGCCTGGGCTATGAGCAACAAAGAGTCTGACGCTCAGAAGCATTCAGCCAGTGTAAAGAACAACTGCAAAGAAATGAACATGCACAAACACCATGTGGGTGACAAACACAGACGAGCGTTTTCTTTCTTGTCTCAACCCTCCTCACCCTGTCTCCTCCTCATCCTCCTCCTCATCCTCCTCCTCCTCCTCCTCCTCCTCCTCCTCCTCCTCCTCCTCCTCCTCCTCCTCCTCCTCCTCCTCCTCTTCCACCAGCTCCCCTCTGGAAACTTTCTATTTGTGGAATCCCCTGAGAACTTTGGATCATTACAATATTGTTATTGCTTTTCCCTTCAGTTAGACTGGGTCAATATGAACTGGTGCTTACAACGCTTTCTTGATTTGATTGCTTGAAGTTTATTTATGACATTGATAGACAGATATAAACTGTGTGGCACATCAGATTTAAAGAATCTTTTTTTTCAGTTGGGTTGTGTGGAGAATTTGTGATGACCTCAAAATTCAGTTCAAAGTTGTTGTTTTTCTTAAGCAAACTGTTTGATGCATTTTTAGATGCTACTTGATTAATCTCTCTGTGTTTCAGCTTTTCTATGACACATTCTATTGTAACCTTTGGTTTCAGTCACATTTTTCTTTTAAACAAAGGGGGCCATACTAATTATTTCTATATGTGAAGCCAAAATAATAAAGAGAGAGAGTTTAGATTTTTTTTTTTTTTTTACTGTCTTCAAATCAGGTAATGTTTTGGGATCAAAGTTGTGGACCTGCACAAGTGTATTGAGGACACCTGAATATAAGCTCTGCCAGCTAAACTTTAAAATAAATTAAATCTTATACATACATAGGCCACACCTGAGTACAGGTTGCAGTTTTTCAAGTTGTCACATAAGATATTTACAAATAAAGACGGATTATGGAATAATTTTTTGTTTGTTTTAATTGCCTCCAAAAGTAATGATTTCATCCCCGTCTATCTATGTTTGATTTTTAGAAATATAACTCAAAGAATGATGGTTGGATTTCAATTAGATTTTCAGGAAACATCGCATTAAGCACGAGGAACAACTGATTAAATTTTGGGGTTGATCCGACATGAAGCACATATCCACCCAGTGACCACAATTGCTAACCTCCACTTCTCTCCCATATGAGGGAAAGCTCAAAAGCGGTTCCCCTCGCGCAGGAGTGACAAATCTCGGCTCTCTTTTGGAAGAAAACAGCCACAGCACGAACACAGCTGTGCGTCTTGGTAAGATACATTTATTGGAAAAATACAAACCCTTTTTTAGATTAGATAACAACTTGGGGATGGAGGGTGGGGGAGTGGCCTCGGTGGAGGTCTGTGCGCTCTGGGTGCTTTTCTAGTTTAAGTTTTTTTTCAAACTGCCTGAAAATCACCAGTACTGCTGCATCAACACAACACAGACATGACAGTATCATAGATGGTTAGAAAATAAAACAGACTTTAGCCGACCAGAAAAGTCTTGGTCGCTATCTCCATCTTCATCTTCCTCTTGCCCACTAAAACTAACATCTCACCATTGGATTATTGATGTTAGGCTTACATGTAGCTCTGTTTCTTTCTTTGACTTTCACTTGTATGCTTCCTACTATAGTGCCCCCACAGTGGCCATTAGCTAACATGACGGCTTATTGTCTGAAAATTTATATATTTTCTACCTGGGTGTTAATTTCCAGATGCCTGAAGGAGAAATGTTAATCTGTTCAAACAAGCCTACATGAAATGTGTGTATCAACCTCACAACATAAGCAAAAAACCTTATGATGATTCTAACTGAAGCTGGCTAGAAAAAACAATATCATCCACACTGAAATAAATCCTTTACCAACATGGCTAATAGGCCACTCAACAAGAAAGAGGCTATGACTCCAGAAGCAACTGAAAGATCAAGATTACATTTGGAAAATGCACACAGGGATATATATACCTTCAGTTGTAGAGAAATGTCCTGTCTTTTGATAAAAATTTAGATGGTTTGCCATAGTACATGTGGGGGAAAAAGAAGGGAGGCTTCATCAGTTCATGCTCGCCGCTGACCAGCATGAACTGATGAAGCCTCTTGGATAAGAGGTGAAACGTCTTCCAAGACAGATTACCAAGTCCAGTTGCGTTCGATTGAAATTTCCTTGAGATAACCATGACCTGGATGAATGAGAATATTCACAGGCTTATTTCAAACCTAATAAAACCTCTCCCGAGTATAGGTATTGGAGTGGTAGCATCATCCTGTGGGAGTGTCTTTCGGCAGGTGGAACAGATAGACTTTGCAAAACAGATCACATCATAAGAAAAGGGAATAATCTAAGCTTCAAACCATGTACTGTAATATCAGCAGCTAAATTTCAGATCTACCACACATGGGTTGGAGGACGCTCTGGTCCAGCAGCAGAAGAACAGGCAAAGTCGCAGTGTGACAGGATGGAGAGCCAGGAGGTCTCCACGGTGATCAGAGAGCGGGAGCGGGAGTCAGATGGATTGGGCTAGAAGGCTGCAGTTGGACGCTTGACAGACTGGATCATCGCTGGTTAGATCAGTAGATTACTGGCATGAAGAACACAGATCCGGAGCTGGAGGCATGAACGGGTCGATGACCGAGCAATATCATGCAGATCAAGTTTTTGGTGTTTTTAACCATCTGGTAGTGCAGTTTTCACTTAAAAAACCCTGCCAGAGTGGTTTTTGACTTAATTCATGCATGTCAGAGTAATCCTCGTGAATCCTGCTCTCTGAGCAGCTGCACCGCCCTGTCCTGGAAAACGACTGAGTGTTCACATTTGACGTGTTTTGCGTCACTATGTGAACACTAGGAAGTGCTAGTGGTATCCGCACCGCGCCTGCAGTGACAGCAGCTTACTTCTGGTAGAGTTGAAAAACCGCCCTCCCCCTTCTCAAAGCTCATAGCTGCTCCGGTTTTAGCAGCTGGAACCCCTTTTTTTGTTGGAACTTTCTAAAATGTCTGTGAAAACCTCTGTTTGGCTGCGTGGATTACAGGACTGTATTCTATATTTCTAAAGAACAGCTAAAGAACAGGATCACTTACAACAACAAAGACGTCTGATGGATTGGACAGATAAGTAAGTAGCTACATGCTAATTTGTTTTAGCCATTTATCAAGCTGCTTATATGATCTTATAACAGCATTGTGTGATTAAATAGTTGATCTGTAGAATCTCAGAATGTTCAGTAAACTGGTGCACACAACACCCATGGCTTTTTTATATACTGTGCTGGAAAGATTGTTTCTGGACTAAGCTGCTGGGGTTTGGGGTCCGTCTAAAGTAGGGATCCTCAAGTCCAGGCCTCAAGGGCCGATGTCCTACCAGTTTTAGAGGTGTCTCTGCTCCAACACAGCTGATTCAAATTCTCTATCTTCCTCCTCAGCATTGCAAAGTTCTGCAGAGGCCTGCTAACGAGACATTATTTGATTCTGGTGTGTTGAACCAGGTAAAGAACTAAAACCTGCAGGATACCGGACCTCGAGGCCTGGAGGTGGGGATCCCTGGTCTAAAGTATGCATGGGCTCCTCCTAAACCTGGTAGATCTAGCAGCTGAAAAAGCTTTATTGACTCAAGTTTTTACAAAAAAGTAAAAATAATAAGCCAAACATCCGAGCCCCTATTATAACACAGTTTCATTGTGGTACTTGGTGCCCTTCAAATTGACTGTCAGACTCCGGGTCGAGATAAGGCTTAGAGCTTTTTTTCTCAAACAGTCAGAGTGGTGCTGCACCTACGGTGAGGGGAGAGGACGGGAGCATGGGAAGGGTTGTAGGAGGTAGGATTATAGAGAAAATGGCAATCTTACTTCCTGGTCCAACCTTAACTCCAGGATACAAGTTAAATTTCAGGACAAATTAATACTATATAACAGTAACGAAACATTTTTGTCATATATCTGTCTGTCCCAGAAATTGAAGGTTGTGAAATCGCACTATATAGACCCTTTTACTTTTGAGTGTATCGGTTTTGGGCATAATGACGTTCTTACAGATTTTTTTGCTGTAACTTTTTTCAAGCTAAGCTCGCTTACTGCCGTGTTCCTTAGATGGTAATGGAAACACAACCAGACCGGTCTGTACCGAGCTGATCCAACAGGTTCTAGGCCAAATTGACCCTAGCGGAAAACGGGAACAAGTGTCTTAAGGACAATAAAGTCCATGTTCTTGAGTTATCATCCAAAAGTCCTGGTTCTCAGGTAGAGCAGAACTAAAAATGGTAACCTTAAACCTGTATACACGTACCTCAGTTCTGTCATTGGGAATTGGTCAAAATTCCTGCAACTATCATTCTCTCATTATTCTGGGAAACAACTTAAGCAGATAAGCCTAAATGAACTAAAACAGGAAAAACAACAACAACAACACATTGATATCAAACAGTGGTTAAACAAAAGGTTATAGTGTATAAAAGCCTGTTCAAACCTGTACCAAAAAAGTGATGCAGTTTCAGGTTGAAATTGGACATGAGAGCTTCCTTACTGCTACTCTGTTACCAGCTACACTTGCTTTATTCACTGAGGCTGTAAGACTTAGAGAAGTGATCCTAATTTAGAGGTTCAGACAGTAAAAACAAACAAATACAGAAAAGAGTGTTGCTAAAACAATTTTGAGTGGAAATGTGACCAACCATCAGACACTGATCAATGAAATACACCTTGTGAGAGAACGGTCCACGTATATTGTGATGGGCACAGACACAGGCCTCTTCAGATGGCCGACAGATCATGCATCACAGCGCAGCTGATTTTCCCCATGGCCTGACACTCGCTGTCCACTCCGATCATTTAAAGCCTTAGCGGCCAGCCCGTTGGGCTTTGTTTGTCTCCTCCCGAGTGTCCACATGTACCCAATTCATCTAGATGTTGCCGTTTTCCCGTTCTGCTTTCAGCAGCGTTGTTTGTCACTGCATTTAAAGTGTTAGGCAGAGGAAAAAAACCTGAAGGCAACAGGATGAAAGAAAAAAGTGTGTCACGGATTTTGACTGGGTGGCATGCTGTCTCCCTCTCTCTTTCTCTCTCTCAGAAGGAGGTCACTTTGGGCAGGCACTTTGAAAACTGTATGAGACCTTTGAGAGAGCTGCCCTGGTCTAAAATACATATCTACTCATAAATAGTCATTTGCCCCAAGCTTTGAGTTTTTCTGATGGGAAACTGAGGTTAACAGCACACCATTATCTCTCTAAAAGGAGCCTAGAATTCCTCTATAAACACTTTTTTCTTCATACCAGATCCTTTAGGTTTTATGTGTACTGTTTCTTGCAGAATCATTCATTCTCCTTTAAGTCATCAATCTTTTACACATTACAGCCAGAAACGTCAATCCATTTTTTGGAGATTTTAAGTAGTAGACCCGCACATTATAACGTATAGTCATAAAGTAGAAGGACAGATTTTTATCATTTAACTGAGTGAATACTTTTTAAGCACCACCTTTTGGTGCAACTATAGCTGCAATTTCTTTTCCAGGTATGTTTCTTCAAGCTCTATCAGATTAAATTTGGAGCATCTGTGAATGGTTTTAAAATCTCTTCTATTAGTTTTTGTTTGGGACTTTGATTAGGCCCCTTTAACACATGTCTTTAATTTTATCTAAACTTTTCTGTTTTATGTGTACATGTTGCTTATTTGTTAACTCAAATGTTTAGCAGTTTCAAGTGAATGTTATTTGAGATTGTCCTGTATCTAGCTTCATTAACCATCCTTTCAACTTTAAATGATTTCTCATGGCTTTATTTAAACTATAGCTTTCATCTTACAACACCATGCATGACAATTAATTGTCCTAACAATAGATTTGCCCACCTGAGTTATGACTATTTTCATCTTATCCTGGGATCAATGATTTCCTTTTCAGGAGTGTCAGTTTAGATAAAAGGGCATTTCTTGGTAGGTTTGTAACCTAGCCCTTCTTTAGACATCTTCACTACCTTCTTCTTGGCCTGGCTGTTGGGTTACTTGGTCTTAATGATGCTGTTTGATCACTAATGTTCTCTTACAGACCTCAGTACTCTTCTCAAAACAGCTACATCAAAACTAAGGCTAAAGTACACACTGGTGGAGACTGAAGATTAAGGGGACAGAATACTGATATCGGACATTTTCAAACTTCTATTTGTAAAAGTTTTGGAATCAAACATCAGTGCCCCACCCCCCCATCTCATATCACATGTAATCAAAGAACAACACATTAAAGTCTGTGGTTATATTTGCCTTTACATTTGGTTGGTTATAATTTGTGATTGACTGATAATTTTACATGTTTAATTATTAGGATTTTAAATTAGATGGACGACAAGAAGGAAAAACTTGAAAGGGGATTCAAACTGTCCTCATACATATAGTAAAACTGCAAGATTTACTATAGGAGAGCTGAGCATGCAGTCTGGGATGTAAGGACAGATTTAAGATAAAAACCAGATGGAAGCAAATAAACTAGTGCTCCTTCTGAGTCTGCTCTCTGCTATTTTGGGTTTGTGGGGGGCTGACTTGGAAAGTGTAAATACACAGGCTAGTGTAAGCATTGGGTCTCTCCACTTAAAGGAGGAGGTATATGGTCTGGCTCTTTTTCAGTGTGGTCACCCACTTTTCTTTGCATCTGGACCTGATAAGTTCCCTACTGAATAGCAAAGATCGGGGGGTCAGACTCTGGGATCTCTATCCTCCTGGACATGCACTGACGTTTAGACTAAACATCTCTTATTAAAATTTATTCTATAATCAGGGTCACAACTTATAAAAAAATAAATACATGCATCGGAATGCCAGTTTTCTGTTTGATATAAGTATTTACTTCTCCTTTAAGCTAAGACTTTGTGATATTTTTGGAAAGGATCTTGGAGTGGGGCCAAAACCATGACATTTCCTTGTCCTTTTTTCAGCTTTATTTTTCTGTTATCTGCTTTTTCAAAGACCAACAATTAATTTCTGTCAAAGTTTGTCGTTAAACTACGGAAGGCAATAAAAGATCTTCTCTTACTTCCTTATTCTTTTGTTCTCCTTTAGGTCACTGCAATTGGTTATACAAGTTGTACTCATTGCTACTTGTCAATACTGACGATCAATCAAAGCTTTAAAAAGCGTGCTCACTGCCTCCACACAAAAAACAGCACATTCTTGAATTAAGGGACTCATCTTGTACTTGTTTTATTTTCAGTCTGAAGTGCTGATTTCAATTCAGAATTGCACCATACCATCTGGTACTAAAATCAATGCCATATGAATGAATGATAGATTCATAATCCATCTATTGTCAATTGGAAAAAAAATGCCTACACTAACCAGTTGGAATTTCTGTGTCAAAGTAGTTACCAAACATGGGTGTTTCATTGTCCTAGATGTGAGCTATGTGAGCTGAAATTAGATTTTCAGATTGCCTATCTTAGCTTAGTTTAGAAAGCACTAGCTACTGTATTTGGACAATGCAAAATCCAAAAATCTAAAGCTCAGTATAAAGCCCTGTATCATTATCTCAATGAAACAAAGAACATACAAGGTATTTCAACAAGCTGCGCAGGTTGTCCTGTATACTTAATCAGTATGAGTGAATTCTGAAAAAAAAAAATAGATTTTTTTCTGTTTAGTTCACTTCAGTTTATTCATGTAACACAGCAATCTACAACAAATGTCACGGCAAGACAGTTCACAAGGCAAGAAGATGAGATTCATGTCCAGAAATACATTTTCACCATTCATTTTATTAGGTACACTTCTGCATTAGGCATCAGAAAGGGGATTTAGTGCCTTTGGCATTGTTCTTGTTGCGAAAAGTACTGAGTAAGAAGAACAAAGTGCCAGATAAGACAAAGAACACAACCGTAGTTCAAATAACATTTTATTCCAACCAAGGTATGCAGAATACCTACGTTGAATGCACATCATCTTAATCTTTGAAGGTGCTGAACTAAAGCAACAGAACACAAAACTGGGTGCCAATGCTGTCCAGCAAAAAGTAGGAAATGAGGCAACACAAGCTCACCAAGACTGAACAGTAATGAACCGGAAAAACATCACGTGGTCCAATGGGGAGCAAAGTCAGAATTTGGAAAAATCAACACATGAGCATGAATCCGTTCAGCCTTGTATTACCAACTCAAGGGTAATGGTGGTTGTATAATAATGTGGGGAATGTTTTTGACATATGATCCCTTATTACCAAATCCGCATAGTTTTAATGCCGTATCCTACTCAAGCATTGCTGCTGATCATTTGGAAATTATCTTCTGATTACGACAAACAGCGGGTGAATACACCATTTCATAAAGATCTGATCCTCTTAAAGTTGCACCCCGTAACTTTGTGGATATTTGCCCATTGTCGCCCTTTAAAGGATTGCAGTGTAACATTCCTTTTGTAAAAACAAATCTCTATGGAGCGCTTCTGAAGAGGCTGTTGTACTGACGGTTTTACAAAATCGCTAGCCAAAACCACTAAACAAATCAAACTAACAGCGTGTCAGATGGTAAACGGTCAAACAGTTTCCCTGGCACTGTATTACATAATCATGCACAACCAAACGCAATAACCCTGGAACAAGCATGTAATACTTAATCCAGAAGCAACACGGCTAGCTCAGCATCCCTATTAGATCCCGTTGTAGAGTTCTACAGCAAAGAAAAGCCGGGTCAGTGTTGACTCTTGCTTCTCTCTTGCTCTATCACTTTATTTTTTCTTTTCCTTGCTTCTTCTGATAGTCTTCTTTTGTTTGGTGGATCTGACATAGGGAAAAGTTGTATAGTGTAGTTTTCAGCAGTGGGACCCTCCCATGTAGTGTTGAATGATGGTGTGCCAGCAAAACATTTCAAAAGCACATGCTTTTAAGGTGTAAAAGTTACGGAGTGCGTCTTTAAACTGGTTACATAATGTTGGGGTCTTTGTTTTACGATTGCCTCAACAATCACTAGATCTCAATCTAATAAAAGCCTTTAAGATGTGGTGTAGCTAGAGATTCACCATACAGATGTGCAGCTGACATATGTGCAGCATTTGAATGTTACTTTAAAGACAATATGGGCCTATATTCAGCCATTGATTTATGGTCTATAACTGTTTGTCCTTGGAGGGTCGTGGGCAGGGACTGGTCACCAGTCCATCAGAGGGCAAAACAGAGACACACAGAACAAATAGCCATGCATGCACACACACACACACACACACACACACTCAAACTAGAGAAACCAGGTTAAGGTATGGCGGAGGATCTTTTTCTTTTGGGTGGATCATCTACACTGTGTGTCGCAAGAGAAAAGGTGTATTTGAGGTTAATGAAAGGAAGAGAAGGGCCTCAGAAGAAAGAAACAAGACCAGAGTGCTTTTGAGAGATTGTTTCCAGCGAAGGTGTGCGCTGACAACACAAGTTGGGCTCCCCACTGATGCGTGTGTCGCCAAGTTTCTCCTTCTACTACTACTATAACTACTAGTACTACTACTTCGACAGGTAGGCTAAAGTTTGGAGTTTCTTTGTCCGGAGATTGCACAGGTATTTATCTATTTTTTGTGATCGATGGAAATTTAACTATTGGTCCCTAACCAAAACCACTGCCTTCAGGAGCAATCCTTCAGCTGGGATGTATGCACTGCATTAGCGCAGTTCTCGGTGAGACATTGTAGGGACTCTACGCTTTAATGAAACGATGTATAAAGAATATCCAACTTAAAAGATGGTAAGTTTGGCATGGTATTTGGAGAAATGAATTTAATATTACTGCCAGAATAAGTTATCTATGTCTATATGTTAACTATGTTTTTTTCTCCAAAAAGTGGAGGGGGCGGTTTTTTTCGGAATCCAGAAAATTCCTCCACTATATCTCTAAAGGTTGAATATGGAAAATTTTTCTTAGAGCCTATCTCTTTAAAAAAGTAATACTTCTACGGGGAGTTTAGAGGTGTGCAGAATGAAAGGGCACCCGTTCCTTTAAACGTTATATATAACCTAAAATCATTAAAAAAGATAACTTTTTTCGACCACCGCGCTGTGTTTATATTTACTTGTTCCAGCCAACAGCGGCATGTCTTTGCGGGTTGCCAAATACTGTTGTAAAGAACTGCCTGGAGCAACGAAGCAAGAACTGTAAAAAAAAATTGACCACTCAGTATGTTTAGCTGCTCAGTCTTAGCCCCATAGATTTCATTATCTTTCTCAGAAGAGGAGCGACCTTACAATATCTAAAACCAGAGTTAGTTTAGGAGAAGCCTACAATAGACGGACACAAATGAAAAACTTTCACGGCATCAAAACGTACGCGGAAATGGCAACGTTTTTCATGGAGAAAGGTAAGAAAGCTTGCTAACGGCTAAAGTTAGCTGTCGGTAAAAAAGCTTTGCAATACTTGTGTTTATGATGATGATGCTGGCTGGTTACGTCAACAAAACTGGCATCCAGACGGGGTTTTGTTATTGTAACTACAACCTCAACACACTAGATGTCGCTTTGGTGCCCATGTTCCATATTCAAGCTTTAACCTAACAGTCATGTTTTTGAACTGTCGGAGGAAGCTGGAGTACCCATGCATGCACATGGAGAACATGCATCTAACCTTGTTGCTGGAAGGCAACAGTGATAACAGTTGTGCCACTCTGCAGCCCTGGATCAAAATCTCTCATTTTGTGCACCTGTTTAACTTTATGCGATAATAAATTAAAGTAGCGTTAAGGAAAAAGAGGGATAGAACCCGTAATAACAAGGTGTACCTCATAAAGTGGACAGCGACTGCATTACCAGTTCAATCCAACATAATCACATTGACACATTTAAATTAAATTTCATACATTTCTTGCTGATTAAATGAGTCTGCTGAACCAAGCCCATTCTTCTATTATGCATGAGTGGACTTAGTTTTTAATAAATTAACTGGAAGCCTGCTGCAAGGAACAAAAGGTTACAGAAGGCAATCTAAGCAAGATCTTTAAATGCCTGAAACATCTTTAGACAGTGTCTTATTGAGTCAATGACAATTAAAACACACACAGACCTGGTTGGATTTTATTGTAGCTTCTGATGAAATGTCTTTGTTCTCCAACCATAACAGAAGCAATACATGTCCACCTCAGGACGAATACATCATGTTTCTTTAGAGACAGTGTTCCAATATCACAGAAGGTCTCAGGAGAGCCACAAGAACATTAGCCTGATGTATTTGTTTCTTTATTAGTATTGATCCATGTTTAGTGTCAATTCAGGCACTTGGGAGAAATGATCCAGCACAGGCTTTTGGGAACACAGGGATTGCAATTAATCCGTGCATCCAAGGGCGTTGCAAACAGCAGAACCTGTGCAGCTGTAGACGTTTCGGCAGGGAACAAAACAACAGTAGAAATCTGCAGTGCAGAGCACCTGCGGACACAACAACCGAGCCGTGAGACATGGCGAAAACCTTTCCTCCACAAACACACACCTCCTCTCCTCCTTCTCCGCCTTCTCCTCATCGCTAACCCCCCCATAGCCGAAAGCCACAGCAGACTGATAAGCACACAGCCAGAGATGAACTAATCCTCCCACAGTGAGAGACGTTTCGGATGGCGTGTGATGGAAATCAAACTGAACTGGCAGACGAAGGAAGGATGAGCTAAGAGCAGAAGGCAAAAGGGTAGAATTGGGCGAGGATACAGATTAGCAAAAGGTGAGGACAAAATACGATGGTTCTTTAAATGAACAGAGGGATGGTTATAAATTTTACCCAGCAAGGTTTTTTTTATGTATTTAATCCTCTCCCTACTCTTCACAAATGCTCTGTTTTTTTTTTGATAAATGTGCAACCAAGCCTCCCAGCCAGTTTTCCCGCTCAACCATCTCCCCATCATTCCCACCCATCCTCTCATGCCCTCCCTCCCTCCTGCTCGCCCCCACCGCCTCATCTCTCTCCTCTTTGCTCAGTCTCTCTCTCTCTCCTCGTCTGACTGAGGCGGATGTAGGTCAGTGCGTCTGGAGCTTGTCTGGTGCTGCTGAGAGCATCAAAGCCGATTCTGCCATCGCGCCCCAGCTGAGGACGACTTTCTCCAGGCTACCAGAGGACAAGCACCCGCGACGACTGACCTGACGTGCCCTGTTGGAGGGTGCACCAGCCACAGGGGAATGGGGGTGGAAGGGAGGGGATGTTAGGCATGGAGGTTGTATGTTTACTTTTGAGAAGCTTCGTTATTTGCATGTGTGCTGCAGATGCAAATGAAAGAGATGGAGCAGCGGAGTGAAGACAGAAACCGAACAGGTCGAAGGGGAGACAGGCATTAAGTTTGTCGCTCCGTCTTCACCGCCAGAGGTTTTTATGGTAAAATGTTCATGTACTTCTATCGTTGTATCCCTTCTGCCAAGACACACACTATCCATGCACTGACCCCCCCCCCATCCGCATTCACAATATAACCTAATCATCACGAAGCATTATGTTTCGTCCCTAGATCATGTTCAGTTACATCTGCAGCCATGGCTGTTTTCTTGCAACAAAAACAGAAAATAAACACGACGACCCTTCAGGACTCCATGGTCGAAGAGAAATATCGCCTTCGCTCCTTCATCTCAAACAGTATTTCTTTCGCCTCGTTCCTCTGGCCAGGTCCGTGTTCGGCAGATGTCCTGTGCCCTGAAAGTCTGAACAACCAAAGTATCCTCCGGTGTCTTCCTTAGACTTTTAAAGGAAGAGCATAAAGCTCCTTGTAAGACTTCTGCGTTCGCAATCCATGCTCCGTCTCTCTTCTCTGGTTTTTAGACAATGCCCACAAAAAAACTGAACAATGTTTCGGAGTGCAGCTGCTGACAGGCTGGCTGACTGTAGTGTGTGTGTTGCGAGCGGGTTTCCGTGTGTCTGTCTGTGCTCTCGATTTGTCTCTGCAGCATCTCAGGGTCCTGCAGTGGTACTCCTGTACTTCCGTGACTATGTTTACAGCCTGCAACTTTCACTGTCTGTTTAGGCGCTTTTGTGGCTCGGCATGACACGGCAACCGTGTGACCTGCTGCGTCAGAATTTGTCAAGACAGATTTTGGGGGGAAATTCCTGGGGCGTGGCGTCAATGGCCCGACCACACCTCGTCCACTTGTCCATATCTTTTTCGAGCTCTTGCGGAAGAGGAGCAAGAACCTCCACGACAAAAAAAAAAATGTTTCTGCTTTATCATTTGTCCCCTTTCTGTTGTTGTGCGCTTCTTGTCATCTTTTAGTTTGGCTTAGATTCGTTGAATGAAGTGATGTTCTCAGTTTTTGGACAATCATGATATTTCTCTTTTGATTTTAGGAAAAGACGAAAGGACAGAGTCCTACAAAAAGGAAGGAAAGGACAGAAGAAAGCTGAAAACTGTGTCCAATCTCTGCAGACTCACAGAAATGGCGAAAAATAAGTCAAAATAAAGTAAAATAAGGAATATGTTGAACATGATTAAAACTGCATGCATTTATTAAAAATTCTTCGTATTGAAGTATAGGATTACTTCTGTTTGAAAAAGTTGTTAAAGAAGGAACCAAACAGTTCCTTAATGTCTTCATCCCCTTTTTATTGTTACCACAGTTGAGAAGGAATCAGAAAGACATGAGGAAGTATTACTGTATGTCTCTTCAGAACTTAAAAATAGCAGACGGTGTCGGTGTTGTTGTATAAGGGCTGGACAGCAGTAGGTGGTTGATATGGCGAGATGGCCACCTGTACTGTCTGCCACATTCACACAAAACACAGAGGGGACAGACTGCCTGCTGATGAGTCACAGGCACGGAGATAAAAGTGTGTGTACACACGCGGGAGCATGTGTGTGTATGCAAATCAGTGCTTAGTCGTCAGTTTTTCTGTTTAACTGCAGGGTGGAGGGAACTTCCCATTGGTTTAAAAACTCTTCCATCACTGGAAAAGGTCCAAGTCAGTTAAAGTCCAACGCACATGAGAGGCACAAAGGGCCTCATTGTGTATAACCTCTCAGAATGAGGCAGGTCAAAGTGGAGCGTCATTCTGAGGCGGTTGAAAAAGGCAAAGCCATGGTAATGAGAACCTCTGCTCCCTGACACACAGTCTCTTTTCTCCCTCGCTCTTAGGGCTCTAAATCTCCTAACTCAAGTTTTACGACATGCTGGGATGACTCCCTCGCCCGTTTTTTTTTCTTTCTTTCTCTGTGCTCCCAGCACAGTCATGAAGGCCTTACCTATAACAAACTACAACTCCCCCGTGAAGAGGCACATACTGCTTTCTCATTAAGCACTCAGTTACCTCGTGGGTCAACCACGTATTTGTGTTTTATTTAAGACATGCATCTTTAACATCTTAAACAAACAACTGCACTTTTTTTTTTTATCAGAGTTACATAAACTGTAGAGTTACCAATGTTTGTTTAAAAGCGGTTAAAAGCTTAAAGTAAAGTTATAATGAAAGGTATTAAACAATAAGCAGTCAACTTTGGTTAATATACATCCAGATTAGCTAACAGCCAGTTCAGGAGTGCCTCCCTGATGGCGACACTGTTCCTTCAGGCATCAACAGAGACGGGACAAAGAAGGAGGGTGTAGTGTTTGAGGTAAACACATGGCTCGGGCGGAGCCATGGGACCGGCCTGACGAGAGGGGGGGGGGGGGGGGTTGATCTCAGATCCCCAACAGCAGCATTAACAGTTCATCTGCTGGTGGAAAGCTACCTGACAGCTGCTTCTCACACATCAGATAAGATTACAGGTATACCCGGTACACCTGTTTAAACAAACCCTCGCGCGAGCACAGCCACCGTGTGTATGCGTGTTTGTGTGTGTGTTTGTTAAGAAAACTATAGAGATAACAACCTAATCCAGGAGCAGGTGCACGCTTGTAATTGGAGTAACCACAGACATAAAGCAGGGGAAGAAGTTCATTATTAATGTTTTTGATTTGTTCGATCAGAGGATTGATTGTGTTTTTGTACCGAGTTTATGGGTCTTTTTTTTTGATGCACAACAGAATTAAAGAGAGCATGTTTATTGCAGTTTTCACTGACTACCAGGCTGTCTTCTGTTGTAAAGCTTGGAAAACCTCTCTGAGTCAGTTATGTTGCAGGGTCAGAGCAAGGCTTGCTGAGAAGCAGGTGATCACAAGACGGAAATGTTAACACACAAGCACACACACACACACACACACACACACACAGTTAATGCCTCCTCCGTTTGGCTCTAGCCTGACATCTAGCGACTCAGACTGTAATAAGATCTTACATGACACTGGCATGTTAATATGAAGAGATGAGCTTGAAGCTGCAGCTGGACTGAAACTGTGTGTGTGTATTTTTCTTTTTTAAGTAAACTATAATGATTGCTTTCCATATATCTGGTTCACCACAGTGCCCTGACATGTAGAGAGTAAATAAAAACAACTCAAAGCCACAATTCCTCGCTGCCTGCGCTGCCATCTGTGATGTCACTGTGCACGGCAGTGCCGTAATGGTTTTCAAAATAACACGTTGGGTGACATGCGTTTGGGTGGGCTCGCCCCGCGTTGCAAACAGTACAAGCAGCCTGACTGACGCAACATGTTGTGGCCTCCCCTTTTGTGTTTTCTCAGCATTTTTTCAGCCGCCACTCATGACACATAACCTAATTTTAGCTGGCCTTCATCCACATGAAACTAATGTGGTTCTAAGTATAGCCCTGTGAGCTGCACCTGAGAACAAGCCGATTACAACATAAAAAAGGGATATTGGTGTGTAAAATATTAGGTATTAAGAATTGTTTTATCTAAACTAAACACATTAGTATATATTTGATTTTTTTTTGTCTGATTCTGCCAAAACAGTTGAAGAAAGAATTTCACTGAAGATACTGTTTGCCATTCTCATTCATTGTGAGCTGGAAGGAGGTCATGCAAGCTATTTGTGACTACCTGAAGTCGGTTAAACCAAAAAGCTGTCCCAAGACTTCTAGTTAAAAACACAAGACTTTAATCATGAATACAGCTTCGACACGTTTAGCATCAGTGCTAATGCTAATGTAAAACCTGCAAGGAACCACCGCCCTGAGGGAGTTGTTGCCAAGGAACTTCAAATCAGAGCTGTTGTCAGGGAAAAGGTTTAAATGCAATCTCTTAAGAATATATTTTAATGGTTTATTGCTATTTTAGGAATGTTCATACCTTTATTTAAAATAAAGTGTTGTTGTTTTGTAGCTTGTCTTAAACAAAGAGGACAAACCAGAATACTTCATCAAAGCCCATTACAATTATAACTACTTGGGGGAAATTCAGGAAGAGATACCAGGTTAAATGTTTGTTTCATAGGCGGAAAGCAGGAAAAAAGCATGGCTAATACTCACTGTTCGACTTACATTTGAAAAACATGTGACAATCCAGCTCAGACACAAGCAGCATAAATTGTGAAATTAATGATGAGAATTGACTCTTTTGAATTAAAAATTCTGAAAATGTTCTTTGAAAGTCCCTTCCTTCCCTTGAAACTGATGGATCCTAATTAATTAGTGTCATTAGACATGAATCAGTGTGAACGTGCAGTTTTTGAATGCTAATGTAGAAAATGATTCTGGATAGAGAAATCTGAAATATAAATACGTGTTGTGTTCCTGTTGGTTATGAGCTGTGGATTGTGCAGGATTGTTTTACTTCCATTTGCCATTCCAATTGTGTCTAAAGTTTGCGTCAGAGTGAAACATAGGAGTTGGAACCTAGCTAATTTATTTGAGTAAAATTACTGTTAACAGAAGGGGGCACATCCAGAAAGTGTTTATTTTAAGGGTGGCCACAGAGGGAGCCGCTGCTATTTGTTGGGGTGCCACAGCAAAGCCACAAGCCGAAAGATAATTTATTTGCCACCAGGGTTAGCACCAGGAGCCTAACGACTATGCCAGTCCTTGATTAGTTTAGAAAATGGGGCTACTAGATGTTAGGTATCAGCATGAGAATCCAGACCAGTTAAATCCAGACTAGTTTTACTGTTTGCCGTTCTTTTGGCTGTTAACCTTGTTTTCTCTCAGTGTTTTTCTCTCCATAGAAGTTACACCTGAACTAGTGTCCTACTCAGCTACAACGCCATGTTGGATCTGGAGCAGTAACCAACCAAATCTTCTCCAACCCCCCCAGACAGTCATGGCAGATGACCGTTCGTACTTAGCCAGGTTCTGCTGGAGGTTTTTCCCTGTGAAAAGAGTTTTTCCTCTCCACTGTCGCTACACACTTGATCAGTATGAGGGATTACTGAGGAACTGCTGTGGTTGGAAAGTCTGCATCAATGGAGCCCAACCTCAAATCAATAACTTGATGCAACATGCTGAAATTCCTTAAATAGAAACGTTTTTTTAAGTGGTTGGAATGTTTGTATAATTGTATCTGCCCATTCATCTATTGGGAATTGGCGCTATATAAATAAACTACATTAAATTTAATAAACTTCCCTAATTTATGGACCTGCACTCCTTTGAAAACTTATCTTAATTACATATTAAAACACATCATTTGAAGGAAATATGTTCAGTCATTAAAATTAATATATGTGCAAACAACTTTTGACCCCCCCCCCACAAAAAAAAACCCACAAAAAAAACCTTGCCTCCCTATTGCCATATGAAGATCATGATAATGTCACAACCACCTACTCCATCACCCACCACCTGTCATAGGGCAGTAAAAACTGTTTGAACATACCAACTTTTGTTTAATACGTCCGTTTAAAAACAGTTTTGGATTTAAACCATTTTTTTCTTCTCTTAATTCTAACACCTTGTCTTTTTTTGGTGTACAATGTGCTTCTTCAGAGAACAGAGACATAGACTGAGACTTGGTTCTTTCCTTCTGGTGGAGTCTGACAGGAATGAGGTCAGACACACGGATCCTCATTGCACATTATTATTATTATTAGCCCTTTTTTTTATTCAGCCAATAGGAGGACAGATGGGAGTGGCTCGAGTAAAAAACCAGGATGGAGACAGACACCGATTGGCTACTGCGCCTCGCAAGAAGGCTATAAAAACACGAGGTCGGCGTTGTTGTGTTTACAGTAATATCACAGTGCGCACTGGAAACAGGGAGACTATGAGAAAGCGCAGCTGCTTCATTCAACCACATGGTTCCTCAACCGCACAGACAAGCTGCGCTGCAGACAGCCAGGCTCACATAGGGGACTCGCAACGGCGTCTTTTAAGCCTCGCAGGGAGAATTTTCAGCCGCACAGGCAGTTGAGAGCCGATCCGTGAGGCGCATCGGTAAAAGTTCAGAGATTAAAAGTCTCTTTAAATGGACTGAACTCTAAAGAGAGACTGAAGAACCTCGGGTGAACTTATATTCTTCTAGATTTGCTTGCAACTGTATAATAGGCGAGGAGCAGTGTTTTTCTTCTCCGCGCATAAACTTTGCCACTGACTGAGCGCTTGCAGACTTTTTGGAGGAAGAGATGGTGCAGCACATGAGCCACACAGAGAGCAACCACGCTCACTCTCCCGGCGGGGATTCCACGGATACGGGAGAAATGGACCTGGAGATGGACGCCTCTCCGGTCCCAGAGGGGTCCCCTTCCTCCCGGGAGCGCAGCGACCTGGCATGGTGCAAAACGCCGACGGGCCACATTAAGAGACCCATGAACGCGTTTATGGTGTGGTCTCAGATCGAGAGGAGGAAGATCATGGAACAGTCTCCGGACATGCACAACGCTGAGATCTCCAAGCGACTTGGGAAGCGCTGGAAGCTGCTGAAAGACACAGACAAGATCCCGTTCATCCGCGAGGCGGAGAGGCTCCGGCTCAAACACATGGCCGACTATCCGGACTACAAGTACCGGCCCAGGAAGAAGGTCAAGTCTGGGAGCGCAGCGGGCAAGCATGCGGAGCGCGGGGAGAAGAGCGGGGAGCGCAGCGCCAAAGCCAGCTGCGGTAAGAGGAGTCCCGCGTCCAAATCAGGGAGCAGGACGCTGAAACAAGGGAGCAGCAAGAGCGCTCCGGTACAAGACTATGCGTCCACTCTCTTTAAATCCAGATCAGCGTCCGGGGCCAGGCAGATCCCTGAGAAGCGCTCGGAAGAGGCAAGGCGCGCCCACGTGTTCGGCGGGACGGGCAGCCTGGAAAGCGGACCACCTTCCGTGGGCGTCCCGGCCAGTCCCACCCTGAGTAGCTCAGCAGAATCCAGCGACCCGCTTAGCCTGTACGAGGAGCACAGCCCGGGTTCCACGGCGCGCCTCAGGTACGCGCGCGCCTCCTCCCCGACGCCGTCCGCCTCTCAGTCGTCCTCCTCCGTGTCCTCCGCATCGTCCGACGAGGAATTCGAAGACGAGCGGCTCGATCTGAACCCAAGCCCCGGCTTCGAGAGCACCTCTCTGGGCGGCATGGGATTCTCCGACGCGGAACTGGACCGGGACTTAGACTGGGGGTTCGGGGAGTGCGGGGCAGGATCTCACTTCGACTTCTCCGACTACTGCACTCCGGAGGTCAGCGAGATGATCTCAGGAGAGTGGTTGGAGTCCACCATCTCCAACCTGGTGTTCACCTACTGAATCAGACCCCCTCCCACGTATGAACTCTTCTATCCCTCTACAAGACAAGCCTGTGCGTCTAGATCAGAAGTTTTCCACCATTCTTTCACTTTAAATAAACGAGAGTGAATAAAGGAAAGAAAACGAGGTGGCCTGCGTGGTGAAGCCCAGGTATGCGCCGCTCAGATCCGTGCGCTTGACAAGAGGAAATGCTTAGTTTGCATTCGGACACAAGAGAGAAGGAGGAGGTATGGAATGTCAAACGTGCCACAATTCAATACATAAATAAGTTTATGAATAAAAACCTAAATACATATGATAAATTTAAGAAAATAAAATTACATACATTAAATGAATAAATGAATGCATATATAAGTTTTGAAATGTTTCAATCATTCACACATCATTTCATGCATCAAAAATAATTCAAATATTTTCTTTGGACAGTATTTTAAAGCCCCACACAATTTAAGTATTTTCTTTGTGACCCTGGGCTGTCATAATTATGAATATTTTTTTGGTTTTTTTATCTGTTATCTTCACTCAACGGCCAGTAGGCGGGGCCAATATAGCTGTAGACAAAATGATTGGACTGCAGTTGAGTTGTTGTCCAAGGCAGTTTGGTATTTATCTGAAAAGTTAATAGTCACACTTTTTAAAGCATTTTAGTGACATAATCATGTAACATTCAAAACGTAATAAATTCAAGCTTTAATTATGTATTAATGGATTATTGTCACACTAGTTTTTATAGGTATTTATTTAAAGTACTTATGGTTTTACTAAAATTATCATTTTTATGTTATTTATTTAGAAAATGTATTTATTTATTGGATTGTGGCACTTTTGGCTCTCCTTATTGAGGAGGAGTGAATGTAAGCAGAGGAGCTGCAGATGTTTAACTGATTCCATGCAGGATGAGGACCGAGACTGAACTTTTTGAGTCTTGATAATTTTTTTTTTTTTTGGAACACTTGGAGAGCTTTCATACTTGGTTGTGTTTTCTAAGATATAGCCAATTCACACTGACCATTGAGTTCAGGACTTTTTGTTTTCTCCTCAAAACTCAATATTTGTAGTATGAACACGCATGTCCTCCCAAGAAGAGGAGGAATTTCTTATTTAATGCGTTAAAAAAAGTTTGTCTTTGCTGCGTAATTACGCATTTTGTGTGCGCATAGGACACAATTCACTATCACCAGCTTCTCTCTAAACGGCAGGACTTAAAACAAAGACTGACTTTCAACTTCAGAAACTTTTTTTTTTCTTTCTAAACACTCAGTGCACAATTCAGGACCAATGTTCTGCGCGTTCTCTCTGCCTAGTGCTTCAATTTTGTAGTTCTTGTGTCAGATATTCTCTGAATATATGTACATAGCCGGCCCAAAGTTGTTTTGGGCCCGGGGCAGATTTTAATAAAGAGGCCCACTTCTAGTCAAAGTCATGGCCCACCAGCCAAAATTGTGCCACAATTAATTTTTAAGGCAATGAGGGATTCCTTAAAGGTATAGTTCTGTTTTATATATATTTAAGATTTTACGTTTTTTTTGTTTTTTTTGGCTGTGTATTAGAGCTGGGCGAACCGTAAAGCAGATCTTAAGAGTCCAAAAAATGTCATACTGGTTTAAAAGAACAATATTTTACAAACCATAAGTCGATGTCAGGTTTGTATTGCCTTGACAACAAGCACATGTTTTTTTACCCGTCCTGTGAAATTTCATGAAAAAGGGTGTTCTTTGGGACCTCAGGCCAGCAGGGGGCACTAAGTAATCCATATACCCCTCATGCCTTGGGCTGGCTCTGTACATATATTACTATATATATTGATGTATTTATACCGGCCAAACTTTTTTATACATAGAAGTATTGTTCTCGTACAGGTCTCGTTTGTGTTCGTGTGCACACACACACACCTGTCTGTATATCCAGCGGCGGAAGGGCTAAGAAGTGTATCTTATTTTAAAAACAACACACATAAAAAAAAAGTGTCCGGCTCCTCTCACTTTCAAAGAGATTTTGAGTGTGTCATGATTTTCTACTTGTATTTTTGTACAAAATCTATAAAAAGGGGGCAGCCCTGCAGCATTGTTGTTCACATCTACATTGGTGGTTCAGACGTGCAGAGGGGGCACAATCTGACCTCACACCGTGTTTACAGTATTTACCCACTTGCTTCTTAAATGGCGCAGTGACTCCAGCTTCACCAGCCGAGTAAACAAAGCGCCGCTGAGGCTCCTCCTGACTGTGTTTCCGGTCCACACGCACTCAAAACACACTCAAACCTGAAGTCTCAAAGTGAAAGATCCCAGATAAGAGTCACTGTTTGGATAGAGCTAATACCTCTGTGTGCTTTGTTTTTTTTTTTATATATGGAGATAAGTTTTATTTGAACCACTGGACTCATTCCACTTTTGCCTAGACTTTGGAGAGAGGAGGAAATGTTTTTGAAGTGCTTCATCTGTTATTGCGCAAATTGCATCAAAAAATAGTATTTAACCTTTTGCTGTACCTGTTGGCTAAGTATAGCAGGCTATTTGTTTGTTTTTGTTTTGTTTTTTATATTATGGCATGGCAAATAGCATTTGTATTTCAAATTCAGGTATATGTAGCTATAGCTGTTGTGTTTAAGATTTTTAAAAGAATAACATGAAGATATTTATGTAAACTGACTGTACTATAAGCAAAGATTGTGTGTTTTTATGTATGATGATGATCAACGACAGGCACTAGGACGGCCATCTTTGGTGGAAGATGATTTTGGTCCAGGAGTTTCCTTTAAAAAAAGAAAGAAAAAAAAAATCTATTGTCCTTTTTCTTTCCCATTTGTGCAATATGTTGTGTTTGATCATGTTTTGTCCACTTCAGCCAAGATCATTTGATGTCTTTTGCTCAAAAACCAGCCAACATTTGGGTCAATCACTGCCTCTCAGACCTCTGTACAGATTGTCTTTTATAAGTTTTTTTTTCTTCCAAGAAGGAAATAAAATCAGCTGGAACTGAAAAAGTGGATTGCTCCTTTCCTTTAACATTTTTCTGGAATACTTGAAAATCAAGCATTATTATGTCACTTGGCAAATATTTAGAAAAAATTTTTTTATTTTATTTTTACATATCGGAATTATGGCACTCCAGCCAGAGTAGCATATTCTCTGGGGACACAATGAGTATTACAGATGAGATTTTTCTCTAATTTAAGAATAAAATCTGATTCACTGGTTGAAAAAATTCCCAAAGCTGTGCAACACAGCTAGTTAATACATCTCAAGTAACAATTTGAATCACGGCACAAAATTAAGAGCCCTCACAGGTATTCTATTTCAGCAAAGTAATTATTGCCTTATTTTAATGTTCTGGTCACCTTAGATTGAGGCAAACATTAAAAGGCCTATATATAAAGCGGTTTATCTACCTTAAATTCCTATGGTAAAACACAGAACCTTCATTTGGTATTTTTTGTATTTCCTCATTGTTTATTGAATAAAATGCTTTATTTTTATTGCAAAATATGCTACGTCAGCAAAGCTTAAGTGTATTCAGATGTGTGTTCTATCTATCTATCTATCTATCTATCTATCTATCTATCTATCTATCTATCTATCTATCTATCTATCTATCTATCTATCTATCTATCTATCTATCTATCGTCATATACTAAACACTTGCTGTTTTTTATTTTATTGGCCACACCAGGTTAAGAGTGTACCTTTGCATACATCTGCTTGTATCTTGGGTAGTGGGGGGTCTAGCTGGGCTGTTGGAGAGGAAAACCAGGTCTCACCCCCTAGAGGCATACATGCAAGAAACCCCACTGATAAGAAATTAACTCTCGTAAGCTTTCCTTTCCTCAATAAAAGCTAAAGACAACATGCGTTGTCCCTTTTTTTTTAAGCTTGTGCAAAACTGATGTCATTTGTTTACATTCTGTCAGCCCATGTGAGATAAGCATGCATGGGAGTGTTTTACCGTTAGTGAGCGAGCTGCTGCAGCAGACTGCCAATCAATAGGCAGCCAGCGAATCGATAGGAGTGGCCTCTTTCTTCCATCTCGTCCTCCCGTATGGTTCAGCACGTGCAGAAAACGTGGCTGCCATGGAAACGCTGTATCTAAGAGAGAGAGAGGGAGAGATGGGGTTGCAATCCGCTGGGGAGCAGCATGGCACGTGTGTGCGTGTGTGTGTGTGTGTGTGCATGTGTGTTAAAGGGACACAGACTGATCCATCAGGGAGGGGTGGGTGGATGTGTGGGTGGGGGTGGTAGACATTTCTGCAAGGCATGACTGGAATAAAGGAGGAGGTGGTGTGTGTGTGTGTGTGTGTGTGTGTGTGTGTGTGTGCTGAAGGGAAGGGAGGCAGAAGAGGGTAAAGAGGGGAGGATGTTTGTCTGTCCTGGTGGATTGTGCAGGAGACTGCTCCCAAATCCAATTAATTCCTTCTGGATGCGTTCATTTGTCTCGTACATCTGACGAGAAAGACACAGAGAGGGACCCCTAAGGTACAGTATTTAGTGTGTATCAATTTACGCCCTATACCCCAGGAGACGCTGGTAATTATTTCCATCTCTCACTCGTTCGTTCTCTGTCAGGGGACCAGGGTCGTCTCCTCTCCAACTTTCCCTCTGACATCCTGGGCTTGGTAATGAGAAAGAGACGAGGCGCGGGCCCGAAGACGACACATCGGCCCCCACCACATGTCTGCCATCAGCTTTACATCAGGCAGGAGATGCATGTGAGGTGTCCCTGTTTTCCAAAGTCCTCCGATTCGGGGAAATAAAGGGACGTGGATACCGTGCTGCCACTTTGACCCACATAAAGACACACGCGTCAGCGCTCGGTGCCCTTAACCTTCACGCCTGATTACAGCAGTTTGTTTGTGTCCCTGCTGAACCTGAGTGAGTCTGACAAGATCGAGTCAAGGTGTCTGCTTAGAATACAGGTCAAAAGGAAAACAGCTTCTGTATGGGGCATGTGTGTGTTTACTCTAAAAAATTACAACAGGTTTACAATAAATTAAATGATTAAAAAAGTCGTCTTGAAGTTCTGTTTTTAACAAGACACTTCTAAATACCGACATCTGTATTTACTCACACTTTACCACTGTACACTCTCTGGCAACAATATTAGGCGTACCCTGTTAAGTAAAAATGGTGGGGTCCCTGCAATATCTTCAGAACTCAATTAAGTGTATTTATGTAGCACCAATTTAATACATATATCATCTCAAGGCACTTTACAAGAAAAGTAATTTCAATACAATAATACAAACATTCCAATCAGTTTAAAACTTTTCTATAGAAAGAATTCCAGCAGATTGCATCTGAATTAATTCTTCACGGCATACATTCGGTTTTTAAAAAAAACAACAACCCAAAAACATGTTAATGTCCAATTTTGGTGAGTCTGTGATTTTTAGTGTCAGTTTCCTGTTACTAGCTTACATTAATAGTTCCCGGTGTAGCGTTCTCCTGCTGTAGCCCACTTGCTTCAGTTCAATATGCTTTATATTTAAAAATGGTATTCCAGAATCCCTTGGTTGGAACAAGTGGTATAAGTGGTTATTTGAGCCTTCACTGTCTTTTTATCATCTTGAACAATTCTGCGTACTCTCCGCTGAAATTGTGAAGGCATTTCCATCCACAAGACTGCCTCCCCTTTGGATGTTTTTCTTTTTCATGACATTCTTTGGAAACGACAGATGGCTGAGCATGAAAATCACAGCACCGACGCATTCAGTAAATGTGAATATTATTGAAATATTCATTTATTTCAGCAATTCACTTAAATCACTATAAGAAAAACAATATACAGATTAATTACACTCAAACTGATGTGTTCAAGCCTTCATTTCTGTTAAGTATGATGATTTTCTCCTAAAAGCTAATACAAAACAGCATTTAGGAGTTGAATATTACATCAGACTGATTAAAAAAAACATTTTAAATAAAGAAATATGGGGTTATTTGAAAGTATAGTATTTTTAACACCTGCTCAAAGGCTGCTATTGTCAAAAGGTACTTTTGATCTGAGAAGCAAGCCTCATCAGAAGGCATATGCTCATTTTTTAGATATTAATGTAGATAAATAGTTTCTGGGAAACTCAGATAAGTCTGTATGTTATCAGAGCTCACACCTGGTGAGTCAAACATTAGATTAAGTCAACTACCACTGGTTTAACTACTGTATATATGAATGTTACAGTTACAGTTAGTTTTAGAAAATGCTTTAGATGATGAAATTCTGTCATAACTATTTGGCCACAGTCTTAAAAAAAACAGTTTAATGTAAGTAAGCATAGGTGATAGAGCAACTATTAATTATATGTATGGGGATACAAGAAAAATGTGGTAGAAAGTGAAATAATTTAACTCTCCGGAGTAGACGGGAAATGCTACAGTAGGTTTGAAGGAAAACTAATAGTACACATCACCCTGAACACATCAACCCCACTGTGAAACACGGTGATGGCAGCATCATTCTGTTGGAATGTTTTTCTTAACTAAGAACAGGGAGATCGGTCGGTGTTGATTGGAAGATGATTATAGTTGAGAGAGTAGTCTGGAGGAAAAAGTTCACCATCTAATAGAACAGTACTGGTAACCTGCCAGAGCTACCACTGAATGGCTTATATTCATGTTAGAATGGCCCAGTCAAAGTCCAAGACTTGAAATCTTCACTCTCTAATTAGTTTTAATAAGCTGGGAGATACTTTGAAAAAAAGAATATGCAAAAAATGTACATTACATCTAGTAATAATTTAGAATCTTATGAAAATCACAAATATTATGAAAATACATCAAAATGTTTAATCTGGCATTTCAGCCCCCGCCCCCCCCCAAAAAACAAAAAAAACAAAAACAAAAACAAAAAAAAATAAAAATAAAATAACCACTGTAAGACACTGACTTTGCTGCATTTCCGTTTTTATGTTCATTAAGTCATACATTTCCATTATTGATTACATAAGCAAACATAATACTTTCCCAGCATGTTTTTCTCCCCATATAGAGAGCATAGCAGTACATTTAAGGCTCTGTAATATTGCAGTAAAGTGAGATAAACACACAGCACAGTGAGAGGAGATCAGTGCTCACTGGTGAGCTGATACGCTGTGAGTCACTCTGGAGATATAACAGGAATAATATCGATTTGTATTCTGCAAAACCTATAAAATCTATATGAACGAGTCTTTGAACACCACAGATGCATTTGGTGTCCAAATAGACTTCTGCAGAAGCACTTCTTTTCAAACACATTCTACCGGTGAGGTGGAATGCATCTGAGTAAGAAAATATGCACACTTTGCTTTACTGGTAGGAATTCAGTCTTATCGATCTTAGTTCCCAAATTGTTGGCTTTGCAGGTGAACAAAAGAGAGCGGATATAGTTTGTCCAAGTGAACATCAGAGACCACAAACAACTAACAGAACTGTTATTCCATGCCTTGTCAGATTTCAATGAAAAGCAGAAGAGGTGGGATGTAAAGTTATTGCGGGATCACAAACAGATGGAAAGAAGTCAGGTAAGGCTCACAATTTTTTTTCCTGTGTAAAACTCAAATCACAGAACGTCCATCTGGGCTTTATTTTTTTACTTTTCCTATGAAAGAAGCTCTGACATCCCAAAAACATGATTTGTTGTGGATTCCAGCTCAGTAAAGAGAGTTGTTCTCTCGTAGGAGGGATTTCTGGTTTTCATTGCTTAGTTACATTCAAATAATGATAGGTTAGTTTATTGGGCAGAGCTTGGATCAGTGTAGCCATAAAAATAGCTCTAAAGTTTGGTGTGCCACAGTGCCCTCCCTCAAATATTCACACCTTTTGTACATTTTTTCCTCATTTTTGCCATGACAACCACAAAGAGCAGTTATTTGTATTGCCACTTTATGTGATAGACCAACACAACATATTGTTTTATTGTAAAGGAAAAATAACATGCTTTGAAAATATTTTGCAAGTAACAATCAAAATCTGTGGCATGCATATAGTTATATGTCCTTCCATCAACTCTGACCAGATTCCTTGAACATACTTCTGCTACAACAACCACGTTTTACACTGACTGTATTTTTTTAGGGTCTGTGGTTCCCAAGCTTTCCAGTCTCTGACCCCATGATCCAAACTCATAATGGAACATACACGCATTTTTTCTGAGTCACTTAAAAAGTGGTACAATGGCAACATAACCAACATCAAAAGCCAATGTATTGAGCAATATATGTTGCTCATCCATTTAAGTGATGTTTTAAAAAATATCTTTTATTCAATTTATAGAATGCAGAAGCTTACTCATTGTCATTTCTAGTATTAATATTTTTACATGTTTGTGATCCCAAGTAGAGTCCCGACCCCGACTTTTGGAGCCGCAGGTCTAGACTGTTATTTTCCTGTAGATATGCATGTAGTGTTTCTGTTGTTTCTGTTGGTCAGAAACAGTGGTGGGAGTAACACATTACAAAAGTAACAATTTACAGGAATATATTACTTTTCTCAGTAAAGGAGTATTGTAACACATTGCTTATAAAATGTACAGCAATATATTACTTGTTACAATTTCGGTAACTCGAGTTAAAAGCACATTTTCAATTGTTGTTAAGGAGACGGACCAAATCGATTTGGATACTGTAGAAGACGATCAACGATGCACTTCCTGTTGCTCAAAACATCAGAGAATCAGGATGGCTGAGGAAAAAAATTACTGTACATTTACAGAGTGGCATTATTCACACTATTTCCCAAACCACCTGCTGAAAGACTGCACAGTCTCACGACACTCATCTTTATCAACCATCTTTGTGATGAGCGCTTTAAGCTCCTTTTGATGCGATTTGACGATCATTACCATGAGCTACAAGACATGCAAAGGCACTTGAGACTTGAAATTTAATAAAATAGTGTGAAAAATACAATATTTGTGGTGTCACGCTTTATATAATGTAAATTGATGAGTAACAGTGTTTAAAAATAGTGTTACATATCTAAGATATGTTGCCAATAGTTTAACTTCTTTACATTTTTGAGACAGTAATATGTTATGCAAACATATTACATTTTTTAGGCTATAACTAGCAATATGAAATATATTATATTTTTTGTAACTTGCCCAACAGTTTACTAGTAATATAAAATATATAAAACAATGTTTTTGTAACTCCCCCAACACTGTATGTGCAGTGTTTGATGAAGTGTTTAACTAATAGTTGTCCAGCTGATAGATTGTTTCACATGAGAAGCCTATCACTACAGTTCCTCCAGAGTTAACCTCTTGGCTCCTTGTCTGATTAAGCTTCTTTCAGTTAAGCCTGTCAGTTTAGATGGATTACTATGTTTGGGATGGTGCACAGCTGCTGCAAACTTGAACTTTTCCACAACATTCTCCCTGATCTGCCTGCTGTGTTCCTTGTTCTTCATGATGTTCACTGATGTTCTCCAACAAACCTCAGACGCCTTCACACAACAGCTGGATTTAAGCGTAACATAATTGTGGAAAGGATTTTATTCGAGGATTCTGGTTGAAGGGCTCCCTGACTGCTCTGATTCAGAAGAACATTGAGATCTGGACAACATCTTCCTAGTTTTTGTGTATATATGGGTATGTGTGTGGTGCCTCTTAAGCACTTGTAATGACAGTTGGTTAGGTTTACCCCCAATGTCCTATGGGTAGGGACAGATTATGGCAGAGTCATATAAAGTGGGCAGTCAGCGGGTTAAATGATGTCAGGCCGTATGGGGGGGTAGACTGCTGGACATCTCTGCCCTGAGGGCCCCTGACTGAATAAACAGGGTACTGCCCCCATTAAACTCCAATCAGCAGATAAACTGTTGACTGACACAAATCGACTGATCATAACATGTAAGGCAGCTGCAAGCACAGCACTGTAGGTTTTGAATGGGGTTGGGGTGTGTGTGTGGGGGGTGCTTTCATGACACACATTCCGAATACCAGCCTCGGTCATATACATCTCCAAGTCTGCCAATAACACAGCAAGTTCAAATAAATCCCAGTGTTGACTCTGTCTGCGTGTGCAGGCAGAGTGATCAATGGTAGGGTTGATTTAGTGACCATGCAGAGGTAAATGGTTTGGGGAGCCAAATGGAAATTTTGTTTGACTTTTTTAGAGATGTGGATGCTGAGCAGACACGAAAACAAAACCAGCTCAGTAAGACACACTAACATCTGGAATCTGCCTTCAATCAGGTCCTGTTGCAAATAAATCGACATCATTAATCAGCTTCAGGCTGAGAGCTGGGAACATCACATCTGCCTCTACTTTCAACATTATAAGTCTCTCAACAATGTTTAGTTTTTTTTCATTCTGAGACAATGAAGGCCCGATGCCTCCCAAAACCCACATTTACAGAGCTGGTCAGAAGTGTACATACGTCATCATTGCCGTGAATGCTATGTTTATTTTGAACTTTTCGTTTTGCCTTAAAAGGGGCAGTGGCACATTCTTCTCAGGCAGACAGAGGAATTCTGTAGAACAGTACAGTTATAATATTACCCTAAGTCAATCTGTAAGTTCAATAAATGTTATATACTACCTATTTGAAATATTGAACTCATAAAATGTCCGAACATAATGCCTTGAAATTAGCTGCATGTCCCTTTAAAAGCCTCGGACATTCCCCCTTCCACATGCTGTCTTTAATGTAATAGTTTGAGGAGCCGGTGTCCCGTGTTGGTCCAAACATCACCTGCCGAGTCACCAACTACAATGCTGAGCGGCTGTCCATCTGTATGTGGTTAGTAAAAGTGTATACTATAATACGTGAGCGGCGCGGGACGTGCTTTTGGTGGAGACAGGCCTGGGTCGTGTTTACTCCTCCATAGAGGCTGTCTGCGTGAGGAAACTGTTCATGGCTCACTTCCTGGCGGAGAGAGCGATGCATTTGCAGCCAAAACGGCTCTTTTAAGAGCCACCAACACACCTCTTAAGTCTTACCTGTCTAAATAGTTTAACCTCCTTATAATGTTTATTTTTTTAAATTCCTGTCCCTGTATAGAAAACAGCTTGTGTCATGTAGCTCGGGGTGATTAACATGCTGTTTATCATTATTTCCTCCATGTCATGGTGATGCCGTGACTCAGTCACAGCATCACTGACATTACAGTACTGTAGTATCTTTGGTGCACCAGACCTTTTTTTTTTGTCCAAGAAGGCATTGTGCAACTAGGAAAAATAACTAGGTATATACTAATTTCCACAGGTGATAATTGATTGCTATTGACGATGTTCTGCTTTTGTGTTTGGGGATCTGGGGAGGGAGGACTGTGGAGAGACGGGGGGTTATCAAAATGTAGGGGCGGTTGCTGGGAGAAGAGGGGTGTAGCTAGGAGGACTCAGGCGTTCAGAGCTCCAAATGGTGGCCACGAGAGTTTTAAAAGTTTACACATATATAAATTAACCTAAGACACACTTTAGGCATGCTTTTAATGAGGGAATGACATAAGAATGTGATGAAAAGCTTTAAAAAATTGATTTTACATGCCACCCTCCCCTTTAAAACAGTTATTCATCCAGGGTGGGGTGATGATACAACTTGATGACCAGACGTACAGGGAAGAGAAAGGTATTTCAATGCTGATGTACTAAGTCCACAAACGGTTAGGTTTTCCTAGCAGAGTTGTTCACAGTTAGCTTCTACTTACAGAGATGCTCCCAGCTATCTCTGGCCCCCCACCTTCCCCATGTTGGTTGCAAGTCAAGATGGTCTCAGCCGGGATACACTTCTGCGCAGATAAGAGGGCTTTCCCCAGTTCACTGTTTTTTTCTCTCAGATTCCTTTTTGGAGCTCAAGCAGGCAACAGGGGGTGGGACAACAGTATCATGTGCAGTATATATCTCCAAATAATTGAGAAG
Source organism: Apricaphanius iberus (assembly GCA_028564705.1). Classification (NCBI taxonomy): domain Eukaryota; kingdom Metazoa; phylum Chordata; class Actinopteri; order Cyprinodontiformes; family Aphaniidae; genus Apricaphanius; species Apricaphanius iberus. The sequence goes on along the minus strand of JAPXFQ010000717.1, from coordinate 2,925,377 downwards.
GGTCCTATTTCAAATACAGTGAGTTTCTCAGTGAAAGAGACATTTAGGAAACTCTACAATCCACTGCTCATTACCTGTTTATTTGCACCTGTTTGAGGCAAGCATCTTCATGAAAAGAGATCAACTGTTGGAGCAAAAATTTAGAAAATGCAATAGAAACAAGACCATTGACAATTTTCTTCACCGTTTCCTTCACCCAGGAGCTCACCTTAAGGGGAACACATATTCTTGAGAACGGTGAGGAAACAGCCCAGAACTTCATGAGGGGAACTTGTCAAGATCTGAAGAGGGCTCAGACTACAGTAACAAAGGTTAGTGTTGATAACACACTATGTTGTCATCAATGAAAAAACTGCAGCACTTGAAAGGTCCAGCACGCATTCAGGCTTGTCTACAGTTTGCCAGAGACAATCTGGATGATCCGGAGGAAGATTGGGAGAATGTTATGTGGTGAGAGGAGACCAAATTAGAACTCTGTGGTATAAGTGCCACTCACAGTGTTTGGAGGGGATGAATGCTGAGTTACAGTCCAAAAACACAATACCCTCTATGAAGTATTGGGGAGGAATCATTATGCTTTGAGTCTGTTTTTCTGCAAAAGGGACAGGTAAACTGATCTGTGTTAAGGAAAGGATGAATGGGGCAATGTATCGTAACATTTAGGACAAAACCCTCCTTTGATCAGTGAGATAATTTAAAATGAAACATGGCTGGGTCTTCCAGTGTGACAATGATCCCAAACACACTGCCCAGGCAATGAAGTAGTGGCTACGTAAAAAGAATTTCAAGGTTCTGGAATGGCCAAGCTAGTATCCAGACTTCAATTCAAAAGAAAATCTGTGAAGGAATTTGAAAGTCTGCGTTGCACAGCAACAGTCCCAAAACATCACAGCTCTAGAGAAGATCTGCATCAAAGAATGGGCCAAAATATCAGGTACACTGTGTGCAAACCTGCTGTAGACCTACAGAATACATTTTTATTGCCAATCAAGATATCATTATAAAGTTCTGAGATGATTATTTTGGTATTTGCCTAAGTACTTATTTTCTGCACCATCATACAAATATCCATCCATCCATTATCTAAACCTGACAATCATGTTTTTGGACTGTGGGAGGAAGCCAGAGGGAATTCGCATGCACAGGGCGAACTCCATGCAGAAAGACAGAGTGCTGCTTCCTTATCTTTTTACAGCAGGGACATCACCGATTCAGACTAGATTAAACAATGCACAATTTTACTTCCCGTGTTTCTGGTCTTCTTTTCCTGTTAAATTAAAAAGAAAAAAAGGCTCATATTATCATATTATGGGCTGCACGGTGGCGCAGTGGTTAGCACTGTTGCCTTGCAGCAAGAAGGTTGTGGGTTCATATCCCAGCCCAGGGCCTTTCTGCATGGAGTTTGCATGTTCTCCCCGTGCATGCGTGGGTTCCCTCCGGGTACTCCGGCTTCCTCCCACAGTCCAAAAACATTAATGTCAGGTTAATTGATGTCACCAAATTGTCCTTAGGTGTGAGTGTGTGCATGGTTGTTTGTCCTGTTTGTCCTGCCCTGTGATGGACTGGCAACCTGTCCAGGGTGTACCCCGCCTCTCGCCCATTGACAGCTGGAGATAGGCACCAGCACCCCCCGTGACCCATTAAGGATTAAGCGGTAAAGAAAATGGATGGATGGATTATCATATTATAATTTAAGATTTTTTGTGTATTTAAAAAACAAAAAAAGAAGCTATTATTGTTACAGTGTAATTGTATAATACAGAATGTAATTATGTCTTTTAAAATACTTATTTTGAGACATTTTTAAATCACTTTTGCCATGTTTGAGCCATGAAAGCCTATCTGCAGTTTAATATTTAACTGTACTATTTGACAACAGAGAGAAGGAACACTTTGAGTATGTTTAAATTAAAAGTCTTCTTTAAGTAAAGATAATATGATGGCAGTGTTTCATGACTAGACTAAAATAGTTAATTACAAAAAATAAAAATTTCCTAAAATATATCATCCTAAAATATCATCCTAAATTAGATTTTGTGAATCCCTGACTTTGTGCAAGATTACCTATAAGAATTGATGCTGCTTTGAAGACAAAAGGTAACAACACCAAATATTGATTTGCTTTGCGTTCTTCTTTTGTTTGCTCACGCTGCGTTTTGCAAATGGATAAAACAAAATAATCAAAATGTATATTTCTGAAAGCATTCTTTGTTTATAGCATTTTTCCACACCAGCCTAAAACTTTTGTACAGTACTGTCTGTGGGATCCAAGGAGCTTCTTCCAGAGTTTAGCTCAGCTCAGCTTATTTTTTTTTAAGGTGTTGTACAACTACTCCTCTTCCTGTTGAAATGCATGATGGGTTTAATGCAGTGCATTGTGGGACTATTACTTCTTACAGCAGGTGGTTCTCTCATTTATGGCTGGTGACACAACTTCTTCTAAGATGGCGCCGAGGATGGCAGCCGTGGTGCTTTCGTGCGCTCTGTTTTGTTTGTTATTGTGCGTTAACTGTTCGTCTGCGTGCTCTTATACCCGCATGGAGCTTCTGGACATTAGAACTACCACCCCTACGGACTTATTACCAGTTTTTTTAGCATCAGCTGCGGACCTGGTCCATTTTTTGACCAAAAGAGGGAAACGGCGCCGTGGAAAGCGAGCGGGTTCACTCGTCCGCCTGCACAGACGGGGCGCGCGCACGCCTTTACCTGGCATCTTTCTCTCAAACGTCCGCTCACTTCCCAACAAGATGGACGAACTAGCGCTGCTGATGTGAAGTAACAAGGACTTTTCCTCGTCTTGTGTTTTGTGCTTCACGGAGACGTGGCTAAGCGCGAGTGTCCCGGACAGCGCGCTTCACCTGGAAGGCTTCCATCTCCTCCGCGCGGATCGCAACGCGGAGCTCTCCAACAAAACAAAAGGCGGTGGCGTTTGCTTCTACATCAACAGCAGCTGGTGCACGGATGTGACTGTGATCTCCCAACACTGCTCTCCTTCTCTGGAATATCTTTTCATTCACTGTAAGCCTTTTTATTCACCGCGTGAGATCGCTTCATTCATTCTGGTGGCTGCCTACATTCCGCCGAGCGCGGACGTGCACGAGGCTCAGCGCACGCTTGCAGGCCAGATATTACATGCGGAGCGGTCTTTTCCGGACTCTCTTGTTATCGTGCTTGGTGACTTTAACAAAGGAAACCTGAGCCAGGAATTACCAAAGTATAGACAGTTCATTAAATGCCCGACCAGAGAGGAGAACACGTTGGATCACTGCTACACTACAGTCAGCAGAGCGTATCATGCTGTGCCGCGCGCTGCCCTCGGACTATCAGATCACGTGATGGTGCACCTAATTCCCTCATACCGACAGAGACTGAAATTGGCAAAGCCTGCGGTGATAACAACAAGGAAATACACCTCTGAAGCTGTGGAGGAGCTGCGCTCATGTTGGGAGACGACAGACTGGGGAGCGTTTGGAGCAGCCACGGACAATCTGGACGAGTATACGGACACTGTGACCTCATACATTCAGTTTAATGAGACGCGCATCATCCCAACGCGCACCAGGATTTGTTATAACAATGACAAGCCCTGGTTCACACCCAAGCTCCGGCGCCTACGTGAGGAGAAGGAAGTAGCGCGGCGGAGCCAGGACCGGAGTACATACAGAAGAGCAAAGTACCACTTCACTAGTGAAGTGAGAAGAGCAAAATCTGTGTACTCCAACCGTATACAGGAACACTTTAGCTCCAATGACTCTGCAGCTGTGTGGAGGGGGTTGAGGGCTCTCACAAACTACAAGCCCAAAGCCCCCCAGACCCTGAACGACCGGACTCTCGCCCAGGGCCTGAATACAAACTACTGCCGCTTTGAACAGCCATCTGCTCCTCACACCTCTGCTCCTCCCCCCACCATCACCCCAACCATCAACGACCCCAGCACTTCATCAAAGGACTCCTCAGACCCCCCCTCCTCCCCCCCTGCCCTCTCCATCCAGGAGGAGGATGTGCGCCGACAGTTTTTGAGGCTGAACAGGAGGAAGGCCCCCGGGCCGGACGGTGTCTCCCCCTCCACCCTGAGACACTGCGCGGATCAACTGGCCCCCGTGTTCACGGACATTTTCATCACCTCCCTGGCGCTCTGTCGCGTGCCGTCCTGCTTCAAAACATCCACCATCGTCCCTGTCCCCAAAAAGCCACGGATCACAGGACTTAATGACTACAGGCCGGTGGCGCTGACGTCTGTGGTCATGAAGTCATTTGAGCGCCTGGTTCTGCCCCACCTCAAGGACATCACCACCCCCCTCCTGGACCCACTGCAGTTCGCCTACAGAACCAACAGGTCTGTGGATGATGCAGTGAACCTGGCCCTCCATTTCATCCTGGAGCATCTGGACTCCCCAGGAACCTACGCCAGGATCCTGTTTGTGGACTTCAGCTCTGCCTTCAACACCATCCTCCCTGGACTGCTACGAGACAAGCTCTTCCAGCTCAGCGTGCCCGACTCCCTCTGCAGGTGGATCACTGACTTCCTGTCGGACCGGAGACAGCACGTGCGGTTGGGGAAGATTGTCTCGGACAATCGGACTACAAACACTGGGACTCCTCAGGGCTGTGTACTCTCCCCCTGGCTCTTCTCGCTGTATACAAACTGCTGCACCTCCAGTCACCAGTCCGTAAAGCTGATCAAGTTTGCGGACGACACCACCCTCATCGGATTTATCTCAGATGGTGATGAGTCCGCCTACAGGAGAGAGGTGGACCGGCTGGCTTCCTGGTGCAGTCACAACAACCTGGAGCTGAACGCCCAGAAGACAGTGGAGATGATCATGGACTTCAGGAAAGTCACAGCCCCACCGTATCCCCTCACCCTGATGGACTCTCCCACCCCCATCTCCATCGTGGACTCCTTCCGTTTTCTGGGCACCACCATCACCCAGGACCTCAAGTGGGAGCCAACCATCAGCTCCCTCATCAAGAAGGCCCAGCAGAGGATGTACTTCCTGCGGCAGCTGAGGAAACTCAAGGTGCCGACCGAGATGCTGGTGCAGTTCTACACGGCCATCATCGAGCCCATCCTCACCTCCTCCATCACCGTGTGGTTCCCCGGCGCCGCAGACCGGGACAAACACCGACTGCAGCGCATCGTGCGTGCTGCTGAGAAGGTGATTGGCTGCAGGCTCCCAACCCTCCGGGACCTGTTCTCCTCCAGGACCCGGAGGCGTGTGGGTCGGATCACAGCTGACTCTTCTCACCCTGGACACCGACTATTCTCCCTCCTCCCCTCAGGCAGGAGGCTACGGTCCATCCAGACCCACACCTCCCGCCACCTGAACAGTTTCTTCCCCTCCGCCATCAGACTCATGAACAATAAAAAGACCCGATAGTTCAGTTAAAGACCCATGTAGGATAGAACCATCTGCACTATGTAACTTTATTTTACTGCACTGTGTGGTCTGATCACACTTAGATCTGCTGCTGTCATTCACCTGCACATCTGTGAATGGAACCCTGCTGCTGTTCTTATGTTAAAAGGATGTTTATCTCTTCATAGTTCTTTTATATTACATACAGATTATAATATTTATAAAGACTTTAGCCTTATGGCTCATTCTTTTTATTTTATTTCTTTTTATTTTATTTTACTTTTACTTATGTTAAATGTTTTATGTGCACAACTGTACCGGAAAAAATTCCTAGTTTGTGAACTTGTTCTCAAACAATGGCAATAAAACCGATTCTGATTCTGATTCTGATTCTGACCTATGGTCTTTTGAACACTCCAACCAATTCTCCTCAAAACCCTCCTTTGATTAGTGAATAGCCCCTGCATAAATTCTTCACCATTTAATTGTCTTCACAGGTCCCAAAAGCCCAAGGCCTATTGTGTCCACTGTGCACATGAAGTTCTTAATAGCTTATCTAGGTTGATGCACAGAGTGTTAAAGTCGTGAGTACAGACAGTGGAAAATAGCAGCAGGCCTTCACGATTAGTGCTTAATGAATGCGGTGGGACAGACGAGAGACAGTATCACTCCTCCTACATCCAGAATCAGGCCTCAGTGTGTATTCAGACATCATGGCCCACTGTACTGCACATAGAGGACTCATTGTTCTAAAACAGTTTGACAAGGCAGAGAGGACTTCTGAGTCAGAAGTGGTAGGTGTTGTACTGTAGTATGCTTGAAAAGATAGGAGCGAGTCCTGAAAGCGGAGAGGCTCGGATCATAATTTCTAAAGAGTTACGTGGCAGAGTGTACAGCCTGGTTTTGGGAGAACAGAACACTATGTAAACATTTATGTGGAAGGGGGAACATTGATGGTGCAGCTGAGAGTTGATGGATCATCTACCCCTAACATGACACAAAAGTGATGAATTTGCTTCTTTTTTTTAATGAACCTGAGAAGTAAAAAACAGGTCAATGAGACAAATGACCCACATGCAGCGTGAGTTTAGATGATCTAATTGGAATGTGTCATTGTTGGTGTGACACAGACTCAATTACATCATCTCCTCAGACTGCTGTCATATTTTAGCACCTAGCTCGTCTGCCTTCGTACACAGTGGGAGCAGAACAAGGATTCAGGACATGAAACAGAATGAGCATGACTTGCTGAGTGTATTGTTTTCAGATAACTTTCCATTAAAAAAATCAGTTTACTTATTAATTCAGAGGCTTGTTTATTTCATTTTCATTTCCCGAATGCCTAGTTTAGCAATAGATAAAAAAATTAAAGGTCAAAAAGGTAAAAATCCCTGCTTGTTTCTACCTGATCTACTGTTTTTCATGATGTAAAATTCTTTTCAATCTCAAATTTACAGTTTCTCTGATTTCTTTCAGTTTCTTCTGATACTCTATATCTTTAAAAAAGGTTTTGTACCACAAATCTTCCTGCATTTAAATAGCAGTCGTGCTAGTTTTCTCATCAGACATCCAATGATCCCCAATCGTAATCCCCTGTCAAGGAAATCCGATCGTCACTCATACTAACCCAATTCAGCTGGAGGTTTCTTCCTATTGAGAGACTTGTTCATTTCCACTTTCGCCAAAAGCTTGCCCAGGTGCACAGATTGCTACAAAGTCAGCAATCTTATGGTGCATTCACACCACTCCAAACGTCAGCGTCAGTTGTGGCAAGATTACATGTAATGTCTATGGTCGAGTCTGTCAGAGGTCCGGCAGAGTCTGCAGTGCTTTGTGTGCATTGACTGGGTCACTTGTTCAAGTGTTACTTGTGTTTCAAGCGGCAACGTAGCAAATGCAAGCAACGCAGAAGTTCAGCTAGCTGAACTTTTGACGAACTTGACGCACTTAACACAGTGCGCCAACCAATCAGAGCATCTCATTGTAGTGGCGTCGCCCGACATTGACATTGTCTAGCCAATCATGACCTGCTAGTGTTTTAAACATCCGGCAGAGATGTGCTTAACAAGCTTCAGCCAGAGAATGTCTAATAAAAGAGAGAACTACATCGCTCATTGAACATCCGGGCTCTGAACTGGTTGCATTTCCATTGTGGTTCCATATGAGGGCGCTCTCATGTTGAGTGCAGAATGAATGGAGGTCTATGGAGCAATACCCCTCAAAATCCACTTTTCTCAGGATATCATTTTTTGTCAAGTGATTTGAATTTTTTTTTCAAAGGAGATGAAAACAAAAATTAGATATTGCTGGGTGTTAAATTTGGTGGGCTGCACGGTGGTGCAGTGGTTAGCACTGTTGCCTGGCAGCAAGAAGGTTGTGGGTTCGTATCCCAGCCCAGGGTCTTTCTGCATGGGGTTCGCAAGTTCTCCCCGTGCATGGGTGGGTTCTCTCCAGGTACTCTGGCCTCCTCCCACATTCCAAAAACATGACTGTCAGGGTAATTGATCACTGTAAATTGTCCTTAGGTGTGAGTGTGTGCATGGTTGTTTGTCCTGCCCTGTGATGGACTGGCGACCTGTCCAGGGTGTACCCTGCCTCTCACCTGTTGACAGCTGGAGATAGGCACCAGCACCCCCGCGACCCATTAAGGAGATGGGTTAAGAAAATGGATGGATGAATAATTGTTTTAAAAAGTATTTTTAAAATGTCAATTACATCATACACATTGTACGAACAGCGATACTGCTTAACGGCAGTTTTTCACTGACCAATCAGTGTTCATTAGCAAAATGCTAGCGTGTTATGGGCAAAAAACAACTGAACCTGTTAGAAAACATAAGGACATATTCATATTCATTCAACTTTTGACGTATAACCCATTTCTATTTCCTTTTGGCCCTTGCTCTGATTTTCTAAAACCCTGTTAAAAATCTTGGTGTTTTTTTGATGGACCAGTTAAGTTCCATGGTGTTCCAAGTTCCAAGTTCCAAGTGCCACTGTGGATGCAGAAGGATGCAACTATTTGGCTATGAATAGTTTATGAAGGGTTGCTTATGGCAATCAATAAGATTAATAGTTTATGGAATAAAAAAAAAAAAAAATATGATATACTAGGCATCCCGTGACAAGCCAGGAACTATATTAATAGCTTAATATTATAGTCTCAGTTATTGTTTACTAACTACCTGGTTAAGGCTTGGATAATAAACACAAAGTGAAGGCTGAGCTCTAGACATTCATTGAGCAGCACCTTACAGCATATGTATGTAGAATAAACTTGACAAACCACAACTTTCCAAAATACAAGAACTTATTTACAAAAGAATAATAATACGAAGGCAAATTTGAATCATTTTAATCGACCAAGCTAGTACACACACTACCATTTCGGAGAAATGAATAACTACCTACAAAAATTAAAGGACAGAATGAATGGATAAATATGCAATCAAATAGATACTATAGATTCTGATCTCACAGGTCTGTAGTAATCTGGATGCTTAAAAGCCAAGGCTTATATTACAGTGCTGGAATGAAATCTAAATTAGTTTACTCATTGTGATTAAATTATTAGCACCATTGATTTATGTCTAAACCAAAAAACAATGTAAGGAAAAATAAAACATTCTTTGGATTAAGTAATGTTTTGTTTAAAATTTATCTGGTTGAGATGTGTATTAACCGATGATATACATTGATCACGGCAGTAAACATTCTAATTCCAGTATTTGATGCATTAGAGCGGGTTCAAACACGGCTAATAAAACTAGTTCTGTGTTGAAACAATCTACTTTACACCAAATTTGAAAAAAAAAAACAATAACAATCTTTGTTTATGAAATGCAGGCCTAAACTGAACACACGGTTAATCTTAGCATGTAACTCACAGGTAACCATGCTATGTCGCATGAAGCCACTCTGGTTCATCTATCAACATTAAACAAAGAAAGAGAACTGCTGTTGGACTGAACAACTCAGTTTCCAGGAATAAGAACGACTCTTTGAACACTGATTAAACCTGCAGGCCGAACAGCCCGGTTTTACCCACAAAAATTGCAGATAAAATCCTACACACAGTAACAAATCAGTAAAAACAACACTTAAATCTCACCTATCCTAAATTAACCTTGCCTCTGCCCAGACAGACATCATTAAATGATTAAAGTTCTCTAGGCTTCTCCATGGTCAATAGGGGGGCTCAAATGATGTTAGCCCGCAGGTTAACAATAGACTGAAATGGCCTAGCAGACTCCCGGTTGTTCAGTGGCTGGTAGCACAAGATTTTGACTGGGACGTCGGTTTTGTCCTTTCTACTTGGCTGAACACCTATTGCTCTAACCTTCATTGAAACAGTACCTTTGGAGTCTTTTCCAGCATGGCATTCACCTCAAATCGGCTCTGTCGTGGGTAATGAATGTGGCTTCGACTGGTTTAGGTTCCCCTGTTTTCAAGTGTTGGCTCCCTTTCTACTCTCACTGCAGTCTGTGATGCAGAAAGCTTTCTGTAAGCTTTGAGCCGGAGCAGTGATACTCGTTTCATCAGTGTTTGCGATTCACCTGATTATGATCAGTCTTTGTGTCCCCTTGAGTGAGTTTCTCCCAGAAACTCATGTGCCTTCCTTCGCCACTGAAGGAGGGATCTGGATGATGCAGTTTCTTCCCATTGTCCTAGCCTCAGTAGCTAGGATAACTGGAAGAGGCTCTATTCTGGCCGGAAGGGTCCTTATATGCCTGTATAAACTTAAACCCCCCTCCTGATTGGAGCGGGGTTTCTTCTACTGCTGTGGAGCTAGAATGCAGATTAGTGCCACCCAATGGCTGTGTGTGAACCAACCGCGCAGTAGTACAATGAGGTTTTTAACATCTACGGATGTTGGCCGAGGTTAAGGCCTACCTTCCTAAACAGGTAATGGAATTGTTATTTACTTATTTGTCTCTTACTGACTGGACTACTGCAACATCCTCTATCTTGCCCTCGACCATTCCTCCCTGCATTGCCTCCAGATGGTTCAGAATGCAGCGCCACGCCTGCTGACTGACACTGACAAGCATGATAACATAACCCCGGTTCTGGCTTCTCTTCATTGGCTCCCTGTGCCTTACAGGATCCATTTTAAAATTTTACTTTTTGTTTTAAATCCCTTCATGGCCTTACGTCTCCTTATTTTTCTGAACTTTGAACTGCTCGCGTTCCTTCTAGAAACATGAGGTCTAGCTCCCAGGTTCTTGTAGCAGGTCTGAGAACCCGTTTAAAAACTCGCTGTGATCGAGCTTTGTCCCTGGCTTGTTCTAGCATGTGGAATGCTCTTCCACCCCACATCAAGGCCAGCCCGAGTTTAGAACATTTCTCAAGATGCACCTCTTTGACTTGGCCTTCAACACAGATTGACTGGAGCATTTTATAATAATAATAACCATTAATAAACATTAAACCAGTAAACACAACGAGTGGAAATACAGATGGATATGGGGGCTCAAACCAGCAACCCTCCGATTCTCTGAACCCCCCTGAGCCACAGTCGCCCAATTTAAACGTTCTTTTTTATTTTTTGTTGTTGTCTTATAATGTTAACTTATGCACATAATTTTATTGTTGTGTTATGTTCAGCTCCTTGGCCCAACCTGCACTGCTATGTGCTATATAAATAAAGTTGACCTTGACCTTCACCTTTTGAATGCTCCTCAGTCTAGATGGGTAGATAAAGCCCCTGTTCCCCTGGTACTTTGGAACAGCTTTTAGAATTTTAGAGTAAACACATGTGACAAGTCACAGTGGCACACACTTAATAATTTGGGACAACATGAACTAATTCTCACTTTATTTCAAGGTCAAAAACTTCACTGTGCACTGTATTGCTAAAAGCATTGATTTGTCTCCATTCACACCCATTAAACATTGAGAGCTATCCCCTTCTTAATTCAGAGGATTTAATATAGTATTTCCCCTCCCTTTGTAGCAATAACAGATTTAGTTCTTCTGAGAAGGCTTTCCATAACATTTAGGAGTGTTTAAATGGAAATTTCTGTGTAATCTTCCAGACACTAACATCGAAGAAGGCTTGGCTCATAGTCTTTACTCTAATTAAGGGGTCTCCAAAATCCAGTGCTCCAGAGCTACTGTCCTGCAGCTTTTAGATGCATCCCTGGTCCAGCACACATGAATCAAACGAAAGACTCAAACTTTATGGCATTCTGAAGAGGTAATTTAGAGATTTCATTCAGCTGTGTTGGAGCAGGGATGTGTCTGAAAGTTGCAGGGCAGTAGCTCTCTAGTCCCAGTCATCTGCAGGGGCTGTGGGTGGGGCGCTCCTGTGCCTTGGATCTCAGGATCTATGGCAGGAACCGCTATGTCATAGCCAGCTGATGATGGAGCCCATGGGCTCGTCGCTGCGGCCCCTGTGCGGCATCCCCCGATGCTCTCCTCTGCTCCTCTGTTGAGGAGCTCGATCAACCCTACACCGCCAATGACTCCTGTGCTCTGGCGGTCCTTTGGATGTCTTTGGCTTTAACCTCCTTCATGTCTCCATCTAGCTATTGCATTTGATATCTTAAGACTCGAATACATTTGGACCTATTAAATAAAGGTCTCTGTCCACTTTTCCTAAACTAATCTGAAGGGTCTTTAGCATTTAAATTTGCAGAACGTTCTCAACCTCTGCACTTTGGGCCTTTATACATTCTTACCCCATCGTATGTAGTAGACCACACAAAATCTGATGTTTTTGTTTCCTATCACCCTCCTTTTTGTTATAATCTAATTATGAGTATACACGATAATAAAAGTGCACATTTGTAAATAATGCATGGACAGTGTAAACAATTTCTCACAACTCTCAACCTGCGGGAGACCGAAAGCAGTAAGTTACTTTAGGTAGCCACAGCTTTTTAACTTTTGGATAGATCTGTAATTTAATAGTGGTTTTAGCTCAAAGGGGATGCATTGGAATTAAATGCCGCTCTTCTCCAGTGGTTCTGCTGGTGCAAAAATATTTTGTGAATGTTCAGGGCTCCCTGAGGATGTTTTCTAATATTTTGCGCTGAATGTTGACTTTCCTTTTTTTTTTTTTTATTATGACAGCTGTTTAATGTTTATTGTTAATTTTCTTTTTTTCAGTTCTTTCATTTATGATCCCTGTGGAACAGAACTGAGGAAATCCTCAGTAAATGCTGTGAGTTGTTCATGTAGTCCAAGTATGGTTTACATTTGATTAACTGTTCACCATTATCAGTTGTGGGATTAAGTTACAAAAAAAAATTATCAGTGCACCCCCCCCCCCCCATTGCACTCAAATATAAATAGTTGCAGATCTTTCAACTTACTTTTATGAAGCAAATATGTAGATGCAAGCCAACACCATTGTAAAATTCCTTTTGCCTTTTTTTTATCTTTCTAGGATGTACTTTTTACATTTTGTATTACACAATGCCTGATTAAAAAGTATAAGCTCTCTTGCTATATTTCTTTTAGACCTTGTTGAAAACTTCATTATTGGCTTAGGCCGACTGAAGTCAGACCAAACTAGAGTTCTCTTAATTGAGTTTAAGCACCCAGATAATGAGATTGGAAAATCATTGTTTTCTGCATGCAAACAACAATAAGGAGTAGCCAATCAAAAAGTACAGTTTTCGGTGCTGTTGTTTTGTTGTTGTCCATTTCTTTGCTCACTGAGCATATCCTGCTTTACCCTGTCTGCTTCTCTGACTTTAGCATTTGTTAACTCTCTGAGGGACTATTCAAATGAAAGAATGTCAGCGCAGAGGAGTGCATGTCACCGCCTAGTGTCATGAGGTCATATGCCCTTCATCAAAAATGTGATTTTCTTATTGACATGTAAACTGGGACAATAGCTCCCACTCTGGTTAAGATATTAGTCTAGCTAATCCTAATCCTCCTCAATATATTGCTTGAGGAGGATTGTTTTAATGATTCTAGAGGACACTGTGCAGGTATTAGGCCCCACACACTAAACATTTGCATACATACATCTTGAGGATTGGACTAATATCAGTGTTGTTGAATTAGGTGCAGATCAGACGATGTATGTGGAAGTTAGAGCCGGACGTATTTCGATGGCATGATATCAGGATTCGCCATGCCGCCATGGCCACACCCTGTTTCTAGAAATTCTCTGTTTTTGGAACCTGTTTACATCAGCTTGTTTTCAGTCACTGTCCATAGACAGATGTTGATCAGGTAAAAGGAGCCAAATGCAAACCTTTCTTTGTGAAACATTTCATATCCTCACACAAGGCTTGGATGACCTGAGCAAGGCATGGATGACCACCAAGAATGTGTTCAGTGGTGGTATGTGATAAGCGCCGTATGTGATAAGGCTGTAAATTCTGGCCCTTTCACAGCAAAAATTCCACCTCCTGTTCTGTGGGGGCGAGGCTTCAGTGATGTCAGTGTTTGACTATGGTGATTTCTGACCCGGGCTTTCCACCAGACACGTAAGCAGCACGTTACAAGAGCAGCACGTTTCGCTCATGTATTCTGCTGCTTGGACCGTTCCACCGGGGGTATGAGCCATGTAGCAGCAGGGAAGCAGCTGTCACTAGAGCTGTGCTGAAATAATCGAAAAATCGATTCTGAATCGATTTTTGTAGAAATCGAAACAAATCGATTCACAAGTTCAAAAATCTATTCTATTTTTTAAATAGTTTGCCTTTTTAAAAACTGAAATAGGAAGGAAAAGTCCAGACGGCCATTTTAAGTTTTGTGTCTGAAAGGGTTAATACAGTTTTCCATGGTGAACTGTTACTTACAATTGTTAAGTCATTGAATATTAGGCATATAATTAAAATAACAGCTTAAAAAAAACATTTAATAGCACTGACCCATATCAACATCGAGCTGGATCAGATTGAATCGGATCAATTGGATCAGATCGTGATAATCGATTCTAACTTTTGTGAATCGGAATCGAATCGATTCTTGAAATTTGAATTGATACCCAGCCCTAGCTGTCACCAGGTTTAATGTAGTTTAATTATTGAAACTTCAAGGCCCATTTATTTAAAGCTTACATAACTGAAAAGGGTGCATATAGAATGGGGTAAAAAAAATGTATGTAAATAAATAGCATAAACTCCCCATCTTGCCCCAAAACAGAAGATACGTTACTCCATTTATCCTCGCTTTATCCTTCTTGACGTTGTCTTTATAAAAAGTGTGACTGGGTTCATACAGGATTGAATGCTTCTCCATTTCATTGATCAACTGTTTGTCGTCCATGATGAAACACAAACGAGACTCTCCTGCGAGGTACTGACTTCTGACCCGGCTGCACAGGTAGTGACTTTTTTATGTAAAGCAACTGGAGAGCAGCAGATTTCTTTTATTTTAAACATTTCCGGATGCTGAGCTCCTGTAACATACTGCTTATGCGTTCGATGGAAAGGAGGGGTTATAGACTTCATGACCGTCCACCACAGGCATTTTCATTTCTCTGTGACTTTCTCAATAGCATATATAATAGCTTTTATGTTTTTTGAATGTATTCAAATTTTGAGGCCTGGCCTGGCCTTCAACATGCACAGAAACTCAAGATTTTGATAACTTCAGATCCCCTATGCCTGAAGGCTATCCTGGCCAATACACAAGGGGATCGATCAAAATCTGTAGGAGTCTGTTAAAGTCTGACGTGCGAAATGTGAAAAATGACCCAATACCTAAAATGGCCGACTTCCTGTGCGTTGGGAACCATGAGGTTATGACAGTGTTTTGTTTGGATGAGTTCTAACTGGTTACCAAGTTTCAAATGTCTACGTTAACTATTCTGAAATGGTGATCTTTAGGGGGCGCTGTTGAGTCATTTTGCTCCACAGCTTTTAAATTCCCTAAAAATACGAATATTTAATAAACTTTGATGCTTGTGCAAGATTTAATGAGTTTTTGAATAACTTTAGGCCTCCAAAAAGCAGTTTCTTTGCGGAAGAGAATAATTAGAAACGTCTAGCAGCGTCTAGCGGCCCTCGCAACTTAGTGCCGATCTGGCCTGTGCTGCGACCGCGACACTCACACATCTCTGCCACAATGCCATCTCAACACTTGCAGCAAGCCTCATTATAAAATGTATTCTACAAAGTGTTTAATAGGTTAGAATAGCAGCTTTAAACCAGAATGGCTGACCTCATGAGGGATGTCCACAGTTATATGTTGATTAGGTAAAAGGAGCCCAATATCAACCTATCTTACTGGAACATTACACTTCCTGTTTTGAGGGGGCGGAGCTTTGATGACATAAGTAAATAACTTCAATAAAGTGTTAGGTTGTGGTATGTGATGGCAGCTCTGAAGTTTGTTAGAGATGTGATGGTTTAAATGGAAGATAATACACCTAATTATGTAGCAAAAAGCTAAAACTGTAGACTTGGCCACGCCCACATGCTATAATAGCAGAACATTTTCCTTAACATGTTTGATCCCCCATGCTTTAGACAATGCTCAGTCATTTCCAAGTATTTAAATCATGAGCTGAAATAGGAGTTTGTTCTTATTTGACATGTATAAACAGCACAAAAAGGCAGCTTTTATCCAAAATGTCTGACTTTCTGTGAGGGTTGGACCTGTGTTCAAAATATTTTTTGTCCAAGTTCATTACAGAGTTAAATTTCACACTTTTATATTATAGAAATGCTTACTGATTATTATTTTAGTGATCCTAGGGGGTTCTGAGTACTAAATAGGCCCCATCCCCCAAATATTTCCATATATATATATATATATAGCTTTGCCATGCTGCCAGAGCCAAACCATTCTTCGACTACCCTCAGTACTAGACACAGAGTCACCCTAACTTACTTCCAGTTACTGTGCAGTGCAACAGCCTGATTAGTTCGAGGGTGTAAATTCCAGCCCTTTCAAAGAAAAACATTACACTGCCTGTTCTGAGGTGGCGGGGCTTAACTGATGTCAACAATTGACCATCTAGGATCGTCAGGGATCTGATGAACATCCAATACAGAAGATTTCACCCATCAGTGACTTTCTGAAGAGGAGCTATAACTGTTTGAATATTCATGGAGAGAAGCCTTAGTTTGAGGACAAGCCACGCCCACCTGGTTTGTCGCAGAAAAATTCCTTTGATAGCTTTTGATCCTCGATGTCTTAAGTCCCTCTTCCCTGATATAGAAGTTTGTAGGTCAAAAGCTTTAGGAGGAGTTCGATCAAATGCAAAAAATTGGCCTGGTTGATTCAAAATGGCCAACTTCCTCTTGGGTTTGGACCATGGCTCCAAGAAATGTTTTTGTAGGATGTGAGGCCCTACATATGTGTCTTGAATGACATTATGTTCAGTTAAAGTATGTCTTAGGGCAGGTGTTTTAAAGGATTCTAGGGGGCGCTGTGGAGAAATATGGCCACGCCCACCAGATTTTAGTATACACAACTCTTTGGGGATGTACTAATATCTATGATTTTGAATTTGGTCCAGATTGGATGAGTTTTGTGGAAATTAGAGCCAAACGTATGGCCATGGTTTGACGTCTCACTTCGCCATGCCGCCACAGCCACACCCTTTTTTGAAAACTGTAAGTACTGGACACAGAGGTACCTCAACTAGTTTGCAGCCACTGTGCAGCATTGTTATGTTAATTTGCTCAACTGTGTAAGTTCTGGAACGTTCACGGCAAAACATTACACTTCCTGTTCTGAGGGGGCGGGGCTTAAGTGGTGTCAAGATTTGAACATATAGGATCTTCAGGGACCTGATGATTATCCACCATAGAAAATTTTACCCATTTGTGACATTATGAACAGGAATTATAACTGTTTTAATATTTTTGGCGTGTAGTCCAACATTGAGGCCAAAATAAGAAACACTACAGAAACAATAGGCCTTCGCAGCGCTTACCTGCTCGGGCCTAACCATGAGCTTTGTTAACTAAGGTAGTTGAGTTAACTACAATACAGTTGAATAGAACATGCTAAAATGATCTCCTGTGGTGGGACTACTTCTCCATGGGGGTTTTGTAGGTGTGTGGCAGGGTGTAGGTAAAACAGATGGAGTCTTAGAAGTTAGCCACAACTTCTGGTCAGATGTTCTGGTTCACTCTCAGTGGACCAGTGCTGTCTGTCAGATTTTTTTTTTGTGTGAAACACCGCCATAGGAGACTTGATGACAATATGTCTTTGTCATTTCCTTCCAGTTGGCAGCCTAACAAGCAACAATGCAGCTGAGCTCGGTGTGCCGGCGGACAGCAAGGGGGGGTGAGGAGATGCTCCTGAATATTAAACATAATAATGGCTTTTGAAGCTCTAAGCTACATGTGAGGTGTTCATCATGAAAATCCTATGCTGGGTTTAAAGAGATGTCCTCTCGCTATCTGGGGGACTTTGAAAGCAGAATCAACTAAGATCACTGTTTAGCTGCCATCTGTGAGGGATTATGTGCATGCAGTTTCCGTCTCAAGTCAGCATTCTGGTGTCCGTCCAACTATGGAAGCAATGGAAATAAACAAGTTAAAAGGCAACAAAGTCTTTGAAACACGTCATTTCTACATCATACATCAAATAACTATATTGTATTTATCTAAATGCTATGTCACAGACCAACACAAAGTTGTGCGTAGCTTTGGAAGTGAACGGAAAGCAAATGGCTGGTGCAGGATTTTCAGTGACAGAAAGAACACCTACAAATCTGTGGATGTTAATTTTCTTTTCACCCTGTTTACTCTGATACCCCTTGATAAAATCTAACAGAAAATCAGGCTTTAGAATTCACCTCATTAATAAACTCAGTCCAGTTATTTGTTATTTAATAGAATAAAATAGATTAGGGATAGTTAAGGATTGTTCCCTAAAACAATAGGTTAGGGATAATTAAGGAACAAACAGCATCCTGAAGACCAATAAACATACAGTACTAGACAGGTCTGGGAAAAAGTTGTGGAGAAGTTTAAAGCAGGGTTATTTTATAACTTTTTCAGTCATGATCTAGAAATGGAAAAACCATAGCACAACTCCAAATCAACATGGCTCTCCAAACATCAAGAGGCTCATGTTGACTCTGGAGGAGCTACGGAGATCCACAGCTCATCTTCTAAGAGTAATTTTCTTCTATCATGCTTTTATTTCTACTTGAGTAGTACTATTTTCAAGTAATGCTAATCTTACCTCACTAATATTTTCAGACACCCTCTCTTTTGTAAAAGTTTTTTTAAGTATCTATAACTTTTAGTTGTGCAGTCAACAAATGTCACCTTTAAGGCAGATTCGCAGGAAGAAGCCATTGTCGAAGGAGAGCCATAAGTAGTGTGGCCCTAAAGTGGACTTATCATGCTTTTAAATTCTACCTTTTTACATCTAAAAGATTCATTTATGGTCTACTGTATATAGAGTGGAACTGCAATTCTGAGGTTCAATTCTGAATTCCTCATTATTGTAGCTCTTTGGGCTCCTCTTCCACCCCTGTTTTGAGGAGTCTAGATAACAGGTCGTTTTTTGGTGGTCTCTTTATATCCAGTTGGGGGCGCTGCATACTTCGCCCCCCCCCCTAGGTCGCAAAACCTTCCACTCCTCCAAGGCCAGCCATTTTTGTAGCTTGATAGAGATACGACAATATAGCAAAGCAGAAACTTTATATTTGTACGTCACAAGAGTTATCCAACCAGCCGCAAATCTTTACCTAACATACCCACTAACTATATATAAGACGACTGTTTAGTGGCTCCAAAGCTCATCAAAAATATAGCAATGTGCTATGTTTAGCAATGCAACGTTAACACCATCAATAACACAACAATATTGTATAACTTAAATGCCATCACAAAGAACATTTTCCTAAATTATGTAGATATATGTAATCGGGCAGTAAAATTATCGACACAGCGCTCTAACATAATTAGAAGGGTCGATGTCAATGCTAAAAAATGGCCAACAAGCAATAAATGTCTAAAATAATGTTTGCCACTGTTCTAGTGTTATTTGAAGCATTCTGCTTTGCCGTGTCCATCATTTCCATCGTCAGAAGGAAGTGACCCCTCAATAACACAAAGTCTTTCAGAAAATCCTCCTTCACTCAACAAAGTAAGTGTTGTCTTTAATTAAATTTATTTTTGCAACCTGTTCCATGAATTTCAATTAGGATAGTTTAAAGTAAAATTGTTAAGTAAGTCTAACATGGCCATAGCCACAATATTTGATGGTGGATTGTACACGGAGGCACAAAAAAACACATAACAGGGAATGGGCCTCCAAACCAGGACAAGACCTGAATCTCTGTATGCTACACAATGACTCCAAACACCTTATATATTTTAATAAGAAATATGACTTAGTTTCCAATTCAAAGTCATATTCTTTATTTAAATGTAAGGGTTTTAAGTCCAATTCTTCCATAAAAAAAAAGAAGGACTCAACATCGTCCGATTTTTTTATTTATTTGCCTACAAATTTTGAAAGCAAACAATCCTTTTCCCTCCCCTTCACATTTTCGGTTTACAAAGTAATATTTAATGGTTTGATTAGGCATTTCAGCCACAAAACATCCCAATGAGATACCGTATCTGTTTGTGCTTGTAAGGTGTATAAATGTGAATAATTCCAAAGGGTATCAATACTTTGGCAAAGCAGTGTACAAAACTAGCCCTAGTTGGATCCTGTAATAGTTCTCCTGCCAGAGCCCAAGGCAATGGAAGCCGCAAACACTCGCTCTTAAAAAAGTGATCTGCAATTCCTGCGTCTGGATTTTAACCGCTTATTGGAGTTCAAATGTGGACTTTTGAAGCCCATACCTAAACAGGGCCCCTGTGGCTAAATGGTCCTGCATTTTAGTAAACAGTGAAACTGGGACCTTTCAGTGGTGCAGAAAAAAAGAAAGAAAAAGAAAGAATTGTACTCATTATGGTAACTGACTCAGCCAGTCTAATATGCTTTCCCTTCAGTTTTGATTATTTTGTTTCCTTTGAATTGGCTCATTAATGGTGCTCTCCTGAGCCCCACCGGACCACTGCACATTAGTTGGAGTGACTGACCTGAGCAGAGCCGAAGCAGCCCTGAACAACATCCAAGTTTAGCAAAAATGTTGCATCACTTTTTTTCTGCTGGATAGTGGTTGAATATATATATATATATATATATATATATATATATATATAAAGTCAATAAGCATGTGTCCAGGGGAGGGAAGCTGTGTTATAATCTTTCAATTTTCTCGTTTGTTGTGTTCATGCCTGTCAGCAGCTGTTAGGTGCAAAGTAATGATTTCTAATTGCGTGCTGCCAATTTCAGAGCGTGCTAAATTGATGCTTAACTCTGTCTATCAATGTCAATGCTCGCTGCGTCTGCTTCTTCTTTCAGCATTTCTCACAACTCTGGTTTGAGGAAGAAAGAAAAAGAGGAATATTCCAAGTTGTTTGGTTCATATTGGGCAAACTGGTACAATTTGGTGCAAAGAGAGCTGGGTGGGAGACAAACTCCTCTGGGTACACATGGGCGAACGCATGCTCCTGTGCGGGTGTGTGCATAAAAGCACGTCTAAAGGAACCGCGAGATACGTTGTTGTGACATGCCTTGTCTTCCGTTCTGTAGAAAAACAAAGACAGTCGCTGCTGGATCCAGACAGCAGAACTAATTAGCCAGGAGCACACATGTGAACGCGCGCACGCTCGAACGAGCGCACAGGCGTGCACACACACACGGCAGGGGCTACACACAGGGAACCAGAGAAAAGGATATGATGTCACCTCCATAACCATAATTACCCATCATAAATCATGTGGTGTGACACCCTGTCACAGAGTGAATGGGTGTCCTATGTGGCAGCCAGGGATGGCTGCTCTTTACTGCAGGGTGCCACCATAATACCAACTTGTTCTGTCTCACTTTATCATTATTTCCTTCAGTCCTCATCGCCTCTGGAATGAGACAAATTTTCTTTCATGGTTTCCTACAGTAGCTGTTGTTTAGCACCACTCAGGTTGGGTTTGAAGTTTTGTGGAGTTCTTCCTGCTGTGGATGACTCTTAGTGAAATTAGAATCTACAAAAACATATATAGTCAAATGTTTGCACTTCACGCAATAAACAACTTTTTTTGTGATACATTTTCCTGTCAGCAATTAATGCACACTTTCATATTCTAGTGATGTTTTTTTTTTTTGTGATAATTTTGGTTCAGAGCCTGAGGTGTGGGTCTGACTGATTTATTCTCTTTTCTACATAAGAGTCTTAATTGGCTTTTTTTCTTTGCTTTCTGAGACTGAGAATCAAATACATAAACATGCTTTGATCTGGCTGCATGTTTTGTTTTGGTTTGTATTTCCTGCTGGAAATGGAAGCTCATCCCAACAACATGATGTTGCCACCACCATGTTTCACTACGGCTATGCTGAGCTCATGCCTAAGTAATATTGTAATACCCGTGTTTCCCATATAAGCTCCATAGCACATCCCTTCCTATTACATAAGTGAATTGCCTGCAAATGTGTTCCACGCAGCTGGTCCCGGGAAATAAAAAAAATCACAGAAGAATTAAAATCTTGTAATTTAACAGGTTGTATGCCCTAGGAGAAAAAAAAAACTAAGTTACTGAGTATCAAAAACTCACAACCTATTCCCAAAGCTGTAGACATTCCCATCTATACCGTCTCCTTTTTCGTGTTGTAAAAGTGATCAGTGGTATCAGATAAAATTAACTTCTCATTGTCCAAGATACAAAATAACTAATTATGCTGACAGAACTACTGGCTTTAATCCTAGTGGCACTGGTGATAACATTTTGTTGTTTTCATAGTTAGGAATTGGAAATCTTTTATTTTGTAATTCCCTGAATGCTTTAGACTGCTCTCATGTCAGATTTCCTGTCTGGTCGAAAAAATTACGTTTCGGTCTCACCTGACTAGGCCACCTTCTTCCGTGGGTTTGCAGTCTTTCCTGCATTGTCTTTAACACTTCTTATGTCTTCCTTTCAACAACTCAAATGGGAGGTTGGATAGGTGGAATTCATAATTATGCTGTCACTCCTCCAAAAATAAATTTGTTCTCTTTGTTAATTCCCTGATTATTGCTCTCCTTGTCCAGCTTGTCAGTTTAGTCAATAATTTTTCACCTCTAACACTTCACAATTGAGCCTAATAAATTGTATCAGCATTTCTAAGAACTAAGAATATTTTTAAAAATGTAGATGATAAAAACTGTAATCTCAGTATTTATTTCAGTCAGATATCTACAATCAATCACATGAAGAGAGAATATCAGAGAATGTGGAATGTCCCAGGAATGGCCGGTCCTTCAAACTGACTCCAAGAGAACATCAATGACTCATGTTTGAGGTCACAAAAGAACCACACTGGAACACCTGCAGACCTTTTTTTGTCTCAGTGAAGGTCAGTGTTTATCTACATTTATGAGCAAAAGGTGATTGTTGACCCCAAGCACACTTAGATTATGCGGGCAATGATCGAAATTCATTCAATAAGGCAGTCAATAAGTTCACCTCTGTATGACTTAAAAATAAAACACAATAAATGTAACAAAATGAAGGTTTCAAAGTGGCCTAGTCAAAGTCCTAACTTCAGTCGATTTGAGGTGCTGTAGCAAAATCTTCTGGTGTGGATAGCTTTTTTACCCCTTTAATATAAAAAGCTATTTTAAAATTAATTTAATGAGCTGAAAAAAGTAGTAGGAAAAAAGAAGCAAACAATACAATAAACGAACCTCTGACAATCCTCTCTAGGAATCTCTTGGAAGTTTGTTTTTTAACCCTAATTTCACCTAAATTATAGTTTGAGGCACAGTGAATTTGTGGGATTTAGCGGAGATGCAGACGAGGTAAATGGTCAGGTGCCCTCATGAAGTGCGTACTCTTGCCTTTGGTCCAGTTGGCTAATGTCCAATCCATGCAAGCGGCTACTTTCCCCACAGTGCCTTCCCTCACTGTTCTCAACAATACTGTCTACTGATCATTTCTGGTCGTTAAGAACCACCCTATCTCATTAGTTTAGAGGATCCTCAAACTTTTCTTGGAAGAACACAGAGCAGAGACAGTACTTTCTTAAAAAACTTAAAGTTCTTTTCGACGAACCAAAACCTGCCACAGGAGAGTGGACATCTTCTACACTGATATTAATAAGTCTGTCCTGTGTTCGGCCATCACTGTGTTTGGCTCATCTACAAAATGGGACACGTCCAAACTTTAACAAAACAATCAGGCTTTGCAGTGCTGACATTCCCTCCATCCATGACTTGTAGCGGTCTAGAGCAATGGCGGCTGGCCTCACCACTCACTACTTGCCATATTACCTTGAATAAAATCTGGGGAAAAAAATGATATATTTGTGTTATTTTTTTCAGATGTGAAAGATAAATATTATATAGTTTATGGTGAGTTGAGTTGTTACGCTAATCAAAGTTGTCTGATTTAGGACGTATTTCAACCTTGTGGCGCAAAAATCTTAGGGTGCACATATACTCTCGTTAAAAGTTGCACACGTGCAGTAGCTCCTGTTCCATACAAGAGATTAGGGCAGCAGCTGTCATATCGAAGGTTTATATATTGCCAGCCTCCTGCTGTGGGGCTAACATCAACATCACAGACGTCTGGCGTTGGAGATGAACGAAAAGAGACTCCAAAAGGAGAAAGAGAAAAATAATAATTCAGTTAAGTCACTCAAAACAATACCACTTGACAGAAAAACATAGAAGGAGAAGCTTGAGGTAAAATAGCTCGGACCTGATCATCAGCCAAATATCAAGATCAATTGGGCAGTAAAACAAGAGTATAAAAGCGCCATATTCATGTTGGTTTATGCATGTTAGCTCACTGTATAGCTTCAGTACATTTCATTTGTGTTTTTATTTGTGTAGACACAGCTACTTCACAATAAGAGCATTCATTCCTAATGTTAACGTTGATGAACAGCAGAGATTTATCCGCTGTTTACTCATTGGAAAAGTGTCAGTTGTAACATTTAATTACTAAGTCTGTATTACAAATGATTTATGTGATGTTTAATATAGCTGCTGATATCCAAATGTTAAGTTTATTAATATATTTTGGTTAATTCTTCCTTAGTTGCATTTCTTACTATTTTTTATATGAGATCACACATACATTCATCTTCCTCCCTCACATTTATATCATCCATCCATCCATCCATTTTCTGAACCGCTTATTCCTCAAGGGGTCAACAAAATCTTTAACAGCAGCTGTGTGGAGGTAATAAACAACAGAATAAATATAACAGCCTTTTCTTTTACCCATATCTTCTCATACTCAAAATGGCATTAAGTGGAGCTCTGGAAGGTACTCCCAGTGTTAACAGTCATCCCATCCTTAATCAATGCCTCAGTAGACAGCTCAGTGTTTCCTCCACTGCAGTAGCAGTCTGTGTTGCAGCAAAACTGTTGAAACCTCTGACTGAAAACAAACTGTTGTCGTAAGATAGTCATATTAAGAGGATGCTCAGGGTTGTCCAACATTAATAAGAAATAGTCAGCTTTACATACTGGAAATGTTAGTCAGTTAGTTTGCCTCAGCAAATGGCTAAAAGTGTGAATGTGATTGTGGACTTTGAAACAAAAATTACTTTAACCTCTCCTTTATTTCATTTAAAAAAGAGCAACTGCATCTGGATTTCCTTTATTTATCCTTTATTTAGACCAAAAATTGTAGTTTTTTAGTCATATTCAGAAATATTATATCAGGAAGTGCCACTCAACAAGGAAAAGATTCCTGACGAATACGTGGATTACGAGGATGAAAGTGGTCATTTAATGAGGTGACCAAGATTTACGTGTAGACAATGCAATGATCCGGCAAGGCAGGTAGCTCTTGCTGGATTTCAAATAACAGAGGACAAGGAGGAAACCAAGGATCAAGTGAGGAACATCAGGGACACACAGCTGCAGGACATAAACAACCAGTGGCAGAACCCTAGAGGCTGTGACATGTTAATTTGTCATGATTGATTCACAGCTACCCTGTGATTAATTAGATCTAAACATTTTAAATTGTTTGACAGCCCTAATGTCTAACCATCACAGTCATAGACCCCCTGCCCCGGAGGTAATCCCAGCCGACACCTAGTCTAGAGTCAGGAAAAGGACTGCTGACATCGCTGCAGAGGGATGCAGAAAGAAAATACAAAATTTACCTACAAAATTATATTTGAATTAAAATATAGAGGGGAATTTTTAATGGCCACGACAATGAAAGATACAGTCTCTATGTTCCAACAATATGGTCGACACAGTTCGGCTGACACTGGGAAAAATCTGGTTGCAGAGAAGTCCGATTTCCATTTGCATTTACCGGGTAGCTTAGTCGAGTTTCGAAAACTCCAGTTCGGTTCGATTCAAGCCGGACTAAGGTGTAAACATGCATTTCAATAGTCTGATATCAGTTGGACTAAGGTAAGAATTTGACTTTCTCTTGCCGCATCTAAACATACTGATTTTGATCCGTTTGAGGAGAGGAGTGACCACAGAAAGACAGAAACTAGAGTAGTTTTAGGTGAAGCCTGCACTAGATGGACCACCATAAAACATTTCTACAGCATCAAACACACTTGGAAACAGTAACTTTCCTCCAGGATTGGTAAACCAAGTCACTTCCTAATTTTGCTAACGTTAGCTGTCAGTTAAACTCCTTTAAAATCCATTCCTCACTGGACACAGTTCAGTTTGGTCTCTAGGTGTATCGGCAGCGAATCAGGCAACCCAATAGCTGTGATGATGTTATCATTATAAATATAACCTAGATAAACTAGATGCTGCAATAATGCTCATGTTTCATATGCAACCTTTGAAGGTCTTTGTTATCTTTTATGTATCTTTCCTTTTGTACTTTAAAGCACCTTTGATTGCCTTGCAAGGTATGACTGGTAAGTTTTAAAATACTCGCTCATCACTCATTTTGGCCTAAAGAAAAAAAGTGTTACGAGCTGTTATGGGTTACTTGGATGTAACCCATAAAATCTTGTAATGTATCTTATTTAATAAAAAAGATCTTGAGCAGGAGCGGACTCCTACAGCCTGTATTTTTCAGGCTTTCCAGTACGGATTAAATGTTTCATATTTGAGAGCAGATGGAAAGCTTATGAAACAATGTGGAGGGAAAAAAAAGCTTGAGAAATACGCTTTACAGCTGCCAACGAAATGCCTCATTGTGATATTTCTGCTCCACAGGTTATAAACTCCAGACATGTTCTTTAGCAGCAACATCCTCTGCTACTCTTGCTTTAGCAAGACACAGAAGAAATCAGAAGAGTAGCTGGTTCAAGCCTCATAAGTTTGCCAATATTTGACCTCAACCAGCGTCTAGACGAGCACAGAGACGGAGAACAGCAACCTGAGTTCACCATATCAGATGGAGTGACCCTGCCTGCCTCCACTTCACTTACATAAGGATTACACAAGTTATTTGTATTTTTAAAGGAGTTAGGAACAGACAAATATAGCTCAGTGAATCTCTCAGTGTGTTTGATGAACAGTCTGAGATACAGTACATGGAAGCAGAGCGACGTTTGAAAGAAAGGTCATGGATGATTGTGTAAGTCAAACATAAAGCAGTGAAAAAGGAGGGAAAGGAGGCACAAGAGGCTTAACACAACAGCCAAGATTCGGGAGGAAGGAGGCAATTTATCACCTCGGCGCAGCGTTAAAGTGTAAACTGTTTGGGGCTGCTAAAAATTTACATTTTATACAACTCCTCTGGAAGAGTTGTTTCTGATGAAAGCCGCAGCCGTCGAAGTTAATGCAGTGAATTATTTTTGTGCGAGAACAGAGAGGGTGTCAGGAGGAACAGCAGACATGGAGATGAAGAGGAAGAGGAGGAGGAGGTGTGGGTTTCACTAAAACAGCAGAAGGACTGCTGGAACTGCTTCCACACTTCAAGGGCTTTAGTGACAGGGAAGCTGCCCCACTCAGCACCGTCAGCAGTTTTTTGCTCATGCATGCAGCATGTGTGTCTATGTCGATCCGTGGGGAATAAAAACTCCCCGTGTTGTTGTTCCGTAATGCAAGGACACTTCGCAACATTGGGTGCAAAGGACAAGCGGACATATGCTGTACACCAAAGTAGTCTGCAAACCTGCATGCACAGATGATTATGGCAGTGATTAAATTCAGAGCTGGTGGTGACTCTATAATTGAGGCGCTAATGGCGTTAACTAAAATTGATCTCACATTTTCATTCTCCTTGAGCATCATAAATTTTCTTGAAATATTTATGTTTGGTTATTTAATAATTCCTTTCATTTTTGCTGAAGGAACTCATATGTAACTAGCCTTGATTAATGTTTAGGACATGCACTGTCTATCTGTTTTAAATATCCTAAAAAGGCAATTTTTGGGCTTATAATTTATTGAAGAAGGATTTTTACAAATTCAAAAATCTGAAAGAAATTTCATTACATCAGATGCTGCTTGGAAAGGAAGCATAAAATTAATAAAAGATGATCCAAGTAATTATTTTTGGAGGTATTGGCAAGTAGCCAAACAGCCATCTATGTCACCTGCAGGGTGACTTCAGAGTGACCACTGACAGATCTCAGAATCAACTTTATTTGCCTAGTTTGTGCATACAAACAAGGAACTTAAAGGTTGGATACGGAACACGAGCACGACAGCGACATCTAGCTTAGCGCAACCTGAAGCCACTACTCGCTAGTAGATGCAAACATAATGTCATTGTTGTGCCCATTTTAAATGTACATTTAATTGTATTTTAATTCAAATTTAATTTTGTAAGGAAATGTTGTACTTTCATTCTGCACCCCTCTAAAAGCCCCGTGGATGTATTTTTTAAATGTAGCTTTTTATGAAAATGTTCCAAATTAAACCTTTAAAAGCCTAATAAACATTTAGAAGAACTGCATAAAAGAAAAATATATTTAATATAGATATCAAAACATAATTTAAACCTAAATTTGGATTTAAATCTAGATGCTCAATTCCACGTGTGGGATAGGTAAAAGATATCAGTTACCAGTTAGTCAGATTCATGATCAAAAGCTGAAGAAATCGAATAACATTAGTCAAAAGCCAGGGGATCACAGAGAGAAGAGTTATCCTTAAATATTGTGGCAGCTGACCGCTTGTACTGAGCCAGGTTCTGCCGGAGGTTTCCTCCTATTAAAGGGGAGTTTTTCCTCTCCACTGTCGCTACATGCTGGCTCAGTATGAGGGATTGCTGAGGAATAGCTGTGGTTGGAGTCTGCATGATCCGGCACAACCTCACGTCGATGACTCATCGCAATCTGCTGGGATTCCTTACTTAGAAAACTTTTAACTGATTGGAATCTTTGTGTAATTGTACTGAGATGACATTTGTTGTGAATTGGCGCTATATAAATAAAAGTGAATTGAAAAAACAAAGAATTAAATAGAGAAGACAGGAAAGAGTGGTAAACCTTCTCAGGAATAGCCAGTCTTTCAAAATAGTCCCAAGATCCCATCAACGACTCATCTAGGACATCATAAAAAATAAAAAAAAATACAGAACATCATCTAAAGCAATACTGCCTCACTTGCTTAAGTGAAGGTCTGTAAAAAATAGACAGGGCACAGATACCATTCAAGATTCCAAGGTCATAACCCCTGCCCCTGCTCGTATCCATCCATTGTCCGTCACCGCTTGTCCTTGCAGGGTTGAGGGGGACCGGGACATATCTGCAGCATTTATTGTGATGAGAACCAGGATCCATAATAGGCAACAGAGAGACAAACAGAGCAAATAACTTATCAAACCTACACAGTCAATTCAAATTGAGCAATTATTGGAACAGTAATATTTATGGACAGTGGGAGAGAGTTGAAGTATCCTGTGAGAATCCATATATGCTGTGGAAAACGTACAGACTCCAAGCTCAAAGACCCTAAACCAGGATTCAGACCCAACAGTGAAACATTTTGGAAAGTGTCCATCTTGTAAAAAGCTAACGCAGCATTTCAGTAAAAGAACAACTCTACTGTCAAATTTGATGGTGTTAGTGTGATCAGAGACTGCCTTGCTCTCCTACTTGATTCGCTGTGAATGATGGAACTCAGAATTTTGCACTCCTCAAGAATTCCTGAAGGGAACCTCCCATCAGGGCTTGGCCATTAGCTCAAGGTTAGGCTATGCCATGGCACAATGCTCTGAAGGACAATTCCAGCCCTAAAACACCAGAAAACAAAACAAAATAAAGAGTACGGGGAGGTCTAGTCTAAGTTTGGACTTCCATCCAAATAGGATGTTGAGGCATCATCATTAACAAGCTGTCCTTACTGGGAAACACTCAAATATGGCTGAGTTAAAACAATCCAAGCCAATAGGATTTACTTCAACTTATTACAGATGCTTGACGACAATTGTTGCTGCCATTAGTGGCACAGCAATTGGTTTGTGTGGAGAGCTTCTATTCCCCTAACAAATGAAGTTATTATTAGTTACTTATTTAAAGACTTCTGAGTTCCCAAGTTAATGTATCTGATGTGAACATTTGTTTGATGGTCTGAAACATTTAAGTGTGAAAGAAAAGTGAGTCTTTAATCACTTCATAAATATATTTGCGGTTGTTCTTTAATATAGTAACAATGACATTATTCAGCTGAGAACCCCCAAAAGAAAAAAAGAAAGCCAACAGTGAGAGAAGAAGTGTAGACATTTGATACTAATGCAGAGTTAGTTGTGTGACAACAGTGAAAGCATTTTCAGTCGGAGTCTTAAACAATTGTCAGCTGAAAAAGGAGATGTGGCATCCGGTTTGCCTTCAACCGCTCTGAGGACCTTTTTACTTCCCTACAAATTTACTCCAACTTTACATAAGACTGCTACAGTTAAAGGAACTATTACTCTGAATAACTTCAAAGAGCTTCACTTCAAAAACTCAGAACGTGCTCTTTAATTCCATTCAGGTAATTCAAAAACACTCAAAAAAAAGGGAAACTACTCATTTGTTCAAATTACTTAACCCTAACATGTTGTTTCTATATAAATAAAACAAGTTTGGTAGATGTACATAACTAATTTCTTTTATGTAACACTTCATACTTTAACATTAAATTGATTCATTCATGCGGAGCTAACATGTTGAAATCAAGTTCCAAGCAGCACCTATGTTTAGTTAACACTGTTAACATATTTCTTTTTTTATTTAAATACATTATTTTTGACTCATTATGTAGCAAATTGGTTAGTGCAGGTGCTTGGTGTAAAGAGGCCCAGGTCAGTATTTCAGTTTTTTAAGAGAAGAGTTGTACCAACAATCATCAAGTGAGGGGTGTGGTCGACCCAGGCAACTAGCTAGTCTTTTCCATATCTGTTTTGGACTGTGGGAGTAACAAGAAAAAAAAAAAATCCATGCATTCAGTCACTACACAGTTAGCATAACACAGGTATTTTTAAACTGCACACTGTACATCAGCTAATTAAGCTCTGAAAACAAAAAACAGATATTTTTCATTACATTTATTTTGTCATCAGTCATAAAATTGACCTTTTGAGAAATATTCTATTCTAGTCTGAGAGAATATTGTAAATTTGTCGAAGCAACATGTGACCTCATCCTCCCTGACTGTCTTCAGGAGTAACTTGGTTAATCAAATTGATTGATAAATAAAAACTGCATCTGGTATCGGGGATCAGGACCGACACTGTTCTAATGTATCGGAATCGGTTAATTAACCGTTACCATGAACCCATACTTAAAATGTGGAAACTCTGCAACAATTTCAAATACATTTTAAATGTTATCACTTAACAATGTAGTTCTGTGCTCATTTTTATTAGCATTTTATTTCCAAGTATCAGTACTGTATCGGTTTGAAAAAAGGGACACCGTAAAGTTAAATGGTCTTACAAAAAGTACAGATTCCATCTGCAGGTATACACTCTAAAAAGTGTATTTCAGCAGTAGTTGAAGTAATGTAAAGTTCTGACTGAGTTTCATTCAGATTTCTGCTTTAGTGGAGACAGTCTACATTTGTGGAATATATCAACCTGGAATTACTTGTTGTACTTGTTTAGCATACATGTAACCTGCTATTCTCATTTGATTGAACCGGCAACTGGTTAGGCTTCTTGCGAGGCTGTGCGTCTGACGTCAAGACGTCTCTGCCTTTTCCAGAACTTTCTACCTGCAGTTGAATCGCCATTTTCTCGGCTCTGGCCACTGGGGAAGAAGATAGACACTGAATTACCACTGTCGCCATCGTTTGTAAAGGTAAGTTAGATGTAAAGAGGTTGAGAATGTATCACACTGAACTGCATTTTTAATTTCCACATTATACTTTTTTGGATATTGATATTTTGACAGGTATGCTTCAGTGGTTACTTTGTGTGTTCTGGATGAGACCAGTTGCGTTTATTTCCATAATACAATTTCTAATGTCCTTTGTGTTTTTTCAGATTAATACAGAGTTCTAGAGGCTCATGGCTGTTCCTCTTGAGGAGAAGTTCATGGCCCAGTTAGACATGCAAAGGAAGCCAAAGGAAGAGCAACAAGGCAAAAGACTGCAAACGTCACAGACATATTGGACCAGGTAAATCTGTACCATAAAACAAGACCGTTCATAACTAAAAGGGCTGTCACAATAAATCTGTATAGTTCATAAATACATTAATACGGGCAGGCCAATACTGATCATGGATTTCATACGCATTAATATTTTGAGCGACTCACCACTGAGCTCATCCCTTTTTCTTTCTATTATGAATCTCTGGGATTGTAAATGACTGTTTTTAAATAAAGTAAGTGTAAGATAAGAGTAAGGATGTATGTCTTATTGAAATTTAGAACAAAACAATTAATCAATGTTTGTTGTTCTAGACTGTGGACATTAATCTTTGTCGGGAATGTGTGCTGAAAGCCCCTCACCATCTTCCTGGGAGAAGATGCAGATTAACTGATCAAGGAATATCTTGTATGTTTCAACAGTTTGTATGTCAGCACATCTTGTCAAAGGGACACAAAAAATATCCCATCAACTGTTAGAACAACCTTAACACCTGAACCATGGTTGGATTGCCGATATTTTGTATTTTATTATCATGGCCATATTTCTCCTTCTCCCCATCTCCTTTCTTTTCCTTCTCTCTTTTCCTCGTTGTCTCCTTTTCTTCTCCCTCTCCTTCTCCTCTCGTCTCCTTTCCTCCTCTTCTTTTCCTCCCTCTTTCTCCTCTTCTTGCATTCTCTCTTCTTCTCATTTTGGGAAATCTTATCTTTCCTTCTTACAGTTAGATGCTCTGAAAAATACACATCTGCTGGTTGTGGTGTGTGATGACACCCAGGAAAGAAATAGCCCAGCTCATAACACATATTGGGACAACACCCGAAAACTTAATCACAGTAAGAAATGAGGCCAATGATGATTGGATTTTGTGTCCTGTACCTGTTTGTAGGACTCTGGAGTAGATGATGCTCAGAGAGACCTGAACCAGCTCACCATGGCAGTGTTTGTGATTCGGAAGGAGGGGGAAGGGCTGCAGGAGCCACCTGAAGACATCGGCATCGTCATTGAGGGTGTGAACGTGTTGCATGAACTGACTTCGGTTGCCTCAGCTTGTGCCCGGCTTCTAGATTTGATTTATGCACTCAACATAGCTTATCCAAAACCCTTTCGCTTCACTTTTGAAGTGCTCCAAAAAATCTTCATGCAGCTTGATCAGCACAAGATGTCCCCCAAAGTCCATAATCTGTATAGCAAACTTTGAAGCTTGCAGTAACAACAAACGATGTATTCCGCCCCTGGACCAACAAATGGGCTTGTGCCATAATGTGAAAAAACAATGGTGTTTGGATATATAGCATGTTAGAGACAATGAGATAATGAGATTCAACAAATATTCCTCAAACCACATTTTGAAATGATTTTCTGCTTTTAAGTATTGATGTGTTCAATTATACAACAAACTCTTGTCCCCATTGATCAGCTATACTGTTCAGCTGGATAATATCCATTGGCTGGTTAGACGTTTCTGTGTACTCTTGGCTCTTTTTCATAGTTGTGATAGCACTGTATGTACTGAGATTGTTAGGCATATTTGTGTAATACTTTGTTGCACTATTTTGTACTTTGCTGACAGAAAAACTGTGTGGTTCTACTGCAGTTACTTATGCATTTTGTGCGTAATGTGTGTTAAAGGAGGGCCCTACACTGGGCTCAAGCCTCCTTCATGCTTTGAGGAGTGATGAACCCTTCTTTTCACCTGAGGGGTGGACGTAGCGCGTGGAAGGATCACGTTATTCCAGCCAGATCCTCCCCAATCCCTCAGGCGCCCCGGTAAGCCAGGAGGGGGCAGTGTACAGCCCAGAACTAGTGCATGTTTTTGTGGGAGTAGCTTACATTAGCTACTCAAGGGAACACGGGGAGAACATGCAAACTCCACACAGAAAGGCCCTTTCGCCAACCCCACCCAGGGTGTGGGTGCTGATGATATGGAGGAACAGACACACCCTCAGCAACCAAAGCGTCCCCTGCGGGAATCGAAACCAGGACCTTCTAGCTGTGAGGTGAGCTGCACCACCGTGCTCCCGTTACATTTCATTTCCTTAAATAGAAAACTTTTAAACTGATTGTAATGTATGTATGATTGAATTGAATTTTCTTGTCCCTCGAAATCTGTTGTGAATCGGCGCAATATGAAATTAAGCCTTCTACATGAGTGAAAACTCTGAAATGAATATTTGTTAATCGGGTTTTTTCTACTTCTGCTATATCTTCCAAACTGTATGATTATTTATACTAAAATATAATGTCATACTTTAAGATTTTTGAAGATCTGTATTTGCATATACTAAAAACAGGTCAGTATGTTGTACAAACAATCATACATGGGGAATTAATAAAAATAACACCTCTGTGTTTCAGTATCTTTACCGAGTGCTATTATCTGATCATAACTCTTTCTGAACATTCTATTTCCGGGTTTTCTTTTGATGTCTTTGAGTATCTAAAGGTACTTTCAAGAAATGCATGCTTCTGCTGGGTGCAGAAAACAAACTGTGAGCCAGAGGTGGAAAGGCTTTAAAGAACTTTCTGCTGGTTGAGTCACTACTTGCCAGCCGAGACTGGAGCAGAAATAGATTTGTATTTATGGAGAATATTGTATGTTTTTTTTTTCCCCTTCAAGCTCCATGGTGCTGTATCCAACATAGATTTTTAAGTTATTCCTACCGAGCATCGAAATACGAGTCAGTTGACTCTAGCTTCCTCATGTTTGCTTGTATTTCTATTTAGTGAAAGAAGATTTGAAAACAAAACCAGAAAGAAGACAGAACACTTTACATTTTGCAATGGATAAAGGGATATATTTTCCAGATCGAAAGCAGTGGAAGGGAAAAAGAAAGAGCGATGCACAACCCAGAAATCCATGTCAGTAACATGTCGAAGGTAGATGAGTGCGCATGGAGCACATCTGTCAAAGCCATTTCTCTGTTAGGTAAGGATAGGAAGAAAGGATTAAAGATAAATATCCTGTGACATGCTGAAAGTGGGCCAAACCAAAGTGTATTTAAACTGATCCATACGGGCTGGAAGAGAAGGAGAAATAGAGAGAAATGTCACACTCTTAATGGAGTTTGAAATATAGCTACGGTATTAAGTGGTGCATGTGGGGAAAAAAAAACTGTAGGGTATTGCTTACAGTATAGGGAGTATAGTTTTGTAATTAGGTAAAGTCAATTGCTTTTAAAGGAGCAGTGGACAGGAACCTTTAGCAGAAACTGAAGTTGTGTAGAAATTCTTTACTTCGCCTGGAACAAAAATAAAAAAAAGAATCTTATTTTTCAACAGCCAAACCACAAATCATTCAATCAAGTCAAGTTAAGGCCCGGTTCCTAGGTATCATTGGACTTTGTGCATTGGAAGTTTAAACACTAAAGTCATGGAAAATCACTGCCAAAACCTAGAATACATGGTAAAATGATTATTTCTTTGAACACTTTCTTGGTATTTAATTCAGCTTTTCAAAATAGCACAAAACATGTCATCTTAAGGCACTTTACAAGTCATTCCAATAGAGTCATACATGCATTCCAATCAGTTTAAATGTTTTCTGTATAAGGAAACAGGAAAAAAGGAAAAAAACCTCCACCTGAAACTGGCTCAGCATAAGCGGCCATCTGCCATGACCGTCTGGGGGTTCGAGAAGACCACAAAGGAACAGAAGAACTTTTGTAGAACTATCTACGTTGAAGAAACTAAAAAGTTAACAACAGGACATGGAGAACGCTCAGTTTACTGGGAGCAGCATCCCAGCTGAAGGCCCTCCTCCAACAAGGCATCACAGCAAAACATGGCGCCAGACCAGTTGTAGCTTCTATGGAGAGAAAGGCACTGAGAGAAAACATTGAGTTAACATTTTAAATAACAAGAAATAACGCAACTTGTGAGTAGCAGAAAAGAAAACCATTTGTGAAAAACTGACTAAAAACTGGTGTAAACATAGAACAAGAATGACAGAAGACTTTAATAGTTTTACCTAAGTGGGTTAGACCCCATTTTAACTTAACTTAAATGAATTCTTCATGGCAGAAATTCAACCCCGTATCTGAAACATTCCTCGGAGCTGTTGGCCCATTTTTGACAAACAATCATCATTTCTGGCCTCAGATCATGCAAACCCCCTTTTCCGCCTGTCCGCTCTGCCCTTTAAGTTACCGTCTGCACCTGTGTACCCACCTGACTCATCTGATCCCCGTCCTCATCTTTACCTGATCTGTATTTAAGATCTATTGTGTACTCCATAACCTGTCAGATCATTGTGTGGGCCGTTATGTTGTCCTTGTGTGTCTTCCTGCCACGCAGTGTCTTCTTCCTGTTATCATCGCCTGGTGAATATACACCTTGCGTCTTTTAAATCATGTCTGTGCCTGGGTCCACCTTAAATCCAGAAACAGAAAACCTGACAGCCATATCCTAAAGGCACTCTTGATGCTCCCTTGGATTGAAATCTGGTGAAGTTGGAGACCATTAAACTACAGTACTGCCATGTTTAATGAACTAGTTTTAGATTATTGAAGCTTTTCGACATGATTCCTTTTCCTTATGGAAGCAGCAATCAGATCTTGGTGCACCTTGCTCATAAAGGGATGGTGTCATTTCCTTCAATTATTCCTGGTTTTGTGAGTTTCCTGACCACTTTGTTTTGAATATTGCCTGTTTAGATCCATTCCTCAGCCCTCTGGATTTTGAACTCAATGCTGTGAAAACTTTGGACCAAGTCATTCTGTTTTTTACTGTATGTATTTTGGATTTAAACCTGTATTTCTTTTTGGATCACTTACAGACCTGGACAAAATTGTTGGTACCCTTCATTAAATCAAAAAAAAACTCATAATGGTCACAGAAATAACTTTAATCTGACAAAAGTAATAATAAATAAAAATTATATAAATGTTGACCAATGAAAGTCAGACATTGCTTTTCATCCATGCTTCAACGGAATTATTAAAAAAATAAATGCATGAAACAGGCCTGGACAAAAATGATGGTACCCACAACTTAATATTTGGTTGCACAACCTTTTGAGGCAATCACTGCAATCAAATGATTCCTGTAACTGTCAATGAGACTTCTGCACCTCTCAGCAGGTATTTTGGCCCACTCCTCATGAGCAAACTGTTCTAGTTGTTTCCGGTTTGAAGGGCGCCTTTTCCAGACAGCACGTTTCAGCTCCTTCCAAAGATGCTCAATAGGATTGAGATCAGGGCTCATAGAAGGCCAGTGTTTTCCTCTTAGCCCTTCTTGGGTGTTTTTAGCTGTGTGTTTTGGGTCATTTTCCTGTTGTAAGACCCGTGACCTGCGACTGAGACCATGTTTTCTGACACTGGCCAGCACATTTCTCTCTAGAATCCCCTGATAGTCTTGAGATTTCATTGTACCCTGCACAGATTCAAGACACCCTGTGTCAGATGCAGCAAATCAGCCCCAGAACATAACCGAGCCTCCCCCATGTTTCACAGTAGGGACCGTGTTCTTTTCTAGATATGCTTCATTTTTCCGTCTGTGAACATAGAGCTGATGTGCCTTGGCAAAAAGTTAAATTTTTGTCTCATCTGTCCACAGGACATTCTCCCAGAAGCTTTGTGGCTCGTCAGCATGTAGTTTGGCATACTCCAGTCTGTTTTTTTTAATGATTTGTCCTCTGGCTCAAACAGCGAAGGATGTTCCGATCTGACACTGATGTTCCTTGAGCATAAAGTTCAGCTTGGATCTATTTTGAAGTCTTTCTAGGCTCTTTTGTTACCATTTGGATTATCCGTCTCTTTGATCTGTCATCAATTTTCCTCCTGCAGCCACGTCCAGGGAGGTTGGCTACAGTCCCATGGATCGTACATTACTGAATGACATGTGCAGCTGTAGTCACAGAAACATCTAGCTGCTTGGAGATGGTCTTATAGCCTTTACAGTTAACATGCTTGTCTATGATTTTCTTTCTCATCTCCTGAGACAACTCTTTCCTTTGCTTCCTCTGGTTTATATTGAGTATGGTACACACCACGTCACCAAACAACACAGTGACTACCTGGAGTCCTATATGTAGGCCCACTGAGTGATTACAGGATTGTTGACACCTAGGAAGCTGATTAGTGGACATACCTTGGATTAACATGTCCCTTTGGTCACATTATTTTCATTCTTTTCTAGGGGTACCATCATTTTTGTCCAGGCTTGTTTCATGCATTTATTTTTTAAATAATTCTGTTGAAGCATGGGTGAAAAGCAATGTCTGACTTTCATTGGTCAACATTTATATAATTTTTATTTATTATTACTTTTGTCAGATTAAAATTATTATTATTAAAATTATTCCTGTGACCATTATGAGTTTTTCTTTTATTTAATGAAGGGTACCGACAATTTTGTCCATGTCTGTACCTCTGGTATGGCCACCCCTCTCTCTGCTGCCAGATTTCCTATGTATCAAAAGTCCCATTTGCCCTGCGGTTGAAACAGACTCATGTTTTAAACCCCAAAACTTCTCCCAGCATTAAATCTACCTCAAGTTTCCTGCTGGTGCCATCTATAAATGGTAAGCTCTGCTTTAAGAAACCAGTTATCTCTTTAACAGATTCACCACATTTTTTTGTCTCACAGAAATTGGACCACGAGGGAGACTAGGGATTCAGAGATGTTTCCACTATTTATTTCCAATCAATGAATCAGTTACATTACCTTTCTGGTTTGGTCTTAGCGCTGGGTCCCCCACATTTTTCCAACCTTTTATTTAAGGACGTTGATAAACCTGTGTTAATATTGCCTCAAATTGCTTTTTTTCGCTGACAAGAGTAGCATCTGGTGAAGAACCTCATCTTCTACTTTAGTTTTTGTGAGTTTATATCAGCTCTGTTACCTTTCTGTCATCCTAAACCAGTGTTATCTACAGTATTCACCGCTTACATTAAGTGTTTTCATGATTACAACTGTCATTCACAAGATACTTTGTTTTCAGGACATTTTCTGTAAACCAGAGTTATGTCTGGAAATTCCTAAAGACAACAGTTTCTAAAATACTCAGAGTAACGTGCTTGGCACCAACGTCCACGTGCCTAAATTCCATATGCTGGTTCTATGTGAATGGCTATTTTTTGTTCGTTTTAACAAGCAATTGAATAGTTGGTTCTAACAGTGAGCGTACAAGCTTATGAGCATAAACGTTGGTTTGTTCAAGAATTTACAAACTTTGATTTGAATCTACAGGTTTGTTGATAACATTTGGAGTTTTAAATCAAAAAGTACGTAAAGGTGCTTCAGTGTTATTCACATGTTTGGATTAAAACATATTGTCCTTAACCTCTATTTTATCCTAAACTCAAAATTGCTCAAAATATTATAAATAGGCAGTGACTGGTACATTAATGGTTCTTAGTATGTAATATTAACATAAAGTAAATTTTTACAGAGAACCTTTAATTTCTCACTTCTAATGTAAGCTCTTAAGAGCCCACTAGATCTTGGTGTGGCAGTCATCTTTGGTCAGAGATTCTTATGTCTTCAAATCAGATAAGTGCTTCAGACCAATTAATTTGCCTCTTTTTCCTCCTGTAGCCTCACCCAAGCAATGAACCAACTTTTACAGTTGTCTTTTATGTGAAGAGTAGACACACACAGGAGAATAGAGCTTTATTGGAGTGGGTGGTTGGCACTTTGTGCTTTTGATGGTAACGAAACATGAAGTGGGTGGACCTGGGCCTCGCCATGCGTGCACAAGACTTAATGTAAACCAGCTATACTGTAGAGAGGAAATGTGATTTTTGGCAGCCCGAGATGTGGCTTGCAGTGACACGCTTGCACTCTCTCACACGCCAGCTGTGCCAGGCCTGATGTGGTCTTCTGGATCACCGTACTTTTATTTTTGGTATCACATTTTCGCTCTCAAAATGGAAGGAACTAGTTCATAGCACTGTTTCTCACTACACGTATAGCCAGAGTATCTACCAGTAATGTCAGTTTTGTCTTCTAATTCCCCGATGTCTTTTACTGACCAACTGAATAAGTAAAATTTTGCAAATTTGAAAAAATTAACCAGTGGTAGTCCATAGATAATGATTCTTAATGGCATGTCAGATGTTAGTCTCCACATTTTGCACCAAAGCAGATTCATCTTTGCGACCTGTCTCTTTTCTGAGCAGTGTAACAGCTTCTGTCCTTGCCATGTTTCATGTCGCTCCTGTGCTTTGCTCCTCCCACTCTTGCTGGCTGCTAATTGCACTCACCTCTTCTGTTCAGTGAGAGATTGACTCTTTTCAACCTTTTCAAAGCCTTTGAATGTTCTGTGCCTAGCCCTTGTGTCTCATCATGTTCTTAACCTATTTTCGTCCTCCTGAAATTCGCCTTCACCTGCCCCTCAAATGTTCTGCGAGAAATCGGGACATTGGCTTTGAACCTTACCTGTACCTGAACCCTAATTATTGCCTCATAGATTCTAGATCTTTTCTGCCTTCTCTGCTGGCCCTGTTGCCGACGTGGACTATTGCCCCGGCCATTGATTATTGGATTGTGGACACTGCAAGCCCTAACTCTGTCATGGTTTGCCCTGAGAAGAGAGTCAGTGAGTTTACATCAACTTAACCCACTAATAGAGTTTCCATTCTCCATGACGTCTTTGTTTCCAGATTCCTGTGGATAGAGTTTTCTCCTGTATACGGTCCTGCAAGTCTAACAATCCCTGGTAAACAGACATACAGCGGGCATCTGCCTTTTCGCAGTTAATTATTTTCAGATTTTTCCATAGCACATATATAAAATACTCAAAAGAAAATACAGCTTGATTACCTAGGTGGAATGCTACTTGATTCACTATTGGCTGGCATTTTAAAAGTTGCCAATCCAGGACGGGTCAAATATTTTCCCAAGGCCCTGATTGGCTGTACCTCCAAGAGAAGAAATAGGGAAGATTGTAAACACGGACTTTTTAGTGGTGAGATAGTGTTAACTGAGCTTATTAATGCATATTATGGTATCCATGGCTGTTCAATGGGCCATTATAAGAGTTTTTAGAGGAGGTCTCAAGTATTTGCAGGTTTTAACTATTTGCAAGGAACTCTTTACCCTAAACCCCGAAAATACCCAATATCCATTGTATTCCTGTCCTCAACAGTTAGGGTTAGGGTATCTTCAAGGATCTAAGTTTGCTGAGATCCAAGTCTCCCTAGAGGACTTCCTGGGAAACCATCTCAGCTGGGAAAGACTACACTTCCTGTTTCTGTAATACTGTCTCTTTGTTTTGACAGTCATTCACCTTTTCTATTTTGCAGAGTCTGACCCAGAAGCTAATCCCAAAAAGTAACCACCAATCATCTATAGGACAGTTTTACTACTGTACATAATTCCCATTTAACCATAGATGCTGGCTTATTTCCATGGTACACCCAAATTTTCTCTCTTTGTCACCTACGCTTCATTTTTGTCTGATAGATACTTACTGTTTTTTTACACCTAAAATTTGATTAGATTTTATTTGAAATTAGTAAATTTTATATCTTTTGGGCATAGATATTCTAGAACTGACAAAGGGTAAGATTTTGTTTTCACCATGATTTTTATGTTGCATAAAGTGTAAAACAACTTTAAAGTCAATCAAGATACAAAACAGAAAACAGGAAGAAAATCAGCTAGCAGACATCACTGTAAGTACTGTGAGGTTTTGTCAAGCTTTGGGGACTGTGGAGCAGAAGCTGGTTTGAAAAAGGGGGATAGTAATTTGACAGAGAATCATGAAAATTTAGGAAACTGGAAATGGCGTAATGAGCGCTGGGACCAATTTGTAGCTGTCTTGTGGAAACAGTTAAACGTATAAATTTAATATTTGTCAAACTTCTGCTTCTGACATCATCGCAGTCCTGAGAAGGGGCGCTGGGGCAAGAAAATGAAACTAATGAGCATGTGTCGCAGCAGGCACAACATGGAGCCAGTAGAGAGAGCACTGACTCATTCGCTTAAGTGGCGAAAACATTGTTAAACATGGCTTTCATTTTCTCATTTTGCATCCTGAACCGTTACTTCTCATTACTTAATAAATACATAGTACGTGGGTGAGGCACTCAAAATAAATTGTCGAAATCTGATTATGTGTGTGGGTTTCTCATTCGCTCTGACAATGCTGGTGTACAGCTTTTGAATACAGGGGCTCTTTCTCTTTGGGATACCCAGAAAAGAAAGGCCAAGTTTAATTGCTTGTGCTAAAAATATATCAAGATAAATTGGCAATTCTTTTTTCAGTCTTATTTGCTAACATTTAATTGATGCATGACTCTAGCTCAGAAACAAATCATAGAAATGGCTAAATTTCAAGTGTTAAATGATCAATATGTTGTTTGTATGTTTACAGCTGCTATATTTGGTCGTCTTGGAAACGGGTCCTTTTGAAATCAAAGTCACATTAGATTTTTAATTTGTCATTGCAATTAAGACAGGGAACCTAAAAGTTGCCCCATTCTTACTAAGTAAATCTAAAGCTTTGTGGTCAAACAGCACAGAGTTAGAACCTCCTGATAACTGCAAACATCAATGAGCTTTATTGAGATTTCATGATACTAACATTGGCAGATACCGACATGAATGCTAAT
The DNA here is from genome assembly GCA_028564705.1 of Apricaphanius iberus. Lineage (NCBI taxonomy): Eukaryota > Metazoa > Chordata > Actinopteri > Cyprinodontiformes > Aphaniidae > Apricaphanius > Apricaphanius iberus. The sequence continues at coordinate 2,883,024 of JAPXFQ010000717.1, read as the reverse complement.
ATGTTGTGGATCCCTAGTAAGAAGTTCTACTTGGTCTTAGCCTTAGGCCATCTTGGAGATGCAGCAAGCGTGAACACTGTCCCGAGAGTGAAAACACAGTTGTGGCAACTTCATGCTGCAGGGATTCTTTTCTTCAGTAGGAAAGAAAAGACGGTCAGAGTTGATGGGAAGATGATTGGAACAAAATACACAGTATTTCTACAAGAAAACCTGTTAAAGGCTGTAAAAGATTAGGTTTACCTTTTGGCAGGACATTGACACTAAACATAAATCCAAACCTACAATGGAATGGTCCAGATCAAAGCATATTCATGTTGTAGACTGGCCGTTGACAAAGTTACACATAAATACAATTTAGAATGTGAAAACTTCTCTTCAAAGATGCTCTCCATCCAAACTAACCAATTATAGCTACCTTGCAAAGAGGGATAAAAACATATTCAAAATTCTAGATTTGCAAAGCTGGCTGAAGCTTAACCAAATGACGTTATTTTACATAATGTGGTAAAAGTTTTATTGATGTAAATTATTGGTGCAAAAGTAGTCTCATCTTAAACAAAGATGAATCTGAAATCCTTCAGGCAGTTTTGATATTTGAAATAAGATATTGGCCAAAACAGTGCCATCACTCAAGCCCTCCCCAACCCCTTCCATTCCTAACATAATCTAATATTTGGTAATCAAAGATTATTTTCTCCAGTACTTCCCAACATTATGTGGTGTCCCGCCCAACAAGGCTGAATTGCGCCACTCTGATAGTAGAGCGTGAAGCAGGCTCACAGGATCAAACACCCTGTTGGTGTGTTTCTGGCTACTGTTGTCTGTTTAAGCTAACATGACCGATTATTCTAGATTAATTTAGTAAGAATGTAACTAATTAATTAAATCCTAATTACAAAGAAATATTCCTTTCACACAATACTTTTCCAAATCACTTTTTATTTTGTGCATATTTAAGTGCTGTTGGAGGCCCCATACTAGTTTGGAGGTCCTAAGCTTTTACTTCATGTCTGTTTACACTTATGTTGATGATCAGCCAAGGTTGTCTTTTATATCTCCCTTCCCGTATAAACCTTTTTTTCTGTTGTTTGTTTAGTTTTTATTGGCTGAGGAGTTTTGGATTTTTCTTCAACAGAACTTAGTTCAAAGAGCAATGAACTTCCTCCTTCATGACTATTTGCATTTCAATCCGCAGGTGGAGACCACCCTCACTGTACACTGCAGACAAGATACAGACGTGTCAGCAAAAGCACATTAATGCACCAACATACACTGCGTGCGAACCCACATCCAAAAATGACCTGCAGACACACCGGCAGTAAATATGTGCACCCAAACATATGCCTAGTGGTGAACTAAACTAATTTCTGGAAACTAACATAAAAGTGTGCTTTTAATACGGTGAAAGAGTTTATTTATATATTTTTTTGTCCTTTTATCACAGTGAGGCCCCGGTTGATTGAGATGACATGGCAGGTTTGTTAATGTCAGAGAGACTGCTGTCTACAATTACACACACGCACACACACACACACTAGAAGCCATGAATACCCACAGCTTGCTCACCAGTGAGACCACACACACTCCCTTGTGCTTTTACACTCAGGCAACAAACTGAGTCACAATCAAGACTACTGATCCCTATCACACACGTCCGCTTACAGCCATATGGGATACAGGGAGGGTAACTGTGTGTGGGATCAGTGGGAGCACCGGTGGTGACTGCTCTCTGCTCTGGAGACATGTCTGATCTTTGAAAGTGTATTGGAGCCTCTTTGCTTTTTCAATCAAACTGATGGAAAGCTGCCACACAAAATCTCAGATAATCTTTCCTGTGGCTTTTTTTTTAACCTTCGTTATGAAGTAAGACCATGTTCAGAGAGTGTTCAATAATAACTGGGTCATTCCCAGTGTGGGAAAGAGAAGCAAACCCATGCACAAGACAACCCATCCATTTTCCCTCCTCCTGTATTTGTTCCTGTATTCCGTCGCTCCCACTGTCTGCTTCCTCTCTCCCTCCTTTCTCTGGGATCCTGGGGAAAGTCCCTCTTGCCTTCTTTATTTTTTTCTCTCTCTCCCTCTTTGCATTCCTTTTCTAAGTGGAAGGCAAAAACAGCCCTGTTCACACTGCAGAAATTTCAGGAGTATATGTAGGTCAAACTTAGCGTGAGCGTGAGAAAAGGACAATTTCTAATTGGAGGTGTCCAAACTGCTCCGTAAGAGATTTGCCCCAACAATATATATAACAATAGACATGAAAGTTGGGGATTTCCAATGTGCAAGTTTATGTACGTGCATAAGTTTGTCTTCAATCGCTTGAGCAGCTGCACAACTCTTACAGGTCCAGAGCAATCAGATAGTTCCAGCTGCACATTTCTCTCACTCAGCAGACTGAAACCATTTTGCCTTGTTAGGTACCTGACTGATGTCTTACTGCAAAGTTACAAGCAGGAATCTTTAATACACTACGACAAGATGAAGTTTGACACAATTGTATATCAATGACAATTGACTATTTGATGCAGCTACTCATAAAGAAATCAAATTTAAATTTCAGTGAAAATCGCCCCCGTTTATGTCTTTAAACAGTTTTGCAGAGACAGTCTGAGTTGTTATAGCATTCCTGTTAAAATGGAGCTGGTAGTTACATGACTACTGGTTAGCACTAGTTGATGGAGTAGATACTGAGCAATGGAAAACACTTTTTCTGAAATAATGTAGAAAGAATAACTGATAACTAATAACACATATTAATATAAAACTGAATAACGACAAAGATAGTTTGAGTGGTAACATTTGTAATTGCAACCAAAATAGTTGAGGTCGAATAACTGAGATCATACTAATTGTAGCAACAGAAAAAGGTGCAGCTGTATAAGATCTACTCAAATTTCCACAACACTAGAGGTAGCGGAAATTTAATCTTAGCATAAATACAGCTGTTGTGTGGAGACCTTAGAGGTCTGATAGAGAACAACGGTGAAAAAGCATAAAATGCACCATGAAAACCTAAGAGCAGACAGACAGAGCGGAAGGTTGGGCATACGTTTAAAATAGGGTTAGGCTCTACAGCAATAGCCCAAGCTTTGGACATCTGGCACACAACTTTTCAAACTACAATTACATTAAATAAATTAGAATATGTGTCCTGTTTAAATAAGACCTAATCATAATCCAGATGTTATTTTGATTTACAATTAAAATCTGGGGGAGGCTTCAAAATCGATGTCTATGGACGCTGCACATCTAATTTGACTGAGCTTAACGTTTTTTGGAGAAAGGATGGATGCATAAGAATGGGGACATATTCCCAATTTTTGATACATACAAATCTAACTGACTTATGCTGCGTTCACACCGCACATTTTGTCTGCGTCAAGCAACGCTCCCAATGGCGCGTGTACGTTGAAGCTTGCAACGTTTGCCTCTGAGCAAAAAAGAGTGCGTTGGCGCGGCTTACTCTGTTGCCGGACGCTCTGATCTATGGCGGATCATATCGAGAGAGTGGCTTGACTTTATTTGCTAGATAAAGCTAGACAACGACGACATCGTGTGCATCAGCGCTCATTCTTCAGATGATTTCCGAGTTTGTGGAGTTTAACCATTTGCTCCAGGAGCTGCTTATGGATGAGCTTCGCTTTCAGTGCTACTTCCGTCTGTCCCGTGCCCAATTTTACGACCTCCTGGGCCGCATCGGCGCTCAAATCTCCTAACAGGACACCAGCTACAGGTGCTCTGTTCCTCCTTAGGAGCGCCTGTCCATCTGACTTCGCTAAGTGTTATTTCTGATTTTTAAATCTGCTTTCGTTGAAAATGTTTTTACTCCTCTCGCTTTATTCAAGATACGTGTCGTGACATCACTACAGTGAGATGCACTGCATCAAGTCCGTCAAAAGTTCAACTAGCTGAACTTCTGCATTGCTTGTGTTTGCTACATTGTCAGTTGCAACGCAAGTAACGCTTTAAAAGTTGACGGAGCCAACGCCCACAACGCACCGCAGAGGCTCTGACGGACCTCTGACGGACCCGACCATAGACTTTACATGCAATCTTGCCGTAACTGACGCTGGCATTTGGGGCAATGTGAACGCAGTATTACTCCGAAAGACTTGTAGATAGAATTGCAGAAAAAAATTGGTTCTGCAAAGTACTTAGCCCGGGGGTAAATTGTATATTTTTCTTCCACTTCACAATTTTCCAGTAATTTGTGTTAGACTATTCCAAATTTCAAGAGGTTTGAAAACTTTTTCCACGGATGGACAGTTAGACCTTAGATATGTAGGGATGAAAAGCATTATTTTCAAAAGGTTATTTGGTACATCTAAGCAAGTTTGTTGCAGAAGTATTTCCATTGCCTGTAGATGACATTGTGAAATGTGTGGAGTCATGTCCTTTGGTGGGAAGCAGTTTGTTCTGTGATTTGTATTTTGCTTATATATGTGGCGAGGTGCACAATGAGGGTCCAGGCGGGAATCGATCCCTTGACTCCCAGGTGAGAGTCATGCGCGCTAACCAGCCAAAGGGATATCCCAGTGGCCAAGCAGCCACGGCACAGTCGGAGCCATGGTGACAGGACCTCCGCACTGTCACAATATATATGTTCAACACAAGTTTTGTCATGTGACTTTAGTTTTACCAGTCAAGATGTTCAACATAGGGTCAATGATTTTATTGTCTTCAAACTGAAACTGACGGTCCTGAAGACAACAGGCACAAAGTCCTTGAGGAAAGCACAGGCATGTCTTTTTCATTGGCTCATCATTGGGGATCTCCAAACCTTCCAAGGTCAGAAGGAAAATTTTATCCTGCCAACAAGCTTTAGGGCAGGATGTCCAGCTCCAGTCCACAAGGGCCAGTGTCCTGCCAGTTTTAGATGTGTCTCTGCTCCAACACAGCTGATTCAAATGTTCCAACTATCTCCTCAGCATGGTAAACTTCTTCACAGGCCTGCTAACAAGCCATCATTTAATTAAAGTGTGATGAACCAGGGAAAGAAGTAAAACTTGCTGGATAGTGGCCCCTGAAAATGTTGAAACCAACTCAGTTGACCTGTGATGCAAAGGAGGAACAGCAGCTCTTCTCTGAGATCCTATCAGACAACCAAACTTATTTCTATATTTCTAAAACTGAGCCCAGCCAATCTCTGAAGGATAATGATTTCAACTTCTTGCACTGATGAAATCTCAAAACGTCTTCACACCTGAGAGGTGTTATGGGCCTTGATGTAAGCATGTGAAACTATTTATTTGAGAAAGAAGCAATTAAAGAAAACCTTATTCAAATATCAAAAGCTCCTTTTATTCATTTTATGACTGAAACGAGGAAGTCCTTGTTGTCTGTGCTGCTGCTGTTTACCTGGTATTACTGAACCAGCTCAGTGACAACACTGACATTTGTTACAAAGGTATTCTACGTGTCACCTCCAATTTTCACACATAGGTGCCAGTTTGACTGTGTGACTACCTCCTCAGAGGTCTGTCAGAAGCAGATCCCTCTGAACCCCATATTCTGTCTATGTAATTTCACACCTGATGCCAGAAAGCGGCAAAAGTGTATCAGCATTACTTGAGTGTTGTGTGAAAAGAACTAATGTGTTAAAGGAAGCTGTTAATCTGGAGCATTAACCGAAGGAGTAATGCGTTATGATCAGTGATGTTGCCTCAGACCTATACTTGTTAATCTGTGTGTACTTTTTTCATACACATGTGGGATTGAGATCAGCATCGAACCTCAAAGAGAACATTTTTAACATAATTATAGTTACACACAAATATATGAGGCTTCAGGCAGTTACCAGTTAAAGGCATTGAATCCTATGATGCATCTTCTGGGCAATGCTTGTTCACAGTATATATTACAATAAAAACTGTATTGGTATTTTTATCCTGCCTTTTAATCAACCACCATACGGCTGCAATATCTCACAGTTAGGGCTTTTACACCAAACTGTTTATTGATATGTTGAAAAATTCAGCAGTGGCATGAGCATCTCCACTGTAACACGAGTTACGTAAATTCTTTACAAATGCCGCCTCAGCTGATTACTAATTGTACCCAGCATCATGTTATAATATGCAGACACTCTGTCTGGACAAAAAAAGTTTCACACACCTTCCAGATGTTGACCACTGGAAGGTTTGCGTATGAGGTCGGATTTTCTGACCCAAATGGTTAGGAAATTATTAGCAATAAAAAAGAAAAAAATTAGAGAGTATCATAAAGGCAAAAGTCCTTTATAACATGCTGACACATTAGTACAGGGTACATTTTACAGCCCTCAGCCCAATACAAACAAGCTATTGACAGGACTTAAAGTACTCCGGCGCCGTGCCGGATGGCCGGCGTTTGACTGATTCAGAAAAAATATATAGATCTCCGAGGGGCTTTGAACGCAGCATCCGAGGCAAGCCCTGGTTTTTTCTCTCGAAATCAAAAGGAAGCTAAATTCATGAAGTCAGGGGGAGATATAGTTGTGGTTGACAAGGGCCTTTAAAACAAGTGGCGCTGGGCATGGATAGAGGAAAAAGGCGGAGACTGCAAGCCGTTTGGAAGCTGGTGCCAGAAGCTAAGGCAACTTGGTGGTGTTTTTGTGTGTTGCGTCCAAGAAGTTAGTATTGAGAGTGAGGAGTTGTCGTCATGGTGCAGAGCCCCTCCCCTCGAGCCTCAGTCTCCGCCATCTTGGCTTCCTTCCAGCGGCAAACTGTGTGTTTTTTTTACTCAGTAGTAGAGGAGGTTCTCGCAATTCTGCACTGTGTTTCCATGCCTGGAACTCACTGCTGCGTTAAAAACTGCTCTAGTACCACACATTGAACTACCCTAGCCACCCAGAACCGGGTGATCATCCCCCAACACAAAATCCTGGTGCCATAGATTCTATGCCTGGTAAAGTATGTGTCATTGGGCTAAAATCAAATTACAACTAAATATCTAAACATGCGGTACACAGCTTTAGCCTACATCACAACATGTTGGAAACGTTTGTGTAATTGAACATCTCATCTCAATCTAGTATTCACGAAGCAGTCGCAGTAAATCACTTTGTATTTTTGGTCAAGAAGTGTCTACTAAATGCAATGTAATTACGACACTTTGAAACGCATGTTAAGAAAACTTACCTTTGCCAGTACAACGCTGCACCCAGCCAGAGAAAAAAGCCTCGTAGCTTTCCAAAGACTTGTGGCTTTTAAACTCCTGCAACGTGTAGTAACTCACACCAAAAACAAGGTAATTTACTAGATCTATATACGTGCACGGAGACAAATGGCCCAGGTCTCTGTGCCATTCCGCTCCAGGGAACTCGCATGGGTCCGTATGTTTGATGTCTGAGAGCTTCTCCAAATACTGCTGTTTTGCCATACTGTAGGTATAAGCTTGTCCCTGTAAGGTCCATTTTCTTTTGTGTTGACTCTCTCAATTGCTCTACTTTCTTACTTTCCGTTTATTTGCAGATCTGTCCCGCCGAAATAATACATGCGCAAAAATTAAAGAGCTCCGGAATGTTATTCGCATCAATATTTTTAAGTTCTGAAGGTGTTGCCCTGGCAACCAATAGCGTCTCCTTACATTATGGCCAACCAACTCAGACCCCGCCCAAATAGGCACGTGACTCCTCACTCTCAATATGCAACTAGTGGGAAAAAAAGCTCTTCGCTGTCACAAAGGAGACGCCGGCATACAGCAGCTGCCGTGCGCTCCAACACACAAGCTGTTTGCCGGGACACAGCTGATGTAGTGGCCGCAGTGGCTGTTGGAAAATACGTGTGTGCTCGTTTATTGCGGAACACAATTCATAATTTACAATCGCGCAACCGCTCATAATTCTATGAAAAAAAGTTGCGGTTGATAAAAACGCTTTAACAAAACTGTTTGCCATCATCATGCCAGTTATATGAACACACATGACGTAGCACCAGAGTTCAAGAAATGTCTGTCAGATAAGCACAAAGGATGGATGTCTTATCTGAATGTTGATGACTTCTTGGAGCACTTTATTGGTTTTCTGCCTCTGCAAATATGTTAAAGAGGAGAGGAGTCAAGACTCAATGTAATGTATTTCCTATAACTTAATTTGCCATTATTTTGAACAAAAGGCAAGGCAATTTTATTTTTGTTGCACACTTTCAACACAAGGCAATTCAAGGAGCTTTGCATGATTACAAAAAATGTGAAAATTAAAACAAATAATCATTAAAATAAGGCTTAAACAAACATTTATAATCAAGTAGCAATATTAAAATACAAGAAAGCATAGACAATAAAACAATGCCATTTAACATTTGATCAAAATAATTTGTATGAAAATTTAAAAAATAGGCAAGCAAGACAATCATTAGCAATTGAGTGAACGCAATAATAGGATCAGTTAGTCATAAGCCAGTCTAAATTAGTAAGTTTTTATTTTAGATTTAAAAGAGTTAGAAAAAGTGATAGAAAAGTTGCAATTTATGTTTTTGTATAAATTGCCCTTTACTGAATTAAATGGTTATCAAACAAATCAGATTAATTTGCTTAAATTAGTTTCATATGTTTTCACTTATAACTTAATAACTTTCTAAACATCACATTTAAATTGTAGGTCATCTTATATATTACCAAGCACAATGCTAAAAAGTTGTTGGCCAAATTGCCTATAACGTGTATGCATTGTCCACTGCACTCCCAGTCCTTGGAAAAAATTTCAGGCTCAGGATTTTTTTTTCTTCTTTAAGCCCTGTATTCAAAAGAAACAGATCAATATGCAAGATCTTGATGTTTTTTCAGAATAAATTTCATTTGCCTAACTTTTATACCCCCATGAGGCACATTTTTAGATAAGCCACACTATATCTTATTTTTATACAAACACAGCAAAGAACAAGATAGATTTTTTTAACCCAGAGAACCACTGTGATGTGTCTTCCAGAAATTATTTTTTGATCCACACTTGAGGATGATCATTGCGTTGGGAAAGAGCTTATCTGGATATAAACCACAGATTCTTCATACCACTATCAGATTCAGATTTCAAGTGATTTATATTCAACTATAAAGTTTGTCACTGATAGGAAATCAGACAAGTATTTCTGAAAAGATAATAAAATAATAGAAAATTGATTCTGAAAAAAACTTTTACTTACATTTGACTCAAAAACGGCAATTTGAAAATGAGGTACGGGCATTGATGAGCAATGGAAAATGCTGTAATGTACTTACAGCAAGCCAAACTTCTTAACATTTCTGAATATATTTTGCTTGTTTCCACTGGTATTTTAGTTACTTACCTATGATGATGCAGTCCAAGTCTTTGAGGATGGAAGATCTCCTTACCATGGCCCTCATCTTTAGTTCATTCCACACATTCTTCACTCAAACTAAGTCTGGACTCTGGTTAGGCCCCTCCACCTCATTCAGACTAATTCCCTGTGGAGGCAATTTGTTAGAATTAAAAGACAATTTTAAACATATCTACCAGATGTATTAATTATGGTGAGCTTAACTATACACAAATCACAATATCCATCCATCCATCCACCCATCCATCCATCCATCCATCCATCCAGGGGTTAGGTCCCAAGGCCTGGCCAGCCTTGTAACATAGTTTATCCAATGTGTTCTAGGTCCTCCTCTGGGTCTCCTCCTGATTGAATGTGCCCAGAAAACCTCAAGGGAGGCATCCCAACGAGCTGCCCGATCTACCCCAACAGACTCCTCTCGACATGGAGGAGCAGGGGCTGTAGTCTGAGCCCCTTGTTGATGGCCAAGCTTCTCACCCAATCTTTAAGGGAGAGCCCATGCACCCTGTGCCGAAAACTCATTTAAGCCTCTTTTATCCATGATATTGTTCTTTTGTGAAATACCCAAAGTTCATGACCATTAATGAGGTTCAGATTGTTAGATTGAACAGTAATTATGTAAATTCATGCTTATTATACCTATAGAGGTATATACAGAAAGGGACAGTAAACCTGTGTTGTTAAACTTCCAACCAAAGTTTTTATTATTTCTAAAGATCCATGTTTTATTTTTTTGTGGACTTGTTCAACCTGTAGGCAAAAAGTTAGACCTTTTAAAGAAGGAGTTTAGAAAGTTTCAGTTGCTTGGTGGTATCCACAAGATCTCCTCTAACTCCTGATGGAGTTGCTGTTTTTCTCCAGCACCGCTAAGAGACAATAGGAATATAGAACTAGCTATTAGGTACCAGAGTTGGGGCTCTGCCTGTAGAAAAAGAAAAGCATGGTTTAGCACTGTAAAATGGTAGAAGGATGGCATGTTTAGTCAGTGATGCCTGTTTTCCTTACAAGCCAGTGGTATGTTAACTTCAGCTAACTGCAAAGCCCAGGAATCATATATACAGGCAAAGTTGAATAATGTAGATTTATTCACAAAAGTACGGAGTACTGCAGTTTCAGATCCCATCAGTATCTCAATTCTGTCTGTGCAAGCTTACCCTGAGATTCTGTTTACAGACAAGAACCACCTTAGTGTTAAGCGTATAGTGTTTCGTTTCTGTTTTCATTAGAGAGCTCAATAGCACACCCCGTGAGATTCCTCATACATTGCTCACTCCTGCTTATGCTTCAGTGATTGACATTAAATCTCTTCTGTTTGATCAATAATTAAAGGTAGAGTGCCTACTGTTCCCAGACTAGACTGAGCATTATGAATTATATATTGTTATTCCTGCTGGTCTGATCAAAGAATAACAACAACAGGCCTTCTCTGGTTTTGAGAACTACACTGCGGATTCTCTCTGCTGACTTGAGAACGCGGGATTATTATTTCATCTGGATATAACTGATCCTTGATCTGGGCTTTCGCTGTTTAGTTTAGCGCTCCAAGTTTTTGCTCTTTAAGAGAAATTCTTGAGAGAAAATAGATGAGGAGGGGAGAGGAAATTACTTGAAATGAAGACTTTTAGGCAGATGGGACTGAAACATGCCAATGTTGGCAAGTTTATTTTAAATATAAACCTGTTTTAATTACACTTCTCTACAGGAAACTCAGTTGCTAATATGGGGGTAACTCCACACTCTGATCATAAATAAAAAAAACAAAACCTTCAGAAAAACATCCTTAAAACTTTTTATCCAAGTCTTGCTTCCTTTGCTTGCCAGTCTTTGAATAAAAATGCATATTGGATTTCAACATTGATGTTTCTCCCTATCCATTTATAAATAATGAAGCTAAAATCCAGCAAATGCTTGCTTAGTTTACCATAAAGCTCAAAATTGGAGACTCTCAATGGACTGCTAGGAGCTACTCTGCTTGCCTGTTTACTGCTAACTTTCTTGTGTTTGATTTATGAGGTGATATACAGTAACTGGCTATTGGTTTGCTTGTGGTGGTGTTTGGAAAATATATAAGTAGAAATTGTTGACAGTTGCTATCAACTTGTAATGAAAGCCATGAACCAAAATCTGAGAGTTTGAAGTTAAGATGAAGCCAGTATGTCCTAAAATGGATAGGACAAAAGGATATTCTATTGATTTTTTTAAGAAGGTGATTATGTGTTGGATTTTATCTTTCAAATTAAAGTAACAAAGTTAGTGTACATGCATTTATAGTTCAAATATTTATAGCACAGCAAAACCATATAAACAAATGCTCGACTGTCTTTTAATAAACCAGGCCAAAAGGGGGTTTAATGGATTACTTTATGTTTCTATTCAGTTCATTTTTGGCCGTGTCACTAGTTTTGGTTCTGTCGCTTCCTATCTTCCACTCAGCATTCATTCCTTTATGTTGAGAATCTAAGGCTGCATTCACACCTGATAGTCCAGTAGACTCGGTGTGATTGGGGACCAAAATTGCAACATTGTTGCTGTTTTTTGCAGGTGCGGTTGGCATTCACACTAGCTTTTTATCATCAGAAAGTCCAGAGCTTTGAGCAACAATTTCACCTCTCCGCCTGTGGTGGCGCTGTTGTAAAGCTGTGCTTCCTCCTGCCGCGGGAGAACTTCCAGTACATTGGAATGTAAACAAACCCACAATAGCAGCAGATTGCAGCGGTTTTAGGATTGATCTGTTGTGTGTCGCAAATGTACCTGATAAATATGGCAGCAGTAACTCAGGATTAACATAGAATGAGGCGGAGGACTATAGAGAATGTTGTTTTTTATACAAGACTGTTGAGGCGGCTCTACATGAGTATTTTGCTATGATTAGCACCGCCTGAATACAACTTCCAGCACACATGGCCTCCTTATACAGACATTGAGCAAGGTATGTACAAGATCCAGCATCTATCTATCCAGCATGCACGGTTGATTTGATTGTATTTACCCAGGATGCCCTTTACAAAAGTCCACTTCCTGCTTTTGGTGCAGCCTTTTGTACAGGGCATCCTCGGTAAATACAATCTAATCAACCATGCATGCTGGATAGATGCTGGCTCTTGTAAATACTTTGCTCAATGTCTGTAAAGGGTCAGTTTACCATTCACACATGCAATCAAACTGAAGCAGAGTATGTTCCAATCAAACCAAGATCACAGTTTTTAGGTGGACTAGAGTTCGTTTGTTTGGTCTGAATCAGAGTTCGATTGACCATTCACACCTGCCCAAATGAACCGGACTTTCCGGACAAACAAATTAGAATTTGTTTCAAGTGGACTAAAAAAGGCTGGTGTGAATGCACCTTTAGTTCTTTTTGTGCTCAGTTTTTATGTGTTTTTTTATAGATTCCCATTTTAGTGTGACATTTAGCTTTTGATTTAGCTAGGTACATTTTGTTTCCTGTGAAATTTATCTGTGTTGTACTGCATTCTTCAGATTAATCTCACCTGATTCTAATGTCACCCAGTCACCTCCATAGACGTTAAAATCTAGTTTGTTTTATTTATTTATATACATTTCAGATCCTTTTCTTGGTTCTATTCATCAAAGCTAGTTTTCTTGTGTGTCTATTACCATTGCGTTGGTTGTACTGGTCAGATGCTCTCCAGTTTCATCCCTGTTCCTGATTTTCAAAGTCTTTTATTCAATAAACATACATTATGGCTGCTCATTAGTCACACACATCTGTCAGTTATAAGCCTTTGCCTTTCCTCTTCCTTACTAGTTTAGCTTATTTTACAGATGATTATAGGTAGTGTGTGTGTAAATTGGTTAAATTTAAAGTTGCTTTCAAGCAACGGTTGTCTCTTTTAGAATCAGTTTAAGTATTACCAGTTTTTAGGCCATGCCAACTTTAATACTCTCACTCAACCAGGCATAGTTGAAATTTTCCCCATATTTACCAGGGAAACTGATAACTAGCAGTTGTGCCTGCCTTGTGTGAATTAATTCAGGAGAGAGAAAATTAAAATGGCTTTTGTCATGTCTTCCAAAGATGAAAGCGTTAATAAAGCAAGCTGGTTTCTCTAATCCTAAGGAGGCAGGTCAGTGATTACCTTGTGTAGCCAACGATTACATTGTTAGGCTGTGTGTTCACTGTAATCTCCAATTCCATACCAGATCTTGCACAAGTCACATCCACACAGCAAGACTGAGTCTTGGGCCTTGGCTTGAACTGTCTTGTTAAAGCAGCTTTAGATTTATGTTTCCCTGGTTCAGCGTATGGTACTTTTTTCATATTGATGAGCAATTGTCTGATTTTAGTAAACTTAGTGACATATTGTATTTTAGTGTGATCAACCCCTTTATATTAAGTGTTCTGGACCAGAGAGACATCTTGACCTGTAAGACAGTAGGTGAAGTAAAGAATGGAATTGGGGACTGCAGGTCTAAACACTGAATGCAATGTATTAGTGTTTCCTTATAAAAAGCTTATGGGCTGGTTGTTAGCTTTTTACCTTCACTCTTCCTTGATGAAAATTTTACAACAGGTCAAGCTCTTGTCCTGTAAGAATAATGAACATTTCAGATACATTATTCCTCCAAAGTTTGTAGATGGTCAGGGGATAATAAATATCTCGTTATGTAGGGTAATGCAAAGTTATTTTTAATTGTTGAACTTTTTGTAAATATACATCCACAATGTGTCATCAATGTACGTTATTGCAATGTTATGTGATAGCCAACAGAAATGCTCCTTTTCTACTAGGGTTGGCTAAGGCCGCGTTGAGTCATCCCGGACCAGAATGGTCTGGTTATTTTTCCATTGCCATCTCAGCAACGCGTCAGTTGGCGATAACATGGGCAGGCTCAGCGTAGCAAAAGTTCCAGCAAAAATCAGTCATCAGTCACCATTTTTCCACATTACAGATGCCGTTATCTAGCCCACTCTCTCTCCTCTTGCTCGCCGTCCTTTGACCATACATCTGTCCATCTCTGCAAAATACTTCCAGTGCTTGCCTTCTTCCCTACTCCGGCTGTTGTAGTCTTTCACTCTACCATATTCGCACTTTAATTTCTTTTGTTTCGCCCAACAGAAGTGATATCACTTCTTTTTTTTTTCATATTTTTATCCCACGGTTTTTCCCATTATTTATCACCCAGTGTTCCTACCTAATTCCAGTTCTGTGCATTGCTCTCCCTCTGCCAACCGTGGAAGGGCCCTGCACTGAAGCTCAAGCCTCCTTCCTGCTTGAGGAGTGAGCAGGGCCTTCTTGTCTATTGAGGGCTGCCAGACGTAGCGCGTGGAAGATCACGTTATTCCAGCCAGATCCTCCCCAACCCCTCCGGCACCCCAGTCAGCCAGGACGAGGCAGTACAATTACAGTTACAGCCCACAACTGGTGCATGTTTTTTGTAGGAGTAGCTCACATTAGCTACTCAAGGGAACACAGGGAGAACATGCAAACTCCATACAGAAAGGCACTTTTGCCAACCCCACACAGGGTGTGGGTGCCGATGATGTGGAGGAATCGAACCCAGGACCTTCTAGGTCTTTACTAGGTAGGAGTGACAGTGACATCACTTTATTCGACCAATCAATCCATAGGTGGGCGTGATTGGTTGCATTAGCCTGCTAAGGACCAAGCCAGAGGTAGTCAGAAAAAAGGGTTGTCTTGGCCCAGACAAAGGTAGTGGAAATATGCCAACTAGGGATTGAGCCGTCCCGGTCTTGACCAAGCTGAAACAAAGGGAAAAGGGGCAAAAGTAGTTCATTATTTTGAATGACTTAAAAATCATACATGTCAACAGAACAATGAATACCCATTCGCTCCATACATCTAACCTCTTTGGTTCAGTGGCCAGAAGAAAATCTAATTGAATGAAAGCACTTAAGGGTTGTTTACACAAAAATCTTTTTCTCTGTGATTCGGCCTCTTGTTTACACGAAAAAGGAGTGTCGGGGTTGCGAAGATATAACCTTTCGAAAACAGCATCCTGAGTGGAGAATTCTGACAACATTGGGTGACTCGTTATGTAAATGTACAGCCGCAGAATTTCAAAACAATGACATCACTACCAGCTGCTTGTGGCATATTGGACTTGCGCACTCCGCAATTCCTCATCTATTTTCCGGGTAAGGAAGAGGATACCAGAGCAAACCATGGAACATTGCATATACGGGGCACATAGGCATCTAAAGGCCGGGCATATGTGGTACATCATTTTCAACGTGATCAGATCTCTCACCCAGTCGTGTAAACGCTGTGTCGTTTTCACCCGCGTATTCAAGCAAAAACGGAAACGTCGTTGTGTAAACTGCCCCTTACAAGAGCCCTTTACAGTTTGCCATAAGCCAAACAGTGGACACACAAAAAAAATAAACTTGTGGGGAAGTGTGCTGCAGTCAGTAAGTTTTTGGCACCTCCCCCTGAACACACTATCACCATTATGAAAAATGGTGGTGGTAGCCTATTGCTGGGGTAAACTGGATTGCGCTAAATACAGGACAGTCGTGGTAGAGAACCTATTACAACCTATAGTCCAGACCTAAATCTGATTGAGAATCTCAGATGAAAGTTCAAACTTGTCTTGAGATGTTCATTGATAATCTGCACCCAAAGTGGCTGAGCTGGACAATTTTGCAACAAAGAGTGGGTGATCATTATGGTCTGTAAATAGTAATAATCCAAAAGACCAGTTGTAGTAAATACAGCTAATAGTGGCTTTACAAAGTATTGACTGAAATCAGTGAATACTTTTTGCCATTAAAGAGAAATTCAAAAATAGACTGTTGCTGGGAATATATCTGGTTAAAACTTGATTATAATATGAAAATAAGCAGGACCAGCCATGGCATCCATTGTTTGACACAATGCAAATAGTGCTGGTGTGTCTGTCTGGGTAAATGTGTGTGCATGTTTTTGCGGAAAGCATTTGTGCCCAGACAGAACCAGACATAACAGGAAAAAAAAGAAAAAAAAATGCACGCAGCTGCCCTTGTCTGTCACCCCTGCTCACCTCTAGGTGCTGTTAGACTTAGTTGTGTATGCATGCACGGAGTTCACTTCCAGCGCATGTGTGTATGGGTGTCCCTTTAACACCTGGCTGCGTGTGTCTCGTCCATTCACTAATAAGAGTGACCGAATGGGACGGTGCTGCCTGTAGTGAGAGAAACATTATGTCTGAGACAATAATACAACATTACACTGTGGGAAGCTGAACTCTATTCAGGGCCTATTCTTTCATACAGGAAAAGGAGAAAGAGAGAGATACTCGTGTTTTAAAACACACATCCAGCCATTATACATGTTTCCTTTGTTCACACACTATCAGAATTTCATTTATTTCAGGGTAGTGAAGAAGAGTATGGGATTGTGATATCTTGTGGAGTAAAATGGGTGATTTATCAAACTAATTGTAAATTCAGAGGCAGTATATTTAGATCTAGAGTGTCATTTGGCCCAGTTCCACTCCATGTGGCGCTGCTCCAGATCTGATGCCTTGTTTTTAACTTTTGCCAAAAACCCTCTAAACCACCTTCCTCCTTTCTCCTTTTAATTTTCACTCTGTTTCTCCTCAGTTACACCCACACCCACATGCACTCTGCCACCCACACAGACCCACCCGCGCACACACGCGCAAACACATGCACATGCAGACCCATGCTGAGTCTCGGCTCTGGTAATTAGATACAGTCTGTCTAACTGTCAGACATCAACTGGTACCAGACACCAGACTCCAACCTCATTGGCTAATCCTCCAGATGCTGCTCCACCATGCTATTGGCTGTCGCTCCCTCCGCTGCTCTGACTCTGACCCAGTAAACTCGCATGTGAACCAAATCCGGCCGTTTTCATTGGCTGTCTCTGAGACACATGACCAGTGATCGCTGACGCTCCCTGGCTTCGTGGCCTCCCAGTGGACGGTACAGTTATCCTCCTTCTAGAGAAAAAGAAGACCATTCATCACCTTCTTCTCTCCTTCCATTGCTCCTCATATATCTTTCTCTCAGTGTGTTTTTGTGTATATGGTTAGTTATTTTGTTTCTGTCTTTGTTCCCGAGAAAGGTTGGAAGCAACTCCAAGTCCTCTGGATCTCTGAGTCAGGCTGAATTACCTCTGCTCAGACTTTTGAACCGCTAAAGTTGATATCCCATCCAGGCCGGAACAACATAATCCCTAAGGATGTAATTTATCTCGATTGGTCTCCTTATATAGTCTCATTTGTTGTTGTTTTTTTCTTTTTCTTTTGGGAATTATTTTTACTTCCATTTCCACCCACATTAGGCCCACACTGCCACTTCAGTGTAAGAAAAGTGAGCAGGATAGGCCAAGTCATGGAGGCATAAATATTTATCCAGTCCACTCATCGAGTTCTTACTGTTCCATGGTCTGATGAGGAAGGATCAGCTTTACACAACAGGTTTTTGTTGTTCATATCCTGTTGCTGAGGGTCATGGACAAACACATACTGTCTCCCTGAGGTTTCAGACCAGGAAGGATATGTTAAATATCCCTGTATTTTTTTTCTTAATATTTTTACCTAAGTTCTCATGGCATTGAAACACAGGACTCCACTTAAAGGGAAGTAAAATAAACAGATTTTTATTCAAAGATAACCAGAATAAATACAAGGAACAGGTTTCAAGTGATGATTTAATTTACTGAGGGAAGAAAGCTATCATTCTCTGGGTTTAAGTGTGGAAGCACACCAAGCAGGAAAAAAAGAAAAAAAAGAATGTGTTTTCCCAATCCGGATGCACACTAAGGTTTGGAGAGTCACAGAACCCCCGCTGATTGGTCAAAGGTTGTGGTGCTGTATTTAGTCACGAAACATGATCCGGGTGTTTTGATGTCGTCAGTGAAGAAAGTCCCTTGCATTGTAAAGTGAAGCCATGCATCGTTTTTTCTTGACTTAAAACCTTTTCCTGTGTTGTGTTTGATTTATCTCAAAAACATACAAATGAAATACATTGAAGCGTAAGGAATTTCTTTATTGAGAATCATGGTTAAAAAATAAACAAAAAAACATATTTTGTCAGATTATACCAGCACATGCAAGTATATTTATGCATACAAAAAAAAAAGATTATGTGCTTTGGTTGTTTCACCAAAGTGCTCACTTTCCAACTTGACAAACGCATCAAATTCAATCAAAAATTCTCTGTAATATTTGAGTTGTCTCAATTCATACTCATTAAATATTGTTAAAAAGCCTTTTCGTGTTGCCTCCTTAGAGGACACAACCACCAACATACCTCATGATGTACAGTACAGACATCAGAACATATTTGATCAGAAATTCCCATTATCACATAGACAGCGCAAAGCGTCATGGTACGCAGAGCTTTCACACACACTGATGATCACAGATAGAGTCCCATTTAGTATTCTGTAGAGCCGCATTCACATGTTTGATCAAGCTTAATGTTCGCTCATATCTGCATGTGGCTTTGTAGACTCAATTATCTCCTCTCAGTATGTCCTGACTTGATCTGTGGAGCTGGCAGTCTATTGGTGTGGGTAATCCAGAGCGCCTTGGCTATAATAGCCTAGTTAGTTAGGTTCAGGCCCATATTTTTGGTTGCATGAAAAATGGTTTTATCAAATGAGTACTTGGAACAGTGAGAGTTAAGCTTTTATTTTCTTTAGCTCCCCTTTCAAGTCTATTCACAGATTCTCTATGGGATTTAGGTCTGAACTTTGACTGGACACATGAGCATGCTTTGGTTGAAACCATAAATTGATCATTTTCCTATATCATAGGTACATATATGTACCTAAAATATAGGAAAACTGCCAATATGTCACATATATAAAAAAACAACAACATTATTTTATAGTTTTTTCATTGTGTGACAACATGCTTGGCTACAGTTTTTTATTTTTTTTGTGACAAAGTAGCCAGTTACAGGTTTTGAACCCCAGGCTCTGACTGGAAACACCACAGCTGTTAGGATCTATTAGACTTATAACAACCCCACAGCTGCCATGACCAAAAAAACTTTTCCTTAAAAAATTCTGGACACATTCGAGGGCAAAATACTGTTTGTCACCCCCCCATATTCACCCTCTGTCTGCCATGAGGACAGGGTGGATCTGTGACGGTGACATTGCCATATTTACTCCGATTCGCTATTCTTCAATACAAACTGTCTATGATCGAACCCCAAGTTCACTCATGGGCCGCATGATCCTCATGCAGATGATGTACGCAATGTTTCAGTAGTCCATTGCCTTTTATAATAATTGGAATAAAGTACACAATACACAAAAAAGAAAACAGTTTCAAGGGTGAAAACTGCATGCATTTTTTTTTGCAATGGATTTCAGACAAATATGCAGTTATTACCTTGATAATGAAAAGAAATATGAGCTAAGCATGTATGACAGTTGCCAAAGTGAGACAAATGACCAGATCCTGCCATGAGTTACATAGGAGACATATCTAATAAGTACGGATAGGGCTTACATGTGTATATACAGAACCAATACTGGAGACATGTATGGCCTGTATATGCACATATGTGCACCTCAATTTGGCCTATATGTGGCATGTATACGCATGTATGCAGCATATAGAGTATCATATATGTGCATACACACTGTGGGTGTGTATCCCCCCCAAAAAATTCACTACGATGCCAGATGATTTTAGCTGGGGGGGGGGGGGGGGCTGTGACTTAGCATGTGGGGGCCATTAAACAGTCCTTTTATTCAGCCCCTTTGGCTTTTTACATCCCCTTCGCAGTAGGTTGCATATAATCTGCCTTTTTTTGCGATTCCAGTGATGTATGCCAATAAAGGATATAATCATAACTGCAGACACAGTAAACATTTTTCACAACAACTGAGAAAGAACATTTATGTGCAACTCACCATTCAAAGCTACTTATCATTGACACAGCTGAGCCATCTCGAACAAAAACAGTACAAAAACTAAATAAATAAAAATTTTATTTTTACATCCACAAAGGCCCAGTTAAGGTTCATTAAAACAGCTAGGTCACATTCCAACATAATCTGTCTCTCAAAACCTTAACAATTCCTTCCTTGTGTGTATTTCTTACCGGTTTTCATCATAACTACCGTTAGCATGCTCATATTAGCCTAAAGGTAATACAGCATCCTTCATCTTCTTTGTGTTAGTTGGCAGCTGGCAACTGGACTGCTCCACTGACTTGCATGGAGTTCGGACCAGAATGTCATGAACTGCAGTTCCCTCTCTAACACGTGGTGATGTATTAGGATCGTCCCTGCCTCTGCTGGCTTTGCACTTCTTTTGTATTAAGTCAAGTTCTAATCAATCAATCAATCAATCAATTAATCAATCAATCAATCATTATTAATAAAGCGCTTTTCAAATTACATAGCTTCTCAAAGTGTTTTACAGATTAAAATGACCCCACAAGCCCCACGCTTCCCAAACCCAAAATAAAATCATCATCACAACTATAACCACCCCACCCAACCCATCTCTCACGCACCCACACACATAAAACAACAGTAAACAAAAGCAACAAGGGACTGAGTACAGATGAGCCAGGAAACCCCATCATGGGAGCCATCCGTATCGGCAGCAGAAGTTAAACAGCAGAAGCCAAGGCACTGACCCAGGGCACCCAGAGGAGGGAGGGATGGAACCCCCACCTCCACCCAACCACTGCCTGGAGAGCACCTAGGCAGCCACAGCCGACCACCGCTCCCGAATGCAAAGGGATTCCACGGAAGAAACACTCGAAGGAAAATTAAAATAAGAAGTCAAAATATTTAAAATAAATAGTTGAAAATGAGATTAAGTAGTAAAATACTGATGAAAATGTTAAGACTGATAGCATCCCAAATTATAAAATACAAGAGAATGATACGATATGATCAAATAAAAATGCAAAGTAGATAAATAATAAATATTAATCAGTTAAAAACAAAAACAAAATTCATTCAAATAAAACATCCAGAGCGATTAAACAGATATTAATAAATAATAATCAGTTGAAAGCTCTGCTAAAAAGGTGAGTCTTGAGCCAGCTCTTAAAAAACATGAATGTTCTCTGTGGCCCTGAGGTATTCTGGCAGCCTGTTCCAGAGGTGAGGGCCATAATAATCGAAAGACGCCTCACCATGCGTCCGTGGTGTCCATTTTGGCATACAATTGTGTCGGAGTATCTTTGTTATCTGCCCATTGCTGCCAAAGCTGTTGCCTCATGAGGGTTATTGTGTTTGGTCAGGCATGATGATGCAATACAGTGGCAGAAAAACTTTTTCATGGTTTACCAACTGACAAGGTGATAGTTTGATGTTTTCTTGTATTGGCTAGCGACGTTGTTGAAACCATCAGTACACTGGCAGCTTCAGATGCACTCCATAGAGATTTGTTTTTTTACGATAGTGACGTTACACCACAATCCTTAAGAGGGCGACAGAGGAGAAAAAAAAGTAAACCTCCAGATTGCTTCCCGATGAGGCAGTATAAATCGCGTTACTATGGGTCTCTCGATCTTTCTTGCCATCTTTGACTCTGTGCTGCTGCGACATGTCAGTCCCAGCCCAGACCACACCCAGCCATTCATCCCCATGCTCGTTCCCTGGTCTGTTAGACAACGCCTCACTTAAGCCGTTTTTCAAAAACAAATGCTATACTCTGGTAGGGGGGTGAGTTAATCTTTAAGTCTGAAACTATTTTAGTTCCCTGAACTTTAGTATCAGTTGTGGCCGCTACGTTTATTTGTGTTTGGTTGTTTTCTGGGCACTTATTGGACAAAGATGGCTTGCTTAGGTATTGATTGCACTAAATTCTCTGCACATTTTTTTCTGGGTAAGTAAAACTATATTTTTGCTGTTCATTTCGGATATTGCTGCTTTTTGCTGTTCATTTCGGATAACGCTGCTTGGTCAAAAATTGGTTGAAATGATCACATGTCTTCTTTACATATTGATAATCAAAACTTGTTTTAATAAAAAGTAACATAGTTGTTTTTATCGTTATGGACCATTAAGGCTTCAAGCTTTCATTTGACATTATTAGTGAATCTGTCTTGATGGCAGAGGGGTAACAGAGAAGCTCAACCTCAGTTTTCTTGCTATAAGCACCCGCTAACCTCCATTTGCTTCAATTAGCTCAGTTAGCCCGTAGTTACATCGGCTCAGAGTTTCAATCATCTGCCCCCACCATCCAACCCCACTCTCAGGTCCACCTCTTCACCCATTTTTTGCCATTTTCTGGGAGTGACGAGATGTGTGATGATGATGGTGATGGGAACAGCCCGGTTGTGTCCAATTCAGCTCTTCAGTAACCTGAGGGTGACGTCGCGGAGGCTTTGTATATATACAGTCTATGCTCAGAATCAGAATCAGCTTTAATGGCCAAGTATGACACATACAAGGAATTTGACTCCGGCAACTTTTCTCTCCAGTACAGAACTTAAATTAGTGAAATTAAAAAACGGAAAAAAAAATAAAAAAAATAAATGCAAATAAAAATAAAGGATAATATATACACCAAACCAGGGTTATTGTACAGTAAGTATATACAGTAAGTATATACAGCAGTGCAGAGTTTTAGTTTATTGTTCATGTGAGTGGACACACACTCTGTGACTATTCAGAGTTCATCAGAGCGACAGCCTGGGGGAAGAAACTGTTCTTGTGTCGGGTGGTTTTGGCGTACAGCGCTCTGTAACGCCGGCCTGAGGGGAGGAGCCTAAACAGATTGTGGCCAGGGTGTGAGGGGTCAGTGGTGATTTTTCTGGCCCGCTTCCTGACCCTGGCCCGGAAAAGGTCCTCAATGGAGGGAAGATCAGTACCTATGATCCTCTCTGAGGACCTGACTGTTCTCTGCAGTCTGTCCCTGTCTTGCCTGGTGGCGGATCCGAACCAGACAGAAATGGATGAGGTCAGGACAGACTGGACTATTGCTGTGTAGAATATAGTCAGCAGTTCCTGAGGCAGGTTGAACTTTCTGAGCTGACGCAGAAAGTACAGCCTTTGCTGGGCCTTCTTCCTTATAGAGTCAATGTGAGAGGTCCACTTCAGGTCCCGTGTGATGGTGGATCCTAGGAACCTGAAAGACTCTACTGTGGGGACTGGCCTGTTGGTGATTATGAGAGGAGATGTTGCAGGGGGTCTCTTCCCGAAGTCGACTGTCATCTCCACAGTTTTGAGCGGGTTTAGCTCCAGGTGGTTCACCACATTGTTGTCCACCATTCCCCAGAAGACCTTATGACAGCTCTGTAAAAACAGTTCCTTCTAGCTCTTAGTTAACAGCGTAGTGCACTGTATTTTGTGTGAAGGGAGCCTAACTTAACCTCATTTCCACGTCCTCATCATATGATTCCCCCCTCTTGGGCAGTAAACAGTGAATAAAATTCAGATCAGGTCTGCTATGTCAATGGGCTTTTCAAAAGATTTTCTCAAATCAAAATTAAGAGAAAATAACAATTAAAACGCTTGACTGAAATACACAGCGTTCCAGCGTTAGATAAGTTAGAGGCACCATTAAACTGAAGCAAATGTCACATGGAGACATTAGCCAACTGTAGCAATAAATGAATCTTTCCACATTCACTATAATAGGCTCATTCTTTATGTCAGCATTACTGTCATTCTTCTGTCGCTGAGAATAAGTCAGTGGTCGATTCACTTCTGAAATGGGAGTGATGTACAATTGCAGATAAAGAAAAAAAAAACATGAATAACTTACTGATTTGTCGTTCAAATGTTAGTCAGTAAAAATAAGTGGTTTATTATTTTTGGTATGGTTTGAGTCCAGGGAAAAGCTTGTCTTATTTTGGCTCTCAGACAAGGGAATGTGGACAGCCTATTGACATTTTAACCCTTTAAAGAGCAAACAGAAATATATTTATTGAAGAATATATTGCTTTTCTGAATGTCATCCACAATGTCATGGAAAATCCTTAGCATTCCTAGAGAAATTTTCTATGTTTGCTTTTTTGTCTCCCATAAATGATTAAGATCATAAAACATATTTTAATATCAGGCAAAGATAACATGAGTAAATTACAAAAAACTTTTTTCAAATTATTTATTAAGGGTAAATAGCTATTCAAACCCTAATGGCCCTATACAATCAAAATGATTATTTGCTATTACCAAGACAGCTTGCTTAAGGTTACACCACAGCACCTTGAAACTGAATCCAGAATTTGACTAACTTACTCAAAAGCCTTCATTTTGTTAAGCTTAGCCAAGGAAGACATATTGGTGTAGTGCTGATCATTGTCTGGTTCCATAACTTAACAGCAGATTAGATTAATGGGAGCAGAACAGTATGGTTTCCTCAGATAATATAAATTATCCTACTTTGAGCTGAATTTAGCTGAACTGAATCTAAGCAGCCCCAGACCATCAAACCACAATGGCAACCATGTGTGACAGAGTAAATGCTTTTTTTGTGTGCCAAATTTAAAGGGATGCACAACCAAAAAAGTCCCACTTTATTCAGAGAAACCAGTGCTTTCCTTTGGTCAGTGATGGTTTTCAGGCCTGATGTCAAACCCAGCTCTGACTTTCAAATGGAACACACCATTTATAAGGTGTGTTTTTTGTTTGATTGATTCTTTCATGGCTTCATAGATTAGTTGTTGGTGCACTTATTGAGCAATTTTGGTAGGCATGCCATTGGAAAGCTTCACCACTGGTCCATGTTTTCTTCATTTGTGGATAGTGTCTCCCTCTGAAGTCTTTGGAAACTCAAACCATTAGAAAGACTTTGTAACTTTTTCCTGATTGATAGATGTCAGTTATTTAATTTCTTTTTTTTTTCTTTAAGTTGAGACGTGATGTGTTGCTTTTGAAAGATTTTAGCTGACTCTATGTCGTCCAAAAGGTTCCGTTTAAGATATTTTCCTTATTCTGCAGGTCTAGTGGTGGTGTAGCTAGTGTAACTCAACCATGAAAATGTTATTAATCACAACTGAGTGATAATTCATAATAGGGGCGTTTATATTTTCACATTGGGGTAGGTTGGTTTGAACCATTTTTTTTTCCCATTAACAATTTAAATATTAATTTAAAAACTGTATTTGCCAAGGGTATCTTTCTTGTTTGATGAGCTGTAACCTTTAGGATTGACATAAAATGGACCGGAAATTATGCATTTTTAAGAGGAAAAATATTTTCTTCCTGCTGTCTACTTCTTCACAAATGGTTGTTACTCCCCATTTTCCAGTCACAGCTTAAAAATTGCGAAATTCCCCAGGATACTTTGTCTTTTTAAGGAAGATTAAAAATAGCACTTCCTTTTTTCAGATACAGAGTACTGAAAAGGCTTCTTACAGCTTGAACTTTGTCCTTTACACTTTTGCCTGCCTGTAACTTCTCAAAAAATCCTGGCTTCTTCTACAATTCTGCACTTCTTAAGCCCCATCGGCTCTGAGGATCAGCCAAAAGCCATTAAAGGAAGTTGAAAATAGAAGATAGGGAAAAAAGAAATCTCTGAATGGTTTCCATTGGTCTGATTAGGTGTCTAAGCACTTTTTAGCTGGACGCTGAAGCACAACGTCAGAAGGTTTTCACTGACACCTTGAGGTTAATCTCAAAAAGAGGCATTTCAGACTTCCACACACAAACACGGGCAATAAAAGTGAATGTTTAACGTAGATTAGGCTGTTTGAGATGATCATCAGCAGTATTCTGAGGCTGATTCAGGGCTTTAGAAAGGCTGAAGAGGAAAATAGGCTAATCTGTGCCCAGACGCCTATGAAAATGGCAGCCAGTGCAGTAGTGAGGGCTTGAGCTCCTCTGAAAACTCAGTCTACAATGTATTAATTTGCTCATTCCTTTTTGATTCTGCGTCTGTTTTCACTAATGTCTCTCAGTAAGCTTGTCCTTCACAAAGCTACTTAGTTGATCGCTTTATTGACGTTCTTTTGTCTGAGAGACGTGCGCACATGGTGTGGCTATGGCTCAAACAATTACTCAAAGTTCTCTGTTGGAAGCCCTACAGCAAATGAAGACCGATCTACAGTCTCACTTCGACTCTAAACTCGACAACATCCAAAGCAGTGTTAATGCTCTGTCTGATTCTCTCCACTCCCTGGGAACCAAAGTTGGTGATCTGGAAAGCAGAGTTGGCACCAATCAGGACAGTATAACCAACCTGGAGACTCGCGTAAAAACCCTTGAGCAACAGAATGCTTACCTGGCGGAGAAAGCTGATGAGGCTGAGAACCGGAGCAGAGCCTCGAATCTGCGCTTCCTTCGGGTCCCTGAGAAATCTGAGGGACGCGATATGATCAACTTTGTCGGGCAGCTTCTCGCTCAGCTCTTCGGCCATGACCAGTTTCCGTCTTCACCTGTGATTGAACGGGCACATCGCACTCCAGGGGGTGAATCCAGAGGCGGTAACTCCAGATCTGGACCAAGGCCAATACTGGTGAAGTTTTTGCAGTTCCAGGACAAGCTGAAGATCCTTCGTCTTGCCCGGGAGAAGAAGGAGCTTGTGTTCAAGGGAACCCGAGTGCACATATATCCAGATTTCAGCGCCGGTGTGATGGAGAAGCGACGTCTCTTCATTCCCATTTAAAAGCGGCTCCGTGACTTGGGCATTAAATACGCTTTGCTGTATCCTGCTACGCTCCGAGTCCAAGCGGACGATGACATTACTTTACTTTTCCGATCTCCAGAGGAAGCTGATGGTTTCATCCGTGAGGCCGCCAAGAAGAAGTCCACTTAACGGTAGCCTACTTTACTTATTGTTTTTTGTTTTGTTTATGGTAACCACATCCATGGTGAACGCCATGTTGAATTCTCTGTTTGCAGTAAATGTGCTTGTCTTTACGACGCAATGTCGGACTACTACGCAGCTTGTTTGTTTGTTTTGTTGTTTGTTTTGTTTTTTTTTTGTTTTTTTTTTTCTCTTTCTCCCCTCCCTGCGTAGCCTATTTTATTTTCCGGGTATAACGTATTGACTGCAATCTATGTATTGTATTTGAGCTTTGAGATATTAAAAAGGGATAGATATTATTTCAATTAGCCTAGGTCTATTTGTCCTTTTTCTTGACGTGTGTTTCTTCTTTCTTTATTATCACCATTTATCACTTTCTTCTTATTTGCATGTCATTATATTTTAACGATTTATTATGTATAACCCAGGCTAATGTTGTAACTCCATAGACTAGTTAATTTATTTCCCTTTGTTATTTCTTCTGACTGAGTGCCTCCTTTTTATAATTTCTGTTCTGTGTGAGTGTTTTCCTTTTCCCCTGTGTTTAACATTTCATGTTACGTTTAGGTCATCTGTTTTGTGAGATGTTTTTGAATGTTGAGATGTTTGAGTTACCGTGTGTATGTGTGTTTGTGGATGTGACTGTGTGCTCTCTTGTAATATTTTCTTTGGGTTATAATCTGCTTCTTTCATATTACCCTCATTTTGATTATGGTTAATGGCCTATATATTATTCATGTTAATATTAGGAGCTTGTTGCCTAAAATAGATCAGCTCAGGGCATGGCTTACTTATAATAATCCTAGCATTATCACCATTTCTGAAACGTGGCTTTCTAGCCATATTTCTGACACTGATATTAGTTTAAGCAATTATACTTTGTACAGAGCAGATAGAAGTTCTAGAGGGGGCGGAGTTGCCACCTATATTTCTTCTAATTTACACTCTCAACTTGTCTCCTCAGAGGAAGAACCAGTCAATTTTGAAAGTCTGTTTGTCAAAGTAATTCTGCATGAAAATAAACACTTATTAATTGGAAACATATATCGACCTCCAAATTCTCCTTCCGATTCTATAAAGAATATAATCAATACTGTGTCTTCTTTAGGTAGATCCAGTGAAATAATTTTGCTGGGTGATTTCAACATTGACTGGCTATCTTCTTCATCCAACCAGCGTAACCTATTCAACAATGCAAACCTTTCTCAACTCATTGATAAACCTACAAGAATTAATTTTCAGACCAAATCTCTTCTTGACTGGATTTTAGTTTCTCATCCTGATAGATTTTTGGAATCTGGTGTTTTGTCTGACTGTTTTAGCGATCACTGTATTATTTATTGCCGCTGGAAAATTAAAACCCCTCATCTACCTCCCAGATTTATTACTGTTCGTCAAACCAAACATTTTAACTGTGTCAATTTTTGTAATGACTTATTAAATATCAACTGGAGTAGGATCAAATTAATTCCTTATATTCATGATGCATGGAAGTATTTTTATGAAGAGTTAAAGAATGTAATTGATATTCATGCACCTCTCAAATTGTTTAAAGTCAGAGGTCGCCATCTTCCTTGGGTGAATGGAGAATTGCTGCATATTTTTAAGCAAAGAGATAAAGCGTGGAAAAAGTATAACTTAACTCAAGATTCTGCTGACTGGGATGCCTATAAACGGCTTAGGAATACCTGTACAACACAAACTAGAAACGCTAAATCAAACTATTATAAAAATTCGTTATCAAATAATTTTAAAAATCCGCAGCGCTTCTGGAAGCAACTTAATAATATGCTCGGTAAATCTGATTGTGCTTCTGTAAACCTTACTATTGAAGACAAAATTGCAACTGATCCAATAACGATTGCAAATGCTTTCAGTCAGCACTTCTCTCACTTACCCAAATTGCAAACTCCCCCTGACTTGGCCTTGTCTTTTGATTCCCAGTTTTGCAGCAGCTCTTTCTCCTTTAGACAAGTTAGTCCAGCTGATGTCCAGCAGGCCATTAGTGGACTCCCTTCTAAGTCTAGTGCTGGCCCTGATGGCATCGAACTCAAATTCATTAAACTTGCTTCTCATATTCTCTCGTTTCCTTTGGCAGATCTTTTTAATTTATCGTTTTCTACTTGTGATGTGCCTATTGACTGGAAATGTGCACGAGTTATACCCCTCCACAAAGGGGGTGACCCTGGTAATCTTAACAACTATAGACCTATATCAATTATTAACAGCACAGTCAAAATTTTTGAGAAAATTATTTATAATCAACTTTCGGACTATTTATCTGAAAACAATATTTTATCCTCGGTTCAATCAGGCTTTAGACAATTTTTTTCTACATCCTCTGCTTTACTGAAGTTTACAAATGATATTTTTACTGGCTTTGATAATGGTTTGTCCACTGGTGCTTTGTTTATTGACCTTACTAAAGCATTCGACATGGTTGATCACTACCTCCTTTTAGATAAGTTGCACTCTTTTGGTCTGGACACGTCTTCTCTTCTTTGGTTTAACTCTTATTTTCATCATCGTCAACAATGTGTCTCATTCAAAGATAGTTCCTCTGATTTTCAGTCCACAGATAGAGGTGTGCCCCAGGGTTCCTCTCTTGGACCTCTTTTATTTTCAATTTTCATTAATGATCTTCCCCTCACTTGTACAGACTGTGATATGCAACTTTATGCTGACGACACCATCATTTATTGCACAAAATCCAATATTACTGATATTCAGGACACACTTCAACATGATTTTGACAAAGTACAGTTATGGCTTTATGCTAATAAACTACTTCTCAATAAATCAAAATCTCACTTCATGTTATTTCAAAAAAACAATATTTCTACAACAGCACATACACGTAATCTTTTATTTTCAGATAAATCTTCAATTGTATCGGTTGAGAAATTCAAATATCTCGGTCTGTGGTTGGACCCCACACTTTCTTTTAACTGTCATATACTTTCTCTTACCAATAAAATCACTTATCGTTTGAAATCACTGTATCACTCTGTCAACTGTTTTAGTTTTTCTGTTAGGAAAAGAATTGTCCAACAACTACTGCTACCCATATTAGATTATTGTGATATTATTTATCAAAACACCACAGCCTCTAACCTTCACTCACTCAACGTTGTCTATAACAGTCTGTGCAGATTTATTCTTCGTTGCCCCTTCAGAACTCATCATTGTCATCTGTACTGTCAACTATCCTGGCTCACTCCATCCTCCAGACGACAATTTCATTGGTTATTATTTATTTTCAAGTGCATTAATCTCAGTTATCCTTATTATTTGAAACAATATTTAGTTCCTTTTAGCTCCTCTTATAGTTTACGGCATGCTAACCAAACTTTTTTTGTTGTTCCAAGAACTAAAAAGGAACTTGGCAAATATGCATTTCTATTCAAAGCCCCTGCTGATTGGAACAGTCTTCCATCCTCTATCCGCTCCATAACCTCCTATCAAATGTTCAAAAATGCCCTCCTGCAACATCTTCATACTGTATGCAACTGCTTTTGATTTTAATTACTATTCTTATTATATATGCTTTGTATTTTGCATTTCTGTATTTAATTATTTAATGTCATTTTGTAACTATTAGCATCTCTAATCTGTACTATTATTATTACTTTATTTTATATTTTTATAATTGTAATGTCCGTACTCCTTATTAGTAGAGAGCCCTGTGTGCGTGGTTGTGTGGCTGCTCGTGTGTTTGTGAGTGCTAGGCGTGTTGTTTTGTTTATTTTATTTTATTTTTATTTTTTTGTTGTTGTTTTTTTTTGTTTGTTTCTTTACACAATGTCTGCATCGCTGCATCTGTTTTGTATTTTTTGTTCCATTGAGGACCCTCTTGAAAATGAGATGGTTGCATCTCAAGGGGCTTATCCTCTTAAATAAATAAATTCTAAATTCTAAATACGTCTCTCAGCTACAGATTTATACTCCCTGGGATGTCTTGGTAGGAGCAGGTAAACTGTATGGAAAGCATCACGTCTGCTGAAAACTCTTTTTAAGAGTATGCATGTGTGTTTCTGTGTGAGTCACAAGCTCAGAGTGGGACGGCCTGCATCTAGTTGGAAGCATGACGGCTTCTTTACCAGCAGCTAGGCTGATGATTAAGTCACACATGTGCTCATTAATTCTATTGTCTGTCCAGTAAAATGAACCAAGTGGAAAGAAGGAAAAGCTCACACACACAGAGGGGGTATTTACTGAATATGAGTGACGAGGGGTGTGCATGTCCTGTTCTTTGTTCTTGTCTTCTCTATTGTCCTCTATCTGATTCATTTTGTGCAAATTTTTATTTCTTCATTTTGTTCCCCTGAACCTTTGTAGTATGTCCTCTTTTATGGTACTTTATTTTAGTTTATTTTCACATACATTGCAGCAACTTTACCGTTCCACATTTTGCCATGTTGAAACGTCAAATGATTTTTTTATTTATTTTAATTTTTGTTTAAATCTCATTAAGTTAGATCAACAAAAACTGGGAAAAATCTATAAAGAGGGAGCAGAATTATGCTTTTTCTAATCAGCTCTGAAGAGAAAGGCCTGATCGTGAATTTTTTGGATTTAACTGTTGTTTAAGGTTGTGTTTGTTTTCACACACACATCGGTCTTGGATATTTGCCAAAGTGTTCCTTTCATCCAGTGAACAGTGCGGCAACCTTTAAATGGGAATTCTTATTTCTTTCTTTCAACAACTGCTTTCTTCTTAAATGGCTTTAATAAAAGACAACTATCTCTGATGCCTATCCAGGAGCTATCCAGACAACACATTTTTCCCTCTGTGCCGTGTATCTCTACATTTTCTTCAAAGATACGTTTTTTGAGCATATTTCAAGGAACCCAGGCAACACATGGAAATATGCTAGGATGGGTAGGGTAGGATGTTAAAAAGCACATGTCTCCTCATTTTTCTTGCTTTTGGCAAAGTGCACATCACACCTAAGGTTTGGTTTTATTACAAAAAAATAGATAAAATAAATAAAAACAATGTGTTCATTTTGTTTCGCTTTGCAATTTTGAACTACTTTCTGTTGTTTTATCACATGAAAGTCCAAAAAAATAAATTTCAAACTTGGCTGAGTTTTTAAGAAAGTGTGAACAATCTTAAAGGGGAAGTACTGTTTTTGCAACCTGGACCTTATTTGTAGCATGCATTACGTTCATATACTCATCCAGACAATTTTGTAGCAATTTGACGTCCTTTGAGAGGTGTTTAGATCCATTTACCATCAGCATATATCCATATAACGTGAGTTATTAGAGCACCCAAAGTGCAGCCTAATAATAAGGCATTATCTGCCACAAGACTCCTTTATTTCACAAATGTTTTTACAATGAATCACTAGCACTATTTCCCTGTAAGTTTGGAGCACCTCAGAGGTGCTTTGTGGTTGTCTTTCGGGGTGTTTTACAAGAGTGCATTCCAACTTACGCTGTTGTGTCTGAGCCGGTTGCAGAATGGGAGCCAGTGGAAGCTGAACTTGGTATACTTGATCATTTTGTTTAATGTGAACCATGTTGATGTTCACAGTAGGGAACTCTGTCTAACCGGCGCCATCTTAAAGCACAGAGTGAAAGTGCTGTCCAGACTACAAATGCAATGCTGTACGCCAGTGACCAGAGGTGGGAGCAAGTAATTGCTTTGCAAGTCTCAAGTAAGGCTAGAGTCATTATCCTCAAGTCTCGATTCAAGTCTCAGGTAACTGCAGGCAAATCCGAGTCAAGTCTCGAGTCAAAGAAGGCAAGTTTCAAGTCAGTTCCCAAGTTTTAAACACTGAATTTCAAGTCATTTTGAAAAAAAAAGATACCATTTTCATTGTAAATCATAAACTCTGTTCTTTTACATATCTTTATTTATTTGAACACCTGATGAAACAAGTGCAACTGAACTTAGAGAATTTAGAAAAAGTTTTCACTGAACTCTAACCTCCATGTTGTACAGTTTTATCTAACTTAGCTAATAAGAATACTCTTCCTTTGAACTATAATTTCAAAGATTCACTGCTAAGGATTGAAAAGATTTTACAAAAGAGTATGGGTGATGTAATTTTCAAGAAGATATTTAGATTTTTAAGAATCACATTTATTTACTTAAAGAGCAACTCACCCCCTTCCATAGTCTTATTTGACCTAAATGTCCGGTTTAAGAAATGCAGCAAAATGAGGTGTTGCCTACTTCAAATAGCAGGATTGTTTCACTTTTTAAAATCTAGTTATTTGATTGGCTGTTCTGCAGCTCTCACACACAGGCATACACAGAGACAGTCTCCACTTGTAGAGAGAAAAAAATGAGTGAAATTACATAAAAGGGCACAATTTTGGAATAATAAATGTTTTAAAGTATAATTATTTTGTAAAATATTAAGTCTTTTCAAGTAAATAGGTTCGAGTCCCAAGTCATTGGTGTTGAAGTCCAAAGGCAAAGTCTTTTCAAAGTTTTTCAAGTCAAGTCTCAAGTCACAAAATTAATTACTCAAGTCTGACTCAAGTCAAAGTCATGTGACTAAAATCCACATCTCTGGCAGTGACGTCATTGAACTCACTGCTTGGTGTAAGTTGGAATAAACGGCTGTGAAACACCATGGAAGACAACAACAAAGCACCTCCGAGACACTCCAAACTCCCAGGGGAATAGAGTTAGCGATTCATAAAACAGCAAAAAATGATAAAAAAATATTGATTAATGAAGGGGCTTTAAGGGTGATATTGCCTGATTTCGGGGCTGTACTTTGACTGCCCCAATAACTCCTATTATATGTGTATTAGCTGATCGCGAATGGATCTAAACATCTCCCAAAGGATTTCAAGCTGCACCAAGCTATGAATAAGGTCCAGGTTGCAAATAAAAGCACTTCCCCTTTAAGCGGTTTGAATACTTTTACTAAGCAATGCATTGTCAATACCTACCATTCGGCTCCCATTATTTATTCTCCTTTTACTGACTTCTTATCTTTCTTCGCTCTATTCAACCTCTTTCTACTCCTTCTCCTTCCTGTAATAGTCCAGGGAGGCGTGCCGAGCCCCAGCCACTCTCATTAACCTTATCATTAAGCTCTCTCCCAGTCAGACTGTGCTGCCCTCACACCGCTGCGGAGTATTAAGCTTGAACAAACAAGAGCTGGGAGGACGATAGGTAGGCTCAGCCAGTGGATGTGAGCAAATTTATATAACAGCCATGCCACCGAGGGAGGAGTGTGAGAGGCAGAAAAGTGGAGGAATGAATGATACATCTAGGTTTGATCTGAACCTTCCAAGTTCTCCTTTCTGTTTGATGTGCTTTGAATGTGCACATTTTAAAAAGCCTGTGGTGATTAGTCTTTCTCTGCGATATGAATAAGACCGCGGGGGAGCAGCAATGTCTAGACTTTAGCTGTATACTGCTGTTGTGATTTGACTTATATTCTCTTTGCAACGCAACGGCAGCAGAGGCTTCTTGAAGAAGGACTCAAATAACTGTCCAAATGCAATAGAAAGGAGATGAAGACATAAGGAACAGGAATTCTATGCGTTTCTGAACATTTCAAAAGCCAGAATGTTTTTTAGTAAAAATAACACAATTTTAGGTTCCCAGGTAGAAAAACCACAGAAAAAGTTTAAATACTCTGTTGTCCTCCTTTGTTCAAATCTGGTTTTTGATTCATTTAGGCATATTTATGTCAGGATCTGGAGCTTTTTAGGTTTGTTTTGTGTTTGCATTGCTGTTTATTTGTTTTAGTTATCCTTTCCCTTAGATCAGTTTCTTTTTAGGTGTAGTTTTACTTCAGATTTAATTATTCAGTTATATTTCTTTCCTTTTCAGAGTTTATTGTTAGAATGATGTTTCTGCTGTTTCCATGATAGTGTTCTGTCCTTTGATTTGCTCCTTCTGTACCGTCAAACTCTCTCCCCCTCTGCCCAGTCTCCTCTCACAGCTGCAACAACAGCCACCTGCTCTTCATTTAGTAAGCAATTCTCAAGTATTTAAGAGGATTCCTCATTCATTCTCTCCTGGAATGTACTGTTGGTAACCCTGTGGGATTCAATTTATGTCCAATGTCCTGTTTCCCCTCCAAGTACTCTTTTTTTATTTCTATTAAACTTTTCAATTCACCACCAGTGGCTCTCCTTGTTTGGGTCTTTTGACAATCTCTCTGTATCGTAATATCGTAAGCCTTAAAGTGAAGTTTATGCATTTAAGCATCCAATTGGAATGGGAAGCTTTGTCATTTAATTTAAAGAGAAACTCGTCCCCTACCAGAGTCTCACTTTGCCCACATTTCAAGTTTGAAAAATGCGACAAAAGAAGGCGTTGCCCGGCGGATTGAGGGACACGTGCGGAGGGTTGGCGCCAACGCTTTGTTGCAATTACAATTCCAACACACAAAGTCAATAACTCGCTGAGAGCTGTGGCCAAGACTGGGCTTGTTTTATACTCCGCAGCGGCAGGATGGCCAGTTTCAATGCCCAATTAAAGTTCATTATAAAATTTTAAACTGAAGAGGGCGGCACACTGACCGTTTTTGGTAGAAAATTTATATTTTTACTAAAATACCGAAAATCATGACCAGGCATGTAGACAGCGCTATTAGTCAATAGCAATATGGCCCAAATTCCTATTTTGGTGTTATCTAAAAAGAACACGTTGATTCACTATGGGAATATCCATTTTCTCATAAGTTATTTCTTATGTTGTCTCAGGTTCAAGAGTGACTTAACACAAAAAATATGAGTCCATGTAGTCCATGTCCTGGATATGTCTTTTTGTGGTGACTTTTGAAGCAAGACATAGAGCCCTGCAAGTCCCTGAACCCAATGAACGCCGTTTGCTTCACAGTGGTCTCAAGTGTGCACACTGTACTAATGTACCTTTCTCTGACACACTTTTTTCTTCCATTTAGCTTTCATTCAATATATTTTGATGCAGCACTCTGTCAACTGCCAGGTTCTTTAGAAATGACAGTGTTTTACCCTTCTTTTTAAGGGGTCAGTGACAGTCTGCTGGACAGTTGTCATTTATTTATATTTTGATCCAACACCCTTTAAAAAACAATATTTTTTAAGGTTTATTAGAGATAATCCATAATTATTTAATAAAATGGAAATAAATGCTTGAGTTAACTCACTCCATACATAAAGGCTCCATGTAACTTCACTGCTCAGAAGGAGATACACCATGATACTGTGTGTTTCTACAGAGTGACGCAGAATGTATTGTGTTCCGACTGCTGAAATAATATACCAGCTCTCAAGGTGCTCTGAGGGTGAGTGTCCTAAAAACATTTTGTGTGACTTACTACAAAGGTCACACAGGACAGATGTTAGTATGAACAAGTCTAAAATACATGAGACCAAAGCGACTTTTCGGCATTTTTGAAGGAATGACTTTAAAAAGCAAAGTAAATTTCCACTCTGCTCATGATAAATCAATGACTGAATATTAAGTTTTTGTAAAAGGAGTTTAATTTGATCTTTTTTGCTTTCATTTTAAGATTTGAGATCTTTTTGAAAGTTTCAGTAACCACGGTTTTTGCAGTGAGACGGTAATTTAGTTCAGAAGATACTTTATACTGGCACTACTTGAAAGGCACAAGTCGCTGTCATTTAATGTAATTCAACTTTATGGTTAAATTTAGGATTATCTATATAGAGTTGCTTCTCTTCTTCCTAAAGTTTGGGCAGAACTTCAAGCCCCTGTTTACAATATGCTGGCTTTTAACCTCTGTAAAGTAGTTCTAATGAGTTATAAAAAAAAAACATATGTCCGTTTCTTTAAAATTACATGCAATAGCTGCTTTTTAAAACTGTGCTGCTGTCAGTCTGACACCTCAGAGCCTAACTGTGCTTTGCACCCTGTCATTGCGATGAAGGAGAATGACTGAATCACACCATTTTTCTCTTTTCCAAAGAGGTGGGAATTACTGAGCCAAAACTCTGAATGAATCAATGAAATCTCTAGAGTTTGAATGGCTGCAGTAGTTTCAGGCCTGTTCTCTTCACTCCTGCAGTATCACCGTGGGCGTAAAATGTCTGGTTTAAATGGCCTCCTGAAACTAGCGATATCCAAAGAACTTTTTCACATTCTGTGTAACGTTTTTGTAGGGGGCTTATATACATATTTGTTAGGCGTGTCCAATATTATCGGACCCCATTATTATGGGTTGGTATTGGCATTAAAATATAATACAGGAAACTATTGGAATTGTTTTTTTGTTTTTTGTTTTAACTTTTTTTGATGACAGAACTTTAATTCCTTATTTTTATTTCTCTAATGTCTATTGACATTATCTGTTTATATAAGTGTCAGAAATTATTTATTTTACTATAATGGATATCAGTAAATCACCAAATATCCCTGATATATATTTCATTGCATGAGAAACTAAATAGCCTATGTTCTAACATCTGTATTCAACTCCTCTTACTTTGATACCTTCAAACAAAGTCCAGAAAACACAATTGATTAGTTTTTTGTTTTTTGGTACTAGTGGCCTTAAGTGACAGTGACTAGACAGGAAACGGGCAGATAGCAAAGGGAGATGACATGCAGCAAGACTGTTCAGGGGGCACTTGCTCCATCTGTTGCGGATATTAAATAAAAATATAACTATTTGGCTATGAATAGTCAAAGGACTGCTTATGGCAGTGAAAATTAATAATTTGTGGTAACTTATTATTCGAGGCACCACCTGATTCTATCAGGAACTATTTTAATAGCCAAATTTCTATATCAGTCTCATAATTCTGAAGGAATTAATTCTTTAGTGTCTAGTGGTCATACACCTTGCAATATGTGTGTGTTGAACAAGAAATGACAACTGTTACTTTCCAAACAAAATATTTATTTACACAGAAGAAGAAAAACATTTAATCACTCAACTAGTAACAAAAGAACACACAACTGATTAAAAATAAATGTATAGTTAAAATAAAGGAACACAAAAAAACATGGATTCTTATGTCAGTTCTAGATGAATTTGGATGTTTTAAGAAGGAAGGCTTGATCTGCAGATGCTGGAACAAGAGCTGAATTAGTTTCACTAATTGTATTTAGTTTAATTTAGCACCAATGGTTTCCCTCTAAACCAATAAGCAATGTAAGAAAAGAAAAAATTCTTTGGATTAAGAAATGTTAAGTTTAAAATGTATCTGGATAAGAGTAATTAACCTTTGCAGAATTACTTAATTCATGGATTGATCAAGACAGTAAACAATCTAATTCCCATATTTTGATCAAATAAGGAGTGTTCAAACATGGCTAATAAGGTTAAGTTTCTGTTCTTAAACAATCTATTTTTAAACATAGTTCTGTTTGAACCGTTAATAGCGATATTTGTTTAAGAAACGCCGGGTTAAACCGACACGTGGGCTTGTTTAGCTTTAGCTTTCTGCGACGCACGTGGGGCGTTTAGAGTGGCTCAAATACATTTTTTAAACATTAAACAAAAACTAAAAACTGTCTGATTGAGTAGCTCAAGTTGCAGGATTTAAAAATGACTCTTGGTCCGGAAAAAGTCTTTTAAAAACACTGATTAAAGTTTTAGGCCGAGAGGCCTCTATTACCCAAAGATAACAGATGAAAACAAAACAAAAAGGGAAAAAACCTTTAAAATGAGTTATCCTAAATAATTTCCCTCTGCCCAAACAGACCTTTGAACGATTAGGTCTCCGAGTTGCTTCATGTTGATGTGGGAAGGGGGATGAGGCGACGTTAGCCTAGCGGCTAACAATGGCTCCGATCTGGTTAGCAGTAAAGCTCCTGGCTTGTGGCTCCGTCCAGCTGCAGCTCCGGCTGCTTGGCGATCGGCCCCCGGCATCCACCTTTTACAGTACCTTTTCGCAGCTTTGCAGCGTGGCCATTCTTATTGGCTATGTGGCAGCGGATGAATGTGGCTTCTGCTGGTTCTGGCCTGGCACATGTGGCTTCTACCCGTTCACACTTGCAGCCTGTCGGCGGCCTGAAACTCAAGGAGGTAGCGTTGGCTCCGGGACAAATGTCTTTGTTTGTCTATGTTTAAGATTCCCCTGGAGTGGTCTTTGGGTTCCTGTGAGCAAGTTGAGCAAGTTTCTGCCACAAACTGGCCTTCGTTTGCCAGGGAAGGAGGATAGATGGAGATACCTTCTATTTATATGTAAGTTTTCACTTGCAAATAATATCCATACTTAGGCTGTTGAGTTCTAATAGATTTTAAAGTGTTGTGTGAGGCATTTTGAGCCTAGCTTGTCAACAAACCCATTATCATAGTGCAGTGTGTGAGTGTAACAAGAGGCATCAGAAGATCTGCGGGATTTTTCTAATTGGTAGACAGATTCCAAAAGTGTGTTATTTAACCTCAGTAGAAATTCAGCTGTCCTGTAAAGAGTTCGGAGGTTTGTGCGAGAACATTGGTGAACAGAACAGACAGACAACAGCAGACAGTTCAGGGAGAAAGTTAGAGAGAAAGATAAATTAAAGAAAGGCAATCAAATAATATCCCAAGCTTTGAGCAACTAACTGACCAATGACCAACAACTACCCCTGAAATTTACCCTGAACACTGCAGGCCCATGTTGATAATATGGTGGTGGAACATTAATGCTGTGGGAATACTTTTCTTTACCAGGGATGGAAAGCTGGCCACACTTGAAACACAAGTCAATCTGGGAAGAAGCACATCCATGCATGGCAATAGCTCAGTTATAAAACTTCTTTCACAAAATATTTGTGACCCATATTCTACATCGCTATCTGAATCAAGCCATGACCTAGCTCATGGCATCCCTGCTCGCCACATTGGTCCTTTCACATCTTTTCTGAAAACAGCTAAAATCCATACCTTGGGGAAATAGACTACCAGCTGCAGTCACCGCTAAACATGATTACATATTTTGAGACTTTTGTTTGTGATGTAATTGAATTTGAAAAAAGTTCAATGGGTGTCAGTACTTTTGCGAACATTTGTTTACTTTTTATCTTCCAAGTTCCAGAAGAGCTTCCCACGTAGGTCTTAATGTTTGAAATAAGTGACAAATTTCTGCATATCACAGTGTAATGCTGATGAATATGCGTCTATAATGTATTCGCATTGGTTCTTTGTGTTTCAAGCTTCTATAGGTGACTCTTGCTCCGGGCAGAACAATCATTCAACACGTTTAATGGGTCGAACACGGAGCTCGTTAGCTATGTGCTGCCTTCATTAACATACAAATTCAATTAACTTTGTCTAGGGGAAAAAAAAGGAAAGGGAAAAAAAAAAGAAACTCTTTTGTGTGATGCCCACTTTCCCTGCATTATGATCTCCACTGAGTCACAGGGAGAGAGAAGTGAAGGAGAATACCAATGTTATGGTGACTTTCTCCTGTTTTTGGCTTGTTGATGAATGCTGTATGGTCTGTCGCAAGGTGATTCAGTTCAGCCAGAAATCCTTGTGAAGGGAGGGGAGTGAGAATGTTCTGTTCTTAGTAAAAAAGCCTCTCAATTTTATTTATTTATTTTTTTCATCTTCTGTCACCGACTTAAATGGGCTGCAGCATTTTAAGCAAGTCGTAACATCCAGAGGTGGCAGGAGGGGTGTGTTGATTGAAGGCTGATTTTCAAAGTGGCTGAGGGGATAGTCAGAGTTTTCAGTAGCTGTCTTCTAGCAGGAAACTCTTCATCAAGCAGCAAGCGTTCTATGGGCATCACTCTTA
This sequence comes from Apricaphanius iberus, assembly GCA_028564705.1. Classification (NCBI taxonomy): domain Eukaryota; kingdom Metazoa; phylum Chordata; class Actinopteri; order Cyprinodontiformes; family Aphaniidae; genus Apricaphanius; species Apricaphanius iberus. The sequence goes on along the minus strand of JAPXFQ010000717.1, from coordinate 2,842,429 downwards.
TCAAGGGAATTGGTCATTAGAGGCAGGCATTGTGTCAGAGGACAGCACAGTAAATACCAGTGACATAAAAGGCTGATGAGATAAGAGGATTGTGTGCTTGTGTGTTTGTGCTCGTGGCCGTGTCTCTTTTTCTCGCTGCCGCCCTCCTTTTCGTGGCCCAGGGGCAGCAAGGTGCCTTGGTCACATCAGTGTATGACTTCAATTTGCTTGTTTGCATATTTGACAATTAAGTAAATTAATTTCCCCATCATCAGAGGCAAATGTCTGTTTTCCCAAGTTTTTTTTTTAACTTAATACCATGTCCATCCTTGTATCAAACAAGGTCCAATAATGGCAGCATCTCATTTGCATCCCATTAATTAGACATTCACGTGTAAGAGGCAATTAGCATATATAGCGTTTTTGTGTTTTGATAGAGTGAACGCTGCGGTGTTAGCTATAACTTTCATTTTGCTTGTTTTTGCTATCTATGCAAATGTGAGTGCTGAGCAGTGTTTTAATCAGTTGCCATGTGTGTCTTTGTGCGTCTTTATGAACTAAAGAAGAGTTGAGAACAGATGTTCAAAAATGCCTACCTTTAGTAGAAGCATGAAAGGATGGCATTTATCTGCCATAGATTTAATCAAACAAAAGGCATTTAAGATTTTTGGCTGTATTTCAGATTTTTTATATCCATCCATCCATCCAACTATCTTCTTCCGCTTATTCGGGATCAGGTCACGGGGGCAGCAGCTTAAACAGGGAGACCCAGACTTCCCTATCCCCGGCCACTTTGGTCAGCTCCTTGGGAGGAATCCTGAGGGGTTCCCAGGCCAGCCGGGAGACATAGTCCCTCCAGCGAGTCCTGGGTCTTCCTCTGGGCCTTCTCCCGGTGGGACGTGCCCGGAACACCTCACCATGGAGGCACCCAGGAGGCAACCTGACCAGGTGCCCGAGTCACCTCAACTGGGTCCTCTTGATGTGGAGGAGCAGCGACTCTACTCTAAGCCCCCTCCGGATGACCGAACTTCTCACCCTATCTCTAAGGGAGACCCCAGCCACCCTGCGGAGGAAACGCCTGTATCCGTGATCTCGTTCTTTCGGTCACAACCCAAAGTTCGTGACCATAGATGAGGTTAGGAACGTAGAAAATTTAAAATCTTCTAATCTGTCCTCCTTCCACCTGCTTAGTAAATCACCTGCTGTGTATTTTTGTGCCTGCTTTGAGGTTTGTGCACATTTTAACAATCGCAAAGCTCAGATAAATCAGTCACTTAGGTTTGACTTAAAAGCCAATTATTCAAGTTGGTTTTCCCACATTCCACAGCAAAAGCATTTCTCTTTAATGACGTAAAAATGGTTGTAATGAAGCACAACTTCCAGACTGAAGTACTCAAAAAAACTGTGTAGAAAGCTTAGAATTTCCTTGGTTTGTTGGACTAACTTCTTTTACTGCCTCAAATAAATACGATTTTATTTTTTGTGTTTCTAAATTGTGTTTTATGAATATTTTGTCAGGCCAAAACATGGAAGTTGTTTTTTCTTTACAGGGTTCAAACTCAGAATATGAATGACCATACATGTTCTGCCTTGTAATGCTACCGTTTAAAATATATTTTGTGAATCAGAAACGTTGCTCTTAAATGTGCCCAGATGAGTAATCTGATCTATGCAAACATGGCAACCAGTGGAGATAGGTATCACTGCTCACATGATCCTGCAAGGATAAATGGGTATCGGTGCTGGATTTGCATAAACCTCTATGGTGTTTTTGATATCTGAGTTATTTTTAGAAGGTAGTAGTTTGCTTTGGTCACGCCCCATCTTGATTGTCAGGGATCAACTAATCTGACATTATACGAAACAAATGCACCAAGAGATTATTGCAGGTAAGCTATTATCTGCAGATAACTTTTTACAGAACATTACTTGAAAAACCAAAAACTATAGAGTAGTTTTTGTACCTGCAGCAGGTAGATCAGATTGTTTTTCTGTCTCAGAAAGATACATTAAAAAAAATATTAAAAGGAATCCAGTAAGAGCAATGTTGTGTTCCATTTTGTAAGATATAGATGTGTACAAAGGAAAGAAAACACAGAACATGGAATTGTGTGGAAAGATAGTGAGTGATCAACCATGATAATTATTCAGGAGCAATACTATAGTTGGGAGGGCTGTAGGTTGTCTATTTCATGCCTATTTTATATGAAACTGTTTAAAATGATAATCTACAACCTTTAAGGTTGGGCTATTAAATTTTAACAGGTTACCAAGGTTCTGTTTACATGTTGATGTGTGTACCACTGTACGAAATAGTTTTTTCTATGCCAGGGAAATTTTGGTAATTGAAATACAGACAATCTGTGGTTTTAATAAATTAATGCAGTACTAAAATGGCAAATGATAAAAACCATCTTTGCGTTTTCATTTATGTGGTTAGTTATGTGGATTGTAATATTAATATCAAGGCTTCCTAAAGGGAATGTACGATGACTTTTGCATGGGGTTTTATTGTGGAAGATCCTGCAGATGTCTTCTCTCTAGAGTCATATTTTATTTACTGAAGGCTGTAAAGAGTGGAAAAATAAAGAACAGTCTTGGAAAAACAAAGCATGAAAAGCACACTTAAGTACATTAACCATATATTTGATCAAATAACATGATCTGATGGAATATTACACAATATTATCAAAAATATATATTCTTAATCTATCCATACCATTTATATCAGGTGTTCCAACTACATGCATGGGCACAATTGTCTAACACCCAAAGCCTAGGCATATTGTATGCTCCCACAAACTTTTGTAAAATAATTGGTTTCTTAGAGAAACTTAGATGAATTCAGAATTGGTATGCTGATACTATGCCACCTGTGCAATAAGTTTAGTTTTGAAAAAATTGTTATAGAGTCAAGGTTAATGATATTTAAACAAAGTATAACTGCTTAGGTATGACTTTAGCTGCGGAGTGGTTATTGATCTAAAACTAAAGAGCAGTTTAGGTGGATCCTGAGTGCAGAGGTCACCAACTCTGCAGAGTCAGGAGCTTTATGAAATGAGTTACCATGACCAAGGTGCATTCAAACCTTATATCATCAAGTGCTATGCAAAGCATTGGATGCTGCCATTGAGCAACCCACCAATGGACTCTACAGAATTGGACACATGTTCTATACTATAGTAAAGTATCCCTCTATGTCTGGCCATCCAATGAACAAGGCTTGGTTTGCCAGTTGCCAAGAGAACAGCACTGGGTTCACTATGCTGAGTCAACTGTCAAGATTGACATAGACAGAATTATGGTTTGAGGCTGTTTTCCAGGAATTCGATTGCAGAACACCAACACAGTTTGATTTCATGCAGTTTGGGGGTGGCTTTTTCCTATTCCATTAGGAGGGACCACAAATGCACAAGGTGAGGTCTGCAAAGACAATGCATGAGTAAATTTAGTGCAGAGGATTTCAACTAACGTTCACTGAGCTGGGATCTCAACCAGACCAAACACCTTCAAAATAAATTAAAGTGGCACTTGTGAGTCAGGCCTTTATGTCCAACATTAATGTCTGATCTCCCAAACGCACTTCTCCAGGAATCGCCAGAGTGGTATAACTACACTCTTAAATATTGTGGAATATCTGAAGCTTTTATATTTGAAAATGGTGGACCAAATCCTGTTAAACCCATTTATTAAGACCTGAATGTTGCTCAGGTTTATATGTGTGGGGAAACTCGAGTTCTTACAAACATTAATGGTGCATCAGATGAAGCTGGTACATCCTGTTTGATTGCTGCAGCACAATCAGACACACAAAAAAATAGAAAAAGAACCCAACCTTTTATTTTAGTACACTTTTCAAATTAAAAGAAAAATGTTAAGATATTGAAGTTTTAACTTGAATTTCAAGATCACATAAAACAAATGTATTCAAAACATTGTAAAAGAAAGTACCTTGAACTGGTAGCTTTATGATGCATTGATTTTTCATCCAGCTGGTCAGGGCTTATTTCCACCAGGAGTTTGAGGTGTGTTCAAGTACCAACTAATGAATCACGTGATTTTCTGTTACATTTAATTTGTTTTGTGTACAGCAGCAGTGATCTGAGCAAAGCGTGTCTGCAACAAGTTATGCATAAGACTCTGCTGTCAACAACAGTCCCTACTCCAGCAAATCACATAATTTTATGTTCAATTTTCCAAACCTGCTATTTAATTTTACACATTTAATATAAATAATTTAATTTCATCAGTAGCTTGCAGATTTTTTTCCCAATAGGTGGATTCGGCTCACGATTCGAAATTCAAGTGTAAAGATCAAAGGCAGCAAATTGTGATTTCATAGTATGTATTGATTTCGATGAGTGCTTTTAGACAGAGGTACTTTCCTCTTACGAGACATTGATAGGTAAATGAAACACATGTAGTTCGGTTTGGCTAATGACTCAGAAAAACAACATAAGTTGTCAGGCTTTGCAACAAACAGTTTTCTTGTTTTTCTTAGCCCAAGCAGACTTCAAAAAATAGTCAGAGGATTATTGCTTATAAACTTATTTTTTCCACAACTATGAATTCTACATAGCAACAACAGCTGGACAAGAATATGACTGGAAATAAAGAGTAAACAAACAAGGCTGGAGAGGTGGGAATCAATAGAAAGATGAGACAATGCCCATTGGAGAAACTTGTAAATACTAGCTAAATCCCTTTAACCATCCAAATTTGGTTTGAACTGGCAGGTATAAAAAAAAAAAAAAGAAGAGAAAGGAGACCCGGAGAGATGTGACATCATCGGTGGGAGTGAAGTTCATATGTGTGGAATGTTCTGATGAGATGATGTGGGGATTTCAGCTGATCTGCTCATAAGTCATGTATGGGGAGTCATTCATGTAGTTTCCTTTGGGAGAGGGTGTCTGATGAGTTATTAGAAACTCGGCACCCTCATTTTTCCAGTCTGAGGTCATATGTCCTCAAGCTGCCTTATGCCCCCTGGCATGTTTTTTTTTTATTTTTCTTTTCTTTTTGTGAGATAGAGTCGGCATGTCTGTAAACTGTGTTTGACCCTGTGTGTCACAAAGACCAAGGCAGGTTCTCATCATATGCTACAGAACTTTTAAAAGGACACGGTGCCTTGCAATAAAACATCAAAATCATATTTTGGGCAATATTATTGAGAAAATGTATTTAAAATATCTGAAAAACTAATTCTGTACAGTCTGACTGACCCATTTTTTCCAATTGTTATTTTCAATTCTAAACTGATCATAATGCCAAAAAAACACCTTTCATTAAGCTCTCCTCTGTTTAGAAGTACCCCGTTTGAGTTTTAGCCAACTAATTTTAACCAACGTCAATAAAATAAGGTCTAATCTCATAAACTGTGAAACGGGCCTTTAATTAGCACTGTTCTGAAGCTTAGAAGCAAATATCTCCTGGAGCACCCCTAGTGGCTAAGCGTTAGAGAGTCACAATATTCTGACAGTAAAGGAAAAGAAGCACAAGCAACTTTAAAAGTGATGGAAGCGTCTTTATTGGCTTTATACTCGAGTGTTGTTTGTCAGCCCAGTGAGCTGTCGTTGACAGAGCAGCTTATTTCAAAATAAGAGACTAAAACACAATAGGGTGGCAAACTCGAAGCAGAATCCTCTAAATCTGGGGCTGATATTTAATTTAAAATACATTTTTTGCCCGAAGCATATAGATAGACTGACTCCAGTTTGATGAGAAACATGTGTGTATGTTTTTAGAACAAGGATTTTCGTAGCAAGAAATGTTGGAGTTGGAACGGCAGATGTGTCAGTCACAGCCCAGCCCTCACTCCATCTCCTTTTGGAACATTTTTAAAACAGCAAATGTGGGTGGAGTAAGACTCTGTTTGTGGGGTGAGTTGCTCCTCAAGGCTACAAATGTATAAAAGAAGGTGCACTGGTCAGATGAGACCAAAAGAACTTTATAGCCTGTGTGCAAAATGTTATTTTTTTTTACTAAATAATATTTGTAGTGGCAGCATCATGTTTTAAAGATGTAAACTGGTCAAAGTCGATGAGAGGGATTTGGATTTAGCCAGATACAAAGAAGAACTTATGCTGTGCCACAAAGCACATGAGGCTGGGATGGAGATATAAATTCCCAAACGTGAAGCCAGACCTACAACAAATGGGTAATGGAATGACTCAATCCTTAATTCATGTGTCTTTCTCTTTTCACTTCACAACCGTGGACTATATAGTCCAGGTTCACAGTAAAAAGCAATGAATATGATAAAATGTTTCAAAAGTTTAAGGGATAGTTTATCAAAGCAATGTGGGGTGTGAAACAATCTCATCCACACATACACCACTTTAAAATCACTTCAAATGCTAGTTTCCTGTATTTAGTAAATTTACTCAATGGATCAGTCATTTCAAGTTGTATTGTTCATCTATGAAGAACATCATATTATTTTACTGAAGAAAAAAAAAGTATAAAACAACATAATTAAACTGATACAAATCAACAACACGTTTCATCTCATTTATTGTACGAATGAGCTGCGGGGCGTGGGGGGGCTGACAACTTTCTGTCATTTCTTATCTCTCATGGAAAGTGTTAAACGACGTTCATTACTGGATTAAAAATAACTTATAGTTATGGCTTCTTCTTGGTGTCTAATCACTCTGTTTGTTGATAGACTCCTCAGAGAAGGAGCGCATTTGCCTCCCTGTCCCTAATGTAATAAAAAGCTTTTAGCAGCTTCTTCAGATGCATCAGGATTTAGCTTTTCCCTATTTCCTCTGAATCGCCTTAATTTCCATATTTAATTAGCCTCGCTCATTAAATTTCAGGCGCACAGCAATGCATGCTGGAAATAATTGCATGCAATGTTATAGACACAAATTATCTATAATGCTCTTGTGTGAGTTGTGACACAAGACGCAAGCCTTGTTGATTAGCCTGCTTTAATAGACATGCCACTTGATTTGTTTGTCTTATCATTGGGGATATGAGTGAGCGAACCCTTGGGTTCTCAAATGGATTTGCAAACGTGTGTGCTGGTTTCTTGTGTCCATGGTTCATATGAGAGTACACGTGTGTGTGTGTGTGTTTGTGACAGTCTAATCATCAACTCTGTACCATCTTACAGAGTGAACCTACCCATCAACTCTAGTAAAAGCATGGCTGACAACCTCTAATCATGGTCATGGGAGGAAAAAAAAGGCACTGTCGTCATCATACACAAACATACACTATCCTGGCTTTTACACTTGGAAATCAGAGCCAAGATAAACCCCAACGTCTCCCTCTGTAGTTCTGTGTTTGCCCTCTTTTTTGGTCTGTGTGCTAGCAACACAGCTAATAGTTTTCGGAATGACCCACAAGAGGACATTTTAGCCATTCATCTCTTGCGTTTTAAGCAGAGCCTTTTTCTCACTTTTGAACGTTACGACTGGAATCTTCACTGTATTTTACGGGGAGTTTCTTTGACTGACCAACAGAAAGTAGTGTATAGTTTGTTCCAGAAGAACTGGACAAGTTAGATGTCAAAATCTGTGAAAAATCAAACTGTTTTATTTCAGTATTTCCTGTCATGATAAAGAAAGGCAACAAAATGATCAGATTTATCTAGATGAAGCTTCAGACTGTATTGCTTTAAGACAGGTTGGGTTTTTTGTACACTTTGAGATAATATATCAAACTGAAAAAGTATATTGAGAAAAACCTATTGACTTGTGCATAATGGATTGAATAAATAATTAATAAACAAGTGGATAATTAATAAAAAAATAATTTTGAAATAAATAAATAACTCATGTTCTTACTTATTTAGTATTATGTTGTAGCTGTAGCATTTCTCTTGATTGCATATCATACATACAACGGTACAATAACAGGGCTGGAAATTAATGCTCATACAAACGTATTTTCAGGAATACATGCTAGCTCCAGGCGTTAAATGTTACTGTAAATGTCGTGAAAACTCAGAACTCAAGAACAAGTCATTTATAATAATTTAAAAAAATATATTTAAATTCATTTGTTTTGCCAAATGATTCACCTTTGATCCACTAATGTTGTTAGTATATTGGCAAGAAACATCATTTTTTCTCTCATGTGACTCGCAGGTTTTTTCTCTACCACTACCAAAATGTTCAGCAACAGGGTTTTGCACATGTTTTTGGACAAAGCGGGAACTTTGGTAAATCATTATTGGTATTTAAAACATATTAATGATCATGTTAACTCCTCCCAGCAAAATCATGCAAGAAAGTGTTTTTGAAACTTATTTTTGTCTTGGGATGATTGATGAAGAGAAAAAAGGCCATCTTAAGAGTTGCTTGAAACCTGTTTGATACTTTGAATAGTGTTTTGAAAATATTTTTCAATACCTAAGAAATTTGTCACATGAAAAGTATAATTTAATTAATTAAAGTGTTGGGGTTTTCTAACTGAAAAAAATGGAATAGTTATTTTATGAAATAAACAATTTTCCCACCTTTTCCATTGTCCAGTTACCACTAACATATTGACTGCTTTTTTGATTGAGCTCCCCTTACCAGATAAAATAAAACTTTGAGTTGACACTAAGTTACACAGAGGATGAATGGTTTCGCTTGATTTTATTTAGGAGGTTTCTAATCAAAAGTGTCTGAATTAATATGCACATCACATTTTCTTCAGATTGTATTAAAATAAAAACTGAAAGGCATGTATTCTTCTCCTTGCTTTACACAAATGTGCACTACTTTATGTTCCTCTACCAAACAGTTTGTGTTTGTAAAATTACAAACAAAAGTGACAAAAACATTTTTTTTGCTATAAGGACTGATACAAAAGGGAGGCTTCCCTTGTCTAACTATTGCATTAAAAGCATTCCCTTTTTTATTTTTCATTTTTTTTCCACGTCCAATCAAAGAGCTACTCATCCCTGACACCTTGTCTCTGGCTAAAATATATGTTTACGACGTCTGCACAGCATATTCAAAATCAAACATCTGAGGAGAACCATAGGTGATTTTTAATCATTTGCCATCCTGAGACATACATGGCTCTCCTTGACATTCAAAATTAGCTGTTGTCAGCCTCCAAAGGCAGTCGTGCAATTTAGTAGGTACACATTACTGTCGCAAATGGAAGTGGGAACGGTCTGATATGTTATTTGAAAGTAGCAGGATGTGGAATTGTGTTTGACCCCGTGTTAAGTAGGCTCACTCTTGATAGACGAACAGCCTCTTATTCAAAAGAGATAATTGGTTCTGTGGAATGTTGCTCATCCAGGCTCGTGACATTTTTTGGGGGTGTTTTTTTTTTTGGGGGGGGGGGGGGGGGGGGGAGTAGCGAGTTTTGATTAACCTTGTCAGAGTTGTTGACATCTCAAGAGTGCGGCGTTCTTACATTTAGGGCACTCGCCTGCATCGGATGCCAAGGATAAGTGTTAAATTAGTGTTTTTCTTTTCAACTCTCCCTCTCTTGACAGATCCTTTCACGGCAGAGACAATATGTTTCAAACTAGGGCAGAGACTATAACGATCAAGTCTGTGAGTCTCAAACCTCTGAAGCTGTTATAGAAAATGACTCAAGAGGTCGAGCCGGGAGAGGGAAGGTCAGGCTCTGTGGTCGCTTTGGTCCCCTTGCTGTGGTCTCCCCACATTTGGCTTGCAGACAAGTGTATTGTGCACGAGGCTTCTCTGATGTGGCACCACGATGATGAGTAAGCACACATCTGATGGAGTGGGTATGCGTGTGGTATCCAGAGCTCTGCCTGACACATGAGGGAACTGAGAGGCAGAATTCACCAGGGAATTCGGTATATGTATTACACAGCGTTTTACTGACCAGATTTCCCCCCCCTGCCTAATTAGAGGACAGCTGTGGCTTCTACCAGTTACGTAAGCTTTAAGGACCTCCTGGTGAATAAGTCATATGTTTAACATGACACATATGGAGAAGTTGCTCATAACTGTTGCTTAAGCTCAAGGGTATACTGGAGGGAGAGATCAAGTAAACTTTCCATATGGTTTTTCTGCTCTTTTTATATTCACTTTAAATTGCATTCAGAACACACTCTGTTGATGAGCTGCAATGCTCCTCAGATTGATTCATCTTGTAGAAAATGATTCCACAGCACATCAGTGTTGCAGGGAGGCTGGTGGGAATCATTAAAGGAATAAACCAAAATCATTTGAGCAGAGTCCGAGCCTTTTAGTTTTTTTTCTTCACACTTTCAACCTTTAACATACAGAAGAAACATTGTAGTTCCTCACGTACGGCTTTGCACAATCTTTTCAGAATTTATACACCAAATGTGCTCAGCTATTGGAATTAAAATCTCCAGTAATTCTCTGACTCAAACGTACTTCATGTCATTGCGGACTCTGATGACCTCAGTATGAAATCATCAGGGAAATCTTTCAGCTAATGAGGCAAATCAGAAAAGAATGTGCCTCTGCTTGCACTTTACATGTGGGTTATGACTTGCAGGCTTAATTCTTGATGATCTGCTGTGTTAGGCATTTCACTTCAAATGAATGTTTCACATAAATTCAACATTATGAAGACTTCTACAGCCCCTTGATAACTGAAAGTTTCAAATCTAAAGGGAGCTGATGAAGCTGCCATTTGTTATATAACTATTCAGCCAGTACCTGGAGTGAACCCAAGCAGAAATCTATACAGAAAGACACTGGTTGATACTCAAATGTAGAACTATCTTACTAATTGTTACTAAGCAGCTACTGGCAGGCCCATATGGTTTCCTAATCCATTTGGTGAATCATTGAAAGTTTTTAAACACCTCCTTTCTACAGTTTAAAGCAATTAGTATAGCTACATTCAACACATGCTGTTGCTTGGTGGTTGAATAATCAATTTTTACTTGAGAGTCTGAGACCTGGAGTTTTTTTGTCCTAGTGATCATGTTTTTTAATAAAAAAAAATTAAAATGCTTGCTACTCATAGCAAATGTCACAATAATAAAAGTCAATAAATAGTTCATCCTTAGATGGTGTATGTCAATTTGTTTTATACAGTAGACGCCCTAAAAAAAATCATATTTTAGCTTGCTGAGGGTAGATTGTAGACCATTTGGTCAGAAACCAAAAACCCAGATTATTGTCTAGCCATTTAAAGCAGCATATTTAAGTGTTTACAGGTTGCACAAACTATAACTCTATTGGGGTTTGGAATTGTTACTGAGGAAAGATTTAAAGCTAGCTATTTTTAGTAAAATTTGAAAAAAAAAACATATATTTTCAACAAAACCATGCCAGCATTTTATTTAGGTTGTAAATTTTCTCCTTTTGAGGTTTTTCTGTCATGGAACATGAAGGGTACAAAAGCCTTCTTGTAATCCTTGAGATAGGTTTAGGACCCAATGTGGTTTGTTTAGTCAGAATACTGGAGAAACTCTGATTGAGGAATTTTATTTAAGTTTGTTCAGACCGTTGCTGCTGTTGTTGCACCCTTTCAGTGTGGGTGGTTTCTCTCTGTGTTCATGTTTTTGAAGTGGGATTCAATATTCGCTCTGCCCTTGATCCTTCTCACTCCCTCTTACTTCTTCTCCTCTGCTACGTTTCTTCTTTCACTCTTCTCCTACTTTTTCCCAACGTCTGCAACTCCCCCAGAACTCCCAGGCAGCTTGAATCCAGAGGAAGTCCTTCCTGGGATTAATACACACACATGCACAAACTTCCTCGTCAGATTTTACCCCTCTCTCATCTGTCCTCCCACAGACATCCTGTTTGTCTCCTGCAGCGTTTCAGCTCCTCTGACGAACACAAGCCACGGAGCCAAGGCATAACCACAACAGCCGTTTTTGAGAATAAGGCCACGTGGAAAAGAAACCCTTAAAACTCAAACAGTGATTCTTGGCCCACTCTTTTCCAGCTACTTTTTTTTTTTTACATCTCTGTCATCTTGTCAATTATTCTTTCTACATATAAAAGTTGTTGATGCCCTGGAAGAAAATTCTCAAGAGACAATTGGGTTTCAACCCGCTCCGGGGGCCCTACCAGTCATATTATTGCTTTACTGCAACCTGGAATGATTGCAACCTTGTTGATTCTTTTGCAATCAGTTTCTATTATCTCCCTGTGCAGTGGTAGGCATCAGCTTTCCGTCTTGTCTTCTCATCCGTAGTGGTCTATCCAATCCATTTTACCCATCTGCCAATCTCCATCACTTCGATCGTGGTTTCTCCTCCCTTCTCTCTTTTCTCTGCCTCCCTTCACTCCATCCATGTCTAATCCATTACATCTTCTAATGACTGCTGTTTCGCTGTATGAAGAGACGTATGGCCTGGACTGGAATTTCTGACTCTGTGTGTGTGTGGTTTGTATCAGTTAGCATTATCTCCCCACTTTTCTTGTGAAGCATTACCTCATATATTGCAAGAAATTACAACCAAATCAAGTGTATAATGCCAAATGTCAGGCAGAAAATACTTTGCTTGTGTAAGATCTTCAACCACGTTTGTTGTGTTCAGTTTTTAGGCAGCCTTTATTTTGAAGCAAATGTATGGTGAGTCTTTCCTCAAGCGGTCTTAGTCCTCTTTTGCTAGATATTAAGTAATTGGAAATTATGTTGCAGTTGTGATTAAAAAAAATGTCCACTCACAATAGACTGAGGCACTTTTATTCTTTCTCAAGTTAATTGTCAACTCAATCAAAAAAAAAAAAAACAGCAGCTGTGCTACTACTTAGTAACCCTTTAGAGTTTCACACCTACTTTGTAAGCCCCATTAATAGTAATATTAATTTTAGCTTTAGCATCAGCAGCTGTATGGAAGCATATGTGTAACATAAATAAAATTAAAATGCATTTGAAGAAATGCTTTGTCATTTTCAAAATCTGGCTGCTATTTTTGACTCATAAATAAAATTAAAAAGAAATCATCCAAATTGCTTTTTCATTTTACAATTCAACATTGCTCATTGTGTAACTTAATTAAAATGAAATAGAAAAGGACATTTAAGATTTAATTTTCAAATTGCAACCCAGGAAAACAGTAACAAAATTCAATTTGAAATGTCAAAGTTGAAAATTAAAATGCATTAGCAGAAATGCATTTTCATTTTCTAAATACAAATGCCCTTTTTTGGCCGCCCGGGACTTCGGTCTGCTCATGGGCCCGGCGCGGCATGTCCGGGGTACCCGAGTCGGTGGTGCGCCGGGTTCCGGCCTCGGCCCGGGGGTCCTCGGACGCTGGCGGTGCCTGGGGCGTCTCTTATTGGCGGGGAGGCTTTTTACCATCTAGCACAGGCCCTCTTTTTAAGGGGGTGCGCTTGGGACGGGAGGGGGGAGGGCGTTGAGGGTGAGGGGGGGCTACACTCAACCTGGGTGTCTAGTGGCATGTGTTTTGTTAGCAGTGTGAATGTTGGGGAGGATTTAGGTATGCCCCTGGCATGGGGGCTGGTGAATTGCCGGGGCCCCCATGGGGCTCGGCGGTACCGCTGCCGTGGGCCCCGACTGGACGTGCTGGGGCCTCCCACCCCTGGTGGATCGGGCCGAACGGGGGTGCCTATTGGAGTCAGCAGGGGAGCTGGCTCCCTGGGGTTGGCAATGGTCACCCCAGTTATTTTCTCCCCATCCCCATGCCTCTGTCCACCTGCTCCTTCATTCTACCATTCACAAGGCCTTGGGACGTGGGCACGTCACTGGGGTGCGGGATGGAGCTTCCGTCTTCGCTACCCGGTGGCGGCCTGGGTCCCGATTTTATTGAGCAATTTAGACACTACACTTGCAACATTTACAGGGAACGCACATGTAGGGACCTGGCGGTGTGGCGCCAAGGGCGAGGCCCCCCCAACGGGTTCTGGTACCCACTGGGTAAACGCATCTAGACACTGAGGGCCCGGGGGGGGAGATGGGGGTACCCGGCAGTATTCCCATGTCCCCCCCCTCTGTTTTAAGTGCACATTAGAACAACACGCAACAACACCACATTGAGCTGGGGGAGAGAGGCTGGGGGGTCTTTCCACACCCCTGTTCGTTGGACCATCAGGGGTGGGAGCCCGGATAGAACATCACGCCGTCTGGTCGGGGTCCTGGGCTGGTGGGCTGCTCTTGCCGGTGTGGGGGCCTTGGCGGTCTACTTGTCCCCGTCCTGGTGGGCAAAGGGGTCTGTCTCCTGGGTGCAGGGGCAGGGTTCTCTACTGGGGCGTCTGTCCCTGGGCCTGGGAGTATGGAGTATAGTGTACGTATGGGGGGTATGAATGAGGGTATAGCGTCCTTTTTTCGTATGTCCTGTATTTGTAAGAATGTGTACACATGAGAGGGAGGGTACGTATGAGTGTCTCTGTCTGTCTATGTCTACCTGTCAGGTTGGGTGTTTGGCTGCTCTCTGGCCTGATGCATCTTCTTCCCTCCCCGTCACTCCCCGTCGGTGATGGTTGCTCCTGCCCGCTGGTTGATGATGACTCTCGATGCATGGGGCTGGGGGTCCCGGTTGCGGCCCGGCTCGGTCCTGGTGCATGTCGGGCGGGTCCTGGGTGGTCCGGTGTGTCGGGCGGCCGCTGTTTCGGGCCGATGTCCTCCTTGGATTGACTGGGGCACCTCTTATGGGGGTGCCGGGGTTGTAGAATAGGTTGGTGCCGTCCGGTGGATCGGTGGGGACCGTGCCTGGCGCCCAGTCCTCCTGCCGGTTCCAGGACTTCAGCTGGCTGGTCTGTTCACCTGGTGGGGCTGTCCGGCATTGGCTGGGCCCCTGATCTTGGCGCCCCACGTGGGGCGGGATCTGGACCCTGGAGCTGGAAGATCTGGATGTCCAGGTGCCGGCTGGGCGCGGCCTGGGGAGGGCGTACATCCGCTGTGGCTCTTGCTGTGGCTCCCTGGCGTGTGGATGTGTGAGGCGGGCCGGGTTGTTGGCGGTGGGTATTGGTCCGGGGTGGCGGCGGCGTGTGTTGTCCGTCGGTTGGCTGCGGGTCCTCCTTGCCTGCGGCGGCGGCGGGGGGCCCTTGTCGGCTGGTCCCTGGTTGGGGCCCCGCTGGGGGGCGGGGTGCCCCTGGTCCCCGTGGCCTCCGGTTCCTGGTCCGGGCCCGCCCTGGCGTAGCCGGTTACCGGCGGAGCCCGTGGGCTCGTCACTGCGATCTCTCGGGCCCCAGCATCGCGGCTGGTGGGTGTTCCCCTGGGACTTCCATCTGTTCCTCTCTTGGTGGGTGATCGACCCTGCGCTGATCCGCCTGTGGCCTCTGTACTCTGTGGGACCCTGGATGCATACATCTCTTGCCTCCTCCATGTCTGTGCCGATTCCTGTAGGACGGATTGACGGTTCCTTACACCAGCTATCAATCACTTGCATGGGGAAACCTTATTCAGACCTGCATGCTCGCACACACATAGGTGTGGGACATAGGTGAGGACGGACATATCTTAAGCTGAGGTTATCATCATTAGTTAGTTGTTCACAGGAGCTTACCAGAAACATTTGTATTATGTTCATTAATCAATGCTTGTGTGTAGTGAATGTATAATTCTTTGTTTATTCTACCAGATCCGAACTATTGGTTTGGTTCTGTACAGTTTGTTGTTTTTGTTTTGTATTACTGTTTCTCTGCCGTCCGGCAGAGGTGGAGGACTGGGATGTTTTCTTGTGTTCTTTATTTGCCTCCCTGTCTTGTGTCGTCGGTTCGCCCCTCTGTTGGTCCGGTTTCTTTTCTTCACCTTCTTCCTTTCTCCCTTCTTGTCTCAGTTTAATGTCCATGACGTCAGGAAATTGAACCCACAGTAATCACTAATAAAGATTTTTCATACATATACATCAAGTGGCGTACTACAGCGAAGCTGTAATACTCTGCTTGGGAAAGTAAAACTGTTGGGCTTGTACTTGGTACTCAGACACCAATTCTGAGTAGCATACTGCTAGACAGGACACGTTAAAAAAAAAAAAAAAAAAAAAAAAAAAAAAAAACAAATGCCCTTTTTGACTCATAAATAAAATTAAAAAGAAATCATCCAAACTGCTTTTTCATTTTACAATTCAACATTGCTCATTTTGGAACTTAATTAAAATGAAATAGAAAAGGACATTTAAGATTTCATTTTCAAATTACACCCTAGCGAAATAGTAACAAAATTCTATTTGAAATGTCAAAGTTGAAAAGTAAAATGCAATAGCAGAAATGCATTTTCATTTTCGAAATACAAATGCCCCTTTTGACTCATAAATAAAATTAAAAAGAAATAACCCAAACTGCTTTTTCATTTTACAATTCAACATGGCTCATTCTGTAACTTAATTAAAACGATAAAGAAAATTATATTGCTTTTTCGTTTTCATGCTCCCCGCCGCAAAAAGTGTAACATATTTCAAAGTGGATTCGCAATCCCACACGGCGCAGGTTATTGACGTCAGCGCAGGCGCTTCTTCTTCTGCTGCTGAGTTGGCTGTCCGAACAGGTGTTGTGCCATAAATGGATCGTCTGCCAGAAATGGATTGGCCGCACGGGAGCGCGCACAGCCTGCCGGAGGCGTGTCTCTCTGTTTCTTTCCCCGCTGGTGGTGTCTCTCTCTGTTTCTTTCAGTGTCTACCGTCTGTGCATGTTCCCCCCAACCAGAGTGCTCCAATTGAAGGCTCTGCCTCCAACATCTAACATAACTAGTTAATTAACCGGGCATTTTGCCCATATATTAATAAGAAAAGTGTTGTGAAACAGTAGCGCTTTGACGGACTTATTTATTTATTTATTAATGCTTTTGACTACCTACTTGAAGCATTTGCATGTTTTTCCCCCTTTCTATATCGTTATATATATCAGTAAGGGCCCATAAAGTGTGAAAATAAGTGTTTTTTTTGCTGCCATAAATGGATCACTCAGCGCCATTCAGCGTACCTATGGTATAGAATGAACTCGGTTGAGATGCAATCTTTAGAACATGACTGTGGTGAATAAATGGGTTCATTACAAGACAGATTCCACAAGTTTAGGAACATGCACAGACTGAGACATCATCTGAGACATCACTTCAAACAAACAACTTCAGGTCAATCAGTGGCTACTACTGCTAGGTAGGAGTGAGAGAGATATCACAACTGGACACCTCACAAGCGAGGTGTCCAGCAGGTGCCTTGTCCAGATACCTGAGACACCTCAAATGACTCCTCTGTATGGAGGAGCAGCGGCTCTACTCTGAGCCCCTCCCAGATGACCGAGCTTCTCACTATATATCTAGAGAAGTTCCCAGACACCCTGTGGAGTAAGCTAATCTCAGCTTCATGTGTCTGGTCCCAGGGTTCGTCACCATAGGTGGTGGTAGGACTGTAGATTGATAGATCCTGCTGAGGGGTGGTGCACTCCTGGTCCACGGGGGTCTTTGGGTCCTGGACCGGGCCCACCCTCGCATAGCCGGTCGGCAGAGATACAGCCTGCTCTCAGGGCGGGGAAACCAATTTGCTGGCATAACTAGTAACTTGTCGCTTCTTGGGAAATTTATAGTTATGTCAGATTCTTTACAGTAGAAGCTCAGATTACCCAGAGTCACACCTATTTTAAGATGAGATACAACCAGCAGATATACAAATATTATGCAGGAACTTTGATTTTATTTCAAAAATCTCTTTGAAGATGTAGTATTTAACTTTCCATTGAGATTCAAGACAGGCTGTGAAGGCTACGGAAAAAAAGGAAGAACTCCGTTATGATGATATTTTTATACCTAAGGACCATGTGTTTTATTACAATTATTTTAGCCTCTTTTGCTCTATGTTTAGTTCAGACCTTTTTTTGTTCATCTCATGCCTGGTCCCAACTCTAACACCGATTGGTTTATCCCAAGAACCCATAAAGGAATTCAGATGACATCAAACCTTATTTTGTGAATATGCCGACAAAAAAAAGAGAACAAAAGAGAAAGATAGTCTTGTCGCAAGACAACAATCTCCAGTCTTTTTTCTCTTTATAGAAGGTAAACCTGGTCTGGGGCCTTCTTGGAGTGAAGCATTGCTGAGATGCTACTGCCAGCAATTAAACATTATTTCTTTCCTGCTATTTACTTTTTACTTTCTTTAACATTGAACATACTCCTACATCACTTCTGTTATTTTTGTATATCTGCTCTGTCTTCTCATACTCCCAGTCAGCTGTGGCAGATGGCCGCTCATACTGAGCCAAATTCTGTTGGAGGTTTCTTCCTCCAGCAGGGAGTTTTTCCTCTCTGCTGTCACAACATGCATTCTCAGTAGGAGGGATTACTGTAAAGTCAATAAAACAATGCGAGCGAATGTTCACTGTTGCTCCATGCTCATCCAGGAGGTGGAAACTCCTTAAACTGAAACTATTTGAGACCAAACGGTGAGACTGTCTACAAGAAGGGACAGAACAGACTGTACTTCTTGAGGAAGCTGAGGTCATTCAAGGTTTGCAGCCATATGCTGCAAATCTTCTACAAATCTATTGTGGAGAGTGTAATCTCTTCTACCATTGAGGTAGCAACATCAGAGGCAGGGAGATAAAAAGGCTCAACAACACGATGAAGAATGCTGGTTCTGTTCTTTGCACTACTCTGGAACCACTGGAGATGATGATGCAAAGAAGGATTCTTCATAAAATATAATAAGAAAAATATGGACAACCATGAGTATCCTCTTCATGATAATATCCCACAACTACAGAGTGTCTTCAGCCAGTCCTTCAGTTTCGCTGCAACACAGACTACTCCAGGAAACCCATCCTGCCCCCAACAGTAATGATCTACAACATCTACTTAAAGAATTAATCAGTTAGTATGAGCTACAACACTTAATTTCCATCTCGGATTAATAGAATATGTTTTAATTTAATTAAATTTGAATTTAAAGAGAAGATTTTTAAACTAATAGGAATTTAAAGTCCTTGTGTTTTATAAGAAGATATACTAGATGGACTATATTAGGTATTTCTTGAAGACAGGGCGTACTTTGTTGAAATTGGCAACTGTGTCTCAGACAAAATTCCCCTGACCTGTGGAGTCCCCCAGGGTTCAATCTTGGGACCACTTTTATTCGACTTGTACATGCATCCATTGGGTGATGACACTCAGATCTAGGTGTCACTGACGGCAGGTGAACATGGGCCTATAGATATACTCTGTCACTGTATTGAACAGATCAGTGTGTGGATGCATAACAACTTTCTGCAGTTATACTCAGACAAATCTGATATCATTGTTTTTGGCCCACAGACACAAAGAGAAAGTTTTATCAGTCATCTTGAGTCTCTCTGTCTTCAACCAAAAAAATCAGGTTAAAATCTAGGAGTAATTATGGACTCAGACCTGAACTTAAACAGCCACATCAAAGCAATAACATCAACAGATTTTTACCATCTGAAAAACATTGCTAAGATCAGAGGAATAGTGTCGAAACCAGACTTAGAGAGACTTATCCATGCATTTGTCTCCAGCAGGTTGGACTACTGTAACGGCCTGCTCACTGGCCTCTCTAAACACGCTGTTAGACGGCTTCAGTACATCCAGAACGCTGTTGCTCGAGTCCTGACAAGAACCAGAAAATATGACCATATTAGTCCGGTCCTCCGGTCTCTGCACTGGCTTCCTGTCGCTCAGAGAATATAATTTAAAAAAGCTCTGCTTTTGTACAAGTCTTTTCATGGTTTGGAACCAAAGTACATCTCTGACATTTTAGAGACATATGAACCATCTTGGGCCCTGAGAACTTCAGGGAGGGGTTTCCTGGTGGTTCCCAGAGTCAACAATAAACACGGTGAGGTTGCATTTCAGTTTCAGGCAGCTAAAATCTGGAACAGTCTTCACAAAGATGTGAGACAAGCCTCAACTCTAACAATGTTTTAATCCAGGGCTAAAAAAACATTCTTTTTACCTGTGCATATGACAATTGAAAGTATTTTATTTGCACTCTTGCTTTGTATTGTAATTAATTATTTGTTTAAGTTTATGTTTTGTTTTTTTTCCTGTTTATCTGTTTTCTTAATTTATGTAACTGTGAAGCACTCTGAATTCCCTTGTGTATGATTTGTGCTCTACAAATAAACTTGCCTTGCCTTGCCTATTTGCCACAGCAGGGGATATGCTATTTTCTCAATAATCTACCCAATAACTCTTTGAACAGTTGCCACCCCCTGTAATCTCAAAAGTATAAACCCTGTTGAGCAAAGGCAAAATTAAAGGGCTAAATATGAGAATGTCTCAGCGTATGCATAACTGTTACACTTTGAATGCATTAAATGTGCAGTCATAGAAAGCTAATGCATATGAATTGTAGGTATTACCTGAAGAGGCAAAGATACGGCCTTCATACTCCTATCTCACTCTACCACATGTAGCTTGGGCCGTTGGGGTTGAATCGTAAAATATAAAACATATCTTCATCCAACAGTTATGGTGCCCTGGAAATTGTAAAGGGCCATTCTGAGACAAATTAGCAGTTGTAGTTGCTCCACTGGAGTTCTTTCTATGCCAGCCAGCACTGCTCCCCTCTGATTTAAGATCACAAGCCTTCAGCGCTCAGCCACATCCACATGACAACTCTCTCCATTCCCATGCTTTATGGAATCATCACCGTTGCCACCCAGTAAATGAGCGCAGCAATATTTAGGACAAATGCCACTGTTCAATGGCCCTGCGAAACAATGCTGTTGAATATTTCATGATGCTGAAAAACCAGATTAAAATGAGGGGGATGATGAAAGCCCATTTCCTAAAATCGTGTGGGTGTTGCAGACCCTGTACCTAGTAGGGAGGCGCCGGGATTAACAGTCAGCGCCGAAGCGCGGCCGCGGCTGATGACTTGTTTGCGTTGGAGGGTGCAGTTTCCTCAGAGCAGTGAGGTCTGGCTGCCAGTGAGGCTGCGGAGTATGCTGGCTGCAGCCTATGCTGACTGGCTTTCTGCACTGTGTCTGTGGAGGCAGAGATAAGAGGTGACAAAACACATAGCGCACACACTCTGGTGAAGGGTGATGTCACGGATGAGCTTTACGAGCCGGTGCAAATGTGCTATGTTCTTGCCTCGGCTATTTTAGGAGCCAGCTGACATGAGCCCGGACCTCCAACAGGATTTCGGGGCCAAAAGTTCAGTGAAAGACAGACAGAGAGGCAAGTTGCAGCCTGCGTGGATGAGGGCAAAGGGATTACACCGCAACTCAAGGCTGCAAAAGACTCTGTGAGCCACTGCTATGAACAATTCCATATGCTAATGATAGAAGTTGATTATTTTCCATCTACTCCCCTCACATTTTCACAGGTTTTGGTCTCATAAAACAAATCACCATATGTATTATTAATCAAAACATCTCCTTTCCTCCCAACAAGTTGACTCAGCTTCAGAGACCCTCCCTTGCCTTGGAGGCTGGGCTAGTCTCCCGTTGAGGCAGTACCAGGTAATGGCCTGTGAAATGACTGGTCTTTTGTTTGTTAGGACGAGTATTGGAGGCCCTGGCAGCTTATTTATGGTCTACTGTGGTCTTTCTCCCGGCCCCTACACCTATAAATACACGAGGAAGGTTAGCCTTGCTAAAACAAACAATGATGTTAGCCTGGGACATCTAAAATAGAATGTGCAAGTCTGCAGTTGACTATAAAAAGAGCAGGAATCTATCTTTAAGTGGTAGAGGACAAGGTTGTGAATGCTGTTGCAGTTTTGGGGATGACTTCGAGACATAATCAGACGGTTTAAGCTAAAAGTGTTTCACCTACTGTTTTCACTGCAGTTTGTTTCAAGATAAACTTTAGAAGAGTGGCAGTGGGTAGTGTCCCCCCTTTGGATAAAACTTTATTTTTATTGTAGCAGTACAGCTTTAAAATCGGTTTCTTATAATGACGTTGTTAAAAACAAAACAATTTGAGTTGAAATTATGTAGCCAAAAACATTTTTTTTTCATTTTTCATTTTTATTCATTTTTTAAAATTAAATTTGCCATCATTTGTTGTAACAAGCAGAGAAGACAACAAAATGTCTTCCAATTCACAGCATATTTTTGTGTGGTAGAAGTATCAGCATTGGTACTGGGTATCAGCAAGTACTCAGATCCATGTATTAGTTTACTATTGGTTTGAAAAAAGTAGTATTGTTACATCCCTAGTTATAATGATGGAATAATCAAATAACCTATTCAATGCTAGGGTGCAGTTTTAAAAAAAAATGTTTGTAGGGTTGATGAAGAACTCTCAAATAATCTTTAATGGAAATGATGTTGAAATGGTCTGAGATGTTCGCTGAAGTTGTTAGCAGAAGGGTTCCATATGCTAAACCTGGCCAGCCTTCAGCTCATATATGGTTTTCACAGTTTGCCTTTGGAAGCAATAGTAGACCTGCATAATGGAGAGACAAGTGTTAGTGTCTGGATTCAGTTGAGCAAAGCACAGTGTACACAGGGACTGGAGAACAGCCCGGTCGTGGAGATGGCAAACCTGGTTAAACTGATAAAACTGTCATCACCGTGGTTGAGTTGCCAGAGGAGGTAAAAGGGTAAGAAAGACTCAGTAAAAAAATGGCCAGAGTGGATGTGCTGTTGAAAGCAAGTAGATTTTTACTTTAGAACATCATCATTTCAATACTGACGAAATTTGGCATTTTTGTGGCGAAAACAGACTGACCTAAAAGCTTAACCATATAAAATGGCCAACCACAACACAATAAGGACCGGGTATATTGGAAAAATAGGCCAAAAAAATCTTTTAAGAGGCTTTAATAGGCTCCGTTTTAATGAAAACACACACATGCATATGCTGTATACAGTCGAGCCGAGTCTTGTTTGGGTTCCAAAAGCTGTGACCGGAGTCCAAGCCATATTCGGGAGCATGTGCCCTCGTAATACCAATATGACTTATTGAGGCAATATGATGTCGCAATTTAATGTTGCACGCCCTCACTTTTGTGGGAAATCCCCCAGAAAGGGCTCCTTCTGTGTCGTACATTGAAAAATCCATGAATACAAAACTGCCAAAAGGTGGGAGTCCACTGTTTGCACCACTAAATATTCTCAAGAAATCATTGACACAACAAATTACCGAATTACCGGCGAGAGAAGTGGGGGAACAGAGTAGCAAAGGTCCACAAGAATGGGACTTGAACCCACAACAACCACATGAGGACTGAGGCCACTATAAATGCAGCGTCTGCACTAACCCCTACACCACACAATGCCCCAAAAAAAGAGCTATTATTGATTTTGTTTGAAAATGACCGTTGGTTTTCTTTCAGTTCTGCTCCAGAATGCAATGGAAGTTCTTGATAGTTTGTTATACACTAGGTTGAACAAACTGGAGATCCACAAGAACAGAAAAGTGAGTGATTACTAACATCAAAACAGACCACTCTTCAGTTATCATGTAATAGTTTTTTGCTACCTCTAGGATTTGCTGTTTCAGCTCCGTGAATTTCAGTTATTTTAATTGGCCTCTTTCTTTCCTAAGGGTCAGATGCTGCCTCACAGCTTTTTTTAGCTCAGAACAACTGATGAAGGAGTGAGTGAGGATCCCTCTGCGTTTTTTGCTGTCAGTGCTTTCTTTTCAGAAACATCACTATCGGCCTTGAAAACCCATAAAGGGCAAAGCCTAGCAGAGTTCGCTCCTGTGGAATCAAACATGCTGTTCAGCCCAGCTGTGAGAGGAAAAGGGGGAACAGTGTGAAAGAGGGATGGAGGAGGAGGGGTTTGGAAGGTGTTATGTTGCAGTGTGGTGCCAGGGGAGCTGTGAGGCTTGGCAAAGAGGTGAGCGCGCACATCTCCAGTTTCTCTTTGAGAAAAGGGAGGGAAAAGAGTGCGAGGTGAAGGAGGGAGAGGTGAATGGAAAGACAGTGAGCTGTGAAGCTACATGGACATATGCCAGGAAAAATTTAGCCATCCATCACTCTCCAAGACGAGTCAGAAGCTAAACGTGTGACTCTGTTTCAGAAAAATCCTTGGCACCTTTGGTTCATCATATCATTATGAAGGTGCATTCCTGAAATGACAACCCCTCAAAACATTTTCATCACAGGTATAAAAAAAATAACGCACCACTTTCTCCTGCTGGGTTTATACACTGCAGCTGACATCATATGGTTGAGGTGATACAAGACTGAGTGTGTGCACCATTGGCCTGAGTGGTTGGAGAGCGAACACTTGGAAAAATTAGATAAGTGAATACAATGTAGTAAAAAACACATTTTTTAAATAAAAATAATTAGTCATGCTCTAACTGAAGGACTGAGACTGCTATTTTAGCTTCAATTAGTCATGTGATGCTCTGATTCATTCAGAGCCAAGCAAAAGTATCAGCTATTTCACTGCTTTATAACAAATGTTCTTAGCAAAGTGAAAATATGCATTTAATATCTATCAATGCAGTGGGTTGCAAAAATTTTCATTAATAAAAATCCCTTTTGTGTACCAAAGTATACCATTTGGTGACTTTTGGTTAAAATTCAAACCCAATATTTTTCTTATATCTGGCAGATTTAGATTGAAACTTTCAACCAAGGCGTTTGGTCTTCATACCACGTAAAACTGGCATCTGGTTGAAATTAATAAAATATGTATATTGGCATGGCTGTTTTTGCATGTCTCCATTGGTATTTCAAATATTTGTGTCCTGTGATGAGCTCTGAGACTCTGAGGTTGGATGGCCTCCATACTAACACCCTAATCTTGAGCTCGCTCCACAGATTCTGCATCAATTTAAACTCGCTTCTTTGATTTGGCCACTCCGAAATGTTAATATTGTTTCCACATTGAGGAAACGTATTAGTAAAATCAAAACATTAATTTCAACCTAAATTCTGCACGGGGTATGAATAATTTTGGCCTCATTTGTAAAAATGTACACACAGACACGATAAGAACACAATCATCAGTGAACTTCTCTTACTGCTGAGAGAAGTCAGCTGATTAGGTTGATTTTATGAATACAAACTGCCTCAGATGAAGTATTCATGATGAGAGACTACAGTCGGACCGGTGATTAGTCGAAGATCTCTTTGTTGGACCTTTTAATTAGTCTATCACACAGCATGTATGCTTGATGCTGCTTTTTAAGCACAAAGGAAGTAAAAGGCATTGATCGTATATGATCAATAGAAGCTTGCCTGGGGTGCTGCAGTGTTTGAACATTCACAAACACTGTTGTTGTAAAGCACTTTTCCTCACGGACCCGTCTCTTGGTTCATTTTATGTGCGTTATGTCTGAGTTTGGATGGATGAGGTGGGGATGAATGGGGGCTGGGTTTAGGTGAGGCAAACAAGTCGCAGGGGGAGTTGGGTGATGACACCAGAATGAAACCGAAGGTGTTGTGTTGGAAGACTGGCGCTCTGTGGTTTGGGATTTTTGGCTTATAAGAAGTGTGATCTGAGTGTGTCACTTTGACTCACTGTCAACAGTCTACGCTCTTGTTAGATGCCCTCACCTGGTGTAGGGAACTGGCCTGTGGTGTGTCCAGAAATGGCAAAGACAATCTGATCTTACCATGTCGACTGTGTATCTTACGGGGAGCTGCAGACAAAGTCCGAGCCACCACTTCAAGATGCAGGGATGGGTTGCCCATGGCTGTGCTTGTTATTTTTTCTTTTTTTCTTTTAGCGCCAAAACACTTTACCACCGTGCCATTATTGTGCACATGAAAGAAAACCGTCCAATTAAATGCTAATTTTCTGATGGTGGGAGAATAAAGATTTGGGTAACATAGGCTTGTCAGTGTAGATTATTATACCACTGGCTTTAGTGATGGCAGCAATATTGTTGGCTTTTTATTTCAAACTACATTAGCCATTAGGTACTGCAAATGTTTAAAAATAAAACTTTTTAGCCATCAACATAGATTGAAAATGGTAGGAAATATCTGAGAACAGGTAGTCCCCCCCCCCCATACGCCTTATATCAGAGATAAAATGTTCTAGACTTGAAGTTTATTTAAAACATTATACTTCACTAGCAATTGAACTTCCTTTAAAACAAATCTCAGTATATCGCTCACATCATAAGAAGAGGCACAGTATGGGGCATGGGAGGCCTGATTTCATTTTCCAGTGCATCAAATGCTCTCATTTTTTTTTAAAAGATAGTGTCACATACACTGACTTGCAAAAGTTTTCCAACTCCTTAAACTCTTTCAGTTATAAATGCCAATGTATACTATTTAGATCATACAGCATTTAGGAGACCAAAATAGTAAACCGAAAGGAGAATGATTCACAAAGAATGTGTGCTCTGCATCTATCTTCTTCCCCTTTCCTCTGACACCCCATAGTAAAAGTTTAGTTGATCCACAGAAAAACTGCAAAACTTCAGAGACAGTGGTTACATTAATCAGCAGCCACTGTGGGTCTACAATGTGGCTCTCTCTTGAAATGTGGCAAGAAGAAAGCCATTTTTGAAATAAAGAAATATAAAGTCCCCTTCGTCCTAAGGCATGCATAAATTTCAGCAAACATGAAAAAAAATCGTGCTTCATTAGTTCAAAGTTGAATTGAAACGTTTTGCCTTCATATTTTGCCTGTATGGTTGAATAACAAACAAATACTGCACATCATTGAGAAAATACTAGCCCCTCAGGGATGCTTGTTGGTAGCAACATCATTCTGTGGTGAATCGTTAGCTACGCGGGACCAGAAAAGCTGGTCAAAGTTATGGGTGCGGCCAAATACAATGCACTTCTGGAAGAAACCCTGTTGGAGACAGAAAACTTGAGAAACAGTTAACAACAGCCAGAGCTTCCATGGAATACTCAAGATTAAAGCATTTACGTTTGTGTTGTTCAAAATGCTCTCCATAGCACAATGTCCTTCTTCAGCAAGTTAAAGGAAGTATGTCTGAATGTCCAGTAAAGTCCAGACATAAATCCAGTTGAGTGTCTGTGGGAAGGCTTAGATATATTACAACACCACTGTAGTGTTTGTCAAAGTAAAGAAATTTCAGCTCAAGTGAATCACCCAAGTTTAATATATTATCTGTTTTATGAATCACCATTTGGTTCAGAAAAATTAATACTGTATGAAAAACAAAATAACCACTATCCAGTTCATTTCAGTTCAGTTTATTTATATAACGTCAGTTCACAACAGATGTCATCTCAAGGCACTTTACAAGAAAAATAATATCCATACAATTATACAAACATTCCCATCAGTTAATAGTTTTCTGTGTAAGGAATCCCAGCAGATTGCGCTGAGTCATTGAAGTGAGGTTGTGCCTGGAGCATGCAGACTGCAACCACAGCCATCCTTTAGTAATCCCTCATACTAAGCAAGCATGCAGCGACAGTGGAGAGGAAAAACTCTCCTTTAACAAGAAGAAACCTGCAGCATAAGCTGGCTCAGTACAAGTAGTTAGGTCACGGATTTTAATATTTTCATATTTTATCAATACTGATAAATACAGTTGCAAGACAACAATTATTATAAACCTCCTATTCATAAACTCACATAACTTGTTGGTGGTGTGTGGGATGGAGTAGGTGGAGGGAGGGGTAAAGGAGCAAAATGTCGCCTTCTCATTAATTATTTAATTTTTTTAAAGAAGGATGGCAAAATCTGGAGAACAATGGTGTAGACTCACAGACATTTTCAAGTTTATGCACAGACATCAGGTAAGTAAATCAATCAATCAATCAATCAAAAAAGAAAAAGATTCCTGTTACAGCATCTGAGCTTCATCTCTTACCCGTTATGGATCTCGCTACTCGGGAGCTTACTGCACATTGAAGAGTTACAGAGGGATGAAGCGCATCTGTGCCTGCACCATACACAGACCAGCGGTGAGAGATACTTAACCACTGATGCAGAATGAGCATCCAATTAGACACAGGGTAGCTGTGAATTAATCAAGATTACTCGACATTCCTACTTATCACTGAAAAAGTTACATTTTTGGTGTGAATGAAGGACAAATCTGGATACGGTTCCTCTTTTTTGAAGGAAATACAGGAGAATGCATATAACTTTTTTTTAGTTCCACTGTTATATTTACTCAATACCCTTTGCTAAGAGAAACTAACTGGATAAAATTTTCTGAATGTAAAGCTGACTATTTCGTCTAAACAGTAGAGATTTTTCTGTTGATCAAAACTGCAGTTGTACGCACAAACCAGGCGGGGGATATTCTGAGCACTGAATTTCTTTGCAGCCTTGCAGCTGCAACTAGTTAACTTGGGGAAGTTGTCAATGCTTTTTTTCTTAATTTGTTTTACACTTTATGAATTTATTTGTAAAAACTTTAAAAAGTATGCATTTTCCTTCCCTTCACAATTGTGTTCCACGTTGTGTTGCCCTATCACATAGCATCCAAATAAAATACTTTTAGAATTGTGCTTTAAGGTGACTGATTGATTAGTATTTGGTGGTGTTGCTGTATGTGCTTCCTATCTAAGCAGGGAGGAGGTTTGGGGTCGATTATTATTGAGTGTCCATGTTTAATAACTGAGTCACAGCCTTGTTACCAATTTCAATGCTACTTTCCTATATCTAACATTTTGTTTATTTATTTTATTTTTTTTCAGTTCAGCTTTTAAGTGTATCTGGGAGTGCTTAACCCCTGCTCCCACCAAGATTGGCCCAGAGGCAGGTGGACTTGTTGCCCACACACAAATTAGATTGTGGAAATTGCTACACTGGGATACAGTATTTGAAACATTGATAAACAATAAAATATTTTATAGAATTTTTATTAAAAGTTCTATTTTTATTTTAGCTTTCTATAGTATGCAGTGCTTTTCTATACGAAGTGCTAGTTTTTCAGTAGTACCTGGACAAAGGCTTCAGGTAAAGGGAACCCACAGGGTTTTGAAAACAATCTGCAGAGAGCTGACCAGTTACCTTTGGTGATGTTAAGCAGAGCGAATTGGGTATAAACTGCAAGTATGGATTCACGGATCAATATCTCCACTGACTGACTGGAGAAAAGCTTCATCACATTCACTTGAATCAGAGTATAAAAAATCAAGCAGGAGAGATGGAGTAAAACAATCTTGTTTTGACAGCAATACATGATTGACATGTTCCTCATTAACCACAAGTTTCTCAGAAACATAAAATAGTAGCATATATGTTGCATGTTCTCTCTGTGCAGGCATGAGTTCTGTCCGGGCATTCTAACTTCCACCCACGGTAAAAAAACAAAACATATTTTCTTGGTTAATTGGTCTCAGAGCTATGAGAGTGACTGTTTTGTTGTTTAACCTGTGTGTCCCGTTGGCGTGGAACTGGTTCCAGTGCTAATTCAGTGCCAGAGCCTGACTTGGCACTGGTTCTTCACTCCAACAAAGTATCCTTTTTGTAGTTCCAAACCAATGCTTAACCTTTATCAACTCTTTACTAAGCCAAAAATGGTGCTTACTCAGAACTGCTCTATCCCCATATGTTAACACAACTATAGTGTGAAGGTGGGATTACAAAAGCAGCATTCCCTATTTTCATTTTTAACGATGGAATTTAGAAATAAGCTAAGTTGTTCTGCGAACTTGTAAGGGCATGATCAACTTCTCCATTGTTAAAATCTCTATGTTTTTCCTGTTTTCTTTTCCCCATGTGGGAGTATACTGTTCCATTGTAGCACTGACAGAGTGGGCCCCACATCAAAGGAAAAAAAAAAGGCTTTTTTTCAAATAACTAAGAAGATAATATCGTCTGATGGATCTATACACTTTATCAACTTTGAAAAGAATTTCTGTTGATATAAACTGAAAGAATGTTACCATTTTGTAAATGACTGAGAGACCCACATTGTGCATGCTGATTATGCTGATTATTGTGCAGCATAAGCTCAAAAATGAATGACCTAGTAATTCAAGAATTTTTAGCAATGATGACGTTTTATTTTGTTTGTTTTTTATTACTTGATGTTGTTGTAAACTGCTGGTGTGGCATGGATATTTCACTGTTTGTGCAATCAATCTTGCCAGTTATGTGGACAGACATAAGTAAAATGGAGAAATAAAAAAATAAATAAAAAAAAACATAGTGCTGTAGTAAGAGCTTGTAAAATCAGGCAATGATTTTTACTTAGTGTCACAAACAAGAACAATCTTTGAGAGCTTCCCTACCCATTCAGGACACAATACTCAAAATGGCCATGTTCTACAACAATCTGTGCTTACATCGATGAAGTACAACAAGTGGGTAAGCTGTCAATTAATTAACAGGATAGAGCTCCTAGTAGGCATGTAGCATTCTCATTAAGAGTCAGAGATGAAATTAAATTGATTTAAATATTTTTAATATTAATACTCTTTTGACATGTGTATTTGTTTTTAGGAGATTTTATGATTCAACTTGGCATTCTTATATTTAGAACTATTTTATTTATAATTACCAGATTCATCTTTATCCAACTAGACAGGCTCCATAGTTACATTTACCTTTATACGAACACAGTTACAAGCAATTTTCTCTTCGGCATCATGGACCAAAGTCAGGGAACTTTCATATAAACCTTTTAAATAACTCTAGGTCACTTGCAATATATAAGATTAGACTAAAAAATCAATTCTTGGCAACATATTTGGACAGATTTAAAAAAAATAAAAATAAAACAGATATAAACCTGTGGATAATGTAATGATAAACAAATACAAATTGTTTTTTTTTAATTGTTTTTTTCTTTCTTAGAGGGGAGCTTTTTTGGCTTCTACCTCTCCATGCACTTTAACAATCATTGGCCTTACCTTAGTTTACAATCCTAAACAGACCTTTTGAAATGTTCTTCAAATTCCTGAGCCTGGTCCACCAATATTCAACTGAAATTTTAACTTCCATAAACTTAGGGAAATGTAGGATGGAATTTACAGTAAACTCAGGTTATTCTGCTGAACTCTACTCTACTCTAGAAAGCTACACACTCCATGTGACAATTCAGTTTCCTTGTCTGATCTTGATGTGAATGATTTGGCATGCTGCTCCTCTTCTAATGATGATGTTTTACAATTAGCTTTGAAAACTGTGGAAATGACTCCCCACTCGCCTTGGCAACCGCTCTTATTGGCAAAGGGTATATGTTTAGAGAGTGCCTGTTCTTGGCCAAATCAATGATAGACTGTCCCAGATGGGATATTGCAGATGGTCGCATGAGCTAGCCTCTGGTGGGACGGCTTCAGCACTACTAAAACAAGGTGCAATATTTGGGGAAAATAAGACATTAATGCAAATGTGAGATTGCTTTGTTCTTTAGTCCGCCCCCCCCCCCCCCCCCCACACACACACACACACACTCCCTGTAGATAATGAATTTGACTTTTCAGGGCCATCAGATGTTCTCTTGCGTTCGAGGATTTATGTTTTCCAATAGAAGTTTTATATTCACTACTTTCATCTAACACACTCATAATTGCATGCACGTATAAAAACTGCAAGATCATTCATATG
The DNA here is from genome assembly GCA_028564705.1 of Apricaphanius iberus. NCBI lineage: Eukaryota > Metazoa > Chordata > Actinopteri > Cyprinodontiformes > Aphaniidae > Apricaphanius > Apricaphanius iberus. The sequence goes on along the minus strand of JAPXFQ010000717.1, from coordinate 2,811,197 downwards.
TGCTTTGATATTTGATGCAGCTGTTAGGTTTGATCCCAACTGCGCCTTTAATCATTTCTGCACGGCTGAGAAATCTGCCCATCCCTCTCACAATTAATCCAATTCCTCCATGCTCGGAAGGGTTAACATCGTGAGACGACAAATTATCCCACGTCGACCACGATTCTGTGTAAGTGCCTCTCCGACTTGATCGATCGCTTTGTTTATCAGTCATAAAACTATTAACAATCAATCTTTCCGCCCTTTTTTTTTCCTGCTTCCATGGCTGCTTCTTGCTGGAGTAATTTTGTATATGGATGATTATACATTCATTAATGCATGGGTAGTTATGCATTTTGTCAAATGTTCCATATGCGAGGGAGATGCAGTGACACAGATTACTACACGGAAGCCCATTGAGGAATCTTTTAATTAACACCGTGGTTTACGTCTCAGGAAAGTCCTCACTGTGCACGGGAAAGGGACGGATGCTTGAAGAGAGGAATGTGATGGAGGAATGGGGTGGGAAGGGAAAAGAGAGACGGGGGGTGGGGGGTGGGGGGGTTGGGGTTGACCCAAATCTTAAGGGAGATGATTGAACATGACAGCAATAAAAATAAAAATGTTGAGACCTTATGCGAGAGCTTCAACAATATCGGCTCTGCAGAGCTTCAAGTAGGACTATGACCCTGCGGGGTACAAATGCCATCTTTGATTACTTTTTATTTCACCTCTGAGGTTTGACACCAACTTTCAATCTGTTGCATAGTGTTCCAGGACACTAGACAAGAAGACAAACTGCTGTTTTTCAGCTCTCTGCATCGTTAAAGGACATGTACTCAGATTGGATCTTTTCTTGTTTTTTTGTCTTGTTTTTTCCTGACTAGATTACCTGGAAATTCTACATCCATCCTCCTGCTGCCTGAACCTCCAATGCCATTAAATAATACATTCAGACATGCTGTCAGAGATCACTTGACCCTGAAACTATTGGATTTCACATTAAAATCCCCAGCACTGCCCACGAGCATAGACTTCTGCAGACAGTTTTTGCTAATCCATGCTCAGACCTTGCCTGAGGGCACACGGGGTGGTGAGGCGAGTGCAGCTTGGGTTGCGGTGCATATGTCCATCCAATTACTGGACCTTTATGTTCCGGCTGCTGAAAGGAGAGATGAGAGCACCCAGAAACACATGCACAAGTGGTCAGGGTCAGAGTTTTTGGAACCTTTAATGGACCAACAGCGGCATTATTCTTGAAATTAAGTGAGAGTTTAGGGTTCATTCGTCCGTTTAGAAATTCTGCCTCATAACAAACAATGACCTGCATGCATTTAGTTGGGAATTTACATATTACCACACAAAGTAGAGTATAAAAGAGAAAGACGAATGACAAATCCGGTTTTCTACAAATAAATATCTGAAAAATGAAGTGTGCATAATGTACGTGTCCATCCTCTGTTTTTCTGACACTGATTAATAGAATCAAGTTCAGTTTTTAGACAAAAAAAGAAAGCACACTGTAACTATAGAGCTCAGGTGACAAAAATATTATTTGGTAGCTCACAGACATGTTCTTTATGGAAAAGCTGCAAAAAGACAGCCTGAAGAAGTCCAGTTCAGAGATGGTCATAAACCAAGTAGGGAACACAGATGCAAGCTGAAATAGATGCGAGCATAAATGCGCATTTTGGCTTGCATGCAGATTACTGTGCCTGGTGGAAAACTAATTATGCATGTCACTAACAACGCCATCCTCTAGGTAAAACAGAGTGGTGGTGGCCTGATGCCGTGGGGAGGCTTTTCTTCAGCACTGACATAAAAACTGTTTTTGTTGGTTGTAAGGCAAGGCAATTTTATTTATATAGGCACACTTCAACACAAGGCGATTCAAGGTGCTTTACATGATTTAGCAGTAAGGGAACCAAATACATGCCAAAAATTTGATATTTAAAACAAAGAATCACTAAAAGAATCACTAAAATCACTAAAAGAAGATTAAAAAATAAAATGCATGTAAAATTACTAAAATTAAAAACTGACAAAACACAAGAATCAAATAAAACATTTAGCAATAACAGTAATTAAAAGAAAATAAAACATTTAGTAATTGGAGCGTACAAGAAAATGTGTGTAAAATTATGAATATTTAAAATAGAAAACATTTAGTAATTGACAACAGCAATAACAGTAATTTAGAAGAATGAATGCAAAAGTCATATCAGTTACTCCTAAGCCAGTCTAAATAGATAAGTTTTTATTTTAGAATTAAAAGAGTTCAGTGACTCTGCAGCTTTGTTTCCAGATTTGGGGAACATAGAAGCTAAAAGCTGCTACTCCATGTTTGGTTCTGGTTCTAGGGACGATCAGTAGACTAGACCTGGATGGTCTATATTGCGATTGCAAATCTCTAATGTACTCTGGTGCTAACCCATTGTATGATGTATAGACTAATAAAATGAAATCTTTTATCCGAGCTACAGGGAGCCAGTGTAAGGAACTGGGGTGATCGTACAACGGATGACGCTGCAACAGGGGCATTTTAGAAAGAAAACCTGTTAAACAGTTCCAGTTACTGGAACAAAGCAGCTTTTAAATCTTGTTGTTCTGCATTTTGGAGGAAGACATTTTTATTCAGAAGAAAGAAAGCTTGACTAGCCAACCTCTGTTTACTAAGACCGATTATGGAAGCCAAAAATAAAACTAACAACAAAAAAGGTGGGTTGCTTTCCTTCCATTTCAGTCCTGCCTTATATAATGTTGGTCTGTCATGTACAATCTCAACAAAGTACATTGCAGTTTGCGAACAAATGGTCAAAAAGATTTCAACGGTATTGCAAGGCACTCCCAGCACTAAGCACTACTCTTCACTACAGCTTGCGGAGGCTAATGACCTAGCTCAACCTCTTCTGGTTAGAATCTCATGTTGTTCTAATCAAAAGTGGTTCTGAAGATAGAGAGCCAACACTCTGTTCAAGGAGAGCCAAAGAGACACTCCCTCTCTCTCTCTCTCTCTCTCTCTCTCTCTCTCTGTGTGTCTGTCTGTCTCTCTCTTGCTCTCCGTATGTGTGTCAGGATTAGGTAACAAAAGTTCATCAGGTTTGCCGTTATGTTTGCTCCCTGAGGCGGATGTGCTGGAATTAGAGTTTGTGAAGAACTCTGTCTCTCACGCTCCATCCTTTTAACTACTTGTGTGCAGAGACACAACCGCTAAAATTTCCCATATAAAAACCCTATCCCTCTGTTAAAGTTCTAAACTTAGAAGCAGATACAGTCATGAAGCTGGAGCGTTGCTGCTGCAGACGATGATGTATGAGCTCAGCTGCTGCTGCTGCCGTTGTGGGGTTGTTGATGTTTGCCTCTCGTGCAATTGCCCTGCAATCCTTGTTTGTAGCATCTCCGTTTTGCACACTCCGCCTGCTTTCACGGCAAAAGGAAACTGACAAGGATGTAAAAAAGAAAAAAGAAGTAAGGCTGGGAGAAAAGAAAGTGCGAGTTTGAAGAGAATCGCGTGTAGCTTCTCCAAATGAAAGATGCAAAAGCCGCACAAGCTTCTGTCGCCCGAAAAGCTGGTAATTAAAACTATGGGGAGGCTCCTGAGAGAGATATACAGAGAGATCTGAGCACAATTCACTGCAACAAATGCTATTGGACCATATGGGATATGTAATTCCGACTACTACTCGTGATTTTCTTTTTGTTGTTGTTGTTGTCACCCTCCTCATCCTCTATGCATTCTGATTTTCATGTGGCTAATTGGTTAAGGGGATTCTTTCTTAAAACTTTTTTTCCTAAATATTAGCTTTGAAAACTTTGAACAAGCTATCTTATTTTTTACTTTTTCCTATCAACTTTTAAAAGGGTTCCTTTTCAGGAGAATTTCGACCGCCTTTAAAGACACTGAGCCAAATCGATCTGTAGGACACAAAGTTCTCACACCTGTAAGGTCTAAGCTCTGGTTTAAAGCCTTCAGCAAAAAAAAAAAAAAATTGATTAAAAATGACATGAAATTGCTTCCTCAAAGTACTACCAAGGCAGCATGATGTATACAAGTGCTAGTCAAAAATTAGAATCTAATCAATAAGTTTATTTATTTCACAAATTCCTTTAAAAATGAACACTGTATGTTAAATTAATTCATTACACACAGAATGATACATTTCAAATTTGGTTGTTTAACTGGGTCTTGCAGTGATGAGACGTTCTTGTGGGTTTCACTGAAGCTCAGTGGCTGCAGAACTTCAGGATGTGGGAACAAATTCATCTCCATGTGCAGCAAACTACGTCCAGCACTGGAGCGACGCGGCTTTTCGCCTCTGTGTCCCCTTAAAGAAAGGAGTTGCCATATATATGATACGAATTCTATGAATTACAAACCACAACTGTATGTTTTGTAATAAAGCTGTGTGCTTTGAAAATGTTGTCAGTTTTTTAAAATCATCACCACTACAGTGTGTTTTACAGATATCCCATCTTTGAGTAGGCTTTTCAGCAGCTTTCAAATGTATGCAGTTTACTTATTTAGCAGCGCAAGACTTTTAACTTTTAACAGCAAGAGCAAATGTTGCTATCAGATTTTTAAAATGTTGCTGTACGCTGATGCCGGATATAATATTGTAAAATGATTCCATCAACCAGCATGTAATGAAACTGCAAATGATAATACAAGCGTATAGCTTGGACATTTTTATTGGACAGGTATAGAAAAAGTTGAGAAATAGAAGTCCAGCTGCACATGTCTGTGGGTCATGGTTTAGTCTGCAGCATCCCACGAAGGTTTGATTGAAGGCGTCGTGTCATCTCCACCCTCCTTAACCCGGTTTCCTGCTTCTGCTTCATCAGAAGAAGGTGTTGATCCCGCTGCAACGGATCAGAGCTTTTTTTAAAGTATTATGCTTACAGTGCGGGCTGCACGGTGGCGCAGTGGTTAGCGCTGTTGCCTTGCAGCAAGAAGGTCGTGGGTTCGCATCCCGGCCCAGGGTCTTTCTGCATGGAGTTTGCATGTTCTCCCCGTGTATGCATGGGTTCTCTCCGGGTACTCCAGCTTCCTCCCACAGTCCAAAAACATGCATGATAGGTGAATTGATCACTCTAAATTGTGCCTAGGAATGAATGTGAGTGTGAATGGTTGTCTGTCTCTCTGTGTTGGCCCTGCAACAGACTGGCGTCCTGTTCAGGGTGTACCCTGCCTAACACCTGATAATTGCTGGGATAGGCTCCAGCTGCCCCGTGACCCTGAATTGGATAAGCGGTTAAGAAGATGGATGGATGGATGGATGCTTACAGTGCATTTAAAACATACAATAAGAATTCAAATTAAGGAATAGAAACAAATGTCTCACTGTGCTGCAGAAAACGTAAGTAGGTCATTCATATTTACAAAAACAAAACACGGCATCAGAACTAATTTGGATAACTGATAATAAAAAGAACTGTCATACTGAAGATAATATGCAGCTGAATAGGTTAATATTGTGAATAAAATATACAAGCGGCATGAAATTTGCTTCTTACCGAGAGTACGAGACAGCGAGTTCAGGACTTCGCCGTTCTCCGTTGCTCACCTTCGGCCTGCAGGTGAGAGCCATCGGCTATGAACCACGATCAGCTCCTCCTTGATAACCCTCTCACAGCGAGCAGCTCCATCCAGCTCACACTGAATCTTCTCTTCAGCCAACAAGATCAGAAATGCTGAAACTTCGTTTGGATCATAGCAGTGGTTTTTAACATTTTTATTGTTCTTCAGCAAACACTAAACACATCCACTCGCTGTAGCGAGGTTTCAAAATGGCGTTCGGTTTGTTGTTCAAAGCCTCTGTCAAGTTACTCTCCAGTGACTCCGCCCTCCAGCCAATCAGTGACCGACAGCCGTCTGATGTCGCTTTTCAGTACCAGTTCAGCACGGATGGAACCACAGCTGAGATTGTACGAAAAATAGTATCGGCTCGGCACGGCTTGGAGCTGCTCAGACAGACTTCTGCCAGTGGATAGTAAAAGGTACTGAGGCTGAGTCGATCCGATTCGAATCGTACCGGTGGAGAGATGCCTATCGATAGATAGATAGATAGATAGATAGATAGATAGATAGATAGATAGATAGATAGATAGATAGATAGATAGATAGATAGATAGATAGATCTTAAAAGGGCTGTTCAAATAGCTTCACATCTACACATCATTAAACTATATTTTACATTTCAGCATTTTAGTTATTTGACTTGCACAGCTGGACCTCTGGTCATTTTGAAAAATGAAAAATGTAACATATTTCTGGAAGATGAATTCTGATAAGCTTTAAAGATTTTTTTAAACTTTACCACACACACTTAGAGGTGTGAAGGAAACTGGGTACAAAACCAAACCCTTAAAAGGATGAAAGGACTCCTTTTCCCATCTGAGAGATTGAAGACTATGTATATTTTGATTAGCATGAAGGGGAAAACGGCGCTATTGACTGTTATACAGTATGTTCACCTGCAATATCAGACGTCAGCAGTATTTATAGTCAAAACCATGATTTCTGCCCAATGACAGTCCTATTTCCCAAAGGAGGAAAGATGTGCTCACATGTGAGTACAGCGTAGATGATGAAATCCAGAAATGTTGCTGTGCAATGACTGCACCAGACTCCCTGCTCTGAATGCAGGTATGACTGTACAATAGCCTTGGCATCATTCAATAATACTCATAGACCCTGTTAAATACGGTGCATGTAAATATATATGCCTTCCTAGCAGATTAAGTAGCAGCAGTTTCTTCTAATGGTATTCATATACCTTAAACGTTTAAACATTTTGTCATGATGCACCTACTGTAGGAACTACCTATCTTCCACCACCCTTTCCCACAGCTTCATCGTATGACTCATTAGCTTTAATCCTCTGTAGTTGCCATTTTTCCCCCCTTTTTCTTTAAAACTACCATTAGAAAAAATTCCCTTCATTCCTCTGGGATCTTCTCACTTAAGACCTTGTTAAAGAACCTTGTCAAAAACTACCGCCACCTCTCCTCGACACTTCCATACCTCCATAGGACATCATCCGGATCAACCGCCTTTCTTCCCCTTTTTTTCCTCTTCAAAGTTTCCTCACTTCATCCTTACTAATCTCAGCTACCTCATGATCCACAACAGACACCTTTTTCTACTCTACATTCTCTCTCATTTTTTTCATTGATCAGTTCTTCAGAGTACCTATACAATTTTCCCATCACACACTTGGCACCTGTCATTACATTTCTATCCCTATCCTTAATTACCCTTACTCCGCATCCTTTACATCTTTGTCTCTCTGCCTCGCCTACCGGTACAAATCTTTCTCTCCCCCCTTAATGTCCAACCTAGCATACATGTCATCATACACCCTTTGTTTGGCCTTTGCCTTCTCTACCTTCATCATACAATGCATCTCCTTGTACTCCTTTCTACTCTTCTCAGTCGTCTGGGCCTACTTTTTCTTATGCCTAGTGCGCAGTGCCATCATCTGTCAACGCAAAGGTTCTCCATCACCTATGCAAGGACAGACGGAGTAGAACCCAATTTTCTAATTGTCAATGCTTAGCATATGCCTGTGATTGGTCAGCTTAACAACAGCCAGAGATCATTTCACCAGAACGGTGCTCTAGATTCACTGCAATCAGTAGTTTATGCAGCATTTGGGCACTACAAGCTTTGTATTGAAAGGCCAATTTATCGAATCTGTTCTTTTGCCGATTTTGAACACAAGGAGGTGTAGAGTAACAACAAAATAGGATGCATTGTTTGTTTAAATGCATTTTAGAGTATTCTGAGCTGCACTTCTAGTAAAAAGCTCCCCAGCTTAAACAAAACTTACTTTATGTCATCCATTGCTCCTTGACCCAGGAATGTGTTTACAAGCTGAAGAAAAACAGAAAAAAACATCATAACCAGAAACGTCACTGCAACCACAAGCAAACCCGCTATGAGAAGTAGGCACCACCTGCTGTTCTGGTTGGGAATTGCTTTGCAACACAGAAAAATTAACGGAGGACTATAAACAAGAAACGTCTCCGTTAATATGTCCGCATCTTGGTGCAAACTTGCTGTTGGAGAGGTATAAACTAGGCTTTAGCTAACCTCTATCTTTGTATAATCTCCTGGACTCTAATTTATCAAAGGTTCATAGAAACTATCCTATATTTTATCCTACAAATTAAATTTAGAATGTTTGTACAAACAGGGCTGCACGGTGGAAAAGTGTTTAGCGGTGGGTTCGTATCCCGGCCCAGAGCCTTTCTGCATGGAGTTTGCATGTTCTCCCCTCCGGGTACTCCGACTTCCTCCCACAGTCCAAAAACATGACTGTCAGGTTAATTGATCACTCTAAATAGTCCTTAGGTGTGAGTGTGTGCGTGCATGGTTGTTTGTCCTGTCTGTCTCTATGTGTAGCCCTGTGATGGACTGGCGACCTGTCCAAGGTGTACCCCGCCTCTCGCCCATTGACAGCTGGAGATAGGCACCAGCCCCCCCGCGACACCTTGAGGAACAAGCGGTTCAGAAAATGGATGGATGGATGGATGTTTGTACAAACAGTCAAAAGTCGGACTTATCAAATGTGCTATGGCCAGTCATACGCATGTTTCTCCTCTTTCGTCTTCTGATAAATCCAACGTGTTTGGGACAGACGGAAGTAGCGCTGAAAACTAACCTCATCAATAAGCAGCTCCTGGAGCAAATGGTTAAACTCTTCAAACTCAGAACGCATTTGAAGAATGGGCTCTGATGCACCCGATGTCAGCGTTCTTTATCTTTATCTAGCAAATAAAGCCAAGCCACTTTCTCGTTACGATCTGCCATAGTTCAGAACATACAGCAACAGAGGAAGCCCCGCCCACACTCTCCTTTTTGCTCCGAAGAAGCAGGCTATCGAAGCCAAAAAGTACATACGTCAAACTTCATCCGTTGAATGCCCTGCCTGACGCAGACCAACTGTGCGGTGTGAATGCACCATTAGTTTATGTTTTCACCATTGCATGTATCATTAATATGCACAACTAGTAGTAAGTATTTGAGTCAGGTATATCTATGACAGTTAAGCAGAGTGACCTGAATATGAGGGATTTAGCTCAGTCAACTTAAGTCTGCAATTCTGTATAATATTTTATAGATCCACTGTACAGATGTTTTTCTTTCAGTTTCACACCTCTTTATCATCTGTGTACTGCAGGATATTTGGGCTTCTTCTTTTTTTGAGAGTTCAAATACCATCACATGGGAGTGTTTTTCCAGGACAACACAATGTAGTTTAATCAATGCTTCCTAGTGTTTTTGCCACCCAGCCAATGTTTCCAAGCACATAATATTATGTGCAGCCTCACTTGGTCAGTATGTTCAGCTGATCTGCAGTTGGCCATGGAGTCCTTCAAAACAAACAGTTTATTATTTCCCACACCAAAGGGAATCATAGTTTTCATACAAAAATGGGGGAAAACCTTCTACTTATAGGCACATAGCCCTAACCGTTTTATAGAAAGGCTGTTGTTGATGTAAGCAGACTCTGGTTGTCGTGCGTAGGTGCCTGTTCATAAGCAAGGAAAGCATTATCTTGTAGTGTGTTTCTACATCTTGAAGTAATGCATATGCTGTTTTAATGTTAAGTACTATAAAAAACGTTACGTAGCTCAATCTATCACTGTGTAAAAAGACGAGGTTAAAAAAAGTCAATTATCCACGTAAAGGAGATTTACGAGGCGGCTAGAGTTCTGATCTTCTTGCAGCATGTGGCTGACACAGTTTCAGTCCTCACAGGGTCTGGAATCCAGTGTGTCTGTGCACCACGGTTATTACAGAGACATAGAGGCTAATCCGCAAGGATCCACTTACTATCACATCACGCGTTCTGTCTAACAGTAGGTCACAGTCTTTCTTGCCCTTACTTCTGATTACGTGCAACACGTGTCACATATTGCATGAAAACATGACATAAAACTCCTTGTATCTGCTGCTTAAATTATGCACTAATAATGAAAACAAACGGACAAAAAACACCCAGGAAGGGTCTTGCGGACACGTCACTGTTCACACAAACAAAACACAGACTCACTACAGGGCATAACTCTCCCACTGACCCAGTATGTTGGATAACTTGTGTTGCATAACTGAGGTCAGATATAAAAAGAGGTACATCATCCCCTTACACTCACACACACAGGCCCATTTCATGCTTTATCTGGGTCACAGAGTCCGCTAGAAATAATAACACAGAAGTGATTTCAGCTTAAATTGCTCAGATCAATAACCCACAATGTATCCATAAAAAACAGTCTTTTAAACTCAACCTTGTGAGTTGAGACTGACTGATAAGGATAAGCGTAATGATGTCAAAACTAAGGCATTCATCCTTATTTGTGTATTTGCTTGTTTTAAAGCTTTCATTTTATCCAGAGACGGATATCCCTCCATCCATGGAGGGAAACCCAGACATATTTTCCCTAACACTCTCCAACCAACAATAGAATCCAAAAGTGCTCAAACGACAAAAGTTGCTTTTACAGTAGGTAAAAACAGTACTGACCTCATCCGTTTTCTTAGTAAATACATTTTAAGTTTCAATTGACATGAGGGCCTCACAAGATGTCTTTCACGGCCCAAAATGGAATGATATAGGGGAAAAAGTATTGAATGTGGTGACTAAAATTTGTTTTGATGTTATTATAAAAGCCTCTATTGGTGATGACAGTTTGAAGACGCCTCCTTGTAAGGAGAAACTAGTCACATGCATTGCCCCTGCTATGGACTCTGAGTTTTCTATAGGATTCAGCTCAAGTCATTGGCTGGGGCATTATTTTGTTCCTCTGACACCCATGGAGAATTTCCTTGGCTTTGTGTTGGGTATCATTGTCTTGCTGACAGTCATTCCACTGGCAGATAGTGACAGATTTTTATCAAGAATGTCTCTGTGCATTTGGGATGTTTTTTTGTGTATTTTCCGGCAAGGACGGGAATGTTGGTCAATATTAATGTAGGTACATTCAAAGTGATCCAGGAAGAAAACCTGACCAGAACACTCCAAAACATTGGAGACTAGCACAAAGCTTCATCTTTCAGTAGGTGTTAGGATTCTGAGGCTGTGTGGCGGAGAGCGGGTGTGCTGGCATTTTTTTGTCCTATAGCAACCAGGTGTTCATCATCAGACCATCATCGACTCTCCAGGTCGAAAGGGGAGCGGATCCTGGAGGCTGAAGCCAATTGGTTCTCACCCGCAAGTGTGGTACAAGGCCAAATTACTACCTGTGGTTCCAAGTAATAAACTCGCCTCAAAATATAAAGATCTTTGTATTCACCCCCTCGTTCTCCTCGTAGGTCCTCCCTGTAATTCCAGTGGCCTCTTTTCAGAACCTTCTGAACAGAAACGATTCATCATCTTTTGTTCCTGCCTGGTCAGCCTCGTCACTGCTCCCCTACCGGTAACCACCACAACGCTTACCTCTTCTGGGCTGTTAAGCTGCTTGCCTGTCCACCCAGAAACCTCTCCACCTGCAAAGAAAGGAGAACTTACCTTCTCCTCCGTCACTCCTGGAAATCCTCCGGACGTCTTCTGGCCTTCCACCTGCAAACCCAAAAAGTATTTCTGCAGACGTCACACACACCCGTTCCCTTTGGCTCTTTATAACCTATGCCTGTTCCTCTTCTAGTCCGACCTCCACTGCCTGGTTCCTCCCGAGACGACCCGCTGGTTCTTGTTCAATAAACCTTTTTAGAAGAAGTTCAAAACTGTCTCTTTGCTGTCTGGTGTTGTTGATGACTTTAGAGTTGAAGAAAGCAACATGTCAGTAGGACAGTGACCTTAAACATACAGCCAGAGTTAAACTGATTTACATTCAAGTATATTAATGTGTTAGTGTGCCCCAGTTAAATTTCTGACCTAAATCCATTTGGGACTCCTTAGCAGGAGTTGAAATTTAATTTGCAGTGTTGCTCTCCAACTTTCTGACTAAGCTATTTTGTAAAGAAGAATGGGCGAAAAAAACAATTTTCTTGATTTGAATGAATGAATGATTTTATTCACATACACTTAAATATATTTATATGCGTTTGAGATAACATTGAGGAAGTATACAAAGCTGATAAAGACAAACCTCAAAAGATTTGAATCATTATTTGCAGTATCCTGGCTTAGAATATAAGTGGAAACACACTTTTGGGATTTGTTTTTTTTTTTTAAGATAAAAAATGAAAACCACTCAGCTGCATCCACAAGTTTCAGATTATTATGCATTGGTTTTAAATGGAATGTCGACAGGCGCAATGGGGAGCCGAAAAAAAAAATGAAAGTCAATGGAGTAATAAAAGTTATTTTCTGGTCTGCTTTGTCTTACGTCCTGAATCACACATATGTTGTACCTTGATTTAAATGATAAATAATTATGTGCATTTCGATTCAGTTTGTTAAGTAATTCAGGGTCTATGACTGTAAAAGTTCGCACTTAAAATGCCTACAAATCAGAAGTCGCATATTTGACGTCATAGAGCTGATGCTAAACTCAGTTAGCTAGCTCTTAAAACACTCACCGAGAGATCTTGGTGAGCTTCTACCGCATGCTGGTTCCTGGAGGCTGTGGCCCTTTGCCTCCTTCTTCTTCTTGAGTTGTAGTGTGTTTTTACACAAAACGTAAAGTAACTTTTGCCGGTGGTCGAAAATCAGTGTTTTCTCTGCATAAAAATATGTCTTCAAACATCGTATGTTTGATCCACGGTGCATTTCAAACGGCATCAGAACATAACTTTTACTGCTCCATTGACTCCCATTAATATTTTGCAGTAGGGGAGCAATGTACCGGAAGTAGAAGGGCGTGACTTAGGCTCCCCATTGGTCTTTTTGATAAACAGATCTGAAAACTGAGCTTGCCTAAACACATGTTAAAGCATTGTGCAAAATGTAATACTTCAGTCTTTCAATACCACCCTAACTCTTCGTTTATGTTTGAAAACTGCTCCTAGTCATCGTCCTCCACCGTCTTCACCCCTCATCTGATGCTGGCAGACGCACACACAAACAGTGACGCTTTGATTCAAATCCTCATAGCGAGCTGCTATCATCTCAAGCAATAACAAGCTGTCATCGGTCCTCCCTGATCTATCTGACTGAATGTGTCAGCGAACAGGCAGGCCGACTGAACGTCAGGCTGAAGCAGTTCTCCACTTCCAGTCAGCGCTGGGAGCACCTGAACACGTCCAGCATCGGCAAGGGATCGCTTCTGAAGGTTTGACCCAACCCCCAACACAATGAATAAAGTAGGAAGTCAGGGGAAGATGTTAACGTAAGTTGAGAAGGTACTGAAACCTAAAAGCCAAATAGGATGTGTCAGAAGTGATTTGGTGTGTGACCATTTTCTTGGTAAAGATAAGGTTGAGGAATTTGTTAAGGTTGCAGTTAATAAAAAACGCTCATTTGTTTGGTGAAATAAGTTTACTCAGTAGGGCACCTTGAATGTTCAGGACCTGAATGTCACCACGTCGCAAGATAAACCGGAACAACCCCCCGCAGATAGCACCCAGACGCAGCCGTCGCAACATTCCCACTTAATGCATTTCCCTACGAGAAGTATTATTCAGCTTTACTTATTGTGCCGGTGATAAATGCAGTGCGTATTAACTCTGCCAAATGTGTTTCTCCTATTTCCACAATAAAGGTTGGCTTACTTTGCTCTGACCTTCAGCTGGCTGCAAAGCCAGCACAAAATATGCATTTAGAAGAAGCTGGGAGAGCGGACAGGATATGGTTGCGGGAGATTGCTTTTCTTTTGCCTTGTGTCGCCCGGGAACATGCATCACTGTCCGCCTCCAACAAGCAACTAGTAATATGCAGAAATATTAAGTAGGATCGGAAAAATAAATATATGGAGCGGTGTTAGTGCCGTGACAGATGCTGGGCCATTTGCATGGGGCTCCTCCGTCATGTCATTAGTCGACTGGCTCGATGATGGAACTCTGGGGGAGCCGGGAGACTTTGTGGGATAAAGCAACTTTTGGCTGAGCAGAAGCATCTAAAGCTTCTGCAGCCAGGTGTTTGTTCATGTGTGAGTGTACGGCAGTGACAGCATTTGTATTTTCCATGGTGCATACATCGCCGGTGTAACTTCAGCCTTATGTTGCCTGCAGACAGGTACAGCGGTGGAAAAAAGTGCTGTCAACATTTATTTCACTAAATATAATTGTAATGGCTGCGTTGACATGCAACTCACACCAGATGTTGGTAAGAATGAGGGGAAGTTTGTAATGTGACACAGTCAGAAATTTAAAGCAATTATTTAGCGTATTTAACCTGTCATATAAAAAATGGGGATTCATTTCTCCATGTCATATTTGTGTCAAATGTATTTATTTATGTCAAAGTTTTAACCTAGTTAACAAGCTACGTTTTAAGTGTGCGAACTACATATGTTTAGCCCTGAACTAAATATTTAATTCAAACATTGTATTTTTTTAATTTTTTGTTTTTGGAAAGAGCAGAAGATCAGATTACATAAAAGACATCACCAGAACCTTAAACAATTGAAGGTTAGTCTGATGATGAAATCCCACTTGAAATCCCATCGGAATAAATTCTCGTTTTAGTTAATGTGTACGGTTCCCTGAATGCTTTCTATAATTTTTTCTTACAAATCTGTTTCTGTTCTGTAAGTGTTGTTGACTTTGTGTCCAGATCTCGCTTGCAAAAGAGATTTGAATCCAATTCATTCGTTATGTATAGCACATGTGAGTACTTATGTGACTTATTATTTTGTTTCATCTGGAGTTTCTGAGTGCAAGGCTTTTATTTCATGATTTTATTGTACTTATTTATACTTTTTTATATAATTTTATCCCTAAGTTGTCAGTGATATCCTACTTAGCCCAACCTAAATTAAAACACTTCAGAGTAGTATACCCTTTGAGCTCTGCACACAAATACCACGTGTGACTGAAGATATGAATATGTTGTCTTCAAGCCACAACTAATTAGTGCTATAATAAAGTATAATCTGTATTTGGAAGACCAATTTGTGTCCAAGGTTTGACTTCTACAGCTGGAAAAGTTTAGTCTTGCAGATGAATGTGGCAACTTTAGACTTCTGGAAATTTTACTACTGAATGTTCCATAGTTCCTTAATGTCCAGTTGTTAAATTTAACAATAAAAAGTAAACATTTTAATAAAAGTACCTTTCTCCTTATTTTTTGCCATTTAGCAAATGTCATAGCCCCTAAGTGGAAATTGCCAAAAAATAAAAAGTGGGTTTCTCATGAACACCAGATAATATATCTTGTGCACCGTATACTTTGTTCTCTGTACACAAGAGCATCAGTTTGAATTTAAAATATCCAGGGACAATAGCTAAAGAATGCACAGCAATATATGTAGTATATTTATTCAGTCAAAAGTTGAAGGTCGGAGGTCTTTTAGTCTTTTTTTTTTTTTAAAACAGCACTGAGAGCGACCGTTGGGCTGTTGGTTAAGGAGGACCATTAAAATCAAGATAGTAGCATTGGGAACAATGCTTGGCTATATTATTTGCATTCTCACAATGTACAGTACAATGCTCGGATGCCACCAGACTGTCCACACCATATGTCTGTTTGCAGCATATAGTCTTTAATTTGGAACTATGAAGAAGAAGAAATGAAGACGCTGGCCCATAAAGGATAATGCGTAACAACAACAAAAAAACGTGTTTCCTTGGCAACTCTGGACATTCTGTGAAACTCCAAATTTGACTTCACTTCAGTTAATGACATTTTTACTTTTATCCATCAATTAATTAAACTTTATTTATAAAGCTCTTGAAAAAAAAGCAATTCAAAGTGCTTTATAGATTAAAAATGACCCCACATGATCACACTGAAGGTAATGCTGTTGTTTTGTATTTACAACCTATGTGATATATATATATATATATATAGTTCAAATTTCTGTCTTTTTAACTGACAAGTTAACTTTCAAGCAAGAAAGATTTAATTATAATATGAACATATTATGTAGTTTGGAGGATCTGCGCACAGGCCTGGGCTTTTTGTGCATGCATAGACCAGGTTGCCCTGCATCCACTGAAGGTTTATGTCTGTAGAGCATTAGAAACAAACTCTTTTTTTTTTCTCATGTCCATTTAGGGGCTTCCTAGACATAGCAAATTTTACTAAAACTAATTGACTTAAAACAGGAAAAAAATGTTTGTCCTTTTTAATGTTAGATTGTCTGAAAGAAAAAGTAGTTCATTTTAATTCTGTTTCACTAAACATCTGATTTCAACTGTATTTCCCCCCACTGTTTACCCTCAATTCAACCCTTGAACCTACTGAAAAACACCTACTTTAACTTTTACAGCAAAAGAATTATTATTAATTGCACACATGTACATGGGCATGCATAGACGCATCGTGCCATGCCATCTCTTAGCGGCCGGCCGCACAGGGTTTTTGATTTGAGATCGATTTCGTCAGTTAAGCAGAAAGTGTGCTTTCGCACTGCTCACCATGCTCTCTGGTCAAGGCCACAGAGCTCCGTTTTTGCTGAAAAACACTCACCACCACTGCACGGCTTTAGGGACGTTGCATCTGACCTCCACCTAGGAGAACATAAATGAGTAAAAAGAAACTACAACACAGAACAATCCCCTTTATTAACCCCCCCAGGAGCACACAGACACTTACAATCAGCCCCAGCATTGTTCGCGCTGCTAGGCGTGTTGAGACGCGCCTCCCAGCTTGCTTTAATGCCGGTGGTCATCAAACACTGTTCAAGATGGGAAAAGGCTGAAAAAAAAGAGAGAGAAACAGGTATTGATTTGAAAATGCCTTGTTCTGTTATTCTCAAAAGCTTTTCTTTTTTGTGAGCTAGTGAGTGCCTCAGGTCATGGTTGGGGAGTTTAGAAAATGTTCTGAGATCAGTGTTTACTTGTGTCTGTGTGTATGCGTGTGTGTGTGTGTGTGTGTGTGTGTACTCATGCATGTATCAAATTCTGTCAGCTGCAGAATACATATGAGGAGGCAGGAGAGTCATATATCTGACAAAGTGCAGCCAATAAAGTATAATTCATGACTGTTACAGTGCCCGTGGATAGTAGTCATTACTCTTGTGATGCCACGTGCGTTGTATATCAGGCCTCGAAACAACAACCCTCATCACTATATTGATTGGCTGACACCTTATGAGACATGTTTTGTTTTCCTACAAAGAGCAAGTGTGCTATATAGAAAAAGAAATGAAAGTGTTTGATGTTGAAAGAGGGATCAGCATCTCTTCCAATTCTGTTGTAAGTGTGTTGCTGGTTGTGCGGTACATCATTATATTTACATCTATCCATGACACCTTCAATCAGTTGTGTTAGTTGAATGGCATCTGCTTTATTTTTATATGTCTTTAATCTTCGTGTAATGACAGAACATAATAAAGTAGAGTTAAAGTCAGGTCAATTCCAGAAGCATAATGTTAGCCTCTTTATTCACTCCAAAACCAGATACGATGTGTGTTTAAAAAGAAATAGAAGTAATTATCCTTGGACCTAAAGAAGAGTAATCAAGAGTCAACAGAAAGTTAATGCAAAAGGAAACAATTGATTAGGCCCAAAATCTATAGGTGTAGTAATGAACTCAGACCTAAATAAAAAATCCAGGGTCAAATGAAAGCAATAACAAAGTCAAGCTTCTATCCCCTGAAGAAAACTTCTGAAATTGAAAGACTAATTTCTCAAACTCATCCATGCATTTATGTTTATTCGCATTGATTACTGCAACAGTGTCCTCACAGGTTTGCCTAAAAAGTCAGCTAGCTAATTCAGTAAGCTGCTGCTGGCATCCTCATTAGAACCAGGAGAGTAGAGCACATAACCCCTGTCCTAAAGTTGTTAAACTGGCTCCCTGTAGCAAGAGAATAGACTTCAAAGTAGTATTACTAGTTTACAAATGAATGGGTTAGCATCAAAGTGACCGTAAAATTTGTCACCACCCATAATCTACCAATAATCCCTAGAATTAGAACAATCACTGGAAAAGCAGTTTTCAGTTTCTATGCTCCCCTTATCTAAAGCAACCTTTCAGATAACTGTGAAGCTGCTGAGACAGTGAGCTCCTTAAATCTAAGCTAAAAATCCATTTGATTAGGGCTGCCTTTGAATATGTGATTAATAATAGCTGGAATGTACGTAATATGATTTAATCTGTCATATGTTATGTGTTTCTAATGTTAAATGTATTTTTCCCGTAATGAATGTAAAACACCTTGAACTGCCTTGTTGAAAGTGTGCTATTCAACAAAGTTGCCTGTACTTGCCTCATTTGTAATCAGTGTCAAATCAAAGCAACATTTATTTATAAAGCGCTTTTTATACAGAAATTGCAACACAAAGGGGCTGATTTATCAAGATTCTTGATAATAACCGCAAAATTGTGTATGGGGCAAAACATTTGCGCGAGTGGGTTGTCCTTAATTCGCGGGTGATTTACAAAGATTGCGTGAGCAATTCATAACAGGCACAAGTAGCAGTATTCAAATGAGGAGTTTTCGACCGCTAATGCGAGCTGCACCACGGCTAGAGTGAGGAGGAATAATGTGAATGGATCCATGATGTGTCTTTGGCCCAAAAATTAGCCTAAAATATGCTGTGAATTCTGTTTTTCGTTTGTCAGTCATAAATGTAATTCATGCGGTTTACACGCGCTGCTCTCTGCTGCATGCACACATCGTATTGCATGATTAGACTGATTAAAACTGCAACATGTCTGAATTTAGTTTTTAAAATGCCATGTATAATGCCAATTATCATTGTGATATTGTATATGATTACTACATTTTATTAATTGGACTCCAAGAAGGTTATCCACTAGGATCATGTGCTCCAGGTGGAGACGTGATGAGAGCGCAATGAGTTATGATGCGTCTTTGAGGGAAAAACAGGTACATATTTACAAAACTCTCAGGTTTATGGCCTTTAGAGTGTTAATTGCTCTTAGTTTATATTGTGTGTCAATGACATTTTTTGTTTGTCAATAATAAACTCATGTTGAATGTGGTAGCGCAAAATTAAGATGTGCTTTTCAGAATTGCTAGAAAAAATAGATGCTAAAATAGCCGGTGCAAACATTTTTATGCTTAGTAAATCAGACCGCGCCTGGAACGCCTACTTCTTTGCCTGTTCTTCTCCTAATATTTTTGCGTCTTCTTACAGAAACGCCCAGACTGCATTTTCATCAAGGGCAAAAGCGCTAAATTGATTCCGTTGGTCTTGCTGTTGATTTAACAGGCGCAATGCTCTCTGCGCCATGTTGATAGATCAGCCAGAGCCTGTTTTTGCGACGCTGTGTGGTTTGCGCAGGTTTTAACAAGCGCAAACCGTTGATACAACAGCCCCAAAGTGCTTTAAGGAATAAAAATGACCCTACATAAACCACATTCCCACCCCCACATAATTAAAAAGCGTGTTTCTAATTATATCCCCCACCCCAACCTATCTCCCAGACCCAAGCTGCACAAACTATGCAAGAGCAGCAATAAAAACGACATGGGGCTGAGTACAGATGACTGGCACTGATAACATTTATGAAGTAAAACATGGAGGGTAAATTAAACAGACTATAATAAATAACAATCAGTTAAAAGTTAGGCTAGAAAGGTGAGTGTAACCCAGTAGAGAAAATGGGTAATTTCTTTTCCTTTTTGTTGTTTTTATATTTGTTTTTTTTTTTTTTTTGAAAAAAAAAAGAAGGTTTATTTTGAAAAGAGGAAGTGTGATCTACTCGCTCAAACTTTATTTTCCTGTTTTCACGGTCAAGTGAGTGATAATGACCTGGTGAGTTTTATTTAAAAGAAAAATGATGTAGACATATATTTAAATTATCTTTTAGTTAATTTGGAATATTTGTTGTATTAAGTGGAAGGACCACGAGCTGGAGAGGCTGTGTTGTCGTGCCTTTTGCTGGCTCATCATGATACCTCATCTTGGTAAGTGCTTGCCATGTGAGAACTAGAGAAACCTGCTAGCGCATGCTAATATAAGCATGATGCTAATGTTCATCGCGAGTGCCGTTTTTTGGGTTTGAAGCTATTTTAAAGCTATTTTTTGGTTAAGATATAGATTCTATTAAGTTTTATTTCGGTTCATAACAATACTGAGAAGCACTTTAAGTTATTTTTGCACTATTTTGGTCCAGTGTAATTATTATTTTGAAGTTGTATGTACATTTTGATGATTTATCATATGAAAGTGTACAGTAATTCTTCTGTAATGCTAAATCCAGAAGCATAAATAAGGTTTTTCTGCAAGAAATGTTTATTTTGAAGGAGAATATCCGATTTTCATTAGTGTAATTCATTTCATGATTTACAAAACTTAAAATTCATTAAAAATGAATATGCTCAATGGTTAAATACATTTTTAATCATAATGTTATGGTTAAATAATTTTAAAAAAGGATATTTGGGTTAAAAACTTGCATGTAAAATATTACTGTATAATTGTTATATGGTAATAAGAGAAATTATAAACAAAGCTATAGCAATTGAGAATAGATTTATTTAGCTGTAAACAATAATACCATTATTGTTGTGCAGGCTAGTATTACATGGTTAAGAAAACCTTGTATGGATTCAATGGATTCCCTGGATTCTCTCCCGATGGAGATGGCGAGCCTGTGCCCAAAACTGGAATGAACATCGAAGAACCACATTCTTCCTACAGTACTGAGTGGGAACACCCTAAAACACCACTTACCAAAGGAAAGAACTGAACCATAAAGACATTTGACTTGATTCCTAATATTCAAAGTCAAACTGAGCTCAGGGGATTGGGGATATATACATATTTTTTTTGTTGCATATGCCGGCTATGCTTATTGTTAAATATTGTTTATATTGAACTGTTTTTCTTTTATATTATTTGTTCACTAAATAATACTGTTCCTATTTTTCTTGCCTCCCGTCATTTCATTACACACTCACCGTAGTAATATTGTAATCCTGCTGAGCCTAACAACTGGTCCATACTTTTAAATCTACTTTACCTACTTAACGTGAGTCCAGGGTTACATGAGTCTTGAGCCTGCTCTTAAAAACATGAATGTTCTCTGCGGCCCTGAGGTCCTCTGGCAGCCTGTTCCAGAGGTGAGGGCCATATAATTGGAAAGACGCCTCGCAATGAGTCCGTATCCTGTCTGTGGGCATGACAATGAGGCAGCTGCCAGAGGAGCGCAGAGGCCACTAAGGTTCATACGGTAAAAGCTGTTCTGAAAGATAAGAGGGCCCAAGACCATTAAAAAACTTAAAAACCATTAAAAAGACATTTTAAAACGACCCAAAAAAATGCGGGGAGCCAGTGGAGAGCTGTTAAGACAGTTGTAATGTGTTCCCGCTTTCTGGTCTTCGTTAGGACATGTACTGCTTGATTTTTGTAGAAGTTATAATCTAAATATACTCTCTTTTTTTTGGAAGATCAGAAAGCAGGGCGTCACAGTAATCAATTCTGCTGGTGATTGGCCCAAGAGTGAATGGGGCGGACTCTGGCAATGTTCTTTAGATGATAACCTATTTTAGTAAAATGTTTAATCTTTGAGATAAAGGTTAGCTTGGAGTGAAAAATCACGTCCAGCGTCTTCCCTTGTAAAGAAGGAATGAAAGACAGTGATCCTAGTTTTGGTAAAAGATTATCTCTCTGAGCCCCAGGACCGATGACTAAAACTTCCGTTTTGTCCTGGTTGAGCTGGAGAAAGTTTTCTGCCACCCAGGATTTGATGTCTAAAGTGCAGTTGTATTTACAACTTATCTATACTATTGATTAGGTATTAGATCAGCGGACGATTGTTGGAGGTTGGCTCCAAGCATCAACCAAAGAAGTCTATGGGTGGTACAGGGTGAAGTTGTAAACCACTCTTTGTTTTATTTTAAACCGAAGACAGAAGTTTGTGATTTCTTTAGAAGGTAACTGAATTTCATGTTAGTGTCTGCATTCAGCCTTCAAACTTCAACTAACCTATAAGGCTTTATTCTGTATCAAATGGAGATTTGTTTGCAACTTGTTTGCACAGTTTACAACAGCGAGTATTGTTTGACAAGCCATATATACCAACATCTCAAGCCTAATTCCTCAGCATAATTCATTAATTGCCAAATACACACATAGTTCTAAGGAAGATCTGTTTAAATATTTTGTCTGTATTCACATTTTAAACTTATGAAGGTGTTCTAGATAATGTGTTTAGTAATTTTAGGATTTTAGATGCTAGATGTTTCCCAAATGGTGTTCTTTTTTGTTAATATAAAAACACATGCATCTGGAACCTCTCTGGTAGTCCATTTTGTAATCAATCTGACCAAACTGTTTTATTTTGGCAATATTTTACAATTTTTTTTGCTCCTTTTTTTTGGGTCTGTGTTGGTAATGTGTTTAAGCTTGAAAGATCACATTCCTGACATCGCCATCCATCTTTTTCAGGAACTTTTCTCCAGCACAGGCTTCCCCAGAGGAAAATTATAATCCCTGTTGTGTTATCTGTCAACTTTCCACCTCGCAGTTGTATCTCCGGCAGTGTTTCAGCGTCAGTATCAGTTTATGTCAAATCAACGTGTTTGATAAATGTTTATGAGGTTGACTTGGCAAGGCCTCCCACTGGATTCTAGAGGATCCCTGCCTCCATCTAATGCAGCTGAGGTTGATTGTAGCTTGTTCTCAGTTTCAGAAAAAACAAATATGATGTAGATTATGGAGAGTTACTGTCTTTCTGATTGTGTGGAATACTGTAGACGTTTCTAAAGGTGTATTATTTTGGAGATTATGAATGCTTGAATACATTTCCATCCCTCCTTGAAGGAGTTGAGGCAGAATTCAAAAAATAAAGGCATGCAAAGTTGTTTTCTTCAAAGAAAACTATCAATAAAAGCTACTATTTAATAATTGATTTACTTAAATGTATCATATTCTTTAACAATTTAAATGCTGTATTTAAAACAGATGGAAGTTATCATTTTTATGGCAGTATCTTCTGCAGTAATAACTGCCAAAATATATATATTTTATATATAAGGCTTGTCCTCGGGTTGCAGGAGGGCTGGTACCTATTTCCAGTGTTTAATGGGTGAGAGGCAGGGTACATCCATGACAGCGCGCCAGTCCATCACAGGGCAACACAAACAGACAGGACCAACAACCATGCACACTCACACCTAAGGATAATTTTGAGAGATCAATTAACCTAACAGTTCTGCTTTTGGACTGTGGACGGAAGCAGGAGTATGTGGAGGGAACCTATGCATGCGCATTGAGAATATGCAAACTCCTTGCAAAAAAAGACCCTAGGCACGGATTCAAACCCAGGACCTTCATGCTGCAAGGCAGCAGTGGTACCAACTGCACCATTGTACAGACCCACTTTTCTTATCAACCTATTAAAGCTGATTGAGGTTTGATGAGGTCTGTCGCCTCACCTCAAGGATCGGGTAATTCCAGGGTCTTGAGTGAGATCAGGATCTGTGCCATGTAAAACTGTATATTACATCTTTCTTTGTAAATTAGACGAAAAATCCTTTCCTTTTCCTGTTTTCTTTGCTGTATCACATGCTATACATTGCTCTGAACTTCTTTGAACCAAATCCCATTTTAGGGCAAAGGAAGAGATTTTGTAAACTGGTAGAGGAAATTTGTCCACATCTTCAATTTCCTTTTAATAGATGTTTTCTAGCCCTAAAGATTTCTAACAAGGAAGTATCTCTCATATTAGTAATAAAATCATTGTTTCCTGGTTTAATTATTGGGTCAATGTAGATTGTTGCAGACATAATTAGACTCTATGCCTTCTAAGCTGTGCTTGCAGTTGGTGCTAGTGCTGTTCCTCTTCCGAGGTTCGTTTTGTCGTTTGATGTTTTTTTTTTTTTTTCGAAGCACCCTAAGCACACAGTAACATTTTCCAAATTCTGCGTTCCCATTGGATTTTTCATTACTTGTTTTCACACTGCATACTTAGCCCTTTACATTGTTTTGGAGGCATTACCTTGGCTTCCAGAATCATTGTTAGAGGCCTTGGAGTTATTTTTTCACCAGGAAATGTTCTTTATCAGACAAAACATGTTTCAGGGACTTCCTCCGTTTGCCAATAAAATACTGTCAAACACTGTCAACATTCATGTCTCAGTTTTCTGTAAAAAGTCCTAATTAGTTCATTTTTCCTTTAGGGTTGGTACATCTTCACAGCACTATAGTTCCAAACGGAATTTGTAGAAGAGATCAGGGTTACTTTATCTAACAACTTGCTGTAAATCCAGCACTGAACCTATAATTCTAGAGCTCATACATAAAGTACTCATGGATCTGCTGCATCACAAAACAAATCTCTGGTTTCAGAATGCATGTTCCTTGACTTATAGAAGTAGAATAGGAGGAAGAGCTTTCAGCTGTCGAGTTCCTCTCTTTGGC
The DNA here is from genome assembly GCA_028564705.1 of Apricaphanius iberus. Classification (NCBI taxonomy): domain Eukaryota; kingdom Metazoa; phylum Chordata; class Actinopteri; order Cyprinodontiformes; family Aphaniidae; genus Apricaphanius; species Apricaphanius iberus. The sequence goes on along the minus strand of JAPXFQ010000717.1, from coordinate 2,786,827 downwards.
AGAGTTCCTTCCTGAAATAAGTGTGCATCATGTCCTCTATTGCATCCGTATATACATTTTTAAGGCAAACTGTATTTCCATTTGCAGACACACAGAAATGCAAATGTAAATAAGGAATGTTCTATAACTACGCTCAAATGATGCACAAAAGACTTTCTTTATTGATTACCATGCTAAAGTATTTCATAATGCTATTATTCCACTCTAATAGGGCAAATCTAACATGTAGATAAAAGAGCTTTATCATAACATGTAATACGCAGATTAATATTACATATAAATGATACTGTAAATGTCAATACAGGAATATACATATAAATGGGTTAATATAGTGATTTTGACATTTTAAATTGTAATATTTTACATGAATTACAGTATGGATTTTGTATTGGTGACACTAGTAATGTGAATTCAATTACAGAGGGAGTGCTCCACATAAATTGCAACAGTAATTTTGATTATCGGCGTGTCTATCCTCTCTTTTTGTCTCAAAATGATAAGTGCAGACAGCCTTCCTGTATTTGTGTTGCATTTATTTATTTAACAAAAACAAAAGGATAAAAGACAAAAGAACAATGACAAAATAATAAAATATATGTAAAATCCATGTCCATGGAAGGGGTAGAAGTTTGTATAGCCTTATATTGAAAGGATGCCCTCTAGAAATTCCATATTACTTTAAATACATCATTTAGTCATTGGTATACAAATTAAAACTATTTATGTTGAATTTAGGGATGCGCCGATACCGATACTGGTATGATACTGGGACGATACCACTCTTATGTACTGTATCGGTATTGGATACGGTTAACCGATACCATGAACTGATACTTAAAATATATATTTATTACTTGAAATTTTAGCTTTGTAGTCATTGTTATTAATATTAAATTTTTTTAATCTAATCTAATTCACCATCTTTCATTGTAACAATAAGAGAAAAAAAATAAAACCTGTCTTCCTATTCATTGCATATTTTGCGTATTACTACTCGGAATCGGCAAGTACTCAAATCCAAGTATCGGTATCATATCGTTTTGAAAAAAGTGGTATCGTTGCATCCCTAGTTAAATTACAACATCATCCCAATGTACCTCCCAATATCCTCCTTTAGTGAACTTCTGAAGTCTCTCTTTTTATATGAATTTTCTCCTCTTATCTCTTTATATACCTCTTATATCTTTACCGAGTCCCAATGTTTTAGACGCATAACTGTTTAGTAATAACAAATTTTTTATTGAAATAAGTTTTATTACCGACAAAAATGTAGCTTCTGGTGTCAAATGTTCCTGATCTATGCTACTTTGATTTTGCACTCATTCCAGCCTCATTCCACCTTGTCAAATTTATACTTGTCGTGAATTTGATAAAACCTCAGATTTTCACGTGACTGCTGATCTACGGCCGTATTAAAGACGGGTGCCTTCTGTTTGATGAGTGTGGTTTAATCTAAATCAAGATATGGGTGCCTGGAGGACGGTACTGTAATCATGTCAAACTGATGATACGCCTAAACTGTCATTCTCTCTTCATCTCACTCCATCATCTTCTGCGTCGCAATTATGAAGCCGATTTAGATGGTATCTCGTTCTTAGGTAATAAGAGGTGGAAAGGGATTAGAGGTAACCTTATAAAGCTATGCTGTTCGTCTCACTGGTGTTATCTCCCGTATCCATCTGGCAGCAGGTTATATAACATCTGAATCTCAAGCTTTGAGTGTGAGGTTACGTGCTACACCTTTCTCAAGACAAGCTACCACTGAATTGATTTGAATGGACACAACCTTCCATCACACCCATGTTTAATTATATTGTATTAATATGCAAGTGCACATGCATGCTGATATTACAAATTTTTTTATGCTACTCAATCAAGTGGTCCTGTTAATTGTGTAATGGGCTTGTATATTTCCATGCTGTCTCATCTAATTTACATATTTAGGTTTGTGTTAATTAGAAAGGCTAGATTAAGGTGGGGTAGGCTAGTGGCTCCGCCCTTTATGTCATTGATTTATATATGCTCATTAAGATGGCTTGTGCAGATCTGCAATACCATCTGTGAAAGGAAAGTATTTTGTCAGCTCAAAGGGAAGAGCTATATTTTCAAGTGGAAGTGAATGGAGAAGGAAAAAAAAAAAGTTGGATTTACAGTGGTGGCATGCGTTTGTTTTTATCCCCAACACTTTGTAGGAGGACCTCACCAGTGCAGCTTTGCACATCAAGAGACCATTATCAACCATTAAACCAGTTTGGTCAGGTTTGATGAACGAAACAGTGAACGGCAATTTATAAGTCTTATCAACTGCAAAATGTTCTGGACTTTGATTGGTCCTTTTTAACAAATATGGATGAACAAATATGGAATATTTTGATCGAAATCAAACTATTATTCTCACAAAGAGGTGAACCCTGACCTGAGGTGAATAGCTTTTTTTTTTCCACGATTGTTTTGTATTTGCTTCCATTCCTGTTCCCATTAACTCTGTCCACTATCCCAGTCCCAGCTAAAGAAAAAAACAACCCCAGTGTCTCCTGAGAACATTTGCTTCATTGTGAGGTCAACGCTGGGGGGAAAAAATAATCGGCCGATTGAGTTCTATAAGGTGTCCGTGAGTATTTCAAGTGCTACCTAGTTCTAGATTAAGTTAGCTACATGACATCATATATGCAACTTCTGACTTGTAGTCATTTTAATTTTGAATTTTTACAAGCAAGTAGATCGAAAATAAAATGAAGTAAATTAACGCACATTATTACTTATCTTTTAAATTGAAGTACATCATAGGGAGCCTACACTTTATCTTGTTACCATATTATTTTGTCAGATGACTTGTCCCTTGCCCTGTGTTAATAGACAACCATCAAATCATCCATTACACATATTAAATTATTGTAATATTAGCACAAATGGAAATTCTTAATGAGGTTACCCTTTAAGAATTCTATATAAGGATTAATATTTTTTCTAGCTCCTTTCAGTGAAGATTTAGAAAGAGAGAGGTCCGTTTTATAAGGATGCTGTTGCCTCAGGGCTGCTTGTAGTGGTGCGCCTGTTCACTCTGGTTTGTACCAACCATGCAGAATAATGAAAATAAGTGTGTCCATTAGAGCAGTTAATCTTATTTGGTCTGTAACATTGGTCTATGTTTTCATCCAAGACTGTTGCTGCCTTGTTCTCAGCTCTATCGTTTTTTTTTTAGGTTTTTTTTTTATGCACATTTACTGTAGAGGGTCACACACCACAAGCTTACGAAAGCCCGCACACAGACACACAATCCCGGCCTTCATGCAGACACAGTGATTTAGCGTTCGCACACAGACAGTGGCTTCACTCCTCTGTTCTGCTGCCTCTTCCCTCCTCCTCCTCCTTTTCACAAAACAACACAGCACTCTTCTGAGCCCCCAAGGAGAAAGAGCAAAATTTACAAGAGTGGCAAGGGGGATCAGTAGTGCTGTTGTGTGTTGCTAACAGCATCCCTTTGACTGAGTACCAGAGGTCAGGCCATGGCTCCCAAAGCCTGCTGGTCTTTTTAGTGCATGTGTGTGTTTGCCCGTGTGTGTTGCGGCCGTGTTCTTCCAGTGTGTGTCTTGGCATTTGGATGAGTGTTAGCCTTTAGGATGCATGAAACCCCGCCAGTTAGTGTTACGGGAAAGTCACAAACTGTTTATGTGGCAAACTGATGTCACATGACAGCACAGCATGTGTGTACTCTTTTTATACACACTATAAACTATAGTGTTTGGCTTTTGTTGAAGGCTGAGCTGCGGACGCGGCACTGGGATGAGCAGCTAGTCTTTATATTGAGTGATAGTCTCCCCAGTCGCGAGCGACTTTAGTCCCCAGCACTGTGTAAGTGGCTTATCCCCTCTGACACCAGCAAATAGTGGTGGCACTCAGAGTTTAACAAGATTAGATACCTCATTTTCATCAAAGTGCTCCGTTAGGACAGGGTGGTTTAGGTTCAGGAAAAGTATGGGGCTATCTTTTTGGAAAACATGTGTTTTAAACTGCATTTGGCTTCATTGTTACAAACAAAGTTTGTGGCGCAAGTCAGAAGGTTTACAAATACTCATTGTCATTGTAAATCTCCTTTCCTTGGTGAAGGTGTTACACAACACACGACTTCGAGGGCATTTAAAAACAAGAACTGGATGTGCAGTTTGAAGGTATGGATTTTCTCAAATTCAAAGAGTCAAAATTATAGAAGAAAGAAACAGAAAATTATGAATATACCCGTAATGTTTAGTTAAATGCCTGACAAAAAGGCACTTTACTACAAAAGTCACTTCAATAAAATTATAAAAACAATCAAAGCAGCTAAGTTTTCTTTGTAAGGAAACCCAGCAGATTGCATTGAGTCATCAACGTGAGGTTGTGCACAGATCATGCAGACTCCAACCACAACAATTTCTCAGCAATCCCTCATACTGAGCAAGCATGTAGAGACAGTGGAGAGGAAAGACTCCCCTTTAACAGGAAGAAACCTTTGGCAGAACCTGGTCAGTACCAGGGGCCATCTGCCACGACCGTCTGGGGGTCTGAGAAGACAGAGAAGAGACAGCATGGAGGATACTCAGTGACTTTGAGCATCATCTGGACCGATGTTACCCATCCAGCATGGAACTTTATAGTTGAGCAGGGTACCAGACCATGTGGAGCTTCTATGGGGAGAAAATTACTGAGAGGAAACTAGGTTAACAATCACAATAACAGCAGAAAAAAAATATCTGGAGAGTACTAGAAGAGAGAAGGAAAGTGGTCAGTCTGTCCTCCAACAGTCTAAGCCTATAGCAGCATAACTACAGAGATAACTCAGGATAACCTAAGCCACCCTAACTATAAGCTTTATCAAAAAGGAAGCTTTTAAGCCTAGTCTTGACAACAGACAGAGTACCTCCCTCACGGACTAAAACTAGGAGCTGGTTCCACAGGAGAGGAGCTTGGTAACTAAAAGATCTGCCACCCATTCTAATTTTAGAAATCGTAGGAACTACGAGTAGACCTGCAGTCTGAGAACAAAGTGCTCTGTTAGGAACATATGGAACAATCAGATCTCTGATGTACGATGGAGCTTGGTTATTAAGGGCTTTATAAGTAAGGAGGAGGATCTTAAACTCTATTCTGGATTTAACAGGGAGCCAATGGAGAGAAGCTAAAACAGGAGAAATGTGATCAACAAAAACGTACATAAAAAATCATTTTAACATTTAAACTTTGAAAGATTGTTCATCAATTGGATTAAAAGTTGAAGTCTGTAGAACAGACATTTAAGAATTAACCAAAAATGCCTCAAAAAAAGAACTCAGTAGGAAAAAGGCCCAACATGATCACTTAAAACATTTGGTGAGACATGCCGTTTGTGACTGTTAACAGTGTTCCAGTTGGGATTAACTACATTTACCAGAAATGACAAATATCTCCATAATCAAGCTGTAAATTGAGCTTCAAAATACAAAATTAAGAAAAAGGAGCATGTGACAATATATAGAGTACTTAAGTTATTGTAAGTGGTAGAATTGTTGAGCAAAACATTTTAACTACGCTTTTGCACCAACGGACTTTTCGTGAACATGCACGTCAGATTCTAGGCTTAAATGAAGGGCCTTCCTGTTTTGAAGTTTTCACAAGATTTTCAGGTGATTTTTTTAAAAGATGGCACAGTGAGGGAGGTACTGCTATCATCCAGAAAGTTTATCCTTCACCTGACAATAGAGCCTCAGGTTGTCAAACCATGACTGGATATGTGGAGATGTTACAGCAGGCATCCTTCTTAACTGAGGACTTTCATCTATATTGTGATCAGTGGGTAATGTAACAATAACACTGTCTTTTCTTTTTTTCTGTTTTATTGAAATCCCATTGAAAATGGTTTAGTACTGATGAATGATGATGTAAAAACAGATCCCAGTCCTGGACGATGGATCTCATTTGCTTCCATGTGGTTATTTGTGGGGGCGGGAGGGGTCTTAAACTTTTGGTCAGCTGATGAACTAGCTGATAGATTTCAATAATTTGCTTCGTTTTGTTTGTTTAATGCTCTCTTTGCATTTTAAATCTTGATTTTCAATCTGGTTATTAATCCCTACATTCAGTTTTTAAAAGTATACTCTTGTATCGGTCCAGGGTTGAAGAGGGACTGTTGCTTATTCTCATCGGTCATTAAGTGAGACCTGGACTGGTCACCAGTCTATTACAGATAACGATGTGCATGCACACACACACTAGGGCTGCCACAAATGATTATTTTGATAATTGACTAATCATCGATTATTTTGCCGATTAGTCGAATAATCGGATCACCAATAAATTGTATCTTATCGTGGAAGCTGCTCAAATATATACAGCATTAGCTTCCAGCTGGAAGTGTTTTCTCTAAGTATTATGTAGTATTATCTAAAATACTGACAGTTAAAATGATCGCTTATTCAACATTTATGAACTAATTATATTATGTTACAGCAGACATGTTAAGGGAAATAAAATCACTATCACGACTGTTAATGTTACAGATATTAATAGAAGTAATTCATAATATTTTCCATTTAATAGATAAACTTTGTTCAGGATTTTCATAGTTTTTGCGTCCATGAGACCAATGGGGTATTGCGCTGCTGACATAAACAGAAATAGGTGAGCTTGCTATCTGCAATGCTCTACAACTGTTGCAACCATACACCTATGCTTTGATACCTTGTTGACAGCAGTAGCAGCACTACGCTGTCTGCTTTGAACGGATCATAACCAGCCTCCATCCAGCTACTGGTGACATGAGAGAAAATCTGCGATAAATACAAAAACCCGGACATTTATATCGATCTATGAATGAGACTGAGCCGAATTGTTAATAGAGGAAGTTCAGTCACCCTACTGTTGGTGTTAACGTTAGCAGCTAACAAGCTAATTAGCTTAGCGAGACAAATGTCCCTCCTTGTAGTCAGTCGCGCCGGGCTTCCTGTTAAGATGCTGTACCATCACCGTCGTCTTGCTACGGTAAGCAGGTTCTACTTTGTGGATTTTGGACTACACATGCTTCTGTACATTTTTTATAAAATGCTACTAAACGTTAGAGCCCTGTTGTCAGCTCTCTATGACAGTTTGGGTTTTTCCTGTGTTACGCCAGGACTGATATGGATTTCCACTGCTGCTCATGTGCGTCAAGGGCAGAGAGGCAAAAAGAGCCATAGACATACAGTATATAGAGAGGAGTGAGTGGTACAGCCACAGTTTTAAGAGAAACTCAAAAAAATTTTTTAAAACAATGACGTCAACAAATACATTTATTGTCGACAATTTGGGTTCTCGACATTGTGGTGACGTATTGACTAATCTTCGCAGCCCTTTGTGCTGCTGTTCTTTCAGTTGGCCTACCTTAGAGTCAACAAATGCTGACAACAGTTAGGAAGATGGAGTAAAATCAGAATAGGCAAATATATGCAGAAATTGATGACAACATTGCAGCACAGTACGTTTTGTAAGTATTGTACTGTTTGACACCCTATTGCTGCTTTATTATGAAACATTGTTATTTCTGGTCTCATAACTTCCTGTACATAGCTTGGCTAAGCAGGAGTTAGAGTTTACATGCAGATAAAATAAATTTTCTAACCGTATTATCTACTGTGGGTGGGTTAGTCAGATTGAAAGAAATCTAGTTTGGTTCGACTTTAGCCAGACTAAGCTACCAAATATAAATACAGAATCAATGAAGCATTATCCTCAAAGGGTCGTGGGAGTGTTGGTGCTTATCTCCAGTGGTCATTGGGTGAGAGGGTACACCCTGGACAGGTTGTCAGTCCATCGCAGTACATCATCCATCATTATTCTATTACAGATGGAAAGGTTTCCCAAGTCTCGTGTTAGGAGAAGTCATTTGTTTACATGTAATAAACCTACAGAAAGGGCAAACACAATTCACACAAAGCATCATGGTTTATGAGAGTAAAGTGGATATTTCGGTTCAATCTGCCTATGGATGCAGTCTAAACTCTTTGGTTGAGCGGGAATCTTTTTTTTTAAAGGTTGTCTTTAATTTCGTTTCTGTGTTGATACACTTTAACAAATGTGTGGTGTAAAGATAAGAATAAAGGAAATAGCTGCTAGATTTTAATAAACCGTTTGCCCACGTATGCTATATTGTTATCTGAAAGCATCCCACTCTGGTTTCACTTTCTAGTTCTATAAATTCACATACTAGCAAATGGGGTCATCTTCCTCAATATTCAAGCATATATTTTTTAAATAAATTTTGAGCAAACTTTAAGAAAAAGAAAGTAGCCAAAACTAAACTTATGTGGGATTTTAAATGTACATAGAAGGGCAGGCTATGAAGATTTATGTTGTAGAATGTGTGACATAAAACATTCAATAAAGAACACATGCTAAGAGCTAGGCAAAGCAGAATATGTGATGCGAGTTTCAACACAGGATGAGGAATGAGAATGGAACGCGTTAGACATGTTTGGTATGGTGCCTCAGAAATTTTACATTACACCGAAAAATTCTATATCTCAGCTAATTTATGAGACTTACAGGATTAGTAACGTTTTTTACTAAATGCATGCCTGGAAAGCAATTTTTAATTAGTGAACTAACTGGATTGACCAGAGTATGTCGGACTGGTGCTGAGTTGCAAAATCTATGCTACAACACTGCTGCTTTATGGTGAAAAATATATGAACAAGCCAGTGAGATATTTTGCTGCTATTGACCTGTTGAATGTTTTAATCTTGGTCATTTTGGGCAAGCAGGGATGATCCATCTTTTTGCCCTCCAGCCAGAAGCTGGGGGTTGGGAGCTTGGGTGTGTGACATCATGTTTTAACGTTTCCATAGATGTGTGCAAAAATAACATCATGATCTGTTGCTAATTATAAAGACTAGCACTAGACTATACATTTATTGACCTCGGCTCCTGATGAACTGTCAACCATTGATACCGACGCAATTTCGGTGTATAAATGTAAAAATGTAGAGATGTTACTGATTACTTTATACTGTTTTTTGACAAGTGATTAAACATTTAAGTTGATAAGCTGATTAACGGGACCACAGGCGACCTTACGTAACGTAAACATACGGCTAAATGGTGGAACAGTACGTCCGTTTTATCATTCAAATCCTCTTGTTTGTCAAAACTGCGTTGATTACGCAGAATCCCTTTCGCACTCTGCTGTGGAGACTGGAAACGTGTATATTGCAGCCGTCGATCTTTTTGTTCACCTGTGTTGTTTAAGTCTTCCACCAGAAGTATGGGGGTTAAAGTATTCATGTGAAGGGAAATATTACTTTGTTGGACCAGCTGGAGAAAAAAAAACTGTATCTTCCCCCGAGATAAGAAATGAATGACAAGAGGGGGGGCATAACCAGCAAATCGCACCCTGATTATTTAGATATTATGAGGTTTCATTTTGATTCCTTTAAGGAAAATTGAACCAGACACCCAGATTCATCTCAACCAATAATTTAAAACATAATTGGAATGACCTAATTACAAGTATAAATTATCATACATGGTATGATCAATGAATCCTATCTATTCTACAAACATGCAAACTCAACTACTAAGCTGATCTTCCGAAAGAGATATGTGAATGAAACAAACAAATCTGTATCAGAAAAACACAGTTCTATCATGTGATGGGGGGGTATCTAGATGTGTGTGTAGCATGCCTGTGCTCGCATATGTGCATTTGTATGTTTATTTGCTACAAAAAACTTGTGTGGTTCAGCACAAGAGCAATACTGTGTAGTTAGCTTGTCAGGGGGAGTTGAAGTTAAGCCTAAACATTGATAGCTAGAACAAAGGGAGCTCATTTGCGAAAGCAACGGGGTCTGTATGCTAAAGGGGGTTTGCCCTGCGTGGGGGATCGGCTAATCCTTTGTCCAGGGAGTGTGAACAAAGAAAAAATATGGAAGAGAAAGAACACTGGAGTTAGCTCGGGGCTAATTATGGAAGGTTCTGGGGTTCAACTGCAGGCATAGAGCAACTGAGCAGGGTCCAAATATTGTGCAAATATGATCGAAGAAGAAGGGAAGATAGTGAAAAGTGAGGGTCTCCGCTCTGGATACAATTAGTTTAAAACACACAACAAAATCAACAAACAAGCATTCAGAACTAGTGAACAATTTGGTTTCATCATTCAAATAATAATAACAATATCTAAATCGTTCTGTCCTATGTTTGCTCAGACACAGACAAGAAAAAAAAAATTAACACATCTGATTGTGATCAAAGTCGAGTTCATGTGGAATGGGGAGTAATTAATGTGTAAAAAAGGGGGCAGGCTGTGCACACAGCAAAGTCTTTAAAACTGCTGTTCCATCTGCAGGCCACAAATGCATTTGCACAATGATTTGCCCTGCAGGGCAAATCATTCACCGGATATACTAAAACGCAGCCTTGAAGGTGTTCAGCTTGTCCTTCAAAGGTTTAAAGAGATTGTTTCCCAACCAGCAGGTCAGAAATAGATGGTGATTCACTGAAGATTGTCTCTGTTCACCTGCAAACCAGCGCTAAAAGTGGTGCTGAGTAACTAAAAGTACTGTTTTTTTGCAACCTGGACCTTATTTCTACCATGCATTACATTCATTTACCCACCCAGACAACTTTAGTGCAACTTGAAGTCTTTCAGGAAGTGTTTAGATCCATTCATAATCAGCGATTATCCATATAATGGGAGTTGTTCTTTAGTGCAGCCTCTAAATAAGAAATTATCTGCAAAACAAAATTTCTTCTTTTCCCTAATATTTTGTTATGAATTACTAGCACTATTCCACAGTGAGTTCAGAGCTTCTCAGAAGTTCTTTATTATAGTTTTTCAAGGTGTTTTACAGGCTTTTAACCCAACTGGTTCCAACATACCACAAACATCAATTTCAATGAAGTCTAGGTCGTCCGCCATTGCAGTTGTAGTCTGAGCTGGTTGTAGAAAGGGAGGCTGTGGTAGCTGAACTTATTCTGCTTGGTCATTTTGTTTGTGCAATTTGGAAAAATCCAAGCAACAACTGACCTTAGAACAGCAAAGATTGAAAGGCCAGCTCAGACTTCAACTGGGATGGCGCTTCGCAGTAATGTAATTGAAATTAAATTAGGTGTTATTACGTATAGTTGGATTAAAAGCATCTAAAACACCCTAGATAACAATAAGGCACCTCTGAGATGCTCTGAATTCACAAGGGAATGGTGTCCAATGCTATTTGACTTACTGTTGGCTGGTGTTTGCATAGCAGCAAGTAAAGGAGCACCTAAGAGGGACAATGAGTAAGACTGTTTTTTCACATCGAGACCAATTTAAAGATATTAAGTATGTTAGATATATTTATAGGGCATGGCAACTATAAACATAGGCTGTGTTTTCAAAGTTTTTTTAGAGAAGGTCTAAGGTATTTGAGGATGTTAACTTTTTGTGGGTGGATGTGGTCCCTAGCAGCTTGTCCTTTGTAGTGTTGCGGGGGGTCATTATGTGAGAGGTGGTCAGGTTTCCAGTCTATTGGTAAGGCAAGGCCATTTTATTTGTATAGCTCACTTTCAACACAAGGCAATTCAAGGTGCTTTACATTATTTAAGACAAAGAGACAACAATGCAGCATTTAAAAGCATGGAGTACAAACATTAAGAGAAGAATAATAAGCAATAACCGTAATTAAAAAAGAATAAAAAGCAAAATCACATTAGTTACTCATGCAACTCTAAATAAGTTTTTATTTTAGATTTAAAAGATTTCAGTGTCTCTGCAGATTTGCATTTATTCGGGAGTTAGGGTTGCAAAGCAATATAGAGAGACACTGAACAAACAGCTATGCACACACAGGCTCATACCTAAGGGTCAATTTGGATAGACCAATTAACCTAGCAGTCATGTGTTTGGACTTTGGGAAGAAGCTAGAGTACCCAGAGAGAATCCCAGATGCACATGAGAAAGATGCAAACTCCAGCCATTTTAAAACTGTGGTCAGCCTTATAATTGTGAACCTGATTCAGACAATCAATACTAATCACCTTATCACACTCCAAATCAAAATGTTACATAACTAACTCCCAGGCTACTACTAAATGTGTCAGAAAGGCATGTAGAAGCTCAAATTGAAACAATTCTTTGGGTTTTGGGGTATTTACGCTTTGGGGTACTTACAAACCCCATAATGGATGAGCAATTGCAGAGATGCAAGGAGGGAAGAAGTTGCCGTTTGCGGATGTGTATCATCTCAGCTCTCTGCTCTTAGAGGTGCAAGTAATGGTAGAGAGCTGCCTTCTAACATCACTCATCATCCCTACGGTCAACACCTGCTCTTTGGACTACCCAACAAACAAACTGTCACCTGCACACCAACATACACAAACACAACCCAAAAACACTTTCATGACATGAGAAGGTAAGTGTTAAAGGCAAGAAGCCTGCGGGGTCATATGTCAGCAGCTAAGGGGCCTGAAATCATGTCAGGATGCACTTATCCCATTTCAGCTCCTAACATCACATATCTCAAACAGATGCGCAAGGCACTTTTTCCCCCTTTGTTACTGTTCCCGCCTCTCAGAGATGGTATTCAGAAAACTCGAACTGATATATATGTAGTGGCAAGGTGATAGGCCCCTGTCCCTTCCTAATTCAGCGCTCACAGTCAGGCGGGACGGCTGAGTGCTAGCGGAGAAGTGGTGATAGATGACGCAAGGCTCATTAGGGTGAGACAACAAAATCAATAGACTGAGCACAGAGGTGTCAGCCTCTCACACACAGCAGTAAAACCAAAGGGAGAGTCTATTCCATGGCCGTGAAGTGTATTGTAGTTTAGGAATTTGGATGTGTGTGTGTAGCTAAGAGCATGTGTGGCTGTGGACAGGGGAGCAGTTACTGACTGAATGATTGATGGTGATGGATTTGGATAATGGATAAACTCAAATGTAGGAGCTCTCAATAGGAGGCGTTTCTGTCCTTACGTTTGCTCATGAGAAGAAAAAAACTGGAAAGATTCAGTTTAAGGCCAATAAAAGACAACTTTGGAGTTTTGGTTTGCTTCTCAAACAATATCTAATTTTTTAGATCTTTTTTTTTATACCGTGTTATTACAAAGTGAAGGTAATACCTTTCCATCTGGTTAGAGATATTCCTCCATGAATAACCCATTGTCTAAGATTCATTTCAGCAATTATCTGTGACAGAAATACTCTTGTGTTGGAGCTTCTTTTGTGTTGCACGGCACTGCATAAAACCATACGGATGTGCTGCAAAAACTACCTACATAAAAAAGTTGCCGTATAGCTTTACTCTTCAATCTAGATCTGCTTTCAAAAGGAAATAAATATTTTATGTGGAAAGCTTGTACACAATAATGCAAGACACATGATGTGTACATTCCTTCAGAATTAATTGTTTCAGATAGGGGCGGACTGGGATAATAATTCCGGACGGATATATGATACCATCCCAGGCTACCACCAACCAATTAGGCCAAGCGTGAGTTAGGTTGGGCGCCTTTTGATTTAAGGGTGTAAAATAATAAAACAAAGAATGCATATGCCTCCACATACAACTTTTTCTTTCTTTCCCTTACAAATTAATATTTTCCCCTACAGAATAAATATTTTAACAAACTGATTGACATTAAACCTGGGTTTAAATACAGGCAAACAATATTTTGGAGTGGGAATGAGGGTATTTCTAAAATACACGTTATAACCATGTTTTGATACCCGCCTGGTTTCTCTTACCAGTAGATATTTCTTTCAGCAAGTTCTAATCTCTCTTTACCTGTAAAGACCTCATGCCATCTTTCCCGCTGCTGGACTCTGTTCCTGAGTCTCCTCCCTGGCTCAGATGTGTTTTATTGCGGCAATAAAGATATGGAAATGTGGAAAGACAAATCTGAAAAAAAAATTAAAAATGTGTATCACTGAAATTTCCGTCAAAATTGTCCTCAAAATCCCTTTTGGGTTATTGATGTTTTTTCAGTCACATATTGTCTTTTCACATATGCAGACCCACCCTGACCCTGCTCTGTTTTTTGTTTTGTTTTTGTCTTTCAAATATGTGAGAGCAACAAGTTCGGCACAAAAATGAAAGAGGACTATGTTTATTCCTATGATGAACTGACTAGTAAGGGTTGTAAAAAAAATATTGCTAAGAGCTTAACATGATATATTGACATATATTAACTAGTCATCATTAAGCTAAAATTATCTACATGCAACAGCATAGCTGATTTTACAAAAAAAAAGTTTATTGTCTTTTTTGGCTCTAGATTGGTTGCTGAACAGGCTCAACAGCATCTGTCTGTGATTCACTGCTGCCCGGATAAGCATGTTTTATGCCTAAGGTGCTTTTAAAGTTGGTTTGGAAAAACACGTTACCATATACTAATGGATTAAACAGTGGAAAAAAGTGGATGAGACAGAGGGCACCAGCGCAGAAAGTGCTGGGGGCATTTCCTCGCAATAAATTAGGTATGTTACTACGGTTTTCAGCAGGGGTTGAATGCTTAATGAGGATGGATCGATTATTTAAAAATCAAGAACAACCCGACCTGAGCATCAGCAATCACCTGGTAGGCCATTTTGGTGGCCAGGCCCACATTCCCGATGTCAAGGATGCCTCTGATTTTAGGTGATTGTAATTTAAGTGTGCGTAATGGACCTTGTTCGCATCTTTTCTTCCTCAAAAAAGTTTTTTGATTGGTGAAACACACACCCTTCCAAAAGTATGTGGATTTTTGTACTGTTCTTACACTGTGCAGCATTACAAAAACAAACTGATTTTATTGGGAGTTTATATACAACATAGACCAACAAAAAAAGTGCATAAGTGTTCAGTCAAAGAAAAAAGGAAAAGGATTTTCTTCATGGTCTTCAACTTTTGTATTTTCCCTCTGAATCAGTCATTTGCAGCATCAACTTACCTGCAGTCACAAAATGTTTATCCATTCTTCTTTAAAAAATAGCTCAAACATAGATAGGATGAAGGGCGTCTGTGAAAACTCACCCACACAGTGTCAAGTGTTAAAATAGGTTTTCTTTTTCAATTTTGGCCTCTAAATTCAGCATGGCAGTCAATTTTATAGCTTTCTTCCTCCTGCTATTTATAAAGGTTAGATTTTTGGAGAGCAAGACAACCAATTGTTCTGTTGATATAGTCTAACATTTGAGATTTGGATCTCTACACCTCCTCCAGAGTTAGCTGCTCCTCTGATTCTCCTTACCTAGATTGTAAGTTCAGGCAGAGGGCCATGTCATGGTGGTGATTTTTGAAGTTCTATTTTTGATTGGTTGACTTTGTTTTAGGTGACTTTATGAGGGAAAGTTCCCCTAGATTTTATGTGTCAGATTTTTTTATATTTTTATTATATCAAATAAATGAATTAAATGCATTGACATTTGTAGTTGTAACATGAAGAAGTGAGAACCCTAACCCTAACCCAACGCTTTGTCGTAAAAAACAAAGTTTTAGTTTGGTCTTATCTTGAGGAGGTCATAATTTGGGGCACCAAAGACGTATTGGATCTTATCGCTTCCTCTTGTAGTCCCAGTCCTGCAGTTGTGTGTGACGAGCTACTAGTACACACACAAACACACCGTGTCAGTAGATAGTTGTTGACAGTTTGCTGTCTGTGGTCTCACATGTAGCAGATGTCTTCCTGTGTGAGGCTCTGCAGTTTTCTGTTAAACCAGAGCCTTCGTGATTTCCCTGTTTGACCCCGAAGCGTTGCTGACGCCGCAGACAACCCAGCTCTAGACAGTTACGGCTCTGCTCCACAGTGAAGATTGCAAGAGTTAATGCTGGCCTCCCTCTTAACTGTGAACTGCTTCCCATTTACATTATGGACTTGAGTGACTTTCTCAGAAGTAATGGAACTCCCAAGTAAAAGTTCATTCAATGGACCTGCGCTCGACTCCCTGACAGAGCAGTAATTAAATAGAAATCAAATCTAATTGGATTGCTGAAGAAATGCCACGGAATAGTGAGCCTTTTCTTCTAGGAAGAGGTCGTACAGCACAGGACGAATTGTGTGTATGCGCGAGCGCGCGCGTGTGTGTGATTGTGATTGAGGACAGAGACGCAGCTGAGGCTGTGCTCAACGATGAATTAGATTAGACTAATCATTTTCACTGTGAGAGCTCGGATTTGGTGGTTTGGTGTAGATGATGGTTCCCCGGTGTTCTTAGAACATGCTGACAGTCAGCAGTGGGCCGAGCACTCCCCACTCTGCCATCACATAAAACAAACAAATGAAGTGAACATTCTGTACAGCACGTATGTACACTGAACTATAACAGTCTGTCCCCAGTCTGCTGTACTACACATTGAACATTCTAATGTATATATATTTTTTTACCTTCTGTAAGATAGTTTTTGGAGTGAGTTTTATAGATTTCATTCTAAAATGACCTGAAGTAATTTAATATAGAGTTCAGTTTGAGATATGTCTCTGTGTTCATTATTAAAAAGGTATATCAAAGATGAAGAGATAGTTGTAGACTGGTAACAGCCTAGAGTGGGTCATCCTCCCTGACAAAGGGAGATTTTGTTCTTTTATGTCAGTACTGCAGGCTTTATCTTACTTATTGGTCTATTTTCACCAAAGTTACACAAATCCTGAACCTCGAATCCAAGATTATTGTTGAAGCATTTTAGGGCAAGTCTGAGTCAAGCTCTAAGTTTTTACAGTTAAAATGTAAGAGATCGAATTTCATGTTCAAGTCCCATCTTTGCTTTTCCTTGACTCTTCTCTCCTCTGCTTGAGTACTCTTCTATGCTCTGTTTCATCTTCCTTCTTTTGCTCAATGGTTATAGGTGTTTTGAAAACAAGACCTGCCTCCATTAATAGCCGGTTTTATGACTACCAATTTCTAAAAAGACATTTTAAACATGTAGTAAAAGATGTGTGTACTTTTTCAGTTTGTTTTGTCATTATAACAGCAAAAAAAAGAAAAGTATGACACATTGTTATTGGGTAATGCATGATTGATTGCTGCTTACTTGTGTGTTTAATTATTACCTGCCAGGTAAAATGTAAATTTCGTGAAGTTGAACAATTTACCAGTTTGAAAAAAAGTTGGAATTCATTCAAAATCCAACTAATAAAATGGCTATTTTGCTGATAAAACTTGCCTATGCAATCGTTTATTTGCACTTCTGATTATTTGTAATGCATTAAATATAGTCGATAGTGCATTAAACATAGTAGATAGCCAACTTGTAAATAACTAAAACCTGACATAAATCCTTCTGATTATTAGTTTATTAGTTGGATTTTGAATGAATTCCAACTTTTTTTCAAGTCAGCCGGAGGTATTTTTATGTCAGTTTGACAGCCTTGGCTCTATAATTCACAGTACTACACTGTAATATTAGCTAGTACTACAAGTAAAGAAGTCACCAAATCCTGCAGTAGTGTGTCTCTGCAGCATGCCTACATTTGAAAAGCAATGGATCGTGAAAAGGGTGCAAATCTCTAATTTTCAACTTTCATGTCATGTTAACTAAACTCAGTTGCAAAGAAACTGAGTTTTTGTCACATGTTCATATAGCTTTGTGCCTTCTGCTTTACAGAACATTGGATCGCTCTAAAGCACAAATGTTTCATTACAACGTACACGGCAGTCTTAAACCTCCCACTTATTTAAACTGCCAAGGCAGACTCAGAGAAAATGACTTTTGGATATTAACAGAGAAGGGGTTGTTCCTAATAAATTCAACACTTTAAGTGTTGGTAATGCTATTGATCTGTGCATGCTGTACTCGCCAGTCTCAAAGGGATAATTAAGTTTTCTTGACACAAGGTTGTGTGGAACACTTATGACTATACAGTACCATACCTTCAATAAACAGTAGTTAGAGAGATTTGCGTTTGGAAAAACAGTGAATAAATTCTCAAGGGGAAGTCTGGCTAACTAGTCCTCAGAGAAGGACCTGGTGATGTGCTAATTTCCATGATTTAAAACAATTTAACCTCATAAAGTTCCTAACAATTTGTGTTAATGTAACACATATTTTCACACTGTCATTTTTGAAAAGGACTTTTCACGGCTACACGGTTATAATGTTTTCTAAGTTGTATAGAATATGTGCTGCACAAACTACATAGAATATCCCACTAAACATCAACACCATTTAAGGTGTGAACCTGCATTTTATCCTCTTATAGAGTTACATAGAGGTCCTCTTCTTGTCACAGGAAAACTACATTATATTGTCTGTTTTATATCTGGTTCTGTATGAACAGGCAAGACGAACTGTGAGCCATGACATATTCGCAGGAACCCTTGAACAGCCACAACTCAAACATTTACTCATAGCTACTTTGAAAATAGCAAAAAAGGCCTCTGGGACTGGGACCAGCCTGGTCAGCAGCGAGCATGAACTGATGAAGCCTCTTAGATAAGAGGTGAAACGTCTTCCAAGACAAATTACCAACTCCAGTTGCGTTCGATTGAAATTTCCTAGAGATAACCATGACCTGGATGAATTAGAATATTCACAGGCTCATTGCTGAAAATCATAAAAAAAGAAAATAAATGCTATTTTCTAAATACAGTCAGTCATATATGTGTGTGTGTGTACAGACCAAAAGTTTTGACACCCCTTCTCATTCAGTGCGTTTAGTTTAGTTTCATGACTATTTACATTGTAGATTCATACTGAAGGTATCAAAACTATGAATGAACACATATGGAATTATGTAGTACTTTAACAAAAAAGTGTGAAATAACCTGGCCTCCAAAGTCACCGGACCTGAACCCAATCGAGACCATTTGGGGTGAGCTGAACCGCAGAGTGAAGGTAAAAGGGCCAACAATTACTAAGCATCTCTGGGAACTCCTTCAAGACTGTTGGAGAACAATTTCTGGTGACTACCTCTGGAAGCTCAAGAGAATGCAAAGCAGTAATTAGAGCAAAGGGGTGGATACTTTAAGGAATCTAAAATATAACAAATATATTCAGTTATTTCATCCTTTTTGTTTATGTACATACAGTAATTCCATATGTTCATTTGTACATTCATAGCTTTGATGGTTTTAACTGAGAATCTACAATGTAGTCACGAAAATAAAGAAAATGCATTGAATGAGAAGGTGTATATATATTTATGGTGAGGGAAATAATTATTTGACTGCTCGCTGATTTTGTAAGTTTGTTCAATGACAAAGAAAAATCCTCAGAACAGTATCATTTTAATGCTAGATTTATTGTAACAGTGACAAATAGCACATCAAAAGCAATATAAAACTAAAAAAAACTTTAAATCAAAGATAGAAACTTTTCATTTCATTGAGTGAAATAATTATTTAAACCCTCTAACAAAAAAACACTTAAAACGTAGTGGCAAAACTATTATTTGCAAGCAGAGGTCAAACATTTATTGTAATTTATGACCAAGTTTGCACACATTTTAGGAGGACTTTTGGTCCACTCCACTTTGCAGATGATCTCTAAATCCCTAAGGTTTCAAGGCTGTCTCTGTAAAACTTTGAGCTTCAGCTCCCTCCATATGTTTTCTATAGGATTAAGGTCCGGAGACTGACTAGGCCACTCCATGACATAATTATGCTCTTCTTGAGCCACTCTTTTGTTGCCTTTGCTGCATGTTTTGGGTGATTGTCATGCTGAAACATACATTTTCAGTTTCCTAGCAGAAGGAAGAAAGTTGTCGCTCAGCATTTTACGATGCATGGCTCCGACCAGGGGCGCTGCTAAGAATTTTGGGCCCTATGACAACAATCTTGTCAGGGCCCCCAACACAGCTGATATTTTTTTTCATATTAATTTACATAGAATTATGCACTTTATGGTATTTTTACTATCATTTTCATATATTTAAGTCAATCAGACTTTATGTGAATCATATATAACTGCTTCTGTACTGCTAGACCACCTTAAATTCATTCTTTTGTGCTTGCACTAGCAATGTAAGTGGATTACAAATTATTTACTCTTATTTTCGCAAATTGTTTGAAAAGTGGTGTTGGACAGATGGTAAAACACAATCAGGATTTATAAAAGATAGGTCTATACATAATAAAATCAGATTAGTCCTTGATTTAGTAGATTATAATTCTTTGATTGAAGATAAGGGTTTCATTTTAATGTTTGGATTTTTACGTATCATTTGATTCTGTTGAACATACATGTATTATAAAAACGTCAGAATATTTTGGATTCTATACAGAGTTTATTAAAGCGATACATATAATGTATGAGGATATTAATAGCTTGCTTTCTCTCCCCCAAGGAACTCCTAAAGGATTCACTATCAAACGCGGAATCCGGCAGGGCTGTCCCTTTTCTCCCTAATTATTTATTTTAGCTGCTGATCTATTGGCTATATCTAAAAAAAAAAAAAAAAAAAAAAAAAAAAAACAGTCCAGAGCCCTTTTGTAATAATAACAAAATTTGAATATTTTCTAAAGCATTGGGATTGTATTTACATTTGAAAAATGTGAGCTTATGTCAATACATGGTATGGATCAAACTGACTTAAATGGGATTACAGTTAAATTGAGGTAAAATCTTTGGGAATGATTAAAGCTAAAGATCATAAAACCAGAGAAGACTTAAATATTTTAGCTGTAATAAAAAAGTAAATCTATACTTAACTCCTGGTTGCAGGCAACTCCTTGAAGGCAGAAACTCTGATAGAAATCCTCTGCCAGCTACTGTACGAGCTACTTTGAGCTGTTGGGGAGGTTTCACTGCATCTCTTGAAGATGATGTGGAATTGTGTTACTACACGATCCCCTATGTTGTCAAATACAGTACGATCCATATCTGCCAACCACTGTTCACAGAATACTTTCATATTATCTGATCCAGAATGTTTGCAAACTAAATTGAAACAGCGCAAAATCCTTTGTAGAAATGATGATATTATTATTCACATGAGAAATATTCAAAATAGTTTGATTAAAATTCACATAGTTAGTTTTAGGAAAAGTCAGGGACCAACGAGGTGTCATTACTTAATTTGACAAAGTTATTTAATATGCATATTTCAAAAGGGTCAAAATGACTGCCTTGGACATTCTAATGTTTAAGTGTATTTGACTGTTCAGAAATATCAAGACCTCATTTTGACAGAGGCAAGGTCAACTGATAGTCAATATAACATCTTATGTTTGACTGTATTTATAAGTTAACAGAGAAAAAAAATGGAGGTTCTTGAGCTAATGTGGAAAAATTTGAGCAAAGCTACTGTATCACATAATCATGACGTGAAAATCTACAGAGCTACTCCGCCAATGAGTTAGCACTAATTTAAGTCCGAAAACATCATTTTAACTGAATAATGCGCACTTTAATGCAGCGGTAACTCACTACGAAATGTGCTGAAACCAAATAGTGAACCAAAATGCATAAACAACCATAAATACAGTGGTTTTATACTCTTTGCATCTCAATATAGGGGCTACTGGCTATCACCAAGACCGAGCTGACAACCGAAGCAGATGAGGCAATCTCTAAGCAGCGCTTCTGAACAAGTTTACAAGTACAGTCAAAAGAACAAATCACCAAACTGACAGCGTGTGAGTTGGTAAACCATCAAACAATTTTCCTGGCACTGTATCGCATCATCATGCCCAAATAACCCAGGAGCAAGCATTTATTACTTACCAATCCAGTAGCAACGTGGCTAGTTCAGCATCCATACATCCTCCTGTATGTCACAGCGGCTGACATACAAAACTGAAAAGTTGTAACACTAATCCTATTTTAACCTAAATTGAACAACAGTTTGACAGAAAAGATCTTCCACAGCAGTAAAGGGAAGGAAATGTTCACGTAGGCGAAGCGTGCTGTACACATTTCGCATGTACCACAGTGTCAGACGATACCATTCAGTAAGGGAGAGGGGTGAAATGATAATATCATTCATAATTCGAGGATTTGTTTTATACTGAATCCCAAACATATATAATTTTCTTATTTTAACAGATCAAATGAAATACTTCATTTAAAAAACTTACACAAGACAATACATATTGATAGCCTTCAAAGGGCCCCCTGTCTGTGCCGGGCCCTCAGAATCGTCCTAACCCCCAATGGCGCCCATGGCTCCGACTCTTCTTCCCGTTTATGCCGTGAAGTAGTCATGTGTCCTTAGCAGAAAAACACCCCCAAAGGAAGATGTTTCCACCTCCATGCTTGATGGTGGGGATGGTCTTTTGGGGGATCATAGTCTGCAATTTTCTTCCTCCAAACACGGCGAGTTGAGCTAATGCCAAAGAGCTCAATTTTGGTCTCATCTGACCAGAGCACTTTCTCCAAGTCACTGTCTGAATCATTTAGGTGTTTAATGGCAAACTTCAGACGGGCCTGCACATGTGCTTTCTTGAGCATGGGGACCTTGCGAGCTCTGCGGGATTTTAAACCATTTCGGTGTAATGTGTTTCCAATGTTTTCTTGGTGAATGTGGTCCCAGCTACTTTGAGGTCATTAACTAACTTCTCCAATGTAGTTCTAGGATGATTTCTCAACTTTCTCAGACTCATTGAACCCCCACAAGCTGAGATCGTGCGTGGATCCCCAGACTGAGGTTGATTGATGGTCAGTTTGTCCTACCACTTTCGAACAAAAACAGTTGTCACCTTCTCTCCCAGCGTCTTGCTAATGGTTTTGTAGCCCATTCCAGCCTTGTGCAGGTCTACAATTTGGTCTCTGACATCCTTGGACCGCTATTTGGTCTTTCCCATGTTGGAAAGTTTGGAGTCTGCTTGATTGATTGATTCTGTGGACAGGTGTCTTTTAACAGGTGACTAGCTAAGACAGCTGTCTTTAATGATGATGACTAATTGAATAGAAGTGTCTAACCACTCTGTGGGAGCCAGAACTCTTAATGTTTGGTAGGGTTTGTAGGTACTTTTTTCACTCAATGAAATGCAAATCAGTTTCTATCTTTTATTTAAAGTTATTTCTTCAATTTTCCTTTTGATGTGCTATCTGTCACTGTGAAAGTGAACCTATCATTAAAATGATACTGTTTTTAGGCTTTTAATTTCTTTTTCATTGGACGAACTTACAAAATCAGCAAGGGGTCATATAATTATTTCCCCCACCCTTGATTTAAAACGGTTGTGGTAAATTGTTTTAAATCATTGTCATATTCTGCAAATACCTTTATAGTTGCTGTTTTTTTTAGTGGCCCCATCTGCAGTTATGAATGTCAAATGAAAACAAATCCTTTATGCTCCTTTTTTAGGTCTTGTCTTTATAAAATATATTTTTTTTCGTTTTTTTGGCTTTATGTTACTGTATTCTGTCACTTCACCAAAACATTTTCGACATAGGTTTTTATATCTAAACCAATTTTTACTCCCTCTCTTCTTATAGCTCAGTTAGAAGACTTGCCGGCTGCAAAGTGAAGCTTCTTACTGAGAAGAAAAAAAGCTATCTCTTCTTATTCCACTCTACAACACTCTGCGTTTTTGTACTTTTACACCAATCAAATCTCACATTATGTCCATTTGCCTTTTGTATATTTCTTTTTTTAGAACCAAACAACCCCTTTTCGTGAGAACATGAACAAACTATTCTGTGTTCTGCAGAAAATTTGTTCCAGGGGCTCTTGAGCTTTGTCAATAAGTTCAAAGCTCTGTAGTCAGTGATCAAATCCATCCAAACTACAGAAATAACACTTTGTAGAGTTGTTTTATGTGACCCTATGCAACTACAATTTTGGATGGTAAAGTTTGATGGGAATTGAATATTATATTATGTTATATTATATTATTAAACTTGATCACATGTTCATACCTCAACAAATGCAGTGATTTTCTAGACAAGATTAAAGCGATTACATTTGAAGCAAGACAAGACACAGTAATTCTAAAAAACTAATGTCAGTTTATAGATACTAAGAGACAGAATTACACACCATCCTTGTTCTGAAAGTGGCACTGCCCTGCATTTCAGTACATGTTTGAAAACAGCCAAATTTTGATTTTTTTGCTAGTTTTTTTTCCAAAAGTATTTGACTAAAAAGTATAAAATCATGTGGTCAAACACGGTCAAACCAGACAAACACAATAATGCTGCTAACATTAGCTCACTAATTCCTATGATAACAGTTAATCTTTGCGGTACAAATGATTTACGTATGGGCGAAACTCAGGAAGTTATTTTTCTGTATTCATGAATGCAGCATCTGTCAAAATTATCAATCTCTGCTGTTATGACAACATCCTGGACCATTTCCTTTTCTCTCCTACATGGCTGCCAGTGGAGTCCCAGCTGAGCATGCCCTAAAAATAAGATCTGAACTGTCTGAATCACTACCAATTGGAATATGAAGACTCTATAGGGTAGACTCGGTAATAAGAAATTCTATCAGATCTGTATTGGGCAGTGGATGGCTGTCAAGGTCTTTTCTGTTAGCCTAAACATACATAAATTAAATGTTCTTTCTTTTCTAAAAAGTCTTTAATACTGTTGTTCTCCCTTGTCTCTTTTCTTGATGTCATATCATATCCACCTGGTTGTGCTGCTTCTAGTGTTATATATTATAATAGAGTTTTTTTTATCCAATCATATCTTACCTAGCATGTGTGGTCAGCTTGAAGTTTGCCTGAGGACTTTAGAATCCACAGAGCATGCTCCTTTGTTGCTGTAAGTGAACGGAAACAGTCAGTTTCGATAGCCAATCAGCTCTCGATTCTGCCACACCGAGGCCAGCTTGAAGGCTGAAGTGTGCTGAAGTTGACATGTACATGTCCTGTGATTGGACAAACATTTGTGAGAACCTGAAAGTCGTCATTTTGCAAATTATCTCAACTACACCCGGAAATTAGAACGCTACCTACAGCTACCAGTGCATTTTTTAATCCACGATGATGGAAGGAGAAGGGATACATTTGGTTGCAGTTATACCTGCCATGCTATTTTCAGATGGGCCTTTCAAAAAATACGACTGGAGAGAAACCGCCTTCAGGCTTTGGCTTGATGATGACTTATTTATGCACCTGAAGCACACAGATAAACTGTACAACAGAGCCATTGAGTTCTTCTTGGTAAAAAAACAAAGGATCGATTTTTGGTCAAATAACCAATTAAGGGCTGCACAAGGGCGAAGTTGGTAGCGCTACTTCCTTGGAGAAAGAAGGTTCTGGGTTCAAATCCCAGTCTGGGGTCTTTTTGCATGGAGTTTGCATGTGCACCTCCTGGTACTCCGGCTTCCTCCCACAGTCCAACAACATGACTGCTAGGTTGATTGGTCTCTCTACAGCTTTCAGTGGAGCATGCATGGTTGTGTGTGCTGTAACTCTCTATGTTGACCTGCAAAGAGTTGGTGACCTGTCCAAGGTGTACCTTGCCTCTTTGTCGGCTGGCACCATGCTCCTTATCCTTCAAGGATAAGGAGCATAGATGATGGATGGATGGATAGATGGATAAGCGGGCAGTGTGGAGAAGATCCATGTTGGTGATCACCTCCACATTTAAAAAATAGAAAAATCGATCACGTGTGGTCGAGGCCTGTAAGAATCACAAAGCCATGTGAGCGTGTGTGTGTGTACGTGTGTTTATGTGTGCGTGTTTACACACATGTACACATCTTCCATCCCATGCAAGAACTGGAGAGTGCCTTCAGCTAGAGACTGTTTCATCCTATGTGCATGAAGAAATGTTATCGCAAGTTCTTCCTTGCAGCAGCTGTCAGACTCAATAACCATTACTGCTTCAAACAACCTCAATAAATCTAGGTGCACAAAAGAGCGTGATCCCAGATCCTTCCTCCCAGCAGCTGTTACATTTTATTACCAGCACAGCTCCCAACAAACTTAAAGTCATCAAAAGTTTATATCCTTGCCGTTAGTTACACAGTTTCTCACATCTCAAATGACATCCCCCTGATATTTGTAGTCCTTTTTTATTTCTTGTGAATAACAAATAAATAATGTTCAAATTTACACACCTGGTAATTATTTTTAGATCATCATATTGAGTGTGCCATTATAATATATGTACGTTATTTTTTCTTATGTTTTAAAATTACTCGTACTGTTAAACTCATATTCATAACAACACCAGAATTTCCCCACTGTGATATGATAAAGGATATTTCTATTGTATGTCTTTTCCATTGTATTCATACAATCCCTTCCATCTTGATTTTTGAAATTAAATATGAAGGAAGATTATCATATTACCTTGGTCACTGTGGTCTGGTTCTCAGACCTAACTGATGTCTCCACTCTCGCACATTTCTCCTGTGTTTCTGCCTTTTCTTGTATTCCTTGTTTAGCAATATTTCCTTTAATTTGTGGTCTGGCTTTGAGATTTGATCAGGAAAAATAATGAAAGACAAAGATGATTTCAGCATAATAATTAAAAGTGTGGCAGGGGATGCCATAGTTGTTATAACTTGGTCAATCATAACTTGGATTGAGGCTCTTATACACATTCAGGAGTATGGAATTACTCCAAAATACAAACCATCACCCCTTTTTTCATATAAATATCACACATGATAAGAAAATTATAACAAATTCAATGCACAAAGGTCCTATTTCTCATTAATGTTGAATGTACTTTACTCCCTTAGTTGTATGATGTAAAGATTCTTCACAATACTCTTTGAAAGAGATAAAAAGAACAACTTAGCCACTGATATCGTTTTTTTTGACGCTCCGTATGTTGAAATTTTTTAATTTTAGAGATCTTAGTATGCTCCAGGGAATTGATCTATTTTCACTATAAGACTTTAAATAGGGTTTACTCTTACTTCTCCACTGACATAGACCTGTCCTTACTGTACAGTGTCTTACTCTTATTTTTATAAATTTTTTGTGAATCTTTATGCCCCCACTTACCTCTGATTTAGGTAAAGATAAGTCTTAAAATCTATATTTTTTTAGCAGTTTCAACAGCATAATATAATCTCTACATAATTAGACATGTTTCCTTTATCTGAACTTCAAGATAATTTTATTGGACCATATGTATGTGTCTATTTCACAGGGCTGTCCTAAAGAGCACCAATTTCTGGACAATTTCAGTAACCAAACAAGCACCAGCCTTGGGGTATGTACTCAGAAAATGGCCCAGAAGAGTCACAGGATGGAACTTGTGGTTAGGTCATGCTGATTGGTTGAACCACATAGTAAACAGAAATGCGGCAGCTTTTGGCGCTGATCAGTGACACAACTCACTGGCAATACGGTCACGAAATGCTGATGTCTTAGGAAATACCTTAAAGGGTCAACCGTGTAAGTAGATACAGCGGCTGACAGGACCGAGCCAGAGAACTTATCTGAAAACACACCTATTTAGTATTTATTGCTGTCCTTACATGTAGGCTACATCACAGTTTCAGAAATTTACATTTTATGCAGATACCAACGCAATGATGAAACCTCCACTCCCACATCCATTCATATTCCTTGCTTCGCTTCATCACTTTGTCAGATTAGAAAGCCTGCAGTCTATTTTTTTTATTTTTTTTTTCAGAATGAACCCCATCTCATTTTAATCAGCGTCCAGCTGAGGGAGTTTGGGTCGTCCCGAGGGTGCTTGCTGTACATGAAGTCTGGATTTTGCCCTAGGGTGTTCTCCTGATATGACTTTTTCTAACTTTCCTTCTGTTATTTCTTTTGTTCTGTTTCTCATTAAGAGTCATTTCGGACCTATTTTTTTAGCTGTAGGGTCCAAAAGGACTCAAATTAGATGGACGACAGAATTAATGAAGTCTGTCTATCTGTTTCTGTCTCCTCCTCCTCCTCCTCCTTTGCTCTATTTATCCCAGTGCTCAGGGGGACACTCGGTCTGGATTCAGTCACTGTGGCGGCGTTTCTTCTCTTACTAAATTAAATATGTGTAATTGATGGTTTCATAAACAGAACTAACCTTGCCAGCAGCGATGGCGAGCTGCTGCTGTTAAGGAAGTCCTCGTGAATGTGTGTTGTGTCAGGGAGAAGCCTGAAACTACGCTCACAAGCGCTCAGGTACTTTTTCACCTACAGCGAGTGAAGGGAGGGAGGGTAGTGGAGAGCTGGAGGCGCACAGCAAGATATCGACTGCAACAGCTTCTCGCCTTGGAAGGCGTAACACATGACATAATGTCTCCTGCAGACAGCCTCCACTGAAAGCAGACGGTATTGTTCTTGGCTAAACTCTCACTTACAGGATGTTCTCTGATCCTTTCTCTCTGGTTCGCCGTGCCTCTCTCTGGCTTTCTTTATCTTGCCTTTTCGCTCTGTGAAACTAAAGAGATGAAAACAGCCTGGGCTGTGCTGAGATAAAGACAGTTCAATACAGGCGTCAGGATGGAGTTCAGAGAAGAACATGCATTTACAGTAGCGTTGTGGAAACGCTTTGACTCGTGCAACTTGAGCACAAAGAACTGTCCTGTTCAACATACTTGTTGAAACACATTTCCCTTGATTATTCTGTTTGTTTAAACGCTAATTCTGCTGAATTAATTTTACAGGTATTTAAAAAAAATCTTCACAACATGAGAACTTTTTTTCCCCTTCGTAAGGATAGAAAATATTTGCTGTGATCAGATGGGCCAAAAATAGTAGTCATCTTGACCAAGGCAGGTTGCAGGTTCCACCTGTCACACGTCGATGTGCCCCTGGGCAATACTCCTAACCCCAGGCCGCCTCACGTTCTGGGTATCGGAAGTGTAGGGCAAGTTACAGAGAAATTGTAATATATTTCACATTACTAGTTACAATGTCAAATTTGTAATATGTTTGCATTACACATTACTGTCTTAAAAATGTAACTGTGTTACACTACTTTAAGTTACTTTTGGCAAAACATCTTAAATATCTAACACAACTTCTAACCACCTTAACTGATCAATTTACATTTTACACAAGTGTCACACCACAAATATTGTATTTATAACACTATTTTAATCAGAATGAAGTCTCAAGTTCCTTTGCATGCCTTCTATTTAATGGTAATGTTTGTTAAAAGAAGGTTCTGAAAGAGCTCATCACAAAGATGGTTGACAAAGATGAGACTCCGATGTCTGAAGTCTTACAACAGATGGTTAGGAAAACAGTGTGAATAATGCCGCTGTTTAAATGTACAGTCGATCTTTTCCTCAGCCGTCCTGATTTTCTGATGTTTAAGATTTTAGCAACAGGAAGTGGATGTTGGATCTTGTTCTACCGTATCCAACTTGATTTGGTCCATTGCATTAGTTGGCCAGAAAAATAATATAAAATGCGCTTGTAAATTGAGTTACTGAAATAATAGTAATATATTGTAATATATTGCTGTATATTTTGTAAGTAATGGATTATATTACTCAGTTACTGAAAAAAGTAATCTATTCCTGTAACTCATTACTTTTGTAATGCATTACTCCCAACACTGGGTATCTGTGTATGAATGTATGAGTGCAAATGGGTGAATGCGGCTCCAGTGTAAAGCACTGTGGTCAGTATGAGTAGAAAAGTGCTCTATAAGTTCAGTTCAATAAACATTTGGGCTATTTGATAAACAGCTGGTAAGGCAGAGCAACCCAAGTGAAATTCTCATCATAAAGCATGGTGGTGGCAGCATCATGCTGTGAGAATGCTAAATTTGGAAAAAGAAGCAGATGGGTAGAGCTAAATACAGGCAAGAAAACCTGTTAGTTAATACTACCCTGCCTAACTCATGCTAGAATGGACTAATCCAGGTCCAGACCTAAATCCAACTGAGAATCTGTGACAAGACAAAATAGTTCACATTGCTCCATCCTCACTAACTAGTTGAATAATGAGTTTAATGTGGGTGCCCAAATTATTTGGACAGCTGGGTTCAATTCAACTCGCCTGTCCTGGCAGTGTGAACAAAAACTACATCCATGGGTGATTTCTACAGTGAAAACCATGGCTGACTGAAAAGAATACAAAGGCCTGTATCAAATTTGCTTAAAAGAGAGCATCTTGATAATCCCTGATACTGTTGGGGGAAAAAACTGTGATCTGACCAGACAAAAGTTGAAGTTTTGTTAAAGTGTGCTTAGACATAAAAGGATTTTTTTTTTAAATAACATAGAAACAGTCAAACATGGTGGTGATGGTTTAGAGCTGTTTGCTGTACAAAGGAGAACGTCCTGAAAATCCTGAAGGAGAACATCAGCCATCAGTTCTTGACTTTAAGCCTGAGCATACTTTAGTCAAGCAGCAAGACAATAATCCAAATTGCACCACTAAGTCCATCTCTGAAAGGCAGTTTTTGCAAATGTTCGATGACAGATGTTGCCTTCCAGGGTGGATTTACCCATTATTAGGTTAGATCAGAATGGCTTGGATAACCTATTTCCCTTATTAGATAAAATATTCATTTAAAAGTATTTTCAACCTCCTGCAAACTTATTCATCTGAGAATCTGCGAGACAAAAATTTGACGAAACCCCCCAAAACAAAACATCTCTAAGGGGGTAAATACTTTTTATTTCAGAATGGTGCCAGTCTGTTACATAAAATCCCCATGAAATGCATTAAATTGGTTGTTCAATTACATAATATGGAAATGTTTAAAGGAATTGATACTTTTACAAAGACAATATGTCAGTATATTTAATGTTATACTATATATATGTTATACTATATAGTGTTTTTAAGATTAAATGTGGAATGGCTCTTTTCACATTTTATATTACTTTTAGGAAAATATATAGCATCACCCTGTACTTGGAAGGTCACTAGATCTAAGACTAGTTTAGGAATTAGGTTTTCAACTAATATTTTATTGAAATGCTCTTTTTGCAGATTTTTATTGTCTAGAAATAACGTCGTTTGAAGATGCAGAACTAGAAGCTATTTACTTTTTTAGCCACATGAGGGCAGCATGACAAATGATAATCTGGATACAAGGGATAATGCTTTTGTTCAGCTGAATGGTTGAAATAATAAGCACAAATCAGTTTGAATCATAAGTGAGTAAATGTTTTAATGCTCCACCTTTTCCCTTCACTCTACTTTGCTTCAGCAACTCATTTTGCACTGTGTCTATTCTAGTCCCCTTTGCAACCCATCACCTTACACTTGCTGTTTTTTTTTTAGCTTAAAGCATTACAAATTAGCCACTAGATGGGAATTATGCAAATATGTTAAAGGGTAATGTGAATAGAACAGAATCGGACTGCAAGCGAATAATTTCTGGCAGCCTGGGAGCTGTTGTATGTGAGAGAAAAAAGTCCCTCTCTGGTGTGAACTTGCAAGTATTTATGCATAGAAATCCCAAAAAGCTTCAAAATCTTAATACATCCGCTATATTTACAACAAGCCCATTACTGGCAATTACCTTCATCTTGTATTGTTAGCTCTTCAACGTTTTTAAAGTGCATTATGCTCAAAATTCAACACATTTTATGTGACAAATTTGATATGAACAGTATGCTACAGTTTTTTTAATTGCATATTAAAAAGCTTGAATAATTGATTTTTCATATTCTCTTTGTTGTCTGCTTCTTTATGTTTGTAACATATAATTCCTGCAAAATATTCAAGTTTATGGGTAACAAAGTAAAAAAGTTTAAGGCAAGGTTCAAATAACCATTTTACAAAGCATTGTAGGTATTTTTGTTAACTTCTACTTTGTCACCCTTGTCTGTTTTTGTTGAAAGCCATGTAAAACTTTGGTTTTTGCTCCCATTTTTTTATGAGATGAACTCAAAGATCTAAAAAAAATTCTACATACACAAAAGAACTATTGCTCTCAATGATTGTTCACAAATCAGTCTAAATCTGTGATAGTGAGCACTTTTCCTTTGCTGAGATAATCCATCCCACCTCACAGGTGTGCCACATCAAGATGCTGATTAGACAGCCTGATTATTGCCCAGGTGTGCCTCAGACTGGCGAAAATAAAAGGCCACTCTGAAATGTTCAGTGTTGTTTTAGTGGGGGGGGGGTCTGTGGACTCAGAAAATCAGTATCTGGTGTAACCACCACTTGCCTCATGCTATGCAACACATCTTCGTCACATAAAGTTGATGTGGAATGTTAGTCTAGTCCTCTTCAATGGCTGTGTGAAGTTGCAGGATATCGGCAGGAACTGGAACACGCTGTCATATACTCCGATCCAGAGCATCCCAAACATGTTAAATGGCTGACATGTCCAGTGAGTATGCTGGCCATGCAAGAACTGGGATGTGTTCAGCTTCCAAGAATTGTGTACCTTGCAACATGGGGCCGTGCAACATGAAGTGATGTTTTTGGATGTGTGGGACAACAATGGGCCTCAGGATCTTCTCACAGTATCGCTGTGCATTCAAAATGCAATCGATGAAATGCACCCATGTTCTTCATCCATAACTTACACCTGCCCATACCATAACCCCACCGCCACCACGGGCCACTCAATCAACAATACTGACATCAGAAAATAGCTCAGCCACACAATGCCACACACGCTGTCTGCCATCTGCCCTGAACAATGTAAAGCGAGATTTATCCGTGAAGAGAACACCTCTTCAACGTGCCAGACGTCATCACCGTCAATTACGACCACAGACTGGAGTCATGTTGAGACGACAAGCATGCAGTTGAGCTTCCCTGAGATGGTTTTTGACATTTTTTACGGAAATCCTTTGGTTATGCAAACCAATTGTCTCAGCAGCTGTCTGAGTGGCTGGTCTCAGGTCTTGGATCTTGGAGGTGAACCTGCTGGATGTGGAGGTCCTGGGCTGCTGTGGTTATACTTGGTCTGCAGTTTTGAGGCTGGTTGGATGTACAGCCAAATTCTTAGTAACGCCTTTGGAGACGACTTATGGTAGAGAAATTAATATTCAATTCACAAGCAACAGCTTTGGTTGACATTCCTGCTGTCGGCAGGCCAACTGCACGCTCCCTTAAAACTTGCAACATCTGTGGCATTGTGCTATGTGATACAACTAAACATTTCAGAGTGGCCTTTTATTGGAGCCAGTCTAAGGCACACATGTGCAATAGTCATGCTGTCTAATCAGCACCTCATGGCACACCTGTGAGGTGGGATGGATTATCTCAGCAATGGAGAAGTGCTCACTATCACAAATTTAGACAGATTTATGAACAAGATTTGAGAGAAATTGTTATTTTGCGTGGGTAGAATTTTTTTCTTTGAGTTAATCTCAAGAAAGATGGGAGAAAAAAAGAAGCATTGCATTTATATTTTTTGTTCAGTGTAGATATTAAAAAAACAACAATTGTTGATTGATATCTTTTGCTGAACCAAAAGCAGAAATCAGATTGAACTTGTCATAAGGCAAAAAACAGTTAACTGAAACACATTACAAAGCTCCAGTACTGGGAGAAATCATGATGCTTCTCAGTGGATTCATAAATATGAACAGCTTTTTCCTCCTAAGCCTTATTTTAAATGAGGTGATGAATAAAACTTTTAATTACAGCAGCTTTTTGGTTGTTTAAAGGCAACCTGGCAACATTGGATCAAAGTCTGAGGTAAATATATTCCTAAATAAAACATTGATTCACACTTAACTGCCTTAAAAAAGCAGTTTAATTCAGGAGGTTAAACATACCTTTCTGGTGTAATCAATGAATTGTAATGTTTTTCTTTGTTGTAATTTTTA
Organism: Apricaphanius iberus; assembly: GCA_028564705.1. Lineage (NCBI taxonomy): Eukaryota > Metazoa > Chordata > Actinopteri > Cyprinodontiformes > Aphaniidae > Apricaphanius > Apricaphanius iberus. The sequence goes on along the minus strand of JAPXFQ010000717.1, from coordinate 2,753,324 downwards.
ATAAACAGCTGAGTAAGAGTAATTTTTGCACCAAATTGAAATGCTTTAATGCTATGACTCTACTCTAATAAAAAAAATTAAATAACACTGCAGATGTACATGAATAAATAGGCTCTTTCACCTTTTTCGTTTTTTCCCCTGCCAATCCCACTATCAATAACACAGACATATCCATTAGTGGGAGAGAGGCTCGTCTGGGGCAAATACTCCCTCTAGCATTTAAACAAACCTCCGCTGGGACTCATTCTCCCAGACTCCCCCGAGGTAGGGATGCACCAGTGCCAGAGCACACTGTGCTGCTGGGATCTGTCTCCTTCACATGCTGCTGTGCCTCCAGCAGTGGAGAGGCAGTCCAGCACACAAAGAAGAGGAAAGGGAAGACAGAAAAACACACATCAGGGAGCACGCTCACCTTTGTGTTTGCCTGGAACTGCTCGGGTGCTGGAGACGATATTCAAATTAATGAATGTGAGTGAGAAACCCCAAGCAAGAAAAATGTGCACAGAGAAGCTCTGACTTTGAGTAATGCTGGTAATTGAAGGAATCATATAGAAACGCAGTGGGCATGTATTACCAAATGAAAATGGGGATATATGTCTCATCATTTATACCTTTGTTGCCGAGACAGAGGAAGTTGCAATGCCAACACAAAGATGTCCACAGCATCCAAAGCTCTGGAATTGAGAAGTAGCTGCGGCTCGTAACCCATCCCAGCGCTGACAATTTATCAAGTGTGGTAAAGCTGCACGGCAGCTGATACCTTCTGTAAGAGTGTTACGATCTTATAGCTCTGGCTGATTTATCTGCTGTCAGGCTTCAGCACTCTCCTGTGTGTTTAGGTGCTAATTAGGGTAGAACGCGCACACACACACCTTCACTCAAGCTCACATACAGACACAGACACGTCGCAGTCCCAGCGGTGATATAGACGGGGTCTCATCAGAAGGAAGAAAATGTGGGTGTTTCATCAGGAAAAAGAGCAATATATCACTAGTGACGTTACGAGCAACACACACTAGGGTATCTGCTGAACTCGCCGACGATCGTCTTCATTCATTTTAAGTTTCAGATTGTGCCTTTTTTCATCAAATCATTTCTGTATAAAGTACGTCACGAAACATTTGTTCAAATTTCTTTAAAAATCAGCAATGCGAAGACATGCCCAAAGTGACACCGTGTCACATCTTCTTCATTAGAGTGTCTTCAAACCTTTAGTTACCACTGTGTTAGATGAAGAGATTAATTACTGCACTTGCAATAGGGTGGGACTGCCCTCCGTTCATTTTCCTTACCCGCTTTAAGAGACGAAGCAGACTAAGGTCAATACCAGCGTTTGTTGCTGAAGAGGTGGAAAACAACTTCTAAAGGCTGTTCATCACTTGGCCAACAAAGTGATGGACAACCGTAGACAGGCGTGAGGATAATTTAGGGTCCAAACTTGACACACACATTATTTTGGAATAATATCCAGAAAAACCCTGAATAGGCTCACGGAGAAGTTGCAATCTCCACACAGCTAGGATTGTAACCAAGAAAACACTTGCTGTGAGGCAACGGTACAAATCATTTTGCATCAAGAAGCCCGTGTCAGAGAATCGCGTTGCGTAGTGGTTAGTGCAGGACCCTTATGCAGAGACCTCAGTCCTCAATACGGCCGTCTCCGGTTCGAGTTCTGTCACGGACGACCTTTGCCGCATGTCTTCCTCCTTCCAATCCACTGTCAAATCAAGGCCACTGTGGCCCTAAATGCCTGCTAAAGAAAGAAGCCAGTGTGGATGACCTTCCATCAGTATTTATCTCCCAGATGAGTTGTTACAAATCTGTGTACGCTGGGAGTTGTTATGATTGTAAAGAAGAGTAATTAATTCAACCATATCTCCATCAGCTACAGGGATTTGGACCTACCAATTCTGTTTTGACCCATCTTTATTACTCTTGTTTTTCTTCCCATCGCACTTGCAAAGATGAATTACTTTTGGATCTCAAGGTAAGTAATAGGTTCAGTCAGGTGCTTTATTAAATTGAATCGATACATATTAATTATAATGCAACTAGGAAAAAAGGTTGGCATATATTGATATTCCTACACTATATTGATTTATTCCACACATTGCAGCATCAGAAAAAAAAAGCGAACTCGGCTTATGTTTGATAAAAAGAACTGGTTGAGTTTGTTACAAACCCAGAAATGTGTGATTATATAGAAGTTAAAAAGTAGAAGTGGGATTTGAGGTTTGTTAAGTTTTTAGCTTATTCATCCTTCACACTCCATCTTTTCCTCTGCTAGTCATTTTTTCTAGCTTCAGTCCTTTCAGAGTGACGAACATTTGTTTCCTCATCACATCCTCACCACCTTTCTCTTGTCTATCCTCTTGGCTGCCTGCTGTCCCCTTCTTTAGGCCCCTAAACCATCTTCCCATTGCCTGTACTTCTCTGGATGACTTTAAACGACTTCAGAACAAAGTTATTTGGAGTTCAGGAGGAGTTCAGACGCAGACCTGTAAGTGTCTTTCTATTCTACCGGTCTAAGCCGGCATGTGAAAGTCTCTCCCGGCTTCCTCTTGACATGGGATCAGCCTCGAAGCTCAGAGCCTAAAGTATGGCAATCGTGATTCAGCCCCTTGTGGCTGGACTTTGTTTGATCAAGAATGCTACTGTCACTGAGTTTGACATTGGACTCCCTTTTTTTTAAAGGAAATTCCCTTTGCTTTATAGCACTGAGACAAATAGGATAAAGATCCCCTTTTCAACATGTAAAATACTGAGACTAAAGAGATGTTTTAGTTATTCATGGCACTTGTGTAATCAGTAACAATCCTGAACTTTGTTGTTTTGTCTCTCTATATTTTAATTACATTTTTATCTTCTGTCTTTCAAGTCTCCAGTGCATGAGTACATTTTTATTTCTGTAACTATTTGGTTTTGGGTGACATCTTTATTTGTCTGTTCTTTTATTTTCTCCTTTTTTGCTGATTACATATTGTATGTTTGTGTGTTTCTAATTATGTAATCTAATGACGATATTTTTGAAATATCTGCAGAGTTTCCATAATAGATTTTAAATGACAGACTTCTGTTTGTACAGGTCTGTTGATTCAAAGCAACATTAGAGCGGTTTAAACCATTTATAGTGTGTCTTATAGAGGATATGCACCGAGGGACATCTTAAATTAAATCCAATCCTTCCAAAATGTGTATAAGTTCAAGATACACCAACAACAAACGGGCAGGGGGTAATTAAAAGACTCAATAGAATAAATGGTTCAGAGTAATATGATAAAAAATATCCATAATGTGTCCATATAATATCATACTGCTCTTTGAATATTCTACCAGGAACACTGTGTTTTTCAGTGCATTGCCACAAGTATACTTCATTTAACAGTTGTTTCCTTAGCACTGATATCTGACCAGAAGCTGTCATAAATACACTGTTAAAAAAGGTTTATTTGGATCTCTCTGACTTTAACAGTTATAAACCAATTTCAAAGCTTCTTTTCTTGGCAGAAAATCTAAAAAAAAGGTTGTGGCCAAGCAGTCGACAGCTGCTCTTAATCAACTTGACGTTTTTGGGTCCTTTCAGTCTGGGTTTCACAAGTCACACTCAACTCTTCTTTGAGACACAAATGACATATTGATGGAGAGTGATTCAAGTAAATGCTATGTGTTGCTTTTGTTGGCCCTGACCTAAGGCTTTGATACGGTTGATCATCTGACCCTGCTACATAAACTGAGGAAATAGGCTGGTGTGTCAGGTTCTGCTCTGATATGGCTGTCCTCATACTTAGCAGTGTGTCTGGCTACACTTACAGTATGTACAGGTCCCATTCCTGTGATGTTTCACAGGGTTTGGTTTTGGGGCCATTGCCTTTTTTACTTTATTTACTTCTGGTCTGATTTTACCATATTTTCAGGACATATCTTATAATATATATGACATTCAGCTATATATTTCCTTCCTCCCAAATTAAGTTTCAAAAATATACATCCTAATTAAATGCCTAAATTCTATTAAAACCTGGATAAGTGAATTTTTTCTTCATTTGAATGCAGTGAAAAGTGAAATACTCATTTTGCATAAGGAAAAATAGCTGTAAAGATAAGGGAGTTTCTGGAGCCTTTGGGGCATTCGGCTAATTCAACTATTAGAAACCTTGGGGTAACTTTTTGATTCAGCTTCAACTCTTGATAATCATGTCAAATCCATGGTGGTGACATTGTTCTTGTTCGGTATCCTGTTTATGCAGAGTGATTTGTCTAGATCGAATGCAAACTTGCCCTGGCGAAACGGTGGCCAGCAAACACTCTCATTGACTACAAAGGGAGCATTTTTGCTGTGGAGTGCGTGGCGGAGTGGAGCACATGCTGTGGAAATGACAGGTAATGCCCTCTAAACTTGTCTAACTAAGGTCTACAAAATCTTACCAAAACACTCCATTGCTAAAGCGTGGAGTCCTTTACAGGCCTGCTAAGAACCTATCTTTTTAAAACTTCTTTTGTTTAATGTTGTGTCCTGTGATTTTGTATGCTATTATGTCTGTAAAGCACTTTATGATTCGTATGTTAAAAGGCACTATTTAAATACAATTTCACTTGCATAGAAAATATATTGACAGATTTCGTTGGATTTTTAAATATCTGTCTATAGCAGTTGTCATATAACTGAATTTATATAAAATATATGGAGAAAGTTTATTATTTTTGGAGCCAAACAATGTCTGTGTTACTCCATGAAGGTACAGTATCTCGTCAGAGGCTACCAGATGAATCAATTTGCCCAACCAGCTGATTAGTTAGGTTAGCTTGATGTCAGTCTACAGTGATATTTTAAGCTACAAGGTCTGGAAAAAAATTACATTCTAACATCCTGCATATCATTGCCCAACAGACAGCTCAACACAAATTTCCAAATGTTTACTCCAATCTAAATGGACTTTTAATATAAATATATATTATTACTAAAATATTCTACAAATCCTGTTGCTAGCATAATATTATCATCATAATTTGAGATTTTCTGTGTTCAGAAAGCTTTGAGATAACAGATGTGAAACCTCTCCTCCACCTCTCAAAAGTTGGTTGAAAGGAGTCATCGTTAACACAAACAAAATGTAACAACATAATTTTTTTCATCCCGAGTAAAAATGTATTTTTCTGTATTACCAAGTAAAGTTGTTATGTGTAAATCCGAGTGAGGAAAACAAAGTTGTTGTGGTGCATGAAGAAAGGAAGTGGGGATGTATTTTAAGGTGTACATGCAAAACCGAAAAAAGTTATATTGATTCTGTGTTCTGAAATGTTAAACTATCTTTAGAACATTCATTCATTCACATACTGTACTACTCAGCAGCACCTAATAGGTTGTAACATAATTGCAAAGATAAACACTGCTTCAATAAGGTGCTAATTACTAAATGTAACATGGAAATACGCTTAGGGATGAAGCAGTGTTATAGAAAAGTAAGTCTGTGGATTAAAAAAAAAACCTGGAAATGTTACTGAAATGTTTTAAAGGGATACTTCAGCATTTAGCATTAAGCTTTGTATCAGTAAAAAAACCAGCAGGTTTTTCGATGACCTTCCCCCCATCCCCCTGAGAGGAGAGATTTGGTCATTTTTAGGATTGAAAAAAATCCTCCGATGACGCAAGAATCGTCATTTTGCATCATCGAAGGATTTTTTTTTGGCCAGACGCATAAGACTACAGCCAGTATTGAGTGCTAGTTCCGCATGTTTTCACCACACCCATATGGGGATGGATCTCACTCACAGAAAGTAAAGGTGTCGTGTCCGCCGTCTTTCTGTAGAAGCTAAGCTAACAGGCTCTCTCCAAGCTTCGGGTGATTGTTAGCCCACAGCCACTGTTTACATCGCTCCAAATCTTTTATCGAAAAATTATGGAAGTTTACTTTAATTACTTTACAGGTTTTGGTTGTACATCCCAGTACAATGCAATTTAGCACCATTTCGATAGAAATGTATCAACTAACTAGCGATTTATAGAGTGAAGATCAATGTAAGAAAGCAAGCCTTCTTCTTCTTCTTCTTCTTCTTCTTCTTTTAGTGTGTAACGGCGTTGCAAACTACTTAGCGCATTAGCCTACCCCCACTCTCCTGTGAAAGCAAGCCTGTCGGCGTGGTTTGTGAGTGGCCTCACAAGTGCCTAGCAAGTGCATTCTGGGAGTTGTTGTATTTCAGCCACATGAGAAGAAAAAATACATTTTCTGGCTTTTCTCAGTCTAGAATTCTCCAAATTCAAAAACAATTTCACATTTCTACTAAATATCTGACACACTTTAAATACACATTCATCTTTCCAGGGGTGAAGTATTCCTTTAACATCCTGTGCATGCTCAAAAATTATGTCTTGAGAAAAATATAATCCCAATTAGAGCATGTTTTTATCAGTCTTTCTCTTTCCAAGAAATGAATGGAGTCAGATAAACTGTCTTGGCAACGTGTTACTTGTTAAACCTGGCATCTCTGCATTTTAAAATGGAGCTTACATACTTAATGGAGAGAAGTATTTCTGATTTTTAAGGAAAAATACATAATACTGTCTGCAGCATAAAGCTTAACAAAGAAAAATGGGATAATATATTGCACATAAGAAAGTGTATTGCTCAGTGGAACAGCATGAAGGAAAGTTCAGTCAGTTCAGTTGTGTTAATGAAGAGGCTGCATTACAGCAGGCAGCCTCACTTCATTTAATCGGTTTGAAAAGCTCACCCTTGCCTCCTAGTGGGCAAAAACGATGGTTGCACCTCCTGAGGTGCACTTTTACTGAAGATGTGAGGTGTTTATATGTATCATTGTGTGCTCTTGGCTTCCAAGGACCCTTCTATCTATGCTACACATCTCCCATAATCTACCTGACATTCGCCAGGCATCCAGTAAGTGTGTTATTAAAGTATGTGAGAAAATGTGGGGAAAAAATGAATTTTCATTAGCTGAAATGAAAGTGATGAAAGTATGTGTGTCTGCACACACATAGGATAAGTAAATAATTTGCTTGACACAAGCCAGCCGGGATGGAGAGTAACTTAAAGGATGATAGTTTTACGTCCAGGGGGAGTAATTGGAGAAACACAAACTTTTAGTGCTGTGTAAAAGAATTCATGAACTTTAACCTTTCACTGCATAGTTATAGCATTTGCACTGGTCCCACTGATTTTGTTGAAGTTTTTGGTTGTAAAGTAATAACATTTTAAAGTTTAATTGTTAAAGGATGCACTCAGCCTTTGTAGAACCATCTTTAGAGATTACAAATTTGGCATTTTATCTGTAAAACAGTTAAATCTCAGTCAGATTGTAACTATTTTTCAAGTCTTGACACATTTTCTCAATTTTGATCTATCTTTGGGTCACTTGTATGAATATGTTTTTTTATTAATTCATCCTGTTACCCCCCCCCCCATGGTTAGTGATATACACTTCAATCTTTTACAGTCTTTAACAGATGTTCTGAATCCATCCTCCTGTCAACTATGACCAACCTCCTTCTCATTGCTGAACATAAGCATCACCACACCATGTTGATGCCACCACCGTGTTCTAGTGATGGAAAGGTGTTTTTAGGGTCGGGCAGTTTTTTTTCAACTGTGCTTTTCAATGCTCACTGCTCTGCAACGCTTAGGTTTTTCAGTAGCCTTCACCTGATTTCAAATGATGGCTGATCAACAGCCTTTTCAGAGCTGCAATCATCTGAATCAGGTGTGTTGAACCAGGGAAACATCTAAAACATGCAGGGGAGTGTGCTTTGAGGATCAGAATCAGGAATGACTGTTTTAGAGCAATATGCAGTGGAAAATACTCAAAGATTGAGATGGTCTTTGTGATTCTTTGCAATTGTTCTTTAACAAATCTCCAGGGCCTTCATGGAAAACTTGTATTTATACTAGGGATGCACCGATACCATCAGGTATTGGCCCTAATCCCATCTAATATACATGTATTAACCGACACCATGAAGAGATACTCAAAATATGGAAAAACTGCAATAAATTCACAAAAAAGATAAATTTTTCGATTTAAATTTATTTTGTGTTAATTTTATATTTTACATCTGTTATTTTGTCTTAGTTATGTTTAGTTAGTAAAGTCTAGTGCCTTTAGTCTCTTCAGAAAGGTATAAGGTGGAATTTATACAGTTTATTAATTCAACAATAGTATTGGATCGGTATCGGGTGTGGACAGATACACAAAATCCAGGCATCGGTATCTGAAAAAGTCAGATCCGTGCACACCTACAGTAATTAATACTGTTATTGAATTTGTTTAGTAAATATTTTATTTAAGGGAATCAGAATAAAAGGGGCTGGGTACAAATGAAGGAAGTAATACAAATTGTTTTGTGTTGTTCTAACACATTAGTTTAAAATAAGGTATATTTGAAGTCCACCTATCAGAGTTCTAAGGGTTTGTGGCTCAACTGTCACTCCAATAGTTTAAGCAAATTTTAATCTTTCTACTTTTTTTATTCAAGTCAGCCCCCTAATTCCAGAACATATTCTCTTCTCTCTCAGCCATATCTTCCCATTCCATAGTCATTTGTTGCCCTTCTATCATATCAGAGTGCATTTCCCTACCAATAAACGGAGGCACTCTGCTGAAGAAATGTATTTATCTTTCACATAAACTCAGCTCTGGCTCCACTGGTCTCTCTCCAGTAGCTCTCGCTGGCACTTAATTTCTATTAATGGTTCTGCGACTGGCACTCGAATTCAATCCGCTGTTAGGGTGAGCACGGAGCGCACACAAGGAAATATGCATAGGCAATTATCCTCTGTAATGTGCACAGCCTCGTCCACTAATGCAACTGTGCTCATTGTGTGAGTGTGTGTGTGTCCGGGAACGCTTTGAATCGAAGGCATGTGTGCGTGCATCCACAAACGGGTTGCCGAGGGGGGCTGGCATCAAGGGTGAAAAGCACCTCTGACTGGGATTTTTTGTCAGGTTGCAATACTGTTAGCAGTTCAGGAACTCTCAGCACTTGCATACAGAGGGTTTGTAGTCTTGGAATTGGGAAACGGCTACATACACCTGGTGTAGACCGATTCGTAACGATAATCATCATCCGCTTTGTCCGCCCAGAACCTCGTACAGCTTTGTTTTTCTTTTAAGTGATAGCAACAGCGTTTCCCTGGCGCTCTCCTATTGTTCTCCAAGACTCCTCCAGTAATTGCTTAGCTGTCATCTGGTTATAGATTTAACGCAGCTCTTTCGGACAGCGACAGGAGGACAATAACGGGCTCCTGGGCTTGTAAAGCCACCATCTGCAGAGGAAACTCGGAACATATAAACCCAGAGGAGCAGATACACGTACACAAACCTATTAGAGCTGCTGAAATGACACTGTGGAGTGTGTTCGCAAAAGCCAAGGCGTGTTAAAGTTTTACAGCCTGAGGTCAGTGATGAGGTGGACTCAGATATGATGGAATGAGGTCTAATCGTGTGTTTTATAGATTCTGTGTGTGCAAGATTATGTCTGTCCAAACAATGAGGGTCTTCTTGGACACGTGAATAAATATTTCTTACGGATACATGCCTTGTGTGTTTGTGTATGTGTGTGTGTCCTCAGCTGTGTAATGGTATTTTGTATGTCATGTTGTCGTGCTTATCAGCAGCCTTCAGATCTCCACAGCGCACCTAAATGTTAAACATTATGGACGGCAGCCGAGCCCTCAGCATCGGACCGTCTCCTCGTGAATGAGCAGTGATAGAACAGACACACACTCAGCCATGTCCAAACCTCCTGAACCCACCTGATAGGCGGTTTTTACAAGCCACTTTGCTTTGATGAGACTCATTTACGTCGAACAAGAACTAATGTCGACCTTTTCCGCTTGTTCTGCTTGTGTTTCTTTTCATAGACATCCAGCGACTTCTTTTTAACCTTGGAATCAGAAACTCTCTAATCTGTTGGGCTTCTTTTTTTTTTTGCTTCAGTATTCTCATGAGGACAGAGAAGAAAAGGGTAGCTTAATGTTGTCAAGGAAATGATCTGATTTTTGTAGAGAACACATGAAGTCTGATAATAGAGTTATCTGCCTTTTTTTGCTGATTATCGATACAAACGTAGTTGAAGGTCACTCTAATCAATATTTAGAGTTTCACTGATATTACCTTAATAAAAGCAGAGACTTTGGTCATAACCTAAATGGTATTTCAGTGCTACCAACTGTGTCCCTATGAAGCCCTTGTCCGTGCAGTCAAAACTAAGTCAACCTTGGCTCCTTCTATTGAATTTCAAAGTAAAAGTAGCAGGTAGATGCAGCTACTTAATTCCAATGATTAACTAATCATTGGTAGTAAATGACTCCATGTTTGAAAGTGGGAGTTGCTTGCTTGTTCCACGTCTGGAGCATACTTAGTAGTAGTATAGTTAAAGCAATGCCAAGGAGGTATAATATTAGTATTGAAAACACAGTTGCAGCAGATGAATGATTTGGGCTTGGATTATAAACTCTATTGATTAAACACTTTAGAATAATGTGTGAAACCAGCTGTTCAACAAATCAACTCAAATACTTCCTACCAACTGATAGATAACTCATCATATGGGCTCATATCAGTAACCTGGTAAAAGCCAGATCAATGTGTAGCCCCTCCCCCTGTGTCAAGTCAACTCATCAATCTGGAACTGCTCCAATATGAAGCGTCTAAAAGGGGGGGGGGCATGTGATATAATATTTTGAGCTGACTGGAGGATGCGCCGGCAAGTGTCTGCCTTTCGTGATTTATCTTAAGCCAATCACAGTAACAACTCTTACGAGCGGTGCCATCTGGTAAATGAAACTCTTGCTAAATCCAGTTGGAAGAGAAGAATACACATCTTTACCATCTGGAAATGCATAAAGTACATTCGCTCATTTTTCAAAGTAGAAATAATCTCTAGTTTTCCTAAAACAGATTAAATAGCCACTTCTACATGCACGTACACCTGCACGGCCATATTTGTTTTGGTTTGTCTGGGCTCATAGCTAAAGATCGGCTGAAAAGCCCGCCCCAAAGCACAATGCTAACAAACAATTGGTCTTCACCACCAGTAGAGTTGATTCGGACTCGGTTTGGTGGGAGCAGTACGAGATGGATTCTCGTGGATTTGGAAAACTCCAAATCTCGTAAGAATCCAGCTTGCAGTGCAAAGTTAACATATCAGAGCAAAACACCAAAAACAAGTAGCTTGGCAAAACTACACAAACATCTCAGAACAACTGTCCTTACACATGGAAGGAGGGGGATTTGTCCTCCCAAAAACCCTGTATAGCAACAGTATGTGAAGCTCACATTACACCATATCTAAAAAAATGCTTCCTACCAACTGTTCATCATGTTAATGGAGGTATGATGTATTGGTCTATTTTTGCTGCTGCTTAACAGGAACAATGTTGCAGTTAGGTTAAACAAAGTCTTAAAAGTCATAAGTGAGACTGATTGTGCAACATATTAGCACAAACACCTCCTACTAAGAGTCCAGCGTGCTGAGGGAGGGTGATCTGGGCTTTTTTTTTTTCACCACACCAACTAAACACTATGCAGTTTACTGAATTACTGGTTAATTTTTGGATTTGACTCAGGTTCCCTTACTAATTCCACCATGTAACGTCTCATTAGTTGTTCATCTGCTGCTGATGCATGCTCCTTTCATTTCCCTCCGATACATAAAAAATCCAAAGGTGCTTTTTAAATTGGAAAAAAAAAGCCTCTAAGTAGGAAATGACACATTAAATAATTGCATTAGATTTATTATTTTCAGATTTACTGTACTGTGCTCAGAAGTGTGTTTTGAAAAGCAGGCCTGGGGGGAATGAAATTCTCTCTAGTGCACTCCATCCCAGAGCTAAATTACACAAGCCAGCCATGATTTCATGCTTCAGTACATTAGTGCAGTGGGTTTTTTCCCCTCCTATCCCTCTCTGCTCTCTCTCCCCTCCTCTTTCTGTCTCATTTACCTTTGCTTTAACCCCTCACGGATCTTATCTGGTTAAAGAGCAAAAAGAGGTGAACCACACTGCCAGCCATGCGGCATGAATATTTCATCTGTGTTTAGATTACCATTTTCTCCGAAGATTCATCGTTCTATGTTTAATACATGTGCCGTGGCTGCTCAGCTCTAAGATCATAACCCCTGCCCTTCTAATCACAGCCGAGGCAAACCCTCAACTGGAAACTACACCAACCGTGTGTGTTCATGAGTACGGGTGGATGCAAGTCGGTTGCCAGTTTCTCTGTAGGTGGGTGCCTCTTCGCTGATAGAGCTGCATTACTTTTCTTTCTTATTTTTTTTTTTACATGTGTGCACATTTGCCCCTGTGCTGAAGTGCGAGAAGATCGGGGTTACAGCAAGGCTAAAGCCAGCTCATCTCTCTTCATACATAAACACTCCTTTCCTCTCGGGCTGGATTAGATGCTCACGTGGGGGAGTAAGTTAGATTGGAAGGAAGGAAAAAAAGATGTGTCAGTAGGAAGGAGAGGAAAGGAATTGAGAAGAGAAGGGAGTGAGTAACAGATTAAGAGTGAAATTCCAGTCTTTTCTGCTGCTGGCTCGAATTCAGCTTTAAGTAGTGGGTGAGATATTCTTGAAATGATCAACTGCCTACTGAATAGACCGAAATGTGTGTGATTTAGCCAACCCACATCAGTTGGCTGTGTGACGGTTTGCTCATCCCTTCATCTCCACTCGTCTTTTTTTATTTATAAATGAGCATTGCATGGAGAAGGACGGCTCGCTCAGTGAGTGTTTTGTTGGAGAAAATGGCTTCACAAGCAACGCTCACCTATCGTCTTACAGTCACGGAAATGGGCTCTTTTAAATGTATAGTTTCTCCAAAAAGAAAATTACTGTACCTTTTCTATAATTCAAAACAGCAAAACGGTGACTGTATCAAGAGCAGCTGACCTAAAGTGTGACAGGAAAACCTTTAGCTTTTAAACTTTGACTATTTTCAGAGTGAGGTTGTAGGCTTCTCAGTACCTTCCTTAGGGGGAAAATAATTGAACATTTTTTTCAGGAAAGATGCACCGATCCGCTTTGTCAAAGCCTTAAACTCTATTAACCTTTTTTTCATGTTTTCTTCTAACTTTTGGAAATACTATGTAAACTTTGTTAATGCAAATGTACACATGCACATTCTCCACAAATTTTTTATTATTTATTATATTTTTAACGTATCCTGCTCTGTTGTACATCCCCACCTTGGTATGCCACTTTATCTTTATTTTCAATAACTATTTACATATCATTCTTGACTCTTAAATTATGTTGTTTTTTTATACCTTTCCACTTCTGAGTCTTAATCAATGTTTGTATTTCCTGCCACTTTGCTGCTATTAAACCAAATTTCCCTCTTATGTGACTTTAAAGGATTGTTCTAATGTCTTCTATGTAAAGTATAAACGCAATTTTTTTAGCTTTACTACTGGATTCAATTCATTATTTCTATTAGAAACGTTCAGCTGTGTGTGCATGTGTGAGAGGAGTTGCTGTAAAACGTTTTGTAATATTGTAAAAGTAAAGCCAAATAATTAGAAAGTTGGCATTTAAAACAAGGGATGTGTACTTGCAAAAATCTGGTGATATAAAATGTATCACAATACATACGTAATCACAATACAATATATATATAGTATATTGTGATACTAGGAGTACGAGTGTATAGTATGATTTTTAAAACTGAATTTAACATTAGAAAAACTCTCTCAACATCCCAAAGACACCTTCCTGTTTAAAGTAAAACACATCCAGTTTTTTACTAGATCTAGTTGATCCACTGGAAACAAGAAGGCAAAAACAGACATATACTAGTGTCTTACTTTTAATTTTACTACAGAAATGACTGTTATCATTGATGGATCCATTCAAATTCTGAACGAGAGAATAAAAATAAATATTCGTACATTGCTATTGTGACATAAAATATTGCCGTATATAAACGGCTAAAAAAGCGCACTGTGTGAATCGGCTTTAATATATAATCAATTAACATAGTTGACATGATTAGTTCAGCGTAATAAAATTCTGAGGAGTTCTCAAACTTTTCTTCTATCCAAATCTGATTCCTAAATAATGTCAAAGAGCTGAACCTCTTGCGATGAGCAACCTTTTGTTAGATTTATGTAAAGCTAACAAGCAAAGGAATTAATCCTTTATGCCTACTAGCAGGTCTGCTTTTCTATTGTAAAACATGATGAGTATGATTCTATAAGGAATTTTAACTTAAGCAATGTCCATGTTTTACAACATAAACATTCTATGAACATAAAGTATAAACTAATATAGAACATGCAATAAAGGTATTTTAGCCTGTGTGGATTAGAGAAACCCCACAATAAATTCAAATCTTCATTGGGCCTACAAACAGTACTGCTGCAAAACTTTATTTCAACACCCAGTGAGTAGTGAGTAGTTTTTCTCAGTTAGCAAAAATTCCTTTAAAAAAAAAAAAAAAAGTAGAAGATTGGGAAATGGAAAACTTTTAGTTGCTCTCAAGACCAAAGCATTTACCTTTTTTAGCCATCAACCGATGATCAAATGCTGATGAGGGCTCCAGAGGATGAAAGTCTCTTGTTTTTGCTCTGCATTTGTCTCCGTCTTTGAACTAATTGTTGTTTGTTTGTGATGGCGAAAAATTCGCAGCACTGGTGATCAAACCCTCGTGGGATCTCCGCTCTTAGTTTGGATCATCAAACCCGATTCGTGCATCTCATTGTGTTTATAGTTTGCTCCTCTTTTTTTTATTTCTGCACATCATAAAGAATCTCAGGCTTGGCTGAGACCACAGCGTTTGGAGTATATGTGTCCTTTTTCTTTTTTTTTGGTGGTGGTGGTGGGGGGGGTGCGTATGTTTTTCTTCAACTTGCGACATGCAGAGAGCTGTTATTGTGTGGTTAAAACAAAGTTATTTAAGACAACTAATCCACACGGGAAATATTCTTTTTATTCATCTGAAGCTGCAGAACTGTGCTCCTCCAACGGCCTTCAGCACACCTTCAAGTTTGTTGATTTTCATCTCCCTTTGTTGCACTCATCTCAAATGTCAGCACTGAAAAAAAATCAATACAAACTGAGCACGATTTAGTTGGAAAAAACATCCTGTATTTTTATTTGATTACATTCCCGCTAAGAACTTGTTCTTTTATTTCTGGCAGTGGCTGAAAAGAAGCCATCTTGCTATTTATGACTGATGACGAAGGTTGGGATCTCTTTTTTCCAGGTTCTGTTTATCTTCATCGTCCACCTTGACTAGCACAAAGAAATGATTTTCACAATTTCCAGTGACATAGTTCAGACTTCATGTGATTACTTTTTTGTTCAGGGCATTGAGTTCTGGTCTCTTCTTGAGTGTAGGTCTTCTCGTTCCATGATCAGCCTCAAAAAGTCGTCCCAGTGTTTGGATGTCAAAGCATGAGGTTTAAAAGGGATTGATTGGTTGTGATTTTCTTCAAAATGAAACTGGCATGTAAATATCCAAGATAAAATTGAGGTGTGGTATTAGAAATATGACGTTTAGAGACACCCCTTTACGTTTGCTAAATAATATTTGATTCCACACAAGAAGGTCCTACAATCATTAAACATGCACTAAATGTAACTTTTAATACTATGAAGCTGTTTTTCTAATCAGTATATTTAGATTAATTATTAATATATTTTCCAAATATCCTCTTAATAGTGAATTAGCTTTTTTCTGCAAAGTGAATGGTTTTAAATCTAATTCTAAAATTGCAGGTCTTTGCATCAGTGTCATTTTATCTATTTTTTTAATGTATTTTTTTTTACGTTTCTCCTTTGATAATAAAACAAGACAGCAGCAACAATACTAAGTCCCCATTTTTTGTCCTCAATTGACCCTGATGGGTTGTCAAAGTTTTTGAATGAAAACAAAATATTGTATTTAATGAAGTTCGTATATATATATATATCTAAAAAAAATTATATATATATATATATATATATATATATATATATATATATATATGATGGAGTGGTTAAGGGGTTGCTATAAGTAATGACCAATCCTATTGTGAGGCATCTATTCTCTACAGAGGGCATGAAAAAATAACTACAGAAAGAAAAATCAGCAGTATGTGATTCTAGAAAGCATTGACCCTATTCTAGTTTTATTAAACTGTATTGTAAATATGTTCACTGAAATTTAGTTTCCGACCTTAAACTCTGACAATTCAAAGCAGGGTTCTATTTGATCACAACTTTGCATCTGCAATGCAGAATTATGCAGGATAATCTGTATGAGAGGAAACGTGCATTAAAGTGATCGACTGAGATTTTCCAGTAAACAACTACCTAATCAGTTGCTTCACACTTAAAAGGCATACAGCCTTTTTTGGTACAAAATAGAGCTGTAGCTGCATGATCAGTTTTATCTTGCAAATTAAGCCTGCCTAATTTATCCAAATTGTCTGTGCTGTCATACTAGTCAAAAGGGAACATCTGAAACAGGTGTACGATGATCATTACAGAAAAAAAACAGAGTGGGTGGAGCTCATCAAAGTGATCTTTGACCACACCTTAGCGTTTTTCAAGTCAGACATTAAAAAAGTACTATACACATATACAACTTAAATAAAATAAAAACTGTAAAGTTCTACAACTTCAATAAAATGAGTCTCTCCCTATTCTGATTTAACAAATAAATGCATTTATACATTGAAAAATGCAAAAACCTTTAAGAAAGCATGACAGATGTAATTATTTCTTATTGGCAAATGTTGCACTTACAGTTAAGTATTATACATTATAAATGACGAATCATCCTTCTGAAATTATGTGTAAAATTTGTGTATATTATTGAAAGCTATGTTACTTTTTACAGAGCAATAAATAGGTTAATACTTTAAAGGGATAAGCCACCATAAAAGACTCCTAGTCTTTCAAATAGAAATGATCCCACAGCCTCATAGAACCTCCTCCGTACTTAAGAGTGGGCATGAGGAGCTTTTTCACAGATTTCTTATTAATGTCATATTTGGCCATATTTATATTGATAAATATATAGTAAATTTGGGACTGGTGATTTTGTAAAAAACAATGAAGATTTGAGATTCCTTTTAATTATCACTGTACATGTATACAGGAAATTTTCTTTGCACCATCTTTAAAGCAGTTCTCATACCAGAAGTGTTAAGAATGAGATCTAAAATAGCAAAATATATAAAATGAAATATATTACGTGCACACCCACTTATAATTCTGTGACACAGAGCTAATATTTTCAATTTCCACATATTCTGTAACTTCAATGATAGCTTCATCTATTATTAATATACTATACTATTCTACACTATACTATACAACAAGGGATGAGTACTGGTATCCGGTGCCATCATGGCACTGGTTCTGACAAATGGTTGTAACCAGACCGGAAGTAGCGCGCATTTCGGTGCTTTATTTCGGTCCTTTATCCCCCCGGAGATATCAAGCACTATGGATTCTGGGCATGCCATCAGCCAAGAGCGTTTCCCCATCTCTCCAGAAAAGGTAAAGATGGCTGTCTTTGTGCAAAAAAACTGCTAAAAGCAAGGGCTGTCGAAATAAAAGGAACCAACGAGGGTGGATTAATTCATAGAAATAACTGTTTTTTGTGTTTTTTTTTACGCATTGTACGAATACACAGAACAGCACCCTGGTTATTATTCAACCTGCACCACATCAGCTCTCCTTCCTAACCAGCCAAACGGTGGATTGTTGTGAAGCAGCATGTGTTTGTGATCCTAAATGACATGTGAGTATATTGTTAATGGCATATTGGCTTTGTGGTGATATGATAAGTTCATAAGTTGTCTGTGGGAGTTATCCGTCCACTTCGGATTTCAGCTATGGTGTGTGTGGCGCACTGTTTGCTATGTGTGCAGTGCAGAGTTTGGGGTGTGCGGTGAAGAGTTTAAATGCTCCGTATTTATGTATATTTATGCATGCTGGCTCACTGTATAGTTTCAGTACATTTCATGGTGAGATACCGCTGTGTTAAAAGTACAAAATTATTCAGTTAAGGTGATGTTTTCTGATTAAATTAGTGCTAATATTGGTGGAAGTAGCTGTGGACATCTTCACAGTAAGAGCGTTTATTTCCTGTTGTGGTGAACTGGAGAATCTGCTGTCTACAGTATTTAGGAAAATTATAAATTGTGAATTTTGATAAATAACTCTGCGGTGCTCCCTGCAAAATGTCAGTCACAGCCCAGATCACACCTAGTCCTTCATCCCCCCACGCATTTTCCTGGTCCCCCAGGCAGCGCCTCCTTTTCAGATGGTTTTCAAAAATAAATGTGGGCAGGTTTATAATCTGGTAGGGGGGTGAGTTACTCTTTAAAGGGAATTGCCCACTGTGGCTAATGACAAACATGGACAGTAGCCTCTGTAAGCTAGTTAGCTTGTTAGCTGCTAACATTAGTATCAACAGTAAAGCAATTTTCTCTTTTCCCCCGACATCTTGGCTTTTTACCTTGTCTCCTATATATCCAGGGGTATTACTTGATTGATGAAAATGTGCAGATTCTCCTATATGACGACCTCTACAGAGCTGCTGCTTAGAGGCTTAGACTGTTGTGTTACTTAATAGCTGCAACATGAACCGTGGTGATGGTAATTTCACTAAGCTTAGGACACTTCATGTGTTAGCTGTAACGCTAATGCTAATTTTATAATTAGATCATAAATGTTAAATTTGCATTCATCTTAAAAGTCAGTATTTTAGAAATACTACATAACAGTTTGAGTTAACATGCTTATATTAGAGCAGTTGTTTGCTCCTGCAATAACATACATTTTACACGTGATCCGATTAGTCAACTAATGGTGATTAGTCGATTATCAAAATAATCCTTTGTGTACATTCAAACCACTGCAGTAAGTACAAAAATTATCCACATTTTAAATTAAAGCACCAGTCTAAGGTAAACATAAGGTGTTTATAGTAAGTACTTTTAGCTACTGCAAAAAAAAAAAAAGTGTTTCAAAATTACTCAACACAGAAATCTTAGTTTCCACTTGAAACGGCTGGTTTTATTTCCATTAATATCAGGCAGGTTGACGGATTAGCACCTAATTACTGTTTCATATCAACCCATATACATTGATCTGTATTTGACATGCTGAGGAAAATCTGCTACTATATAGACATGAAAACATAAGCCTGCCTCACAGAGTGCATTTACCTCGCATTGCTTCACCCTGTCAGCTGTGACTGTGTCCATCCATCAATCAGTGTAAGCTGACAGCTATGGCTAATGATTCCCCATTACATAACCATGTTTCAAAATCTACCTCTACATTACTGGGCTTTGATCATCCACAGCATATGTTCCGATGCTCCTAGTCCCTGTTGAACTAAGATTTGTATTTTAAGCTGCCAAATGCGTTGACATTGTGACAATTCCAGACTTTGACAAATACCAGGTGTATCTACTATGCTTCACACAATGTATGACTTGCTGAACCATGAAAAACATGCTGTTTGGGATCTAAATATGCTCTGGTTTAACAAATTCGGTGTGATGCAAAAATATAACCTTGGGCATTGAATGAAATACACACAGATCTATTCAATAACAGTCATCGTATATGCATACACTGTGGTGATTTGCCACATCTGTGCACAGACATGTTAACAACTTTGACAGTCACACTCCATAATTGGCAGGCCAGAGCTTGCTTAGATATTCAGCGATAATGAGACCAGCTTTTCTCTTTGTTGCTCTCATAAACACACACACAGACACACACACACTCAGGGAGTTATGTTTCCATAGCTCCAGGGAGCATTACAACTTATACTATTTCCTTTTTATATTGATATGAGTTGCTTTTTGTCCTCAAAACACAAAAAAATGTCTGTCTTCATAGATATGTGATCACAGAAATAAGAAGACAGAGAATGAAGCATTTGTAAACAATGTAATCAAGGTTTTAAACAGCTCCTTGTTCAAAAGCATTAGAACATGTAATCATATTAGCTCCACAGTTAAAGGTGGTTTTGCTAATAACACATTGGAGGCAGTGTCGGAGTGACTGGAGTTTTTGGGGCTGTACAGAGCACAGAGTAACACCCCACCAGGTGTTGTTTCCTGCCATTCAACTGGCTTCATAAAAGCTCCAAACCTTTTCCCTCTCTTACAACAAAGACAAATTCATCTATTTGGAAACATTATTCATAGCTCTCATGGCATGCTTAAAGAACTGTCAGTTCATCTTTATTTATGATAGAAAAAAAACATCAAGACGTATGATGGCAGGACAGAATACATTGAATGTCATACACTAGATGTACATGTGCTCTATTCAGAATAAGTGTTTTAAATGATACTCACATACTTCCTGTCACTTCAGGACTAGGTGTACAACAGAATATCCATAATTTACTCATGTTTAGACTGAATACATTTCTTTTTAAATTTGCTGGCAGATGTGGCAGAGTACCAGTGCAACACCAACTTAAATTTAGTGAGTGTCAAAGTGATAGACTGTGATCGAATGGTTGCTTTTTGGCACACTGCAAAAAATAAATACTGTCCATTTGTTATTATGGAAAGCCATCATCTTATATATTCTAATTCAGATTTCTTAGGTAATTGATATAAAACTGTCAAGCTGTTATATCTTTAAGTTTGTAATGCAATGACAATCTGTCGCTAAACCGTTAGTTGTGAAATAGCAGCCTCCACTCTGTGCATAGCAATGACTAAACTGAGTAAGATCTGAATAAACAGCAGTAGGACTGTCATTATGGTCATCAAAGGTGTATCTTACAGGATGGAAAGCACAATGTAAGTTTAAGTCTGGAGATATGAACTTTAATTGACCTCTCTGCCTTTTCAGATATATCATTTTAACCAAGGCAATCAGGATGTGACAACCCTGCACATCATCATGTCATGAGAACTGCTCAGCCCTGACATTTACATTAGCTGAAAGAGGAACGAGTTGGACTCAGTAGAACGGAAAACATGTCAAATTTGTCTCCTTCAAATATTTCTTACTTTTTTTTAGGAAGGTAAATGAAAAGTCATGACTTTGCTCTGACTTTCCTGATAAAACATTTTCAAAAGATGTATATGTAAATGCACTGTCCCTTCAAAGTGCCCTCTGTAAAACTTCACTTCATGTTTTGATACTTCTTTGTATTCCAGCAGTAGTATTTCTTTGTTAAATCCCCTCAGTTCTGCTGCTGTATCCCTCCATTAAGAAAGGTTAAACATACCTAAGCACAGGCAGTGTGACTGATGCCAGGGCTGTTTCTAAATGTTAATGACACCCTCCGGGCAGAGTACCGTACGCCGCAGTCTACCACTGTAGAGTTATAGAGTGGCAGTTATGCTATAGTGGCTACATCTGTGTCTTGCACAAATCAAAATGTGTAAGTGCAGACAAGCACACCAGGGACTGCCCACTGTACAGCTGGCACGCAGCCAGGAGTCCTTCCACTGAATGGTCAGGCGAGAAATCAATCAAACATGGCTTGTCAGGGCCCCGAATCCATTATGGGAAGGAGAGTGGTGAGGCCTGAGTAAACAAGGATGACAAGAAGAGACAATTAGCAAGACTTTAGGCTGTTGTTCAAGGCAAGCTTGGGGATTTGGTTGTCGTGCATGGCCTAGTTTGGCCCACCTAGGCTCAGCGCTGCCAAGAGGCACACAAGATCACAGCTTTATTGTTGGTAATTCACCAGCCTTTACTGTTTTATGTCCTCTCTCTTTACAGTTTGCATGGCAAACATTTTGCCATAGTGGGTTATCCTTCATTTTTGGGCAGGGATGGAACAATTACCGGTGTAACGGTAAACCACACTAAAAATGTTGACGGTAACAATTACTGTTTTAATTTAAAATAACGTTTAATCACGATGGATTACCCAGGTGTGGAAACCGTGCATTATCCTTCTTCCCAGCATCATCAGAGTTCCCTGAAGTAGCCACGCAGGCTCACTGCGCAGCCTACAACGTGCATTTCTTGAAGTTCAATGATATTTATCAGCCCTCCAAGGAGACTAAGTCTGAAGTATGGGCATATTTTGGTTTTTATAAGAATGTGGTGGGACAGTTGATTGAAGATAGTTATCCTGTCTGCAGAACGTGCAGGAAAAAAGTTGCTGCGAAAGGCAACAATACTGCAAATATCCTGACTCATCTCCATCACCATCACCTGCAACTTTATAGTCAATGCAAGGTAAGTAAGTTACCGTTAACATTTTAGCTCAGATGCTTGGTGTGGGGACTTCGGGTTGAAGGAGAATGCAATTATCTGTCTCTCTAACTTGTTAATAACTTGCCAGTAATCAGATGCTGACGACATTAACCACCTGAAATGCACATTTTCGTTCAGTGATATCAGTGTGAAGTTGAAATTTCTGATGTGTCGTGTTCAAGTGCTTCTGTTAATGTAGTGAAGTGAAACATAACGGACCCGCAGTCTATGTTGACCTGCCAGCTGGGTAAAACAGTTTTAGAAATGTTAGCTAGTAGGGATGGTACCGAAACCTGGTATTAAATTAGGTTGATTCTGACTGTCCACCCGGACCAATGAGCTTCAGCCTTATCGGTCCTTTTAATGGTAAAATTAAGGTCGTATTCATCTTTCGCGGGAGATATAAACACAAGCCAAGCATGTATGGGCAGCCAACTCTCCCTTAACAAAAACATGGCACAGGAAATGAAGGTGGGAGGAGCGACTGTTGCGCAGCGCTCGCACTGTGACTGCAAGCTCCGCACACCTGAAGTTACACAGACACGATGGCAGAGCGAATGAAGCGTTCCAAACTTTCGCTTTGTTTTACAAAAATAGAAGCCAATAATGCACGCATTATTGCATGAATAAAGTAAACCTGCACTACTAGAAATATTTCTGACAAATAAGCTGTTTACATCCTGAACTCTTGTTCCTTTTATGTTTATGTTTTATTATGTTTTTTGACAAGGTTTTCTAATATAATAAACACTGTTACACTTTTAGAAATTGTTTAAGCTTGTGTAAGCCTTTCATTGCTTTCTAAAACATATTAAACACACTTTTGAAAAATACTATGATAATATAGAAAATCGTGATAATTTTGGTCACTATAACCATGAGGTTAAATTTTCAAATCGTTACATCCCTATCTGCGGGTGATCTACTAAGACTGCATGAGCATTCATAACAGACGGAAGGAGCAGTATTCAAATTAGGACTTTGCGGCCACTGATTTGAGCTGTGCAATGGATAGACGGGGAGGAATATGCGCTTGGATTCATGATACGTCTTTGGCAAAATAAATGGGGAAAAAATTACATACATAACAATTCTATGGCTGCTATAGAGCTAATTACTATTAGACTAGAATGTTGTAAATTACATTTCTTGTTTCTTATTAAAGCTGCAGCATGTCCAGAACAAGGTTGCTAAGATATCCATATTCTACTAAGGTTGAAATGTAGCACACTTTATCATTTCACTTTATCAATGTAGCACACTTTATGAAGTGTAACACACTTTATCATGAAACTCTATATAAGTTGCAGTAGATTTTTTTTTATCTTGAAAATATGTAATTTAAAAAAAAAAAAATTAAATGTAGCCTGATTGTCATTGTGATACTTTACATGATTGTTAGATTTCATTAACTGGAACCCAGTAGGAAGATTATCCACTCCGGTGGAAACTGATGAGGATCCATGAGGATCCCCACTCACTGTGTCCTCTCAGTGCGTCTTCAGCAGGTACAGATGTGCTGAGAATGCAGTGAATTGTGATGTGTCTTTTTTTTTTTTGGGGGGGGGGGGGGGTGGGTAGGTAAATCTCTACATAACTGTCAGGTTTATGGCCATTAGAGTGTTAATTACTATTAGGTTAT
Source organism: Apricaphanius iberus (assembly GCA_028564705.1). NCBI lineage: Eukaryota > Metazoa > Chordata > Actinopteri > Cyprinodontiformes > Aphaniidae > Apricaphanius > Apricaphanius iberus. The sequence goes on along the minus strand of JAPXFQ010000717.1, from coordinate 2,729,481 downwards.
ATTGTGTGTTAATGACATTTTTTCAATTGTCAAAAAATGTTGAATCTGGTGCCACAAAGTTAAGACATGCCTTTCACACGCAGTAAAAATAGCAGCTAAAATAAAGCACCTCGAACGCCTACTTAGTTTCCTGGTCTGCTCCCAATATTTTGCATCTTTTGATAGAATAGAGCCCTTTGCTCTCAGACTGTAGCTTTACATGTGGTTTGTAGGGTTTCTAAAAGTGGAAAGGGAAGCAGATCGTTTAGTTATTAAGCTCTTCTCCTGTGGAACTAGCTCCCAACTTTAGTCTGTTAGGCAGACACCAAGTCTCCTTTTAAGACTTGGTTTAAAAATGTCCTTTTTGATAAAGCTTATAGTATAGTTAAAGCCTCTGTCCAGAGTTTTTCAGGGGAATAGACATTTAAATCCCGCTCTCAAGACCCCTCTCCTCCCACTCCCTCTCTAGCCCTACGTGAACAATTCTGCACACACATTACCTGTAATATCACAGTGAGTCAAAGAGGAAAGCAGCAAGTGCTATCACTGGCATCACCCGATTGTATTTTGTTAAGGACATTTCAGAGGTGAGCGACTTTGCCATGACTGACGCTCTTTTCCAATATGGCGACTGTAAACAGGAGCGGCATGTTCGCACGGCCTCATCCTCACAGGTTTGCGTGATGCACGTGCAAGTTTATTTGACAACTGAAACGCGGGAAGCTCGAATTCTATTGGCTAAATAAAATGCATACGGAGAGGAAGGCGGGACTTAGGAAGAATAATAAATGTTGAGGAGCACTAGTCTTATATCATAGTACTGAACCCCACCATCATTTAAAGGATAGATACAACTTTCGACCCCCCCTAGATATTAATATAGAAGGTTTATCCTGCCTCTGCCTCTCTCATGTCTTATCTAACGTGTTGGGTCATCCAGAGCTATCTCTGTAGTGATGCTGCTCTAAGGCTTAGACTGTTAGAAGACAGATGGACCACTTTTCTTCATCTGCTACTTTTCTCTTCTCTCTAGTTGCATTATTTGCTGATGTTTCGACTATTAACTTATTTTTTTCACTTTGTTTTTCTCCATATGGAAGCTGCACCTGGTATAGCATCCTGCTCAACTGTGATCATGCTCCGAGTAACTTAATGTGCTTGTCCTGTTATCAACTTTTTACTTTCTTAAATATTGGAAGTACTCCTACATCAGTTCTTTAGTTCTTATTGTTTTTCTTCTCTATCTTCTTAAATGCGTAGAAGGTTGTGACAGATGACTGCTCATACACAGTCAGGTTCTGCTGGAGCTTTTTCCTGTTAAAGGGGAGCTTTTCCTGTCCACTGTTGCTACATGCTTGCTCAGTATGAGGGATTACTGAGGGATTGCTGTGGTTGGAGTCTGCATCAACAGGGCACAATTATAGGCAATGACTTGATGCAATCTGCTGGGATTCCATAAATTCAACACTTTTTAACTGATTGGAATGTATGCATGACTGAATTGAAATGACTTAAGATGACATCTATTGTGAATCGGCGCTATATAAATAAACTGAAATTAATTCTAGTTTACTTTTTCTATTCAACCAAACCTTTCTATGATACCCTTGAACAACAAACAAAACAATAAACTGCTTTTATCAAAAATGAAAAAACTTTTTTTTCCCAAAGCAACAGTGAATAGGCCTGTGGTATCTCTAAGGAGATACTGACATCAAGAGCCACGAATAAAAAAAAAAATAAAACGAGTTAGCAAAAAGAGCCATGCTAAAAAAATGCCAGAGGATGCTTACATGCACTTTCCCATAAACCATGTAAGGGACACAGTAAATGGTGCTCATGTTGTGATAAGACCAAGCTATAACATTTTATCTTCACATGTGTGTAGAAAATTCCGGCAGGGAGATAGAGATTTTATGCTAATATTATGTTAAAAATGTTCACTTACAGACCAAACCAAACCAAAATTGAGAATCGGTGCTGATAACATATTTGCAAAGCTGGTAGAGACATAACCCTAACCCCAATTACAGCAAAAATGTATTCATGCATACAAATGCATCTGGCACTGTGACACATTTCAATGACCAAGAATTGTTTTTCATTCACTTAACAATTATGCCTTCTCTTCTCTTGGGCTGTCCTAAAAGATTAGAGCAGCTGAGACACATTGCTTGGACATTGTTGAAAAGCATATTTTTATTCAGATATTGAACAGTTATGATGCACATGACTGAATGAATAGTTCTCACACTAATCATTATGCAGGCATTGTTTAACATTACCTTGCCTCCATTATTAGCTACAAGATTTTCCAAGAGATCAAGGAATTACAGATTCAGAAACAATGTGGAGAAAGCTCTCTGTGAGTGAATGCATAGCCATTACTCATATATAAACTCATTACATTGATCTAATAGCCCTGTCTCATGGCTCTGCCCGTGCCTGCCTATGTAGAAAGCGCATTAGTGCCCATGTATGGAACAGAGAGCTGGAGTTCATTCATCCTTCTCTATGGTATAGATCAGGAAGATAATTAACTGGAGGGACATAAAGTCATTGTTCAAAAGGAGATTGTTGCCTGGTCTAATAGCAGCTCACAAGTGGAGCACAGAGAAAAGACAGGGTTACCACCACTTTCTTTTTCAACTGTGATATATGTAATTTTGTGTTTTCTCTGAAAGATTATGTGAACAACCTTAAAGCCGGGAAAAATTACTTCTTGTATGCATGAAATAGAAGTATTGAAGCCATTTAAACAAATGCTGGAAAAAAACTGGTGTTTTGGATACACAAATTTAAAATTTTTCACTAAGTTTTAGCACCATGATGCAAAGTATTGGGGTTGTTTCCACACCTGATAGTCTATTAGACTTGGATCAATTGGGGACCAAACTTTCAAAATTGTTGCTGGCTTTTGCTGGTGCGGTTCGGATTCACACCGGTCTTTTTGTCAAACGAGCCATAGCTTTTTAGCAGCATGTTTGCCTCCCTGCCTTTTGCGGCGCTGTGGTGGTGCTGCACTTCTTGGTGCAGAGGAGACTCCTTCTACAGTGAAATATATATAAACATGGAGTAGCAGCAGACTGTAGAGGTTTTAGGATTGCTTTGTTTTATTTTGCAAATGTGGCAGAATATATTAATACTGCTGAAGCAGTTGGCTCATTTAGCTCAGAATGAACAGATAAGTCAGTGAACTTTTACATGAGCCAACTGAGACAGCTCCATATGAGGTGGTGTGCAATGAGTAGGGGCGCACACACTTCACAGCACAGATATCATCACACAGAGGTTTATCAGGCTTTTTACATGATCCAGTATCTATCCAGCAGGCGGGGTTGTTTAGATTGTATTTACCCAGGATATCCTGCATATTGGTCTACTTCCTGCCTTGCCATTCACAAATGCAATCGAACAGAGTTTGTTTCAATCAAACCAAGACCTACGTTTTTAGATGGGCTAGAGTTCTCTCTTTTGGTCTGAATCAGAGTTTGATTGTGCATTCACACCTCCCAAAATGAACTTTCAAGTAGATTAAACCGGGCTACAGGGCTGTTGCGAATGCACCCTCTTTTCCTTCTCTGAGAGTGGCAAGGCAGGCTTCAACTCATCACCCTGGGGTTCTTTTTGAAGCTAGAGATGACAATTTTCATTCTAGAGGTTGTGGTTGAAGATGATTTTTCAAACTTGACTGAAAAAATGGGGAATCCAACAGATGACACTAATGTTTTAATAAATAATATCTGAAAATGTTTACTTCTGTGCAGTGTTGGGAGCATGATTTTAAATAAGTGTTAATAGTTACTCACCACTTATTCTAAAAAGTACCTGAGATAGTAAATGCTTTAATCTAAAAGTAATTACTAGAGAAAGTAAAGGTTTTCATAACTATAAAAGTTTCTATATATCAATAAAGTTGGCTTTTTCTAAGCAGTTCTCTAAGAAATCAGATGAACTGAGTAGTAGAGACAGGTAGCCTACCTGTAGATAACTCTCGATATCGCACATCAACAGACAGTAAGCGGTTTATTCTGCACTTAAAGTATTATCTTATTATGTATACCCTGCCCAGGTCTGTAGTCCATCAGAAACCGAGGACAGTGCTAACAACTGCACCACTTGGCAGCCATAGTTCATGTCCATAAAATTAAGTTCTGGCATTTCAGGTAATGTCAGGAATCACTAGCCAAATAATTAATACTAAGCATAAATTTCATGCATTTCTTTATTCCGGTATTTTGCAGTACATCTATTGCCACTGATTCTGTTACTGATTTGTGTTTGGGCTCGTTGACTCATTATTTGACTAAATACAACATTTAAAGAACTAGAACCTTTAATTGTGACCTCCTGATAGATATTTATTTGAGACACATAACTACATTTTCTGTATATAGATTACAGAAAAATACTTTGAATCCCAAGGATGGGCAAGCATTGATGCATGGCTGCTTTGAAGCATCCTTTGGGAGACGACTAATTTTCATATCAAACTTTTTCAGGTATTTAAAAAATTACCACTACAAGAAATGCTGAGGGAGGGATGTGACCAGCACCCTTTTCGCGTCTCCCAGCTCCCATGGAAGTGGGGAGTGATTTGCCTGTTATGTCTTTTACAGGCCTGAGTAGGTTCCTCTCATAAAGATGAATTTATGTCTGAATGTTTGGAAGTTGACTGGGTCTGAAGCACAAGACCAGTCTGTTCTTTGACCTGACTCATAAAATCAGAGTTGTGAATCTTTGAATAGACCTCTTTGTGGGACTCAGGAGCCGCTGTCGGTGGGATTCCAATGTGAGAACATAACTTCTGCTAATGATCAAATAGGAAAGCAACTAGGAACTTTTTATTTAGCATTGCCCCCACAGGCGTCCATTGCGCCATAGGTCTTATGGAAAGAGGCATCTTGAACATTTGTTATTTTAGTGTCTTTTAGGTATTTAGTATGGTGCAAGATGTGTGACTGCTACTCTTCTTAAGGGTTTTCCCATAAGGATGGCCTGTACATTCGTGGGAACCTGAATGGAACAGCTAATAAATTGTATAAGTTTACAGTACAGCCTCCTTGCTGGCCTATAACTGTGTTACAATATTAATCAAAAGAGAGTTGAACTAAAAGCAAGAAGAAACTTTACAATGCGTACAGAGTGGGCACATAGGTCCCAGCGATTCTGCTGTTCAGTGCTGGAGGCTAACACAGAGAGACTGAAACCGGGCCAAACACATGATTATTCCAAAATAACATACATCTCTTTGTGGGTGTCCTAAGAAAAATGAATGATAGCACCAAGGCAAAACACGATGAAATAGTTGCATCACCCTATCTAAGAGTCATCTCCCCGCTCTGTATCCACTTCTCACATGTATGATTCATATAGGTGCATGAAGAGTTTCTTCAAACCTCTCACATGTTTATGAGCCCGTAACATCTGACGTGTTCATGTTTACGCTCCCAAGCCACATTTGACATTTTCTGGATATGATGAATCATTAATGACGACCTCAATAGGCTTTCACATCTCTGGCCCACAGATCAATAAAGTGGTTAGGGGAGTAGGTCAGCGACTCTCCAGAGGTGTCTACCAGTGTGTGCGTGCATCCATGTGTCTGTGTGCGCGCGTAAGTCTTTGAGCATGCCTGCAAACAGTCTCGCCCAGCGAGCGGCTGTAGAATGTTGGTGCTAATTGGCGGCCAAGCACGGGCCTGTCTCCCACACGGTGCTCTGGGGCTGGCAGAATTGAGGATGGTTTTCCAAGTATTTTTTTTCCCTTTTTTTTTTCCAAGCGATCCCTGCATGTCAGGCTGTGGGAGTTCCATCCATTATTGATCACATCCAAGGATGAAAGCAGAAAGACTCAGTGGGGACCGAGCATCTTTGGCCCCCACACAGGAATAAAAAAAGGAAGAAGGAAAGAAGAAACACAGCCTTGACCGCCAGCTCTGCATGAAGTAAGACAAGGAAATATCTTTTTTAAGTCATACTGAGCAGTGACTGAGAGCCAGACAGCCTGAATAGGAAAAATAAATACAGTAAAGTTATGTCAAATCAAATTCACACCTTTGAATCTTTACTCACATGTATCATTACGGCAACAATTACCTTTCTGGCTCCCAGTGATGACATTATGTTATGCATTGCCTTGCCAGCAGTGATTTTCAGCTATTCAGCTGTGCAGAAATGACCTCCACCTCAGCTTGGCAACAATTACCAACCAAATGGACAATTGGCTGCCAGTATACACTCTTGATATAGAAAACAGATATGCATGCCATTGATAACAGACAGACAGACACACACACACACACACACACACACACACACACGCACACACACACAAACTTCCACAGATATCCAAACACATGCAGCCTCTGGAAAAGGTTGCAATGCTGTTTGAAACAAAGGGGCAGATGGTTGACTGTGACACACTGCCAACACAGCCATTGAGGTTAAAATCTGCATTTGCATTAGTGAGGCTGAGAATGTATCCAGATGCATCGCTCTGTGGCATTTTTTTTTTAACAGGGCTAATGTTTACCCAGCATCAGTCGGATTTTTTCCCCTAAAGTAAATGGATTGACTAATTTTGTTTTTACTCTTTAGAGTGTTTCCGTCCAATTTTGAAGCAAAACAGAAGTTGATGTAAAGCCCTTAGAGCAGAACACTTTGACACTTTATTAAGTACTCCTTTTCAAGTACTGGGTTTAGGGATTTGATCTTTGTGATAGAGTACATTATCCTGTGATTAGATGAGTGGACACTATGTTAAATATGGGATGTGGCCAGCCGCAGTACTCAGGTAGGCTGCTTTCCATCCATCTTTCCATCCACTATCTATGCCAAAGGGTTGCAGGAGGGCTGGCGCCCATCTCCAGGGGTCACTGGGCGAGAGGTGCGGTTGTAGGACAGCACAGAGACACAGGGCAAGCAACCATGCAGGTCCACACTCACACGTAAGGACAATTGACAAAGACCAATTAACCTAACGGTCATGTTTGTGGGAGGAAGCTGGAGTACTCAGAGGGAACCCACACATGCACAGGAAGAAAATGCAAACTCCATGCAGAAAGACCCCATACCAGGATTCAAACCCGCACCTTCTTGCTGCAAGGCAACAGTGCTACTAACTGCGCCAATGTGCTGCACAGGTAGTGGGGCTGGAAAATGGGAGGAAAAAAACAGAGATAATTTCCTTTTTTGTCAAACTGTTACTCAGTTTAGGTTAAAGTAGGATTAGCTTCTTTTTGTTTTGTTGGTTTGTCTATTTAACAGGGACAATGTGCATAAACAATTAAAGGTTTTTTACACCAAATTATACCCAAACCTAGTTTCCATCTGCAGTCCCTGAGCAGGTGAGAGATACAAAATAAAACATATGTTACATTTTAATAACACAACAATTACTGATTACATAATAAAAATTTAATGAAATATCACTGAGACCAAAATCTTAAGTAACTCAATCCTTAATGTTTACAGTGCTGGTTTTCTAATAATAACTTCGTGACATCACAAGAAAAAATCTTTAGTTCAGAGGAAGGTTTCACATTTTGTTGGAGTTTATTAGATTCCTTGATGTCTTTGTAAGGTCCTCTGTGCAAAGTCTGAACTACGATTTGGTAATCGGCAGTGATTATGACTTGTTGACCTGGTTGTCTGTTCAGAGCAATATTGGACAAATCTTTTTTTCAGATTAGGGTGCACATATTATTTAAGATTTTAAAATTTAATTTTACATTCGAATAAACAATTAGATTATCAAAGTTCAACACGTTATATTGTGCAAGTATTGGGCACTGATGATGTCTCAGGGGCTTTTTATCCAGTACTGTAACAGCTTGATTATACAAGGATTTTAATGGCTTAATAGTTGTCTCACATGCCTGGGACCAACATGATTAGCAGTAACAATAAAAAAGGAAATAATCATCGCCTCCAGGTATATTTTTGCAGCAACATGGGTCAGTGTATTTCGAATGTGTCTAAAAAGAGGGCAAACTATATTTTAAACTATTCCACAGTTTTTAATAAAAAACGAAAAACTGAATGTTGGATCCAGAACAAGTCCTAAGTATTTAAATTCCTCTACTATTTTGATTTTGCACTTGTTTATATATATGCATGGGAGAGGGGACTTCAGTTTTTGAGTTGCATTGCAACTGTTTTCAGTTTGCTCAAGTAAAGACAGGAGAATTTCAAATCAAGTCCCTAATCTTAAAAGTCAAATTTCAAGTTATTTGAGTCAGTTGTTTAAAACAATGTTGCAATCAAATTTTTAATGTAAATCATAAACCATGTGTTCCATTTAAAATATTTATTAATTTGAATGTCCAATTAAACAACAGAAACTGAACTTAGAAATTGTAGAAAGTGTTTTATTAAACTCAAACTTCCATGTTGTACAGCTTAATCAAACTTAGCTAATAAGAATACTCTTCATTTGAACTATAATTTCAAAGATTCACTGATAAGGATTAGAGAGATTTTACAAAAGAGTACGGGTAAAATATTTTTTAAGAAGATATTTTGATTTTTAAGAGTAATAGGTATTTACTTATATAGCAACTCACCCCCCTTCCAGAGTCTTATTTGATCTACATTTTATTTGAAAACTGCAGCAAAAAGAAGTGTTGCCTACTGTATAGAGCAAAACAAAATTAATGACTCAAGTCTGACTCCAGTCCATGTCATGTGACTCAAGTCCAAACCTCTGCTTAAAAGTATCCCCAAAGTATGGTTCAATAAACGTAAAAAAGTTCCGGTTTAGTCCGAAGAAATATACTTGAAAAAACAAACATCAAGTATAATACTTTTTGCGAACGGAAGAGTTGGAATCATCTTTGTTGTGTTCTCGAACATAAAGTAGAATTATAATCCACTTTAACCAGCGATGTTTTTACTACCCTTGAGCTTTAGCTGTACACCAGAGATCTGATATTGGTAAATTAGCTTGGTATTTAACTTGGAATTAGTTAATGCAATTATTTATTTTGGGTACCCCTGGAAGCCTACTACCAGTGGTACACATACCCAAGTATGAAAGCCTGCATACCAAACCAGTGTGGTGTAAAGACGAAACTTTGGTTCCCAACTACCTCACTTGTTCTAATCAGCTTTAACAGGAAAAGCAGCAGCTAGATGTTGCCAGTCTGAACAACATGCATCAGTAAATGTGATTTAGTAAGTGTGCCTTTATAAAGGCAGATGTTTGAGCAGGTTTTTTTTGTGTGTAGGAATCAGCAATGACTTCAGAGAACCAATGTATAGGACTATATCCAAACAACAAGAAGGCTACAGCAAGGAGGTCCAAAGTTTGACCTAGGGCCATTTACAGCCCCTGGACTAATTCGCTGGAGTCCCCAACCACAATCTAAAACTGGTACAGATTTTTCTGGCCAGCACAGGAGGTTGAGGAAAGTGTAGACTTTGTTTACTGACCACTTCAAATCTTCTGTAAATCCTACATGTTAGAGAGTACATGTGTTTTACTAACAGGACTACATATACTAGTAGAAATTGAATCAAATCTGAAGTGATCTGTTGAATAGCTAGAGCTTGGGCCAAACTGAGTCAAAGGCGGCAAAGCAAATAACCCAAGTGATAAGAATAAAACATAAAAAAACAATCGGCTCATTTAAATACTTCAGTCAAGTCCAGATATAAACATAACTGAGATACGGAGGCTGTCTGAGAACAAATTTCTAAAAACCCTGATGACCTGAAGAAATATCATTCTTTTACAAAGATGTGAGAGCGGGAAAATCAGACAGCTACTCAATAAAAACTTGAAAGTTTGAGCTGTTGGAACCTTCTATCAAGTACACTTCATATCAGGAGCTGGTATCTTTAGCTTCAAGCTTTCTGCTTTTAAGAGAAAGAGTGATGCAACAGAGTAGAAAACATGCCCTTTTGCCTCCCAGAAATCTTGAAATGTCTTAGTGATATATTAAATATGTTTATTTAAGAATGATGCAAGTTCGTTTTTAAACACACGATACATTGATGTGTTTTTTAAAGATGGATAGCCTACCTGCTGTATCTCTGTACACCTTTTTTCTTTTTTTTTAGAATGAGTCTGTCCACTTCATGTCATTGCCATACTCATTGGCCATCCAGTCTAATCCATCCCAGGTCATTAGCCCCTGTCTGAAAGGCTAATCATCATCTCCTTTGGCTGAAGTTAGCCAAAGAGAGCATTGCCAGAATGAGATGGTTAAATATTCATGTCCTACTGTGGTTTAATATCCTCCGCAATGATGTTTGAACCTTTTGACCTGAGGTAATAGGCAGTAATCACACACTCACACCGATCACTGATAGATTTGATCTGTGAATGGTTGAGTCTGATGAGCTTTTGACACAGCGGAGCTCCTTCATCTGCCAAAAAAAACTCAGACATGATTGCCTCTTCCAGCACAGACCCCCTGGAGCGCTCCCAAAGGCAACATACCTTGTGACAGACAGTTCATTTCACCCGCCACCCTCAGGCTCGAAGGTATGACATCACTCTATTAATAATGGTGCAATTATTTATGACCTATTAGATTGATGAATTAGATTAGATAGAAAGGAGGAATGTACCCGTATGATAATATTACACTGGCAAACATTAATGACTTCTTGGGGAGTGGAGGGGGGCCAATGGGATAGAATTTATATATGCCAGTTTGGAATGACATAGTCAGCCATCTAATTATATCAATGATAAATGGTTTTATTGATATGATAATGATTCCTTTTCCCCAGCACGGTGATATTCCCCACCTGTAATATAATTACGCTCAAATTGTTGGCTTTATGATGGTTGTGTATTTAACGTAAACCCTCAGTGCATTCATGAAACTTTTAAGGTAGCTACACTGAATGAGCTTGATGAAGAAATATATTAAATGCAGCAGTCAGACATGAAATTCTTTCACTTCCTCCGTTCCTTCGCCTAGTAAGCCATTTTGGTGGTTTTCATCATGTTTTAGTCCTCTCTTACCTACAGTTGGGTTCCATAGTAGAGTCCTTATACCCTATAAGAGTTGGAGTGAATGCTATGCCATGCACTATCCATCTATATCTTATGTCTCCTTAATCTGTATCTATCTTCAGTTGTCAATGGGGTTGATGTTGGGTCCACCCTATTGTATGATCGACTTCAATCTATTTTATTTTGTGACCCCAATTCCATCGGAACAGCAAGAGGTAACATTATCTTGTTTATTACAAATACTGGTGATAGCCCACACCTAAATGTATTTTTCATGATTAGCGATCTAGCTTACCCTATCAGTTTCAGCCATTTTCTATTCTCATTTTCGTCCAGAGGAGAGAGGCAGTAACATATCGTTTTTTTGGCATAATTTCTGTTATTGCAAAATGGGACACAGGACTGCACCATTGCTACTGCGATTTGGTTTGGACAGAGAAGTTGCTAGGATGACGTAGCCACTAGCCATCCCCATACCAGTGGTTATGCACCGCTTTTTGTCTCCCAGCTGCTAACAAACATAAAAAAAGAATTTCAAGTCTGTGTTAATTTTCGGCTACTATAAGCATGCCACGGTAGATTTTATTAAATACACACGAAAGAAAATGAGCAAAGTTTCAGCAGCAGACTATGTTGGATTTTAAGGAGACTTGTGGACTACCTGTTTTATCAGAGTACACTCATCTGACCATTTTGGAAGTAGAAGCACGATTTTTGTTTGAGGTGGCTCTTTTGTGTCAATGAAACTGTCAGGCTGATGTATGCTGCGTGGAGGACGAAGGACCCAGGCGCAGAAGCAGAGTTCAGGTAAGGGCGATAATTTATTAATGGTGCAGCAACATAAGGTGAGACGATACACGCATCAGGTATGATATACGACATACGACAATGATCCAGCCAGGAATGAAGCGCTCGCTGGATCTTAAATAGTGGGAGACAAGGAGGAACAGGTGAAAACAATGGGAAGTGAACACAGGTGCAAACGATAGGAGGTGAGGAGGTTCAGACAGGACAACACAGGTGGAGGTGATGATGAGGGAGTGACAGGAGCTGAGTGTAATCATGACAGAAACGTGGCTTTGAACAATGAGTTGTACATCACCTTGCTTTCTGAGAGGTCTGTCAAAATTGTTTATGCGTCTGCAGTTATGAATGTATCCTTGATTGGAATAAATTATTGGAACCAAAATAACCATAGCTTTCCAATGATGTCTAAATTCTATATCTACATTGAGAGGGTATTGCAAAAGAAAGGCTGATTTGACCAGGAAGTATGAAACATACCGAAATAAAAACACTGAAGGGTTTTAATACAAAGACTGTTTACTGGACCTTCCCCCAGTGTACACTAAGCACTGTTTACCCAGATTAGTTGACTTTACTCGCAAATCGTGAAGAAACCTGTCGCCTTATACCACTTCAGTTTTTACACAAGCTAAAACTAGATTTGTTGAGTATAACTAATGCAGAATGTTAACTTTTTACACAAGCTAAAGCAAAGTTTGTTGAGTTACTCATCTGTAATTTTGCATAAATGGAAAAAAAGCCTAACTGACAGGATTCAAACAGTTACCCTAATGAGAAACTCCTTAATGTGATAGCAACAATTTTCAAAAGTTGTTCAGCTGATTTATAGACCATGTAATGTCCAACAGTTATCAGCCAGTGAGATAATTGACTTCAGCAATGATGTTCAAACATAGAAATATGGCCTAAGTATTTACACAATGGACTATCATCGTGGTCTTATTCCCTTGAAGTGACATCTTCATTCACAGTGCCAACCATGACACCAAAAAATAAAGATAATTTGCAACACTTGAACAAAGCAATAACAACAACCAAAACAAACCTCACAATGAAATTGCAGCAAATGCCCCAAATTGAACAAAATAACCAAAAACATGGATACCCACAATGTACCCCACACACTTCAGGTCACGCAGCAGCCTCTCCTTTCTTTTATAAAACTAAACCCACCAAGTTATCTCCATTATACCTGATTAGTAGAATGTATCTTTCAACTAAATACAATCAACTAATGTTGTTTAGCAATGACAGCAGGTTTTTACAAAACGTAACAGTATAAGTCGTGATCACTCCGAAGTTTGACTAGAAACTAAATCTGGGTTTACAATGAAGTAAAAAAAACGTTGGGTGAACATAATAAAATAATGTAAATCATTCACACCCAACTGATTTGGGCGGATTTAGCAATAATGAATGTTTTTGAGTGAACTAAATGTAAACATGTTTGGTCAACCTAATACATTTATGTTGCTATAAGGCACAAAAATAAACAGAAGGGGATGGGACTCAAACTCAGAAAAGGGCCTCTGTTTTCTGAGAACCTTCACTAACCACTTTGCTACACAATCACACAAAAACCTTGTATATAATAATATATATGACTTCATTTCCCGTGTTAACTAAATAAAATATTATAATACTATAAAGACCTGCCAATTCCCTTTTTTCATTAAAAATAGTGAAGGAATTCTATTACTGGTCATTATAATCATTCATTGACCCAACAAGTTTTTTTTTTGTTTTTTTTTATTTTTTGTGAAAGCCATTGTCAACCCAGAATGAATTCCTCTGGTGCTAGGTCTGATAGTGACTACTCATGAGATCTATAGTTTTGGAGATGCTCCGACCTAATCCTCTCTGCATCATCATTCAAACATTGTAAAAACTTTAAGGGTCAACAAAAAGCAAAACATACAAGGTGAAGTTATGCAAGCAACTTTATCATCACTTCCATTTAACATTAATTCCTTTGTGGCCTTTGCGTTTTGTGGACGTTTTTGATGTTTGATTTCATTATTTGATGGGTTTATCTCTGGTGAGTATAAAGCCTCGTAAAATTCTTTGAAAGTGTTGTTTATTCTTTCAGGATCATATACTATATCCCCAGTTCTGTTATTCATTGCAGATAAAATTGTTTTTTCTGTATTCATTTTAAGCTGTTTAGCCAAAAAGCAACTTGATTTATTATTAGGTTCAAAGTTTTCTATTCAAAGTCAAATTAAGACCATTTGTCAATAATTTCATTAAATTTTTGATTTAGAGAAACAGGAGTGTGATAGCCTATAACTATATAATGTATCTCAGTGTCTGAAATTTCCTTCAACAGTGAGCTGCTGTCTAAGAAATAGTCCAATCTAGACTAAGAAACGTGAACATCTGAGAAAAAAGTGTATTTTTGCAATGCATTGCAAAGTCATTAATCAATCATTTACTGTTTAACTATATCTATGGATTGCCATCTGCGCTGAGTCCCTGCTGTACTGAGCCTGTCTGTTTCTTAATTTAAACCAAAGTTGAGGTTGCCCCCAAAGAGAAGTGAGCAATCCATGTGTACAGCATAAACCGAGAAAAAGGTATGAAAGAATGAGGGGCTGTCAACATTTGGGCCATAAACACTAACTATACATAACTTTTGGTTATTTATAAATAGTTATAATATTAGAATTCTACCCTCTGTAATCTGTAACTGTGTCTACCACTTCAAAATGTATATTTTTATTTATTAATTTGCTACTCCCCGTTGTCTAGAGTTATAGCATGAAGAAAATACATTAGGAAACTCAGGTGATTTAAGATCATCTGCAGCTGAGCTGGCTTTATGAGTCTCTTGTAGTAAAACAACATCTGCCTTCAATCTCTTAAGCAGGTCAAAATCCTAATTATTTTATATCTGGTGCCAGGCCCATGAACATTCCATGTTGGAAATTTGAAACAATTCATAGGGGTAGGACTGACACTGGGCATTTCATATCACATTGGAAGCTGATAAACACAAGTTTAGTCTTAATTTGTGCTTGGAGGTGCCTAATTTAAAGTCCAGAAGCAGAGACCTAGGGAGAGAAATAGAAGGAAATTAGGGAGATCTTAAGAGTGAGAGTGTGAGCGAGATATACAATTATGTTGTGAAAAAAGTATGTGTGTGTGTGAGTGATAGATAAACAGTCTGCTGAGCTGTGATTACATTAGATTATAGTTGCCTGATAAAACAACTCATATCTAGACCCTGTTAGATGACTAATAAAGCCAAGGAGTAAGCTGGGGGTCCCTGAACAGCTGCCTATTAACATACAGTTTATCTACAGTAACTGTAGCCCTGTTTCCTTTACTGATACATTTCTTCCTGATTGGGAATAACACACACCTTCTATCCAGGATTTCTTTGGGAAATTGATTATTTACTCTGTAATTCATCCCCCAGAGCTCTCATCCTCATCCTCTGACCTGTTGTTTTTGGCTGAAATGCTTGAATTTAACAACAACTGGTCGCGGGCAGCTGTTGTTAGGCTTCTTACCTCTGAGCTCGTGTACATGGTGAAAAGTGATTATTTTACCGTGTCACTTGGAAGTTTCAGCTGATGTTGGAGAAATTCTGGTACAATGGTTTCAGCATCTTCCTCTTTTTCTCCCAGGATGCCAGAAAAAACAACATTATCTTCCATGGATCGAGCCTGGATATCTAGGATTGGCTCATTAATTTTCTTTTTTTTTCTCCGAACAACTGCATCATCCCATCGGTGACTTTCTTTACCTGGTCTTTCAGCGTTTGGTTTTCTGCAGCGAGCTATGGTACCTGTTGTTAGCTGAACAACAGGTAGCATCAGACTCACTCAGAGTTTGAAATTCTTTGTGTAGAACTTCAACCAGCACAATATGAGCATCAATATTGGTTAACTTCTTATCCATTGAACCCAGGATAGTGCTGTAGATTTCTTCTGGAGAGGTGGTGGAGGTGCTGACCTGACAAAAAGAGCATTTCTGGGATAGTGTGCTTGTCGGCATGTCAGATGTGGGTTTTCGTGACTTGCACATAACAATGGTGTCAACGCACTCATATATGTAGCACTCCAGGGCGTCCAAGGTTTCCTTGTATAGTTTGTTTAATAGAAAGATACAATTTGATGGTTGGTTTAAAGAGAGAGAAACATTTAGCGAATTTGGTTCAAATTTATTTGCTTGTTTTAGCTGGGTTCGTTTCTTTATTTTTACCTGTAAACCAATATTTTACTCACGCACAGCTCTCGCGAGATCTCAGCAGCTCATCTCATCCATCAAAGGCACCCTAGATTTCCTACCTATAATTCAGTAATCTAGAAAGGTAGCTTTCCTCTACTTTTTTATTTTTCAAGAACTTTGCAAATATTTCTAAATTTCATTTGTTTCTGTCAAGATGGGGTGCTGAGTGTACATTATTGAGAAATAAAACAAGATTTTATGATTTTAGCAAATGGCTGCAATGAAACAAATAGAACAATTAAAATGTGTGTGAATGTGAGAATGAATGAATAATGGAATTGTAAAGCCCTTTGAGGGTCTCAAAAGCACAATATAAATGCAACCCATTATTCTTTATTAAAGGGGTTTTAACACTTTACATTCCCACTGTATAAACATGTTTTATGCATAGATATTTCAGGCAAAGAAAGTTTAAACCTTAAGGTCAATCTTTCTGACTGCACACAAAGCAAAGGAATATGACCTTTAGTGTAATCAGGGCATAAAGATTAGAGATCTAATATTAGAGTCAGAAGTCAAACTGAGATTTCTCAGTAAGTAAGGAAACAGTGACTAAACCCTGCTGTAATTTGTTCCTTGCATCGCATTGTGCTGTATTTTGGGTCTTAAATGGATCAACTGCATGAAATTAACTCATTATATGCATATGAAATTGGATGCTGTCACTAGAGAGTATGTTGCCTCAAGAAACAAGCAGCTTGCACTCCTGAACTCTTTAGGCACGGTTACACGTCTGCGCTGGATTCCACTGACATCTAGTGTCGGAGTGAGGAACACCCCAGATCTCACCCTGCACAGGTGTGTGTCAGTCTGAAAAACCCCACCACCCGCACCCTCACGCACACACGTACATGTGTCATCTTCTTCCCCATGAATCAGTGTAGGTTTATTGATTTGCTCGATACGACCTTGAATGATCAGACAAGTGGAAGTGCCGCTTTGGAATGAAACCCATCCATTCCCACTGTCTGCCGCTCGCTGCTGTAATGACTCGAGGGAAGTTGAGAAGGAGGAGGAGGAGAAAGAGGAGGAGGAGGCTGCTGAGATGCCCTCTGGAACCAGTCAGCTCTGCAGATGCCTTATGTTGTGGACGGCCTCCCCTCCAGGCACAGTCTGCTTTCCTGGAAAGGATGGAGAAGTGGGTCAGTTTGTCTGAGACGCAAGAGATGATGCGTGATCTGCGGTACACTTCTGAATGCACATCTTGATGGACAAACAGAAACATGTGAATGTATCTGCCCCCAAGGAAAGTCTTTACATCTTAATATGCAATGTAATAAATTAAAAAAGTAATGTGAACATGAATGATGAAATGGATCGTCCAGAGCAGATAGATGAGGAAACCCGAAGCTCAGGGGCTTTACTGAAAAGCATTTAAGTTGAGCATGTTTTATTCAAAGGTTTATGCAAAACATTTTCACATTTCGGAAAACATAACTCTAACTGATTAGGATTCTCTTAAACTTATGTGGAAAAATTTCCATGTCCATTGTAATCTGCATGTTAAGTAAAATAGTCTGTTTATGTGAATTTCAAAGTTTTTTGTTCAGTTTTAGCAGCATTCAAGGAAACCCAGGCTAATTTATTTTGTTTAAAGACTTACAGTAACCAAGTTAATCTTTTTAAGGCTACAGAGTGCTTCCAAGTTGCAACCGAAACTAATTCGACTGAGAATAATTCTTTTCTTGCTTGTGTTGGTTTTTCTGACAATTCTTAGATCTTTTCCTGTAAAAGTTCACAACTGTTTTTTTATCCTTACACTCACGGAACGAGATCAGGGTGAGAGCCAATCAAAGTTTCTTGTAAAATCTCTCTAACTACACGAATGAGCTTGCATTCTCAGAAGAGGTAAGGCTTCACTCGGGGTCTGTACTCAATACTCTCAACCCTCAAACAAATTAATGGAAGCAACTGATGGACATGTGACCAGAGGTAGAGGTAGGCGATTGCCCTAGGCTGCAAACACGTTTAGGGCCCCACAATGACCACTTGAGGAAGATGTTAAAGACAATTTTTACCTTCAAAATTATTTCACACTGTTATTTAAAAAAAACGTAAATTCCGTAATCCCAAAGAGTTTCAATGTCCCCTAATACCCCTCCTTCCTCCCCTGTTTTTTTTTCTTCTAATTTTTACCATAAATGCCGGTTCACCTTGTACTGTACTTGTACAGCATTGGACTTTTAAAGAGCCTATATCATGCAAAATTACAGTACGTTTTTGGAGTTTTCAATCATCTGGTAATGCAATTATCTTATAAAGAAAATCATGCCAGAGTGGTTTTTGACTTAATTCCCACAAGTCTGAGTAATCCTCCTGAATCCTGCTCTCTGAGTAGCTGCCCCTCCCTCTTCTAGAAAACGACACTATGTCACCACTAGGAAGTGCTAAAGCTGTCTGCACACAAAAAAAGTGGTGTCTGTACCACCCCTGCAGAGAGAGCAGCCTACCTCTGGAAGAATTGAAAACAAACCCTCCTCCTTCTCAAAGCTCATAGCTACTCTGGTTTTACCCGCTGAAAACATTTTTTGGGGGAATTTTACTTTCTCTGTGAACGGTGAACCTGTTTGGCTGCGTGAATTACAGGACATTCCTAAAGAACAGCAGCTGGATCAAAGACGCCTGATGGACAAACAAGTAAGTAGCTAAATGCTAATGTATGTTAGCCATTTATGAAGCTGCTTATATTTTCTTATAACAGAATTGTGTGATTAATTAATTGATCTGTAGCATCTCAGAATGTTCAATAAACAGGTGCCAACAACACCCACTGCTTTTTTATATGCTGGCTGCTGGACTCAGCTATGTTGGTTGCGGCTCTGTCTAAAGCCTGGATATGCTCGTCTGTAGCCCGGTAGATTTAGCAGCTGAAATAAGCTTTTGTGACTCTAGTTTTTACAGCAGAAACGAGCCGTTTTACTTTGTGGTCCAATATTTACTGCAGGATACAAGTAAACTTTCAGGACCAAATACTATATACCACCAACGATAACATTTAATCATACATATATATGTCTCTTCTAGAAGTGGAAAGCTGTAAAATATATTATATTGTCACTTTACAACATATCACAAAAAAACTGAAAATAATGAATTTTTAAACCTGTTTAATGGTAGTTAGCAAGCAACGTTGGTCCATACTAAATATGTGCTACTTATTGTTTTACAAAGTACTAAAAAACAAACAAAAACCATATTATTTTTACACACCTTCTCATTCAGTGTGTTTTCTTTATATTCATGGCTATTTACATTGGAGATTCTCACGGAAGGCATCAAAACTATGAATGAACACATATAGAATTATTTAGTACTTTTACAAAAATTGTGAAATAACCTGGCCTCCAAAATCACCGGACCCGAACCCAATTGAGATGATTTGGGGTGAGCTGAACCGCAGAGTGAAGGCAAAAGGGCCAACAAATACTAAGCATCTCTGGGAACTCCTTCAAGACTGTTGGAAAACCATTTCTGGTGACTACGTCTTGAGGTCAAGAGAATGCAAAGCAGTAATCAGAGCAAAGGGTGGCTACTTTGAGGAATCTAAAATATAACAGATGTATTCAGGTATTTCATCCTTTTTGTTTAAGTACATACTGTAATTCCATACATTATGTGTTCATTCATAGTTTTGATGCCCTTAATTGAGAATCTGCAATGTAGGCATGAAAATAAAGAAACCGCACTGAATGAGAAGGTGTTTCCAAACTTTTGTTCTGTACTGTATCTCAGTCATTTTGTTTTCAAAATTAGAACTTTGTTTCAAAGTTTTGGGATTTCCAGTTGTAATTTGTTATCTTGTAAATTTTGTAGCAGTTTCCTTCTCTCAACAGTATACTTCAGCCAAAATCACATGTCTTTTCTTGAAGACAAGGTTTTCACAACAACTTTTTTGTATGTGCTACGAAACCAGCACACTCTGTAGCAGCAGTGCTATAAGCAAAAAAAAAGTTCATGCGCAGCCCTGCAGATGCACGAGCATTCATATTTGAGTTCCTGATTGTCAAATAAATGCAGGGGGATTGCTTACTGTAGTGGTTCCAGCAGAGCCTGCAGAAGAAATTCTGACTTTTAGGTTTTCTATACGTAGCAATGATTAGTTACAGTATTTTCCGGCGTATACGACTGTCTGGTTTATTTATGTTTTTGCTAACGGCCACTAGAGGATCTCCTCGATCTATGGATAGTACAGGTTACATCCTTCACCTCTAAGGGATACCGTCCCAGGAAATAGAGCTGCTTCATGTACCGTTGGTAGCAATGAATCAATGGTGAGATGTTGGCTACGCCAGCATGAAGAACTGTCTCAACTGTCTCTTTCTTGAAGATTGGCTGAATACACAGAGAGAGGATGGCCGAGGTGTCCACCATGTTGAACTTTTTATAAAATCGAAGCTTCCCCAAACACCAACTACTTTCCTGACAATCCCCTCCGCACGAACTCTCACATATGGTAATTAAATCTTAAAACACCTGCGGCTTATAGTCAGATACACCTTATAGTCCAGCAATTACAGGAACGCATTTGCTCTCTGTCAATAGTTGATTGTCAAAGGTTCAGTTTTAATAGTATTTAAGATGTTTGTTAAACCTTCTAGGTCATACAGTAATTTGGTATTTTTCAGTCTAATTCAGAGTTAGCGATTAAATGATTCAATATTAAACATTCTGAAAGTTACTGAACTTTTCCTTTTAATTAATTTAGTCCTTGATTATTTGCTTCATGAAGAATGTTAAGTTATAGTTTTCATTTTGCAAGTGTTTATTCAAATGCTAATACTGGACTAGGAGGATGAATCTATTAGTACATCAGCACAACCAAGATTTTTGTTGTCATTACTTGAAGCCCATTTGAAATGTAATGAAATGTCTGCTGAACATGTTATCTTGACTTGCCTTGTTGCTGAAATGTTACTATACAAATACATTTGCCTTGTCACAAACATGGCTTTCTTGCATAGGCTCTTACAGAAATGAATGTATATGGAAAATACATGAAACTATTGAATGTGTTTGTTTTTTTGTTTGTGTTTTTGTTCATTCAGATTCAGATCCACACATCTTAATTCTGGACATTAGTGTCATCTAAAGACTGGACCACTGAAGAAGTTACTTATTGTCACAATGTGAACCAGCCAACTGGACCCAGCAGAGTGTGAATACACAGAAGAGGAACTGATGGAATTGATCAAATTGAGCATAAGGCAATGACTATATTCAGACTCACCTTATGTGGGTTTTCCGGTTGGCCACCTATCCCAGCTGCGGACCTCGAACGTATGATGCAGTTTGTTTTTTACAGCTCCACAATCCTCCCGCCGCAATAGTCGCCATACCTGGGTCGCTTCTACCCCTCTCCAGAAGGACCTGGTCAGCGTCTTCCCTGTCCCCCAGAAGGCAGCTTGTTCCTGGAATGCTCCGCGCTAGGTAGCAACTCCTACTCTTCTCCAGAAGGGGCTCAAAGGGCGTCCTCCCAGATCCTCAGAGGATTTTCAGTCTCTCCCTACTTCTACGCTGAACCCATTGGAGGGAAAAGAGGCAGACTCTTTTTTTTTTCCCTCAGACAACTTCTTTAGAGGAAAGCAGCGCTGGCCGTTCCAAGTTCCAATCTACAGAGAGCATTCCGGTGCTCCAGTCTCCAGAGAGCAATCTAGTGTTGGAGACTTCTGCAACTCTGATTTTCATGTCATTCAGAGGGTCCTCTGAAGTGCAGCTCTTCCATGGGCTGCAAACAGCCTAAGATTTCTGTCTGGTTCTTTCTGTTGGGTGCCAGTTTCAAGGTTGGCCCCTGAGTTACTCTTCAAGAGGTTGCTTTGTATTTCTGTTTTTTTTGAGTCTTTGTGTTTTTTGGGACACTGCAGGTTTTTTCTGGTTCTGATACGATGTGACTTTTTGTCCCTGTGTTTGTCTGTCTCTGCGTCCTGATTACCCTTAGCTGTCTATAGTTTCCCTGATTACATCCCAGTGTATAAATGTTCCCCGGCGCCCTCATGTCTCCACTGGTTCATTGCGTCATCTTCCTGTCGTCAGGTGTCTACATCTCCCAAGTCTAGTGTCTGTCCTGAGCCTGTTTTGGACTGCTAATGAGGATGAGCCTTCATAGCTCTAAAGACAACTCTGCATTTGGGTCCTCCTTAAAGGAAACATATAATGACACATATAGGAAATGTTTTCGGAGTAAGGTTGAAAAAAGTTTGAAACAGTTCCGGAGGGCCTCATGCCTTTGTTTGCCTTGGGCACCCAAACTGCTAAATCTACAACTGCACGTGACCCAAGGTCATCAGTACAAAAAACACAATTAGAAGCAAATTTTTGACTAAATCTAGGTGCATTCCTTTTTTGGGGGGCAGCAGATAAATCAGATTAGCTTAAATGAAGGTAACATGTTAAATAACTGTTTTTTCTGTTTTGGGGAGCTCTTGTATTCTCAGAGATAGTTTATGTTTAGGAAGAAAATTGCAACTAAAGAGTCAAAATGATTAAATATAGATTTGGATGTAATCAGTTCAGGACAGTTTAATTCCCTCTGATCACCTTATCATATGACATGCAGGTTAAATGCATTGCTAACAAGTGTGTAAATATATGTTTATTATTCTGAAGAGCATTTGTCAAATTACTTAACACAGCATACAGAGGATTTCCTGTAGTTAAATTACATTTTACAGCAACATCAACATAATTCTAACATTTTTATGTTTGGATTGAATGATAAACCTCTCATATAGTTGTGTGTATTATGTATTGATCAGCACATACTTTAAAAGGTATCCTTCACTGAAAATCATGAATCTTTTTTTTTTTAATACAATCAGCTTTTCTGAGTTGTATCAGCATCTTGGGTGTGAATATTTTCTCCAAACTCAATTCCCTGCTTTCTTTTTATGGAGCTTAAGGCTTCTTCAAAGGCAGGATAAATTCTCAGTATAGAGGCATACAATCATAATTTCAGAGTGAAAGTATCGCTTAATTGAATGTTTCTAAGGCTAAGAATATAGAACATTATAGATAAACATAGTGGTGAAATATGATGTTATTGTTAAACATTTTTTGCATACACATATTTGAAAATTGGGATTTTTATTTGTGTTAATCTCCCCATTAATTTTGATACCCATAAATGAAATCCACTTCATACAATTGCTACACTCTATTATTGCTCGGAAGTAGAGTCTACTTTTCAGAATGGGTGATTTAAATAAACACCAAGTCAACCAAGTCTTTGAGAACTCAACTCATTAAAATTCTTCTGAGTTTTTTTCCCTTTATTATGATTGATGCTCAAATATCTTTTCGCTGTTAATAGATGCCTTCATTGTTACTGTTCTTTGTTTTTGGGAGTGATTTTTATTTTTTTTATGGACTTTCCCTTCCTGACAAGCAGAAGTCAAGAATATAACAACCAAAGATGGATATACATTTTAAAGGCTTTTTGAAAGAAAATGTTATTGCCCATTGTGAGCAAAAAAATGAACGGAGCGGTCATGCAGGAGCCCATCAGCACATTCATACAGACACATCCACATACTCCCCTGCCTCTTCATCATTGAACGTGACACCTGACGGCCCATTAGTTCCAAATCTACTATTTTGGTCTCAGACTTCCTGTCCTTATAGAATATTTAGGCTCTGTGTGTTTCTCTCCGCCTGTCAACATGGAATACATTATTCATGTTAATGTGCCATTATCCGACGCTTCGCATGATGTAACGCAGCCATTACCCGGCCACACAGCCACAAACACGTGCTGACCTTTTGAACTGTGCACCGTCATCGCTGCAGCGACTCTACTTCACAATATATCAAGTAGGAAAGAAATTGGGTTTTACAGAAGCTTTATTGTGCATTTAATATGCATGCCTACACAAAGCACAGCCAGAGCAGAGATAAGAACAGATTTGAAGCTTCAGCGCAGCTCTGGCGTGTTCTTAACTGGTTGCCAGCAATCCTTGCTTTTTATAATGGAGATAAGCACTGCAGAGTCAGTTTGAACAGTTTCTAATTATGCTATTAAAAAGGTGTTCTGGTATTTCAGACAGAACGATGTATCCTGACTGTAGGTGAGAGAAGAGGTGAGATATAACACATGTGAAAAAAGAATTTCAGCTATAAACTCTTTAGTGCAATTAAAAGATAAGTCAAAGCCACTCATACGAAATAGAACGAGAGAACAATTTTTGGTTTTAACAGGAATAAGTCTATTGTGCAGCTTTAATGTTCACGCGTGTTCTATGATAAAGACAAGAAAAGGGAAACAGGAAGAGTTGTAGCAAGCTTTGAAAAGGTAAGCTAAAGAATGGGTCTTTATAATTGGGGGAAATGAAAGGTAGATTCAAAAGACTTTGATACAAAAAGATATACATATGCAGTTCTGATTAAACAGTACTAAAACCTTTTACGGTATTTTTTATCATTTGGTTTTCATCTATAATGTTGTCAGTCTGGCATGAGTTCATTATTAAAAAAATTTGTTTTATTTGGTGTAATATAAAAAAAAGTTTTTATTTTGTGTTGAAGCAGACCAGTTTGTATTTTTTTTTTTATATATATACAGCATATATTCATTTTGATTTCATGTCATATTAAGACAAGGGAATACAAATATTTGGGTAACGTTTTTCCAAAAACTCCAACACACACTGCTGATGGCGTAATACTTTCTGATAAAGTAATTTTGTCAATTTTAAACGTAAAAAAAAGCCAATGCTGTGATATATTGCTGAAAATGTAATAATATTCTTTTTTAATGCAGAAAACCTGAACTATATTTGGCAAACCGTGTATTATATTTTTTACATTAACACATTCAGCTTAGTGTCTTCTTTGTCCATCAGCTTTTCCCTTCAGGGGTCGCCACAGCAAATCATCTGTCTCCATTCAGTCCTATCCTCTGCCCTCACACCAACTACCTTCATGTCCTCTGGTCTCACTACTGTCTTGTACACCTTTCCCTTCATTCTTGTTGAAACCCTTTTATCACACATCACACCTAGAACTTTTCTCCACCCATTCCAACCAGCTTGTGCACACTTGTTCCCCTCTTTTGCACACTCTCCATTGGTTTGGACTGTTGACCACCTACTGTAATCTGTACCTAAATGGAGAATGGCCTGTACTTGTATAGCGCTTCATTTATTCATTCTTTCATAAAGTATACTCTGGCAAAGAATAAATGTAAAGCACTCTGGATTGCTTTAATGGACATTTCCGTTTTAAAGCTATTATGGTATGCGTTTTATCCTTTTTATTATCGTCTTAAGGTCTGAACATAGCTCTCTGTCTCTGAGAGGGTGAGCTACTTTGACAGGGCAGACAGAAACATTCTGATATTTTAACTTTTTACAACAAAACCATTGCACTCAGAAGTATACAGATTTGATTACAGCCTCATAGGGGTGGATAATGTGGTGGTTTGTACAAAATTTACAAAAATGTGACTATTACGAAGAATATGAAGAAAAATACAAAGATCACCATAGCTCAGAGTGCTGAAAGAGTGAGATCATAGATGGATGGATGGAGAACATTAGGGCAAATAAAGTTATTTCTTGACAGGTAAGCAATGCAATTTTTCAGTTTCTCCAAGATAAAATATCCAAATAGGAGAAACAATTGAATTTCCCCTCATTCTATTTATTGAAACAAATGTTGCTTGTCTTCTCCTGCTCATGATCTGCTGCTTTCTTTATCTCCAGTGTGTTTTGACTCACCCTTTGAATTTACTGTGCCACGCAAACCTAGCATGACGATGATCTACAGCGTCACAGTGGTTGGATAGACAACATTTAGGCCACGCATTTTAACTGACCTAAAGGTATAGATTATTTTGGTTTAATCTAGGGATGTCCGATATTATCGGCCTAAAGTCATTCTCGGCCGATAATGGCATTAAAAAGTAATATCGGAAATTATCGGTATCGGTTTTTATTTTTCTAATAAGATGAGTTTTTCACACCATACACATATTGTATATCAAACTCTTCAGCTACTTCTTTTCTCGCTCAGAATGTAAAAAATATGACAGATTTGAGGTTTAGTTTTAGAGATATTTGTTTGAGACAACTTTCAATATATCAAAAGGTAGACTAATTATTGTCCCAGCTTAAATGTTTGCTGTTTTTTTATTTTTTATTATTTTTTCAGTTGTTTCCACTTTACCTCACTGCTATAAAGGTATAATGTTGTTTACATTTTCTAAAAGTAGAAATTTGTCCTGAGTGGTGGGCCTTTGTCACTATTCTCTGTGTGAGAAAATGTTCCAGCTGCTTTTGAAGACAAAATAAAAATGGCACCTTTTTCAATTGCCTAACTAAAATTCTAGTACTTATTACATTTTTACAACTTTTTAAAACTCAAGTATGCATGATTCAAGATATTTTATTGTGGTTACCTAAAAGGGTTTAGTAGTTTTTGTTTTTTATGAGGGAGGGTCCCCACATATCGGTATCGGTTTATATCGCTATCGGAAATTAATAGTTAGGCTATATCGGTATATCGGATATCGGTAAAAAAGCCAATATCGAACATCCCTAGTTTAATCATGTTTGGGTAAGTTTTAAATCTTTTGACATTTCCACTGAGTTATAACCTTTTGTACTTATTGTAGAGAATACAGGTCAATAGATGGTTCTACAATTGGAGGATAAATTTGAAAGCCTTTACTTGGGTTACTGACCAGTTTAACAGTTTCGAGCACCCTTTGTAGATGGAATGAAGATAGTCTGATTTGTTCTTGTGCTCCTGGAAGCAACTTGGTCCCCTCTCACGATGTTCTCACACTGTATCAGAGTCGCTGTATCAGGTCCTGTGGCAGGCAGTAGATGCTATAAATTATTTGTACTCCCACATATTTCCCTCACTTTACGCATCAACAGCCTCTAACGTCTAAGCTGTCGCAGGTTCCCGTTGGACTGTGTTCATTATGTACTCACATAATTCTCTGCATGTGACAAGGCTATATGAAAACTATTGTTCGTTTAAGTTTATATAGGAATCGGACGCATTCAAACATATGGTGTTTTGAAATGGTTAAAAACAGACTGAGTAGGGTGAACGTGAATCAGAGTGCTTTTTATTAGCTCTTCGCTGAACTGTCAACTTGTCAAAAGCATCTCCCAATGAATGTTGGGACAGCC
Organism: Apricaphanius iberus; assembly: GCA_028564705.1. Taxonomy (NCBI): domain Eukaryota; kingdom Metazoa; phylum Chordata; class Actinopteri; order Cyprinodontiformes; family Aphaniidae; genus Apricaphanius; species Apricaphanius iberus. The sequence continues at coordinate 2,702,353 of JAPXFQ010000717.1, read as the reverse complement.
GCCACCACCTCCGAAAAAAAGGATTAGACAGGTGGGGAGAATGCAATATTGAATCTGCTGTCTCAGTCATCAAACCTAAAGATTGTGCTTTTGGAAAATGCTTTACCCTCTCTGTTTGACGAGCCAGTAAATGAAAGGCCCTTCACAACGAATTACCATGATTGCTCGGATGTTCCGAGATATTGACTGCTTGTTTCTTTTTTTTTCTTTTTTTTTTCGGGGGGGGGAAGGGGGTTATCCATAGGCTGCTGCGTGTTGAAGCGATGCTTATTTTTAAGACAACAGACAAGCACAATGAATAATTTATCACACCAAAGAATAAACTTCCCAAGCTGGTGAATTAAGGAAATAATAAAAGACAGCAAGGCCTGCAGCTGAAATCACTGATAATGCTTTACAAGTGCTTCCAAATAGAAGAGATGGGGAGAAAAAAAAGAAACATTCGGTTTTCACATCATCTTAAGGAAAGTGTAATTATCTATCAACCAATCAACACCTGGCTTTCACTTCATGTGCCTGACCTTGCTGGACTGGTAACCATGGAAATGTTTTCTCTCTGTGGCAGAGCTCAGCTTTGTTACACAGAGACCTTTGTGTTCAAGTATGTGTGTGTGTGGATGATGAATGGCACACACACACAGCTAGTTTTTCATGTCTTTCTCCCACCAGGGCTCCCTAGAAATAGTCTCATCCTGCCCTTTATGGCTTCTCATACTGTTTCCAAATAACAAATACATTGGGGTGATGAAGCAGTGCCTTCCTTTACACAAATGTACCGAAACACTCCCAGACTCGTTCTGCCTCGCTGCACACGTTACTTCCATGTGTCGACTGTAAGAAAATGTGAAAGCGAAAGGCTTATGGTTTACTTGCATTTGGGATTGGTTGTGACAGACTGCATTAATAATGTAGGTTCTGAATATATTTACAGGCTACATATTAGCATATACAGTAATGTAAAAAGATAAACGCTTAAATAAAAATAAAGGTACCTCACTACAGTATGTGTTTTTCTAACATATTCTGACATTTGGATATGTATGTATTTTTTCCCCACTATGCCGAGAATTTAAAGTGAAATTAATAATAAGCACTGAATAAAAAACCCAACTAAAATAGTTTTTAAAATGACATCAACAGATGTAATTTCTACATTAGTGCACTACCACCTTTATTTCAACTTAAAACAGTGAAGTTTATACACAGGCGTGTCGTCTCAGGTTCACATGATGAGAGCATCATTACTCAGCATTTTGAAGAAGGTTTTCGCTGTCTGAACCTAAGACTTTAAGCCGACTGTGCTTCAGACTGTGAAGTTAGAGTGAAAACCATGGTGAGATCCAAAGGGTCGGAAAGACTGGATCAGCTTATATGTCTTGTAAGGGATTTAAAGAGGGCTCAGACGAACTTGAAGTCCATTGTTGTATCATACTAAAGTAGTCTCCATGTGGATGAAAATCAAAACAACGTTCAACAGGCCTAGGCCTGGCCATCCAACCAAGGCTCACACCCTGAAAGCAGGCAGCATTAAATCTAAAATGTCATCATGCATAATGAAATCCCCCAAAAACTGGCTGAGAATTTTATCAAGGATCTCCATGCAACAGGGCAACACTGCTAAACAATGTGTTGGGACACAGAGGGTGCATAAGTGTCTGGTTTACAATAATCAGCAACAATCATACCAATAACCTAATATTGGTATAATCATTAATGAAACTTGACTTATGCGTGATAAGTGAGCAGAATGGGGCACTAGCTTTTTAAAATATATGAAGCAATATTGATTATGCCAGAGTTAGTTCACTGTACTCCAATGGCCTCCTCAAGCACCAGATCTCAATCCAATAAAGGACCTTTGGGATGTGGTGGAACGGGAGATTTGCATCATGGATCTGCAGCCGACAAATTTGCAGCAACTGCAAGATGCTATCGTGTCGATATGGACCAAAACCTCAGAAGAACGTCTCCAGTGCCTTGCTGAATCTGTGCCACGAAGGGTTAAGGCAGTTCTGAGGGCAAAAGGGGGTCCAGCCCGGTACTAGTAAAGTGTGCCTAATAAAGTGGCCAGTGAGTGTATGTTTGTGTGTTCTGCTGAAGTTGGTCATCTTACGCTGTCATAACCACCGTGCTTTCTGCGATACGGCTCCATTGCCGTGAGTTTACATGCATGTGCTTAATGCTAAGTTAGTCACTTGTTTCTCTTTTCTTACACTGAAGCAGAGTCAGTGTGTTGCTTTGTTTGTGTGTTTTGTCACAATTGTTTGATTTCCACGCGTGTCTCGTGTGGCGCCATTGCTCTGCGGAAAAGCTGGTAAAAGCTTAAGACCATTATTTTTCTTTGTTTTGTTTGTTATTTTTGCGCATTTTAGAAATTGACATGTCATGCTTTAGACAGCTTAGATTCCCATTTATAACATGATAGTGGCAACATCATCCTGTGGGGGTGCTTTTCTTCAGACAAGAAAGATGGTCCTGGTTATGAAGAGCAGGGTAAGGTTGTAGCTCAGCTATAGGAAAAGCTGCTGACATTAGAACTGTCAGTCAGATGGATGTAGCTGATTTCTAACCATAATGAGATAACCTAGATCAAATGTTCTTATGTTATAGTTTATAATTGGGTTAAAGAGGGAAAGACCTGTGTTCAATAGAATATCATGCTTCAAAATATCATATACAGCACGTTTATTTATTTTAGAGTAAAGTTGCTTATGCTTTAACTTAGTGTGCTTCCTCCCAGGGGCGATTCTAGGATCAGAGCTTTAGGGGTGCTGAGCAACCCGAGAGCTCCCCGGTCAAACAAGATACATTTTAGTTTACAGGAGTTACAGTGTTCATGAGAATCCAGTTACTTTGGTAGTCACACTGTAAAAACAGAAAAGTTGACTGAACTTAAAAAAGTAAGGCAGCTAGCTGCAAAGCCTTTTTAAGTAAACTCAACTAATTTGTTTACATTGTGTGAACCTAAAAAAAGTTGTTAAATCAAAAATGAATGTTGAATTCAACAATCTGAAGATAGTAAGTTGGGTCTACTCGTGACACAACTTATGTTGTTACTGTAAGTTGAAACTATATATTTGATAAAGTTGAGCCAACTTCTTTTCATAAATTAACCCAATTTAAATGTGTGAATAAGTCTAAATATTGATTCAGCACAAGCCTGGTTTTGAGTTTCCCCAGAAATACTTTTCCTCATTGCCTTTTTAAGTTGTCTCAACTACTCATTTTGACAACTCAATGCACAATTCAGAGCAACACATTTATGGATTGAAGCTGGATGTGAACCTTTGATTTCAAGCCAACTACTCCACCCACCAAGCCACAGTCACTGACAGATATTTAATGGTAACTTAACTAGGAGTATAGTAATTAAAAATAAAGCTGATATTCTACTGTTTAAATGTTGTTTTCAGTGTTTTTACCCTAATATTCAATGATTTATGTTTTCAAGTGTTTGTAAAACCATTTTGAATGTAATTAAATAAGAGAAAAATCTACCTCCAGGGTCTCGTTATCCAAGTAGCACATGTAGCGTTTGACTCAAAAGCCTTTTAAAAAAAGCCAAAAGCCAATTATTTTTTAACACTAAAATTACACTAAAATAGATTCTCTGCTGTGTAAAATAACCACAGCACTGAGAGCAAAGCAATTAGACGAACAAAGAAAAAAAAAATCAGATTTTCTATATGACAAAACCAATCTACAAAAATTTGTGTTGTGTGCTCCACAAACCGGGCACATTGAAGAGTGGCATATAGAGGACACAATAAGAACTCAAAGAAGACACTTGGACCAGATAAGAGCAACACTTAACTGTTTAGTGTGTGTGTGGCAAGGCACACAACAAAAGTTCAGGCGGGATTCAATCCAAAAACTCCCAGGTGAGAGTCATGCCTGCTAACCATTCAGCCAAAGGAATATCCCTGTGGCCAAGCAGCCAGGGCGCATGATCAATAGGACCCTCACACTGTCACACATGCAAGGAGCTAAGTGTAAAAATACATATATCTACAAGTGCAAAAACATGAACACATATCATCCCTACATAGTGGAAGCAGAATCATGCTGTGGGATTTATTTTCACCTGCAGAAACAAGGAAGCTGATTACTGTTGAAAAGCACAGCAAAAGACCCACTGCTCTAATAGCAAAGAAATTGGTTGTGCAACATAAGGACTTTGGGTAGCTGAGCAAAGATGCGCACCACACTTTTCAGATGTTTTTTTTCTAAAATAATTGTTCAAATCCATGGACTGTTTTCTCCCAACTTAACAGTTGACAGTGTGTCAAATAAATTCTCTATAAAATACATTGGAGTTTGTGAGCATTAGCCTCTGCAGCATGTTGTGTCAGCTACTCTTCCTGGGATCATTTTACCCATCAAACATATACAGACAATATCACATTATATAGCATAAAACAGATTAAAATCCAGTAAAGGAATTACACCAACACAATACAGACGGTGGATTTCAGGTTAAAGACTTGGTAGATAATCAATTTAGACATTTATCTGCATATTATAATCAGACCAGTGAGTTTTTAACGGGACAAAACATGGACATTTTAAAGGGATTTGAAAACTTTGGTTGGGGCTCTGTTTTTGTCTGAATTTTAAAAGAAAGGATAAGTTGCGTCTCCTTCTTCGTCCCTCGCCGCGCATGCTCAGTGTGTTGAGTCAGCGATCTCTAAATCGCGGGCAGCTGGGGATCAAGCGGTCCGACGACAGATGGATGCCCAGTGAAAAAAGCGATCCACTCCGGCCAGGAGAGGTAAGACCGACCGCCCAAAGGGTCCTACAGAATGATAGGGGGAAGGAGCTGAGTGCGGTCAAACACGTTAATGGCGATGATATAGGGAGGGGGGGAAGAGGCTGCGCGGTTTGCGGTGACTCACTGTGATCCGGTGGCAGCGGTTAAAGCGACCGCTTACCAGTGTTTTCCTGCCTGTTGGGAGAGAATGTGAACGTCTGGATTGCATTCTACTGTTCTGCCTCTTATGTGAGGGAAAAAGCGAATTTGAAGCAGTTTCATTTGCGATAACATGGGCCAATGAAGCCTGTTTTATCCGACCCTTTACTGTGTCTACTCACGGTCTGGATTCGACCAATAGCAGCAACGTTTTCAGCACCACGGACAGCTCCAGGCTAAAGTCCTAAATCAACACTTTTATTACAAGTTGCGGCATTAATAGAAAGCAGAACTACTTCCAGCTAGATAGAGAGCAGTTGTAGCTCAGCAAAGTGATCGGTTGTCCGTTCTTTTGCTGTTTATTCCCGAGGATATTCCCTAGGATTGTATAGTGGCCTGCAAAGTGTTCCTGACCCTTAAACTTAATTACATTTTGTTACTCCACAATCAAAAACTTTTCTTCGTTTTATCAGTTTATGCTTTCTTCCAACCGTGCTCTGTGTTATCCTTCTTCCTATCCACTCCGGACAGCCGCCCTGTCTCTCTTGAACAAAGCTGCCCCATAGCATGATGCAGCCACTAATGTATGTCAGAATAGGGTGGATGTTTTTTAGCTGATCTCCCATTAAGTGATTGAGACTATATTGGCCCAAAGGTTGAATTTAAGTCTCATCTTACTAGAGAAGCCTCTACAACATTTTCTGAATCTACTACATGGCAGCTCCTCCAGAGTTACCTTAGACCTCTTAGCAGCTTCTCTGACTGGTCTCTATGGAAACCGCTCGGTTTGTTTTGAGGTTAAATGGCCAACAGCTGGTTTTTATGTACTAATCACTGCATTGGGTTTTATTAAGGGGTATGAAAGGTAAGGGAAGATGATTATAAACACTTAGATTTTTTATTCAAAAAAAGAAAAGAAAAAGAACGTGCACAGTGTCACATTTGGTAACACTGTAGCATTGGACATGACATAGTGAAAGCTCTGCCTGTTACTTCTCTCTTTGGTTTGGACTATTTTAGGTGTGAAACGACATCTTATGGACAGCTAAACTCATACCACGGAGCAGGGTTTTATATGTATAATAAATAAATAATATGAGTAATAATAAAAAATGAATGTCACACAGAGCTTAGAAGTTCTTTTTGAAGGCAACCTGGTCAATGAATTAACAAAATGAATGCACCGCACAGTCACTTGGGTATGTGTGACTCATCCGTGGGTGGTAAAAGAGCAAACTCTGGCCAACAGTAGCCGTCAGACGTTCTCATACAGCAGCTGATGGCACTGTTCATGATTCAAGTCGTGTGTGTCTGTGCTGAGAAAGAGGATTTTATTGAGAGAAATACAAATTCAGCTCATGAATAATCACTCGTCCGTTGCTGCTATTGTCGCTGTAGCTTTGAGGGGATTTGACGTAGAGAACCAAATCAAATTAAGCACAGTTGTCAGATAGACATTATTATGGTTTGACACATTATATATAAAACTATTTAACTATTTAACTATAAACCCAATATTTAGTGGTCACTTTTTTCAAATCAATATGATACTGATACTTGGATCACAGTACTGGCCGATACCAAGTACAAAAGTATTAAAGCTGATACTTTTGACACACAGAATTGGAATTGGCAAACAGGTTTTATTTTCCCTGTGTGTTGCAACAAATGCAGAATTGGATAAAATAAACTAATAATAAAGATGACCACCAAACTCAAATTTAAAGTAACATAAAAATATTTTCACTTATTATTGCAGAGTTTCCACATCTGAAGTATCGGTTCACTGTATCACTTATCTAATTGATACCAATACGTGTATATTAGAATGTTATCAACCCTGACACCCAATGCCAGTTTCGGTATTGTGCTTCCCTAATAAAAATATACTGTTCGAATCCAAAACTTGCCATGGTAAAAAAATGTTTTCCCAGAATTGAAAACAATCAAAGCTGACTGAGGTTCACTTATATTTGCAAAGAATTATGTGCAAACATTTTAGCTTCTCAGTGTACAAAGCTGTTTTACTGACTGCACCTGTGTCCTTCCTCTAGGTTAAAGAGCTGGACAAATGGCCCAGTGCCCTGAAGGTTGCACTTCCGGCTCAGGAGGAGATTCCTCTGGCAGTGAGGTGAGCTTTAGATTGATAATGTTTTTGTTTCTCTCTATATATATATTAATCTATATCAATAGATTAAAAAAATAGTGCAATTATCTGAAATCAAATTTTGTATCGAATATCCCGGTTTCCAGTCTCCAGTGACTTGGTTACCTCCTATAGTTCAAAACAAATGTTTGTTTGTTTTTATTTTGACTATAACTTTGGGTGTGTATCATTATACTGTACGTGACTCTATGTTAGTCTAGTGCTGGACTGGTGAAGCTGAACTTCGAAGAATAAAAGAGCACAGAAAGGGATTAATCTATGAATTAAATAGCCATGGGTTGTTTCATTCTGCTGCCTAAGTAATTTATTGTTTTATTCTTTTTTATTGTACGAAACACCCTAGATCTTATACTGAATTCAATTCAAACCACAGGATTATACTTTCCCCCAAATGGGATCCTAGTATTGTGAAAAGGGCTATGTATGTGTGAATCCATCCATTGGTTACTTACCAAGGTAGACAGAACGGCATTTGAAGCACTGCAGGCCTTACTCACGTACTCAAGTTCCATATTCTAAAAATGTTTAGGTAATCTGAAAAACAATACACATCTTTTTAAGATTTACGTTAGATGTGGCATTAAAAGAACATTTTAGAAACAGAGCATCATAGAGATAGTTAAATGGGTATTTATTTTCTCATGAAGTGACTTTGGTCACAGTGCCCTCCCTATTTGAAGTTACACAGTCAAAACTTAACAGCAATAATCTGGTTTATTGAGCTTGTCATAAGAGAAAGAAAATTGGAATTCATTTTTTCAAAGTCCTGTTTTCACACTGTTCTTTATTTCTACAGGTCTCATTTTGTAAGTAAATATTTTGTTTGCAAGCTTTGTTTACTTGTTAAATGTTTAGCTCTGAGTTAAATATTTACAATAGTAAGCAAACTAAGCTTGCTAACTAAATATTTTGTTGGCAGGCTAAATATTTTGTTACAAAGTTTTATGTTTTGAGCTACATGCTTTGTTAGCAAGATAAATATTTAGCTTGAAGCTATCTTTAGTTTGACGCTAAATATTTATTTAGCAAGATAAATATTTTCTTACCAAGCTAAGTATTTAGTTTTAAGCTAATTTTTTTTCTTAGCAAGCTATGCATTTAAGTACAAACTAAAGATTTAGTGAGCAAGCTAAATATTTAGTTTGAATATTTACTTTCCAAGTATTTAACTATAAACGCAATATTTAGTTGTCAATCTAAGTATTCATTTTGAAACTAGATATTTTTTAAACTTGCGAACTAAATATTTAGTTTCAAGCAAAATGTTTAGTTAATAATCTAAATCACACGTGTCAAGACTCACTTAAGACCCAGGTACCAAATCCGGCCCTCCATGGCAATTTATGTGGCCCTTTAAACTCTAGAGGACCCTATAGATAGAAAAATTAAGTTCTATTTTTGTTCACCCTAATACAGTTTTATCAGTAAAATAAAATCAGTATTTTTTTGAAGTCCTAAATCACATCATTATGTAAAGATGTTCGGTATTATTACATTTTAAGACATATTTTTGGGATGTGGAGGCTGATTTTAACAGTGTGTTATAATTTTATCCATACTTTCTTTTTTTCCTTTTTTTTTAATCAATACTTTCTGCTACAATCGGCCCTGTAAGGATATTTATCAGCTTGATGTGGCCCAAAATGGAAACAGTTTGACACCGCTGATCTAAATCTTCAGCTGGCTAACTAAGTAAAACTATAATAGTAACTTTTATAAATGAATGAATAACATGTTGAAAATTAATTTGTGACTGTGTAACTTTTTAAATGCCCCCCCTTCTGCTCCAGGCTGGTTCCAGCTGTCTTCAGTTTGGGGTTCGTTCCTACCTGCACCACTTCTATGAAGAGTGCTCGACGTCCATGTGGGAGAGGGACCCAGAGAATCGGGGCTCCATCCAGAGCCAGCGGTCAGCCCTGTGGTGGAACTCAGCTGTTTGGAAGGTAAACTCATTGAGCTCTATACAATTTAGCCTAAATAAAGGCTTTCAGCTTTTTAATGCTTTACATTGCAACATGTTTTCACACAAAAAATGTTTAAAGTTCTCAGTAGATTCAACTGTGAATACAAAAAAAAACATAAATGTATGGCAAATAACAGTTCATGATGTTAATCGTTTTCTGAATTATGAAATATACTTATTTTCATTTAACTTTGAGGTTTCACCTTATGTCTTTATTTCATGTCAACATTTAGACCATTTTAATTAATTCAATTTAAGTTTCTGAATATAGAAGACAACCTTAAAACAAATGTTCCACAATTACAAAGAATCTGAATTAGCATATACTATTTATCATACATAGAAATTAGACTTTGGCCTGGTGCTTGCTACAAACAGCCACACCTGGGATATGTTATATTCTACTGGCTGTTATTGATGCTTGCTATGAACTTCTCCAGTTTAACAAATTGTGCATTTGAACTGTCTCTGCATGATGGACTGCAGACAGTGTGAGCGAGCCTGTGATATTTGTAAACTCGATGGGAGTACATGCAGACCTCCTGCTTTGCTTGCTTTGTTTTGCTCCCCCTATTATGGTTAACCTTCAGAATATGGGAGCACCCTGCAGATAGTACAACCTATAGAAAAAAAGACCCACTCCGCAAAACTGACCACCTCAGCTTTTACTCTGTCTTGCTGACTACAGGTGTCCTTGGCTCTGGGTCTTCTGATGCTGACTGCAGGCATCGTGTCTCTCTCCGTCGCTTACTCGACCCCCCACAAAATCGAGTCCTTCGGAGAGGGAGACCTGTTCTTTGTGGACCCCCAGGCCATCAGCTACAACAGGGGTCTGCACCTCAGCACAGCGTCTGGGATCGGGCTGTCATGCCTCGGTTCTGCTCTGGCTGTGATGGCCGTCGTAGTCTGGGTCCTGCCCAAGGCCAACTTAAAAGAACGGCTATTTCACCGATCGAGGGAAGTGAGTCAAAGGGGAGAGCTGGGCTCGAAATTGAGGGGATGCGGTGTTGGTGGAGCAGATGTGATAACTAAGCCGCCAGATACAGAGGAGGGGAAGATACCCTTTACTCTGGCAAAAGTGAAAAATGTGCAGCCCCCTTCCTAAAAAGAAACACTGTTGGCCTACAGGTGGTAAAGGCACTCATTCTGATTCTGAGCCGTTGTTTACATCCTTTCTTTGTATTCTGTGATCGAATTCTATTCTGTGACCTGAATATTTGTGACTGAAGAGATCAGAAAACGCACATGCCGTGTAGCGCTTTTACATTTACAATCTGATAAAATATCCGTGTCACATACAAAACACATCTGATTCTGACATTTTAACCTTAAAAAAAGTTGTGAATTTGGACTAAATGCTCGGGGTTTTTTTTTTTTATTCAAGTTCTACTAAAAATAAAAATAAAAAAATCACTTTATTATGATTTTCTTAAAAATTGTGTAGGTTCACGAGGGGGGTTTGAACAAAACTTTAAGCCATAAAGAGATTAATTTTGGAGCCCTGAAGAACATTGGAGCCACTTGAAGAGTTTGGATAATTGGAAATAATTAAACAAGTCATACTTTTTTAGAAAACATGAGACCCAAAGAAAACAGTGAACATGAAGCAAATTGTATACCTTGTTCTCCAGCAGAAAGACAGAGCTGTTGACTGTGTTATGTGTTTGTTGACTTCACTAACGTCACAATTAAAATATACTCTCAATAATATAACAACTAGCTTGTTAAGAAAATAGTGCAGTGACTTATTAAACACAATAAAAGTATGGTAATAATAATGTTAGTTTTGAGGTTTAAAAAAATCAAATTTAAGGATGCACCAAGCTATTAAACCTGGCAGTTTTCCTCTTGGTATGCTTGACCAGCAACCAAATGGTTAGACTTTGAGAAATCTAGTTTAATCTTCTCTACAGTGACTGCACCCTACCTAAGGCTATCAGTAAGAAGAAAATGGAATTCCTTACAGAATTATTTCTGCTAGCTACAGTCAAACACACCCTCCCTCATTTGGCTCCAGCACTGACAAAAGTGAGTTGTACCTGCCACTTATTATCATGTGTAACATGCAGGAGGAACATCTAGAGAGACGTATTATTTCTGAATCTATTAATGATTCTGCTGCCATCAGCAGAGCTTTTTTATCTGACAGAAAAAATGAATACTCACAATGAAGCAACTCCTTTTCTGACCTGAGAACACCTGTTGCCACCTCAGTGGTCTGGCTGCTGACTCACTGCTAGAGATTTCTGTCACAGCTATGACACCAACCAGTTTGTGCATGATCCCATAGTCCTTCTTATCATAAAGGCAGAATTTCAGTTGTTTCAAAAAAAGAAACAGTTTATGATGAATGAGAACAAAAAAAGCACTCTTTGGCTTAGGCCCTATAATATCACAAAGCTCAAACACTTTTCCTGCCCAGATCAAAGCAAGAGTGCTCCCTCCATCCTCTGCTGTGCAGTCAATGAGCGGCTTTAGATTCCTTTGACATAATACCTTTGGAAAGGTCTTTTTGTCAAATACATTTTGCATTAAGAAAAACAGGCAGCCACGCTCCAAACCCAGACAAGATGTCATCCTTCATATATGTGAGTGCCTGTCTGTTAAAGACAGATAAGATTCCGAAGGCAGTTTTAAAGTTTTTTGGTTTCATAACAATAAAATATGATTTTTGTTATTCAAAATGATCCCCCCCCCCCCCCCTCTTAAACAGGGTAACACAAGTTCACTGCACTTCAGAAGAAAGAGGAAGCATGTAGAAAGCAGGCTGGCTAAAAAGACAAAGGTTTGATATAAAAAAAAAAATTAGCAGCTAAACTTTTATCAGCAAACTTTGACCCATAATAGGGTATTTTTAACTTCTGGAAAATGCTGCCATAGCTACCTAATGCAGGTAGCTATGGTTACCACACTAATCATAGTATTTGCTCATATTGTATACATGGTTTAAATGATTTATCTGTAAGTCTTCTAACAATACCATTCTGATTTACTTTATAGTTTTATGCAGCACGGCACCCGATTACTGCTATAGTCACATTAATCATAAAAATTTAAGACACAGTGAGAATCACATTTTAGTTCATCTGAAAGTTAAAACATTTTCCCAACTGTTTCTGATATTTTTTTAGGAATAGAAATTGAAAATCATTGGCAGAACAGAGCTGCACGAAACGAGAGATTTCAGTTGGACTCGTAGTCATTGGTGCACCCCTCATCCTGACATATCACCTCTGGTTCATACAAGGTCTTACAATTAGGTAAGAACTATCTCAGATGTCAAAGGCACATAGTAATGTGTTTTTGTCCATGTTTTCTAACAAAAACTAAAATAAATTATGGAAGCTGTTGAAAAACTAAGAACTCTAGATTAGTAGATCCAATTTTAGTTGCTCTTATTTCAGGTAATCTCATTTCACCTTATAAGTCTGGCATATTGTCGTACAGGAGTTGTAGGCTACTCTTTTCACAAACATAACTTTAGTTAATCGAAGATTTTATTCTTTTGTTTCTGTTAGACTCTTTTAAGGTCCCACTGCACAATTTTAATCCACTGAAGGTCTGGGATGTTAAGTTCTGGGTCTCGGCATGTCTTTTTTTTAGGACTTGGGCTGCAGATGGACTGTTGTGTTTGCGATCACTCTCCAGTTCATAATATCAATAATTCTGTTGCACAGAGGAGTCAGTGGTCGGGCCTGTGGCAAAAAAATTGCCCAGGTTCATTTGCTACAAAATGAGCCTATATCATCAGCCCTCCACCCTTCTGCTTTACAGTAAGGTACAGTATGAGATGTGCTTTATATGGACGTATGATGAATCTGGATTTTACAGAACATAACATATATACATGCTGGTCCTGTTTGACTAACTGGCTCTATGTAGAAGCTGTTGGCGTTTTTGTTTTCTTAACTTTGCTAGAAAAATGGACATAAAATCTTCGTTTGACTAAGTTTTAGGTAAATTACCAATGAAGCTGTGTAATATACCATATTATTTTATTTAGCTAAGATTTTCAGACTTAGAAAAGGATGCACTTTATTTATACCATAATATAATTAGATTTCATCTCACTTTTATTTATACTACAATTATAATGGATTTCGTATCTTTGGCAATTTAGCACTTTAGTTTTTCAATTTGATGAAATATCAAATAGTTTTGTTTTTTTGTACACCTTTAATTGTTGCAAAGAGGAGAGGAGCCGATGTCAAATCCTCACCTGTTTATTTCCAGTCACACACATACGGTGACGTGCAGATGAGACTCAAGGAAAAAAATACTATTAATTGACAAACTGTTTTTACGTTTTCACACATCTGCACTGATGCTCGGTTTACTGTATGAAACACCTGTTCAGTCATGCATGCTGTCACTCACCCAGTCACCTCCACACACTGTAATTTGCACTCCTTTGACTGTCTCACCTATTTCCTCCCCACTGTAATCTGTTGCTGTAATTGCCTGTATTATGTGTATCTAGGCAACTGTGGGGCTTTAAGTGCTCTATTTTGAATTCAGAACAAAGATTCTCTCTTGATTGGTCCTCCAACCGCTCTGATCTTTATTATCACACATAGCAGAGTTGTTTTTTCAGGTACAAACACTGGTAGCACTGAGTTAAAAGGAAATCGAGCTGGCAGAGAATATATCTGTCCATCTGGGTCCTCCTGTTCATTGGGAGTAAAAATGAAAAACTGTAAATAGTAGAAAAGCAACAATGTCCGGGTAGGATGCACTTATTCAAGTGGATGTGACTGTGTTTCTTTGTTTGCTGTTTTTTTTTCTATAAATAGATTGGGGTTAGCAACAGCAGAGAAAAGCAATGGACCAAAATTAAAATTGTGATCTGCTTACCGATTGTCTCTGTGTTTTGATTCTTTCCAGTTAAACACGACTCAGCAGATTCAGGTTTACAGACACTCAACATTAAAAATGAGTTGTTTTTTGCCTCATTACACAGTGCTATGTGATCTTGGGGGTGACTTTATATCAGAGATCAACAAAAAGCAGATAATAAAATGTAAAGTGGAAGAAAAAATATCTATAAATATCTAAAAAAATATAGTAGTTATTTTACAAGATACACTAAAAGAGTATGTCTAAAACTCAATGGTACATGTACAGTTTGCCACTCTAAACTTAAAGTGGTGTTTGCATATAGAAAGCATGGCTTAAAACAATGTAAGAGGTACTACCAACAATGGCAACCTAGGTGTTGCTGTATTGAAAATTCCAACTAAGTGGAACCATGTTTACTAGGTGTGACATCAAACTCAACTCCAAGTTCAGACTTCCGAGACAAATTGGATGCACCAGAACTTGTGGAGAAGTTTAAACCATTTGGGTTGTTTTATAGCAGCTATTTTAACTGAAATCTGATAGGCCGATGTAGTCTAAATTAGGTATGTACCAATATGATACTGCTATTGGGTATCAGGGCCAATACTGTTCTAAAGTACTAAGTTAGTTAACCAAACAATTTCTGCACAAACGGTCAGAAACCGTCTCAGGGAAACTCAACTGCATGCTCGTCGTCCTCATCGGGGTCTTGACCTGACTCCAGCTCGTCGCCGTAACAGACTTGAGTGGGCAAATGCTCACATTCGATGGCGTCTGGCACGTTGGAGAGGTGTTCTCTTCACGGATGAATCTCGGTTTACTTTGTTCAGGGCAGATGGCAGACAGCGTGTGTGGCGTTGTGTGGGTGAGCGCTTTGCTGATGTCAATGTTGTGGATCGAGTGGCCCATGGTGGTGGTGGGGTTATGGTATGTGCAGGTATCTGTTATGGACGAAGAACACAGGTGCATTTTATTGACGGCATTTTAATGCACAGAGATACCGTGATGAGATCCTGAGGCCCATTGTTGTGCCATACATCCATGAACATCACCTCATGTTTCAGCAAGATAATGCACAGCCCCATGTTGCAAGGATCTGTACACAATTCTTGGAAGCTGAAAATGTCCCAGTTCTTGCATGGCCAGCATACTCATCGGATATGTCACCCACTGAGCATGTTTGGGATGTGCTTGACCGGCCTATACAACAGCATGTACCAGTTCCCACTAATATCCAACAACTTCGCACAGCCATTGAAGTGGAGTGGACCAACATTGCACAGGCCACAATTGACAATCTGATAAACTCTATGCGAAGAAGATGTGTTGCACTGCATGAGGCAAATGGTGGTCACACCAGATACTGACCGGTTATGAGTCCCCAGACCCCCAATAAAGCAAAAAACTGCACATTCCAGGGTGGCCTTTTATTGTGGGCAGTACAATGTACACCTGTGCACTAATCATGATGTCAGATCAGCATTTTGATGTGGGTGCATGGGAGTTCGCCCAACCAGTCTTCAGATGTTTTGTGGACTTGGAGAAGGCGTTCGACCGTGTCCCTCTGGGAATCCTGTGCGGGGTACTCCGGGAGTAAGGGGTACCAAGCCCTTATATATGGGCTGTTACGTCCCTGTATGACCGGTGTCAGACTTTGATTCGCATTGCAGCCAGTAAGTCGGGCTCGTTTCCGGTGAGTTGGACAAGGTTGCCCCTTGTCACTGATCCTGTTCATAACATTTATGGACAGAAGGCATCCATTTTGGTGACATCAGGATCGGGTCTCTGCTTTTCGCAGATGATGTGGTCGTATTGGCTTCATCTGAACGTGATCTACAGCTTTCGCTGGAGCGGTTCGCAGCCGAGTGTGAAGCGGCTGGTATGAGGATCACCAACTCCAAATCCGAGACCATGGTCTTTAGCTGGAAAAGGGTGGGGTACCTTCTTCGGGTCAGGAATGTGGTCTTTCCTCAAGTGGAGTAGTTTAAGTATCTGGGGGTCTTGTTCACGAATGAGGAAAAAATGGAGCGGAATAGATGGATTGGTAAGCCGTCTGCAATTATGTGGGTGCTGTACCAGTCTGTCGCGGTGAAGACAGAGCTGAGCCGAGGGGTAGAGCTCTTTATTTAACGATCTACGATCTTACCCTCATTTATGGTCACGAACTCTGGGTGATGACCGAAAGAACGAGATCATGGATACAGGCTGATATGAGTTTCGTCCGCAGGGTGGCTGGGTTCTCCCTTAGAGATAGGGTGAGGAGCTTGGTCATGTGGAGGGGGCTCAGAGTAGAGTCGCTGCTCCTCTACATCGAGAGGAGCCAGTTGAGGTAGCTCAGGCATCTGGTCAGGATGCCTCCTGGACGCATCCCTCGTGAGGTGTTCCGGGCATGTCCCACCAGGAGGAGACCCAGGGGAAGACCCAAGACTCGGTGGAGGGATCATGTCTCCAAGCTGGCCTGGGAATGCCTCGGGATACCTCCTGAGGAGCTGGCACAAGTGGCTGGGGAGAGGGAAGTCTGGGTCTCTCTGCTTAAGCTACTGTCCCCGTGACCCGACCCAGGATAAGTGGAAGAAGAAGGATGGATGGATGGATGGATGGATGGATGGATGGATGGATGGATCCCTAATATCATCTAAACATATTGGTAGGCCGATAATATCGAACAAGGCTAAATATAACATGTAACATCATAGGCTTTGAACATCTCACAGTTATTCTGTGAACACCATGACTGCAGAACTAGCAAGATGCGATCGTCCACCTAAACCAACAGACGCGGCAAGTAGCACATTATCCAGAGAAGTAGTTCATGGTAACTCTGGATAAGTGGCAGAAATTCACAGATCAGTTGGAAGAATCTGCGGACAAGACAACTCAATGATATGGCCTTTATTGAAGGAAAAAAAGGTTGTATAATCCCTTTTAATAAAAAAAGCTATAGTATGTAGGGAGACATCTGGAAGAATACATCCCATACAGATGAGACCAAAATGTAACTTTCTGACGTACATACACATCATACTGAACTCAACCTTTCCTGCTGAAACATGGTGGTGGAAGCATTTGGCTGTGGGGTTGCTTTTCAACAGTAAGGTCAAGGAAGCCGCTTAAAGCTGATAGGACTATGGATGGAGATTAGTAAGCAATCAGTAAGAACACCTGTAATAGAATGAAAGTGATTTGAGACAGGGAAGGATGTTTTGCCTTCCAGGAGAATAGAGAACCCGACAAACACAGATGCAATGCAGTGTTTTAGATCAAAGCATATTCTTGTGTTTAGAATGGCCTAATCAAAGTCCAGACCGAAATCTATATGGGAACATGTCACAAATTTCTGTTTTCAGACCCTTTGATCTTGAGCTCCTCTGTAGAGAAACATCATACTCTAGATATGCACAGTTGGTTGGGTCACACTGTGAAAGACGTGCAGTCGTATATGCAGTGAAATGAGCATAAATACCAGCCACTTTACACATTTGTTTAAACAGATGTACTACTCGTAGAAAGGAAATGCAGAAGTTTGTGAATCTAAAGGAACAACTAGGCTGGTGCAGACATGCTACATTTTCAGAGAGTATGTGTCAGACATCTGGCATCATCACACAACTTACTTAGATGATCCGAATAAATTAATCAGCATTTTAACATCTTCTATAACAGCGCTGTTTTTGCAATAAGTGACCACAGTGCAGACTTTCTTTATCTGCTGCGTCCTGCAGCGGCTCGCACAGGGGTGGATCTTTCGCCGGCCGCAGTCAGGAGGATAACTGTGAATCTCCTGCCTGAACCTACAAAGACTAAGCTGCACACACACAGTGAGATTCTCAAGACTACATACAGGTCTGAGGTCAAAATCAGGATCTTATTTTCCGGGATGCTACAGCACAGCTAAGCTGTGTAACTAAAAGCAGGAAAACCAAAAACACCCTAACTCGTTATGTTGGTACTAACCAGATCTAGTGATCTAACTATTAAGGCCTTTGGAGGCATGATAATTTAGGTTTTACTGCATGCTACAACAACCATGAATATTGATGTGCTCTACACGTCAGCTCTTCACAGAAGAGCGACAAGAAGAAAGCCATCATTTTAAAGAAAGCCAAAAACAATTGCTGTTTGCAGTGGGCCACGAACAAACGTCTGGAAGACGATATTCTCTTCACATGAGAAGAAATGTAAGTATTTGGCCCACATTTACAAGGTTGCATGTGATACTATCACATATCACCTTGAACACACTGAGGTACAAACCTAAGCAACTGCAGACTGGTCAAGATATTGTGGTTATGGAGGAATTAAAGGTATGTCTTTGCATCCAAGCAGTGTTCAGTTTATGGTAGATTTCCCAAAGAACATTAGGAACATTTTCTTAATAATAAACATATTTTCAAGACTATAGACTGCTACTTTTTTTTATGTTCTGAAACATCCGGTCTATAATACGGGGCGGTTTATATGTGGATTTTTTATTGTTGGATTTTTATGTGTGTTGGATATTTACAGCTAATGGCCACTAGAGTCTCCTGGATCTATGGATTGTCAAAGTTACATCCTTTACCTTAAGGGATACTACGCCTTTAAGAATACCGAAAGAGAGAGAGAGAGGAGGAAGTTTGCGCAAACAATGAAAGCAAATGTGGAACAGGCAGACATTACGAGAGTGGGACAGTTTGCGAATAAAAGTTTTCATGTACAAACCCTCAACGAAATAGATATGATGCCGCTATTAACTTAAAAGTAGTCGATCTGGGTTTTAAAGAAGGAAATTGAGCGCCAGCAGCTTCAC
The DNA here is from genome assembly GCA_028564705.1 of Apricaphanius iberus. Classification (NCBI taxonomy): domain Eukaryota; kingdom Metazoa; phylum Chordata; class Actinopteri; order Cyprinodontiformes; family Aphaniidae; genus Apricaphanius; species Apricaphanius iberus. The sequence continues at coordinate 2,683,686 of JAPXFQ010000717.1, read as the reverse complement.
GTAGCCTTGGCAGCACTGAATTAATGGTGAGACGTTGAAGACAAGACCCCAGCGTGAAAAACTCTTTCAATGTAAAAAGACAAAAAAAAAAGCTTTCAGAGGTTAAAAAAAAGCAGATGGCCTGAACTTGAAGTCATTTTTGAAGATTGGCTGAACACAGAGAGGACGGCCAACGTGTTACCACCGTGTTGAAATGTTAATAAAATTGAAGCTTCCCCAAACACCAATCACTTTCCTGACAATCCCCACTGCACGAACCCTTATATATGGTAGTTAAATGTCAAAAGAGCTTTTAATTCGGTGCGGCTTTTATTTATACGCATTTGTGTTTGTTCCCTAAAATAGGTTCCTGAGGCTTATAATCAGGTGCTCTTTACAGACCGGAAAATACTGTAAATAATGCTATCTTCATGCTAAGTCTTTAATAAACCTGTCTTTCTTTATCTGTACCTGCAATCCTTACGTGCTAGCAGGGGGACCGATGTTTATCTCTAGTGGGGCGACTGGGAAAAAGGCAGGGTACACCGTGAACAGGTTGCCAGTTCATTGCAGGGCAACACAGAGGCACAGAACAAATAACCATGAATGCACACACTCACAAAAGAGAATTTACATATACCAGTTAACCTTGTGGACTGTGGAAGCAAGCCTAAGAGAATCCATGCATGCATAGGGAGAACATGCAAACTCCATATAGACAGACCCTAAGCTGGGATTTGAACCCAGGAGCTTCTTGCTGCAGAGAAATAGTGCCGCCAACCGCGCTACTTTGCAGCCCCAAGTAAAAGATTAGTATTTAAAAGATCCGATGCTGCCCTTAGATCCTTTTGCAAGCCATCGTTTCCCTCTGTGAGGCTGGTTATGGAACATCTATGGACACCTGTAAGGTCCATTTTACTGCGCTCCTTAACCTATTCTTCCTTCAGAAGAAGCACTAGCACTGCAATGAGTTCACAACAAATCAGTCGGTATTACGATAAAGCAACATATTCCTTTTAACTAACTAGAAAATGCAATTAAAACTGTGCATCACTTATTTTTTTCAATAATACTAGTAGAATTATCATGTGAAACACTGTGCCACGAAAAATGTGTGCTACAAGTACAGTACTGTATAAATGTGCTCATATAATCTGTCTGCTGGGTAGCTGTGTGTGTTTACAAGCTGTATGTTTGCTTGCCTGAGTACATTCTGCTACTTTAGCAGGATGACTCACATCTAAAAGCATGAGTCATCCCGTCTTGTCTCTCAAGTCACACACTAACAGGAGAGACGCTTAATGTTCACCATTCGAGACAGAATGTACCCAGGCAGTTAAACACAATGCATATTTATTTCAGGTCAACTCTTTATCCTCCGAGTTCTGTTTGTACTTTACCTCAAGCCCTAGGCTTTTACTTAGAGGGGCTGCACTTCATTTAACACCTATTGTTGATGCCTTTTAATTTATTCCTATTGCATTGCGTCATGTAACACTGTTACCTCTTAATGAAAACATAATTAAAATGAATAAAAAGTTTTATTAAGAGTATTTGGTTAGTATATTCTGTAATTACTTGATTATAAAATGCAGTGCTTTAGACTGTGTCCCCCCCCCCCCCCCGGACTTTTTATGTCTTGCCATAGCTTCTCAATTAGTGATCAGGTTGTCGATTGTGGGGTGTGGAATGTTAGTCCAGTCCTCTTCAATGGCTGTGCGAAGTTTCAGGATATCGGCAGGAACTGGAACATGCTGTCGTATACGCCACTTCTCAAACATGTTCAATGGCTGACATGTCCAGTGAGTGCGCTGGCCATTCAAGAACTGGGATGTCTTCAGCTTCCAAGAATTGTGTACCTTGCAACATGGGGCCGTGCAACATGAGGTGAATTTGTTGGATGTATGGCAAAACAATGGGCCTCAGGATCTCATCACGGTATCTCTGTTCATTCAAAATGCCATCAATAAAATACACCCATGTTCTTCATCCATAACTTACGCCTGCCCATACCACAACCCCACCACCACCATGGGCCGCTCAATCCACAACACTGACATCAGAAAACCGCTGAACCACACAGTGCCACACACGCTGTCTGCCATCTGTCCTAAACAGCGTAAACTGTTCATCAGTGAAGAGAACACTTCTCCAACGTGCCAGACACCATCGCATGTGAGCATTTGCCCACTCAAGTCTGTTACGGCGACGAGCTGGAGTCAGGTTGAGATACCGATGAGGATGAGGAGCATGCAGATGAGCTTCCCTGAGACGTTTTTTGACATTTTGTGAGGAAATTATTTGATTATGCAAACCAATTGTTTCAACAGCTGTTCGAGTGGCTGGTCTCAGATGATCTTGGAGTTGAACCTGCTGGATGTGGAGGTCTTGGGCCGGTGTGGGTACATTTGGTCTGCAGTTTTGAGGCTGGTTGGATGTTTTTCTCAGAATTCTCAGAAACGCCTTTGGAGACTGCTTATGGTGGGGAAACGAACATTAAATTTCAATAAAAACAGCTCTGGTGGACAATCCTGCTGTCAGCATTCCATTTTCACGCTCCCTCAAAACTTTCAACATCCGTGGCATTTTGCTATGTAATACAACTAAACAGTGCTGAGATGAATTCACTTACAGTCGGCTGATGTTGGTCATTTTCAACACCGCTATCAGTCCGATGAGTAAGCCGAGTCAATATTTAAACAATGCTGTTTATTTCCATCTTTGTAAGAGATTTCTGTAATAGTCATAACATTGTGAATTTTGATTACTGAACATAACAGTAATATTAATATCAAATATCGATATTGGCGCAAATTGTTGGATTGGTGCATCCCTACATTTCACTTTCTTCTCATCCATGACGTGGTGCCAAATCTTCCTACCAATGTCTTTATGTGTTTACTAAGAAAATGACCAAACTGACATAAGTTCCAAAATGCAATGTAATTCAGTCTGAATAAATGTTTTTCTCCACTTGGGAAGCGACAGCAATATAGCAGATTGTTAATAAGAGTGCACTTTACCGCTCAAAATCTCACCATAGGATGAAGCTGGATATCTGGTGGCCTGATACTAAAAAGCAGGAGCTATTTTCATTAGATGTCCCCCACAATGCTGTATAACATAACATATAAAGCTAACTCTAGGCTTTGTAACTAACAGTTTGGTTAATTGGATCAAAATCATCCACCACATCTTCTTTGTCCTGATTTTCTTCCATACAGTTTACAAAGAACCTATCAGTTGATGACAGACTTTTAACACGTCTTCTCATCTTTCTTTCATTTATGGAAAACGCTTTTTTTTAAATCATTTTAGATTCTCATACTGCTACTCCCACCGTCGGGTGACGGTCAACGGTGCCAATGCGCAACTATCAGGGTTAGGGGCAGGTCATGTTACCATGGTTTCCCCAAGTTCCCATTGAGAACTGTGCAACTCTGTTGAGGTAGAATAAAAATAGTATGGATCTTATTGGTTATCTCTACCAGCCCCGATCTCTGCCATATTTAAAATTTGAAGACATTTTTTTCTTCCTGAAATTACTCAAGTGGATCCCAAGTAGGCATGGGCTCCCCAGTTGGCTTTGGACCCTGGGCCTGTGCCCACAAAGCTCCTATTATAATCTGGCCTTGCAGTCAGGGCTGGGGCTCGAACCGGCAATCCAAAAATTACAAGCCAAACCCCAGAAGAAACCCTGAGCCACGGTCACCGATAATGACTGAGTCCAATATATAAAGAGTAGCAGCATGCTGTGATGTAATTAAGACAAGAATTACTGTTTCCAACTGTTCTCTGCAGAGGAAAGATTTTACTTGGGCTAATTTCCTTTGGTGATAAAAACCAAACTTTACAATGTGCCTTATCTGATTGTCAAATTAAAGCCATCATCACTCTTAACGCCAAACTGTATCTCTGACCATGTGTTTAGATTCATTCTGCTGGAGGGTGACCCTCCCCAGACAGGCTTACCATTATGTTCTATTGAGGTGATTGTAGGTTGTCATTGGGGAGTTAAAATACCCAGCACATAGTGCTAACATCAGCAGAAGGTCCCATGTAATACCGACAAAAAAATGGCCAAGAGGCAATGAAGGAATGTCTACAATAAAGTTTGCTGTCATTTTAGCTTTATTTGAAACTCACCGCTTTGTCCATCATTTCCATTGTTATAGGAACTGACTCCTCAACAAGACAATGTTTTCAGCAAATCCTATTTGATGCTGGCGGAGGTTGTTGAATTTCCCATCCTTCCCACAAACAAAAAATACATTCTTCACAGATACAGGTACCATAAAAAATAAAACTTCACCAGGCACTTTAAAGAGGTTCTGATGCTGGAGGACGGCGTGAATAATCGTGTGGGTTAATTAATCCAACAACCGGGCATTTTGACTTTTACAGTTGTATCTTTGGCATTCCTGAACTAGAACTACAAACTCTTAGCAAGAAATAGGATGGCGGACTCACTTAATGTTTAGCCGGAAATCTGTGACGTTGTTTAGCAGTTCTAGTGAAAGTACTGTGAGTAAAGGTGCTGGCCAGTAAATTAGAATATCATCAAAAAGTTTAATTATTTCAGTAATTCCATTCAAAACGTGAAACTTGTACATTATATTCATGCAATGCACACAGACCAATGTATTTCCAATGTTTATTTCTTTTAATTTTGACATTTATAAGTGACAACTAATGAAAACTCCAAATTTGGAATCTCAAAAAATTAGAATATTTTAAAGGCCAATTTTTTTTAAATGTTGGCCAACTGAAAAGAATGAACATGAAAAGAATGTGCATGTATAGCACTCAATACTTAGTCGGGGCTCCTTTTGCCTCAATCACTGCAGTAATGCGGCGTTGCATGGACTTGATCAGTCTGTGGCACTGCTCAGGTGTTATGAGAGCCCAGGTTGCTCTGATAGTCGTCTTCAGCTCCTCTGCATTGTTGGGTCTAGCGTATTGCATCTTCCGCTTCACAATACCCCATAGATTTTCTATGGGGTTAAGGTCAGGCGAGTTTGCTGGCCAATCAAGGACAGGGATACCATGGTCCTTGAACCAGGTACTGGTGGTTTTGGCACTGTGTGCAGGTGCCAAGTCCTGTTGAAAAGTGAAGTCTGCATCCCCATAAAGTTGGTCAGCAGCAGGAAGCATGAAGTGCTCTAAAACTTCCTGGTAGACGGCTGCATTGACCTTGGACCTCAGGAAACAGAGTGGGCCAACACCGGCAGATGACATGGCACCCCACACCATCACTGACGGTGGAAACTTTACACTGGACCTCATGCAACGTGGATTCTGTGCTTCTCCGCTCTTCCTCCAGACTCTGGGTCCTTGATTTCCAAAGGAAATGCAAAAATTGCTTTCATCAGAAAACATAACTTTGGACCACTCAGCAGCAGTCCAGTCCTTTTTGTCCTTGGCCCAGGCGAGACGCTTCTTACGCTGTTTCTTGTTCAAGAGTGGCTTGACACACGGAATGCGACAGCTGAATCCCATGTCTTTCATAAGTCTCTTCGTGGTGGTTCTTGAAGCGCTGACTCCAGCTGCAGTCCACTCTTTGTGGATCTCCCCCACATTTTTGAATGGGTTTGTCGTCACAATTCTCTGCAGGGTGCGGTTATCCCTAGAGCTTGTACACTTTTTTCTACCACATTTTTTCCGTCCCTTCGCCTGTCTGTTAATGTGCTTGGACACAGAGCTCTGCGAACAGCCAGCTTCTTTAGCAATCACCTTTTGTGTCTTGCCCTCCTTGTACAAGGTGTCAATGGTCGTCTTTTGGACAGCTGTTAAGTCAGAAGTCTTCCCCATGATTGTGGAGCCTTCAGAACAAGACTGAGGGACCTTTTAAAGGCCTTTGCAGGTGTTTTGAGTTAATCAGCTGATTAGAGTGGCACCAGGTGTCTTCTATATTGAGCCTTTTCAGAATATTCTAATTTTCTGAGATACTGAATTTGGTGTTTTCATTAGCTGTCAGTTGTAATAATAAAAATGAAAATTAATAAACACTTGAAATATATCACTATGTGTGGAAGGAAAGTATACAGTATACAAGTTTCAAGTTTTGAATGGAATTACTGAAATAATTCAACTTTTTGATGATATTCTAATTTACTGCCAGCCCCTGTAATAGTTCAAAAAACGTAATAGATAATACAAAACATACTTCATTTGAGGGCGGTAAAAGTGGAATGTTCATGATATGTCCCCTTTAAGAAGCTCTTCTATCCCCCACTTGTTACCTGTATTAAGGACACCTGTGTGAAATTATTATCTATATATAAAAGACACTTGATCGAGAGGAGGATTGGGGAAATATGTGGCCAGATGAGTCCAAAATAGAACTGTTCGGTATGAATGCCACTCATCATGTTTGGAGGGGGAAGAACGCTGAGTTGGATCCCAAAAACACCATACCCACTATGAAGCAAGATTACATTACAAAGTATAGAGGTAAACTTTGGTCATTGAACAAATTCCTTATTTTTTTGCATCACTATATAAATAAATTATTTTAAAAAATCATAAAATGTTATTTCTTGGATTTGTTTTACATTCTATCTCTTCTGCTGTCTGTCCACTTTTGGGGTAAAGCCAATCAGCTTCAGAGAAAAATAAATGCCACTCCTACATTGGCTGTCTTAGAAATGCCATCCATTTCAAGTAGAAGTCATTTAGAATATTTTAGATATACTCTAGGTGAATCTACGAATACCAAAACTGTGAATCAGGGTGGGTCCACTTAACAGATTATCCCACCTGACATGAGTATCTCTTCAGCAGCTCCAGAGTTACCATTTGCCAATTATCTGCTTCACTGGTTAATGCTCTCCTTTCCTGGCTTTTCAGATGGCTTTTCACTTTTTCAGATGGACGGCCTTCTGTTGGTTGGTCTTCAGTTGTGCAATTCTCTTTCCACATTTGGATTACGGTTGCTCTATGAAATGTTCAAAGCTTAGGATACTGTTTCATAACTTCTCTAAAACCTCATCTCCTACGTGTATCCGTCTGTTGCTTCCAGACTATCTTTTTACTTTGCGTTTGTCTATTACATGAAATACAAAACGATCTAAACATTTTTGTTTGTGGTTATAATGGGGTAAAGTTTGATAAACTAAAAGATATGAATGCAATGCTCTTCATAGGTTAGCATCTGTGTTATGACAGGATATGTTTGGTTTCAACATTCTTCCTTTGCTGTGTGTCTTTGCATGCCCGATTTCAGCTTGCAAGAGTTTATTGGTAAGTGTGCTGGATGTGTGCATAATGAGAGTGAAACTGAAGGCGAAGCCAACGTTTCCTGTGAAAATGGGAGTTGACACGCTCCACTGACCACAAGCCTTGGAGAGTGAGTCACACTGCTGTGGGAAGCTGAGGATTGGGCTGCCGTCTGCGCAGATGATTGGCAGCTACTGCTGTTCATATGTGCCAGGGTTCTTGTGTGTGAGCTGCATCCCTCGCTTCCTTTGAGTCTGCTGCATTGATGTGATACCGTGACATAACATCTGCTGTTTATGTTTGATATTACAAAATGGAAGAAAAAAAAAAGATGTCCTCCAGCCAAGAAGTTACCTCCTGGTGTGCTGTTTGAGGACTGGATGCAGTGTAGGCCTTGAGCCAAAGATATTTCCAGCTGTCAACAAACACATAGAATTTTAGAACATTGTATAAATGATCATCTAGTCATCCAAAGACCATAGGTGGTCATTCATCCGATCACCCAGATTATGTGTTTCTACACCTTCAAACTCTCTCTCTCATATATAATATATATATATATATATATATATATATATATATATATATATATATATATATATATATACATGTATATATATATAAGCTTGAAGCTGTACAACATCAAGAGAACTGTTAGAGCATTCATTGCAAACCCGAAGAGGTTGTGGAGAACCACCCTTGAGACCAATGGCAAGCCACTTGTACAAGTGTACATCAAATGTTGCATATACCAAGGTGTATATGTCCCCACTGCTGTTCTGCAGTCCCCCTAAGCCAAATAATCAACCAGACTACCTATGGATACTGCCTCAAGAACGGAGCTACGATCAGCCACCTCCTCTACATGGATGACATCAAGCTGTATGCTAATAGCCAACGGGACATTGATTCCCTGATCCACACCACCAGGATGTACAGTAATGACATCGGGATGTGATTCGGGCTTGAAAAATGTAGGATGGTCACAAAACGAGGCAAGGTAGTCCACACTTAAGGGGTCTCACTCACAGAAGGAAAAATGGCAGACATTGAGGACAGTTACTAGTACATGGGAATACCACAGGCAAATGGCAACCTTGAACAGGCAACAAGGGAAGCAGCAACAGCCAAATACCTACAACGAAGTCCTAAGAAGCCAGGTCAATTGAAAAAACAAGTCCAAGGCAATAAACAGTTACGCCCTGCCAGTGGTCAGATACCCTGTGGGAATAATAAGATGGCCAAAGGATGAGATACAGACAACAGATGTTAAGACATGAAAGCTCCTCCCATGCATGGCGGGTTCCATCCCAAATCCAGCACCCTGAGACTGCAGAGCTATTTTGCATGAGCTATTTTGCAGGGGGGGATTAGAATGAACACAGATGCATCTCACATTTTCCTATTATTTGATACAAAAAGAAAACAGGGGTTATTTACCTACAGTTTCACACTTGTGCATTGCTTTGATATTGTATAAGATATAAAATCACAATAAAATACAACAAATGTTTTGATTGTGATGAAATGTGAGAAGAGTTTCATGGCAAGGGGCTTTCAGCAGCAATAAAACCAAAACAATTTAAACAGAAACAAACAGAACAATAAAACATTCCAAAGGTATGACATTTCAGCAATTATTTATCCATTAATTAAATTAAGCTCTAAATAAGTAGTTTTTTAGCTTTATTTATGTTTTAGCAGCTTTACAATGGTCTGGAGCTTTGTTCAAGATAAGATGAGAATAAAAATTGAAAGCTGCTTCCCCATGTTTGATTCTGATTCTAGGGATGATTAGTAGACTAGAGTTGGAGGACTTAAGTGGTGTTAGGGGCTGACATTAACAGATCTTTATGTTTCGAGCTAAGCCATTTAAAGTTTTATTAACTAATCAAAGTATTTTGAAGTCTATTCTCTGAGCTAAAGGGACCCAGTGAAAGAGCTTAACTGCCTTAAGTGCAGTGGTTTAAATGTTTTTTACTCCTATTAAAAGTATATTCTTGCTTCAGTAAATAGTTCAGTGAGGGAATACAGTGGAGCGAGGAAATAAATAGGGAGTCATCCAGTGTAGGCTTCACATAAAACTACTCTGGTTTCTGTTCTTATGCGGTCACTCCTCTCCTGAGACGGATAATGATATCTCCAGGGCTCTGAAGCAGATGCTTGACTTGCTGACTCATATTTCCCATGTAAGCATAATGATATTGTCATGAGCTTTAAAATTCACATTGTTATTATATTTAAATTCAAATATAATCTTTTTAAGGAAATGTTATACTTTCATTCTGCACCACTCTAAATGCCTGGTGGATGTATTCTTTTTTTAAATATAGCTTTTTATGAAAATGTTCCATATTCAAACTTTAAATTCACAATTTCTATTGGTTTTTATCCTGCTTGGCTTTTCATTCCTTCTTTTATTTAATTTTTTATTTCATGTTTTAACTACACCTCTCTTCACTCTCTTCTGATATGCCTCTCTGGTGGTTTTTTAAAGGAGACATATTATATAAAAATCACTTTTCCTGGGATTTGAGGTGTTATTGTGTGTCTCTGGTGCATATACATGCATACAAATAGGGGGGGGGGGGGGGACATCCGTGTTGTTTGGAGTGAAATAGTTTTTTTTAATTGATCCTGCATTCAGTCTCTGATTGAGTTGTTCAAAATCGTTCCAGCTTTCTACATCACAAGCCGGAATATTGGAATATCCACACCTCCTCAGAGCACTGTCTCCACCCACCAGGTACAGCAGTAAAAAACAGTGACCATTCAGATTAGGAAGCACCATGTTGAAGCACCACGCAAAATGCTCAGTTTTTGGCTGGTCAAAAGAGCTCAAAACACTTCATTGGGTCCCAGTCAAAGAGGACAGAAGAGCGGCATTTGGTTGAATTTTATTTTTTTATGGTAAGATGCTGGCGGTAAGGGCAGCACAGGAGCTCAAGGAGCGGGGTCTCCGCAATACTATAGAGCTGCAGTCAGCGAGATCGAGCTGGAAGGCTTTAGAGTTGGTGTCTCAGGAAGATATCGGAGTGCCAGGTAAGCAGTTAAATATATTCTTTTAACTTTAAGTAATTTCTTCAATAATTATTCAAAAGTATCTTGCTGAATTATTGGAGCATCGGGTTCTCAGCAAGCAAATTCTGGTTCAAACATGTATGGTTGAACTACTTTTTTTTGTATTTTTTTTGTATGATTGAATATTTTGGTTGGCAACAATTGTTTCCTACAAGCTATTTCCAGCAAATAACTTCAGAAACATTTTTTCTGGAACTCATAGACCTATTTTAAATGGTGGAAAAATAGTCATAAAATGTCTGCTTTAAACTGTCTCCACTTGTGCATAGTCTGTAACAAGTAACTCTGGCACTCTCTTTCCGTGATACTCGAAAGAGGCTTTGTGTTTCATATCAAGTGAAAAGTTTGCCCACCGTAAGGTCCCTAAATGTATGCGCCTCATGAAAATGTTATAAGTAAGAGTATCTAAGGCCATGTCCACACTAAGCCGGGTAATTCCTTAAACGAATAATTATTTAGTCTACACCCCCCTATCGTCCACACTTACCCGGCGTCGTTTAAGGTCTGTGGCCGGATAACTATTAGCCGGTGTTGAATTAAATAATTATCATAAGTAATTCAATGCATGTTCAAGCAGAGACAAAATGGAGCCAATTTCCAGTTTAACATTTATTTTGAACAGATTAACAAATTGCAGTTTTACAGAGGAATTTGCCCCCGTCGTTCCCCTGTGGTCCAGATTTAAAGAAATCTGAACAATTAAATGATCTTCATTTCACAGCTTTATAGAAAACCGGGCCTCTAGGCGTTTCTAATCTCTCCAATCAGAACATTTCCATACAGTGTCTTAGCCCTTATTGGCTGTCAGAAAATTATACAGTCATATGGGTGAGACGTCTTTTCTTAAAAGCTCATTCTGAGTTTTATGGTTTTATGGCAACACACTAAATCTACAGACATCCTGTTTTTTCAGCTTGCAATAAAACTCACCCCAGAGTTTTATGACTTAAAAGCTTACCCCCATAAACCATAGTAACAGACATATATTTTACAACCATGCAAACTATATAAACAGACTTTTACCTTCTGAATAATAAAAGTTTAAACCCTATGCAGAATGACACCACACCGGGTAAGAGAGCCGTGTAAATCTTAATTCAACGGCTAAAAGAGCTAGTGTGGAAAGGTTCCCCGGATAATGAAAGGAAGTGGCGTCAATGAATGCTGCATCAATAACATTACGACAGTACAGATAAAGACAACAGCGAAGAGTAATAAATCGATCTCGTCGTCTGTCCACACCAAAAACTCCCTCTGTTCTGAGCAGCTATTGTTCTCTTCGGTTAACGGGACAAGCAGATATGTACTGTGCTGTAGAGCTTCTTGTATGTATCATGTAGGTGCTGGCGTCACATAGATTATACGCGTTTTTTGTGCATCTTTTCGCGCGTGCCCAGTATTTTCACAGGTCATTATGGGATTGCGCAATCATGGTACCTTAAACGGGGCGTAAATACTCGTGTTGAGTGGATAACATTAGGCGTCTAACTCTCCGCATAACCTTATCGGCTTAGTGTGGACGTAGCCTAAGTTGTACAGTAATATTGGGACCTAGGCCGCCACAGGACATCAGAGATGGAAACCCCCTCCCTGCACCCCAGTGATTTGCCCACGCCCCAAGACCTACATGAGTGGTACAATGATGGAGCAGGTACTGTAGATAGAGGCATCCTGGGATGGGAAGGAATTGACTGGGGGACAAAATGCCTTCTCAGGCAGCCAGCTCCCCACTGGCTCCAATAGGCACCCCCGTTCAATATGAACCACCTGGGGAGTGAGGCCGTGGCACGTCCAATTCAGGGCCCATGGCCACAGTACCACCAAGCCCAATGGAGCCCAAGGCCGTCCCCCCCTCCCCATCCCAAAGGGAGACCTAAACTCAACCCGACATTCGGACTACAATCAAATAACGAGGCACTAATCTCATGTTGAGTTCAGCAGTAACCCCCAGCCAACCAGAAGAGAGAGAGACTAGATAGAAAGCTATCCTAACTGAGAGGAAGGACTAACTGGAAAGTAACAAAAGAGAATAAGAATTAAAGAACCTGAGAGGAATTCTTAGGTTCCTCTTAGGAACTCTATATTTATATAAAAACACTAGTGAACAGAGTTGAGAAAACAGAACAAAAGGAAATCAATTCTACTTAAGAAAACCTAAGAAGAGAAATAAAGTTAAACAGAACTAACTAGGAAAACTGAGGAAACACAAATAAGAGATTAAAGACAATAACAAAGAAACAAGAATGAAGATGTCTAAAGACAAGAAGTGAAAAATCAGTAATCAGTAACTAATATAAGGAAAGATAAGTGAACAGTACAAGAGGAGTCAAGTAGAGTGGAGCTTCCATAACACCTCAGCAGTGCTACAGGCTGATAGCATCCACGTCACGCCGCATTGATGCGAAAGGGACCCAAACCAAGTACTCAGTACATATAAATGATTATACATTTCAGAGGTCTGATATTTCTCTATTTAAAATCTTACTAATGATTTTACTTAAAATACAATTTTTTGAGATTTTGAATTAGGGGCTTTCATAAACTGCAAGCCATAATAATCTAAATTATAACAATAAAAGGCTTGCATAAAATGAGTCTATATAATATATTAGTTTCACCCTTTAAGTTAAACTATTTAAATAAATTATGTTTTTCAGAATATTTAAATTTCCGTGTGTCTCCTGCTGGATAATTCACAGAAAAGTTTGTTAAATGTATGAAATGCATTCCTATATTTCCTTCGCATCATTTTATCAGACACAGGTTTCAGTGACATTTTCTACACGTTTTTTTTTTAAGATGTGCAGAATGCAAATGTTAGATCATATCTGGGGGATTCTCAGTGGGAGGGCATCACAAATGGAGAAGGTTCTAGTCTGAATCGCATCCGTATGACTGGAAGAGAGTATTCATTGTACGATAATTATCATTCATACTTCCCACTGCTTGGTTGATTTTTCACTTTGTGTTTTAACCTTAATGGAAAAAGCGTTTCCAGGTATTAATATAACATCTTACTCGGGGGAAAAACAGCACCAGACTGTATCCCTAACTTTTTTTTTCTATTACATGCACTCAGAAATTAAAACTTTCTTCTAAAAGAGACCGAGATGCACGCACAGCTCCAGTACAAATGGTGTAGCAGCAGGCAATCACACCTCCAATGAGCTCATCAGAATTCTGCTGGAGAAATGGTTACGGTCGACCACGCTGATGTCTCACACATCATGACATGAAGAGATGTTATTTCCATCTGCAACCACAACTCAATCTATCCACGCGCAGTGTCCAAATTCTTCTTCGAGGACCGTAATGTTCAATTCATCACCATGAAATACTCCACAGCGAGTCAGTGTGTGCTGCATGCATGCACAAAGCTGATGGCATGTACAGTAGCATCGTGGCAGTCAGGTCAGTTGAAGAATACTTTTCCCTGGGAATGTTTGTGCAGCTTCCAACTTTTGCACTCTGGTTGTTCAGTATGCACTGATCCAATAGGAAGTTCTTCACATTAAAAACCAACATTAGCCTGAGCTGCGCTGACGTTCTGACATCTGAAGATGAAAACCTTCCACTGGTGAGGAAGAAAACAACAAGAAGTGACAGTTTAAGTTCTTCCAGATTTTGGTTTTGGTGCATTACTTTGTTTGAAATGAATTAACAATATGGTCTCCTTAGAAATATGCAGTTGGAAATTTTTTTTTATGTGTCAAACTAGGGCTGCAACTAACCAATATTTTCATAATCGATTAATCTGTTGATTATTTTTCTACAAATAATCGATTAATCGCTTGTATTAATAATTATATTTGGATTTTACTTTCACCTGTATAAATCATTAAAATCAAATTTTCATTAAAGGCACAGTGTTTAATTTTCGGCCAGTACGGGTCAATGCATACCTAAATTATCACAAGCATGCGGTATCTGTGTCTTTGAGTAAGAAACTCAACAATGGAAGCCCGTGAGAATTATACGTGTGGTAGCCATTTCACTCCGTGATTAGGTAACTACTGCCCGGTGTGTGAGCTCCAGGTTAGCTACTGATTCAAACTTCCTGTAGCAGGCGGGGAGAGCGTGACTCAAAACATAGTTGTCACCAAAGTTTTGTAAGAAAAAAAAAAAAAAGCCGTTTGTTCCGTGCGCTTTGTCCGTCCAGGTTCTTGTAGAAGTAAAGATGGCATCTAATATGGCTCCCCATTGAAAAGAGGAGCCGCGCCTATGTATTTTAAAATAGATTTTTAAAGTCATATTTTACAATATCGCCAACATATTTCAATTAATGTGCTTTACATAATCATTATTTCATAATATTTTAATGGCTATTTTCAAAGATGTACTGCAAAAATTAAACACTGTCACTTTAAGAGCAATGGAAACATGTGGCTTTTTAAATTTGGATCTTCTGCTTTCAATTAAAAGGACAACTGTTGTGTTCACACTTATGATTATGTCCTTTATTGGCAAATATGGTGAAAAAACTTTCCAATGAAATGAAATGTATAAATTCATAGAAATTATAAATATAAGTAAAAATGTTGCGCTGGCCCACGCACGGGACGTTGGATCGTTAAGGGGTTAAGCTAAAACGTGATTATAAAGCAACTAATCGATGACTTAATTAGTTGTCAACCATTTAAAAAATCGATTAGAATCGATTAAATCGATTAGTTGTTTCAGCTCTAGTCAAAACTCATCTTTATGCTAACGATGACAGCATGGCAGCAAAAACCTAATACCAATAAGAAACCAACACAACCAAGGCAGTTTGGATGTTTTGTTATGTTACAGTGTCCTGGGAACCCCATTAATCACAGGGCCGGGGAGCATACGTGTCCACCCCACCACTAAAAGTCACCTATAACTGCCTACTTTAATAGTTCAAACACCAAATATACTTCAATATGTCTTGGAATATTTAACTTGGAAGTTACTCTCCAAAGAAAACTCTGTGAATAAGTGAATATGCAGGGGTTTATTGGTTATTACCATTCATCTCTGGAAATATTGTTTAAAATGAATAAAATGATGCCCAATCACTGAAAAGTATTGGCGGCTTTACACTGTATAACCCTTAAAAGCAAGTCTCAAATACATGGCCGTGGGTCCAAGTGTCTGGGGCGGAGATATTGGACGCCATATTTCCTTCAATGTGAGCCAATGTGGAGAAAATGCACTAATTTTTGAACATCACTACGCCCCTCATCCTATAAGAAGAGTGAGAATGAATCAACAAAACTAAACTTGGAACTATTTAAAGAAAACAAATAAACCAACCAAATTTAGCAAAAAGCTAATTTTCAATAGATTACCTCATGGCCAGTTTCAGTTAATTAGTTTCCACTTTTAAATTAGAACAACACAAAAAAATATTTGCCAGTCAAAAAGGCTGTGACTCATGTAAGACACTGTGGAATCATTATCACCAATCAGTAGCTTACCTGCTCTGAATCCTCTTGATTTTAATTACTACAAAAAAAATATCCCAGTTCAAAATAAGGTCCCCACTATTTTAAAGCGACTAATCTGACACATCTTGACTCATGAAATTTTCTGAACAACTCCATTTTCCCTTATATCGTTGTGTACTCAGAAGTATCTGGATATTTTTACTAAACACCCTGATAACAAGAATGAAATGCAGTCTATGTAAAACATATCTTTGCCTTACATACTAACACATTCTGTTGCTGTTTAGACTCACACACGAAGATTGCTCGATTATAGACCTGCAAGGTCGTCAGCTTTGTCGAGCCTTTAGCTATTGTTATTTCTCTTTGCTACCGCAGCTAAAATAGTGTCTGCTAATGAATAACAGATGACCACTTAAGATAAATTGCGGGTATCCCTTTAATATGATGCAGAGGTTAACCTCTAAACCCCCTGGTCTCTCCAAGCCTCTATTTCGAATATGACAGCATCTTTATCGTTGGGGCTGTGGGATGGATTAAGTTAGACACACTAAGAACTCTGAATAAATGAAGAAAAAAATATATTCTTACACATACACCAGCCAGAGCCGATAAGGAGCCAATTCTAATTGTAATAAATACACATATATGTTAAAAATAGTTTACACGTAGACGTGATCCTTAAACACTTTGAATGAATTATTTATTGAGTGCTGGCTCAGGCTGTTTAAACAAGAGAAAGGTGTCATTAAAAGAATAAAAGAAAAGCTTTTCTGCAGTCAAATAACCGTTTCTGCCAGGTGTGAAAGCATAAGCTCGACAACAAACCTGTGAACAGGCAGTCTGTGCATAAATTATCAGTGCAGGTACACACCAGCTGTTTGCCGTTTTCATTTTCAGAAGCCTCATAAAAAATGTGAAATAAAAATACATTTAAAAAAAAAACAGCAAGTGAAGTCATGGCACCAAATATGTAGAAAGGACAAAGTTCAAGGTGCTAAAATGGTTTTAAATTCGGAGGAGATCGAGAAGCAAATTGAAACCTTATAATTTTACGCCTGTGATATTAACTGCACCCGTACGCCGGTTCTGATTGAAGCAACAACTCACAGCTTCCCTGCTGGCTGTCACAAGTCAGTCATGCAAAAAAGCAGGAAATAAGTGACTGAAAGGAAGAAAGTGTGACCAGCTAAGGGAAAGTGCAGAAAAAGAATATGGGGGGAATTATCATCATTATGATATCGGGGATATAAAAACAATGTTAGTCTATGCCGGATAGATGTTAATATAAGTTTTAATGACTTTTAAATAATAATTTACCATCCTCCTGAATGTCATCTACTATGTTATTCTGCTTTACTTAGGTATTTGTGAAGCAAATGTAATAAAAAGGGTAGCTAAAATCAAGGCAGCAGGCTTAAGAAACAAAATATTGCTTTGCAAAGAATATTGTTTGGTTATTAAGAAGCTTAAATCTGGGAGCATGGTGGGGCTGCTGGTAGCACAGCGCACCTCACAGCTAAAAGGTCCTGGGTTTGATTCCTGCTGGGGGTGCTGTGTGTGTGTTCCACCGTATCACCAGCACCCACACCTTGGGTGGGGTTGGTAGTGACACTGGGTGATAAATAATGGGTAAAAGAACCATGGGATAAAAAATATATTTTTTAAAAGAATGCTGCATTTTATATGCTGTTATCAATCATAATGTATGGTAGAGCCTATATTTGGGTTAGAATGAAAACGCATGCAATAGAACGTAGGACCTTTGAAAAGTATTCTATGTGCTAGACTACAATAAAGGCAAGGAAAGGCAATTTTATTTATATAGCACACTTTCTACACAAGGCAATTGTAAAGAAATGTGAAAATTAAAACATAGAATCACTACAAGAAAGCATAAACGAACGTTTATAAAAGAAACAAGAAAGATCACATTTAGCATTTGATTAAATGATAATTTAGGATAAAAAACATTTAATAATATTATTGGCAATAATAGTATCAATTACTCATAAGCAAGTCTAAATAGGTTTAATTAAAAGTTCTGTGTCTCTGCCGTTTTGCATTCATCCGGAAGTTTGTTTCAGATGTGGCGTAGAAACTGAAAACTGCTTCCCCATGCTTGGTTCTGGTTCTAAGGACAATCAGTAGACTAGACCTGGATGGTTTGTATCGCAATAGCAGATCTCTAAGGTACTCTAATGCTAACCCATTTAGTGATTTATAGATTAATATAATAGTTCTACTTTCCTGGTTTTAGTGAGAACACGAGCAGCAGGGTCTGGATCCCCTGCAACCAAAGCAGCGAAGAGGCTCTTGGTAACACTGGAGAGGCTGTAAAGATCCTGAGCTAAGGTGGGAACATCTACCAACTGGACAGCTACTGCCCATAAACTCAACAAGTTTTTCTTTAAAGCTGGCCAGATGGATGGAGTAAAACCTGGAAGAAAACCTGTTAGAAAGTCAGGCCTTTCTGAAATTTAAAGTAGGGCAACAACCATGAACAAAGTAACAATGCTAAACTGGCCTTGTCAAAGTCCAGACCGAAAACCAATTGTGAAATGGTGTTTAGAAAATGAAAATTTGCTATTATGTACTCTCAATCCAAACTGATTGATTTTAAGCTTTTTAAATGAAAAATTGGCAAAATAGTCTTTAAATGTGCAAAGCTGGCAGGGATACACCTCAAAGACTTCCAACTGTAATTGCATCTGTTATGCACTAATTGTTTCTGGCCTAAAAGATAAAACAGAAATAAAATACATGGTAGTTTGTGGTCTGAATCTGAAAAAGTTGAAGGTGTATGAATACCTCTGCAGGGTGGTATATATTTGCAGGCTTAAAGCAACACTAGAAGGTTTTTAACTCTTAAGCTATTGCTTTAAAACCGGTTTCAGTGGTTCTTGAGCCAGAAACTTTATCAGCTTCTCCCTGAACAGTACTCTGCTGTCTTCTGATGGTCAGAAACTGTACTAGACAACTTTGGTGGTTAGGGTAGGCACTAGTTGGAGGTCTCGACCTGCTTTATAGCAGCATCACTCTGTAAGTTCATTTTTACAGTTTTAAACCAGCTAAAAATACTTTTACAGTTTCAAGCCATCTAAAAAGGTAGCAAGCAAAGTCCTATTTTGTCTTTGTTTCTGAACTGCTAATGATCATACATCATATAAAATCATGATCATATACTGTTAAAAGATACAACATATGCCGCCTTGTCTGACGACATTGTCAATTTATAAAGCTGTTGTGAACAACCGCAGGCTGTGGCAGTGTTGTTTAAGACAGTTGAAATTGTGCTTTTAACCAGTAGGGGGGGGAAGCGGGAAAGTTAATACGGGGCCATTTCCACTGAGCTGGTTCGGTGCTAGAGTCCCATTTAGAACCGGTTCTTTGGGTTTCCACTGCCCAAGCACCCGCTGTTCAGTGACAAGCACTGCTGGGACCGGCCTACCGCCCTACAGTGTTGACACAAGGGGTGGGGGCTGGGTTACAAAAGCTTAGCATGGCATGGGGGTGGCAAACAATCAAATGAAATTTTTATCCATTATAATGGAGGCAAGACATAAGGAGTGTTCGTCCGACCCAGTGAGACCCACTGTTTGCTAGCTTAGCGGTCGTCGTCTGAGCTCCAGCATGAATTGGAGGGGTCAAATGGAACAACGCCGGTGTTTCTACACCTGAGTCCGCCCTCCTGCCTGGACGAGTCAATGGAGGAGGAAATGAACGTCACAGAATAAGGTCATTGTTGCTGCTATACTGTATTATCCCTGTATAAAGTGGAATTTACTAGGGATGCATTGATTCCAATACGGGAATCTGGTATATAGGCCTACCGTTCTTGTCGGTATTGGTTAGTTATCCAATATATTAACCAACACCTAAAATGTGGAACCTCTGCAATAATTTAAAAGAAAGATAAATTTTCACTAGAAATCTTAGTTTTGTGTTCATTTTTATTGTAGTTTACCATCATTTGTTTAAACAAGCATAAAATAAAATAAAACCTGTTTTCCGATCCATTGCATTTTTCTTTTTGCGTGGATTGGTACTCGGTATCATCAAGTTTGTGGTTGATGAGAAAAGTGGCTGCATGGCATCTCTAGAATTTATCTTCCCCTTTTAGTTGACTTGTACTGCTGCATGTCAGATGACTGCTAAAACAAACCTCTCAATGTTTGTATTGTACCCGACTGTTTGTTCGTCTAAAACCAGCTGTTATTTCAAGTAAAAACTAACATTACATGTTATATATTCACAGACTTGATGGGCAACCTAAGTCCCTTGACCTGCTGTGCCTGAGCAGCTGATGCTCGGTCGTGTTTCTTAAAATGGACGATAGAAGACAATTGTCATTTCTGATAAGAACAGCAAAGACAACTAAGGACTTTTCTGTTTGCATGGTCTCCAAGTTTGACACAATTTTCTCTTCTACAGTATTTGCAGATTAGCTGGGTTTTTTTTTCTCAAATCTCAAAAGCCAAAAGACAGGAGTGTCCAAATAAATCATTAAGCTAATCAAAAGTTAGCAATGTGCAGAAGTAAACTCTCCCACTTCCTTTTTTTTTTCTTTTCTCTGAATCCCATCAGGAGATTTTAGCTCAGTCAAACACCTCTGCATATTTGCCGTCACCATTGGTTTGTTGAGCATTAAAAATGTTAATTGGAATCTTTAAAAAGGAAAGAAAATATCGCATTAGCATCCCACCTCCTGCAGTCACAGCCTGTCAAAATGCAATATTCCAAATTAGATTGTATTTGGATAATCTTTTGAACTGTAATAGGTTTCTACCCAGCAGGCATATTACTATTGGCACATCATTATTAAACAAAAGTGACACCGAACCATCACTTTGCAGGCGGTGCCAGATAAACGTTCGAGACCGTGCAAATAATATTAGTTCTGCTTCCAGAGTCACCGGCTTATCTCTGGGATGCTATATTGGGTTCATATCCCTGTCGGCTGGTGAAGGCCTTCTGACGGAAGTGTCTAAATTTATGAGTAGCCCATATGTGTGTGGTGAATGTATGATGGGAGGGTAGGAGTGTGCGTGTGTTGTGCATTACACTTTTATATGTAAATGCTAGCTTTGTGTGTGTATGTGTGTGCAGGTGGGTGGCTAGATGAGTGCGTGCAAAACTGGATACATTCATATGTAAATAGGCGGTGTATGTGTGCCTGTATGTGCAGACGCGACCCATATCATGGTGTAATGAGATCCGCCACTGTTGGTTACCCTCAGACACTGGTAATTATGGCTGCGGTGAAAAGGACTGATGCTGAAGGCAGGATGGATGCTTTCAGGCGAGCACATTCAGCCGCACACAGGTCTCAGTCTCCCCGACAGGAGGCTGCTGGCTAAGGGACGACCCCATCCGTTTTTGTTTTTTGTTTTTTTTTTGGGGGGGGGGGTTATTTATTTATTTTTTCTTTCCCAGCGAGATGGCAAAATGAGTCCGTTAAGTGAAAATGATGAATTAGACCTGCCTGCCGTTCCTGATCAGCCTGAGGACACCTGTCTACCTGTTCAGGCATACAATAACACATTTAGAGAATATTCAAAGGGATGTTTTCCAGCATGACAGCAGGATGTAAAGAGATGCCAATAAAAACAAAGAAAATGAGAAGAGAAATGCCTTATGTTTCTTCATTCAGCCATGGAAAGGTTCTCACTCGAATTTTTCCCGGCGACGCTTTCAAGAGTGCTGAATTGAACATTACGCATCGTAACAGCGAGTCAAGTGGTCTGCTGGATGTGGTAAATGGACCAAAGCGTTGGACTTTATTGAAAGGAGTGGGATTTCCCAAACTCTAAAATGACTATAACAAAACTGTTTGTAATAACTCTAAAGAATGATGTGACATAATATGCTCTGCTTCCAAGAAAAAAAAATACTTTTTATTGGGTTACGCAAGTTTGTTTCAATAGTTCACTCATTTATGGATACACAAAGAAACATAAGTCTTTGTATACCCTGCGAGTTTTCCCCCATAGAAATTATGGTGGGGTCTGAAATTCACATTCTAGGTACATTTCCTCTGTGAGAGACAGCATTACAAAATAACTCAGGAAATCATATTGTATGATTTTTAAAGACTTGATCTGTACTTTGTTGCCGCAAAAAAATCATTGAAGTTCGGTACAGAAGCCTTTGCTTCAAACGTTTCGTGTAGTTCTAGACCAGGTTTGCACACACAAGGATTTTTGGCGGACCCCTCCACACAGATCTTCAGGTTTTGGGGCCGTCGCTGAGCAACACAGAGTTTCAGCTCCCTTCAAGGATTTTCTATTGGATTTAGGTCTGGAGACTGACTAGGTCATTCCAGAACCTTAACATGCTTCTTATGTAGCCACTAATTGGATCTCTTGGCATTCATCCTCTCCTTAATACAATGCAGTCGTTCTGTCCCCATCGCAGAAAAGCACCCCCAAAGCATGTTGTTTCCACTCCCATGTTTTACAGTAGATGATGTTCTTGGGATGAAACTCATCCTTCTTTTTCCTCCAAACGTGACTTTCTTCCATCCTTCCTCTAGATCATCCAGATGGTCATTGGCAGACTTCAGACCAGCCTGGACATGTGATGACTTGAGCAGGGGAACCTTCAATGCAGTGCATGATTTTAAACCATGACGGTGTAGTGTTCTACCAATAGTGACTGTGCTCTCAGGTCTCTTCATGTCATTGACCAGCTCCTCCCGTAGTTCTGGCCTGATTCCTTATCCATCTCATCAATGCTCCCCCAACGAGATGAGGTCTTGCATGGAGCCCAGCATATTTTCCCAGGGGGCACAAAAGCATAGACTATCCAGTGTGCAGCATAAACCATTTCACCTTACTTACGGAGGTTGTTAGGTTTCTTAATACTCTCATTCTGTCGCAACGAACGGCTGTTCAAAACTGCCGCAAAACTTTTAGTGCAAAAATGAACTACTTTATACAGAACGCTTCTGTACATTTCTCGAACAAAAGATTCTAGTTGCTCTACGACCGTAATGCACAAGATAAATTTACATGCTGTTCCATTAAAACTAAAAAAGCAGTAAGAAAACCAGTTACTTTTTTTTTTTGCTGAACTCTGATTTTCAACTTGATTAGAATTGGTTCCGTTTTAACGCACTACAGTGGACACCTGCCTGTTCGCGATTTAGTATTCACGGCAAACACACCTATTCTTGGACTTTTCCATTGAGTGTATCTAAAATATTCAAAAGAAAATGTAGCTTGAGAAGATGAAATACACACTGTAAGCACAACCCTACTTGACACAATATTGGCTGGTGTTTGCAAAGTAGCCACTTTTGGAGCGCTACTTATTTTCCTTGGCACTGATTGGCTGTAACCCCAAGAGTGGAATAGCAGAAAACGGTATATGTTAGGTTCTACGGTGGAGCTAAGATGCTTTCCACTGTGCATAGTAATACATATTAAGGTAGATTCTGTGTTTAAACTAAATAAAATAGACATTTATAAGTGGGTTTAGGAAAGAGAGAGCATAAACCAAGCTCAAAATTTAGATTGGTAATCTAATACTAATCTATATCTAATCAAAAAACAGCTTTTATCAGGTTGTGTCTCTACATGCAGTTCTTCCTACACTCCACAGGAGTCTGGAAAGTCATCTGCATGCATGCATCAGAGAGGACATTAGACAGTTAATTAGGGCTGAAATAACAGCACAGCCCTTTTGTATAAGGCCTTTGCACATACGTTTTTCACAATGTCACCATAAGGAAAAGCCTTTCTTTAAGTCACCTCAGATCTTCAAAACACTATCAATTAAGCAGGCTCTGTCTGACAAAGATTTTTCCTTCATCACGCTGGAACTAGAGACTGAATGCAGCAACTTTGGTTCACACTTCACATCAACTCATTTACTAATCTCCGACGACATCCCTTGTCTGCTCAGAGACATACCAGTGATTGGTTCACCTTAACCTCTCACACTAACTCAGCCTTAACAATATTTACACCATAAAGGCAAGACACCTTGCTTAAAAGGATTTTGTGAAAGGTGCTTTAAATCGGTAGATTATTCTGCACTTAAAGAAAATCACGACAACTGAGAGCAGAGTGATTTAAATGTCAGCACAACTAAAAATGTAGACTTGGCTGGTTTTAATTTCGGTTTCTAATTTTTTAATCGGTCTTGCTTGTAATTTTTGTGCTTGCGTAACACTGACTGGATCTGCAAATTGGGGACAAAATTCAACCAGCACGTTTTTATTATTTCCCTCTAACAAAAAATAAGAATTGTATCTTTTAAATGTTCTTCTCATTGCCATCTATGTAAGCCAGGGGTATCCAAACTTCTTCACTGGCAAGAAAAATGTGATTTTCATGTAAAAATGCACAAATGTATTAATATTTCTTTGTTTTACATATGCTGAACAACAAACTAAACCTGAATTTATTTCATATTTTTTTAAGACAGAGATAAAATAGATTTGTTTTGTAGAAAATGGGTCTGTAACTGATGTTTGATCCAAAATATAAAAACGGTCTCAATGTAAAAACCCCTGATCCAGCCAAAATTTGCTATAAAACAAATCTTTGCGCCAATAATTGTTGTGTTAATCGTAAACAATGACATATCTTTGATAACTATTCACTTTTTCCAATGGTATTCATTGATTTGTAAAATCCAGGTTTAAATAAAATCTAAAGAGTCAAGAATCTTGTCAAATTGGATCTGTGACAGATGAGAATGCGAAGAGAGCCGTTTTCTGAAACAACCTCCTTCAGTGTGCTTGTCTCCTGTCCCATGTTGATTTCCAACATCTGTCATCTCCGTAATTGTCCTTGTGCTTCTGTTTCTCCTCTGCAGAGAAGCCGACCTGTTCTGCCATACTGCTGACAGCCCGCTCTACCTCATGGGCTCTTCATCTTTTTTTTTCTTCTTCTCCCAGACGATCACATCAAACAGAGTTCTGATTCATTTCCCTGGTACTTGCCTTGAACCTTTTCACCACAATTTTGCTCCTTTTTACACCTCTCCATCTCTGGAAACAAGCATTTCCTCCTTGCTTGTCTCAGTGGCTAATGGACTCCATACTGCGTCTTTTGTGCCGTGGGTCCCTTAATCAAATGCATTTTTCAGTGCCTCATATAGGCAACACAGGGGAGAAGCATAAAGGATATGGCAATATTCTATGAGTGGAAGCCATCGACCATCAATATGCTGCACTCAGAATACACATGTGCACATGCCCATTTTCCTCAGCTTTTTATGTGGATACCTCTTCAAATGGCTGAGTTGAAAGGCTTTTATAGCTGCTTGTCAACAAGGCCATTTCTTACAAACTTCAAACAATCTTAATCAAGCTTTTGAATGCTCCTGGCTTAGAATACATCCACTCTTTGCAGACATAATGCTAGCAGGGTTGAAAAGTTCTTGGAAAAAGCAGCCTTGCCCTTGGCACTTTCCTCTCGCCGTGGTTTTGAAGTAATTGGATCACTATGAAGGAAACAGCAGGGGGCTTGTTCCTCCTTTAAGGATTTCTTTTTAATTTCCTTGTTTCTGACATTTGACGTTTAAAAATATCAAATGTCTAAATATATATATATATATATATATATATATATATAGACACACAACGAGATAGAAAGGGAGACATACTGCTGGATGTGACAGGATAGATGTTCATTCAAAAGTGAGGGGGTTGGACCATGACAATGTGGAACGTGACTCAGAGGAATTTAGAACATTGCTCTGTTTTTGAAGCATGCGACACTAAAAAAAATTTAAAAACTTAAGAGGGCTAGGGAAGTAAATGAAGAGGCCAGAGGAGTACAACCTCTACTCCCTCTAAACCAGAATTGTCCAAACTTTTTGCTACATGGGCCACAAAAGGATTTTTTTGGGTAAAAAAAATTTTTGGTTTTTACCTGCTTAAAAATAAATAAAACATGTAATATTTCAATTAAACAAAAAGTAGTTCTTGTAGAAAATGGATTTTTAAAGGATTGTAAAACACCGGACTTCTTAGTTTTGCATTTTTAAAAGAAATCATTACATTTTCAATTATTTTGAAGGGACTAATTTTAAAGCAAAAATGTCAGCAGAAAGAACAGGATTTGGGTCACTCTTTCCTTAAAAATATGTTATTTTTAGCTATGCTTGGTTGTCTCTATGTCTGCTTTTGCGTTAGCTGTTTACGCATTAAAATAAAAAAGAATATAACATAACTAACATTGCAATTATCAACAACTTAGACAAATATAATCTTCTGGCTACTATCAGTCCCATGATCAATGCTTACCCCTACTTTACTTTGTACGTAAGTATCTCAAAATGTCTGTCAAGCATAATATGCAGCTGATAGCTACAGTTACAATCAATGGGACTGTTTCTGCTGGTGTCGAGAAGCAGCATGAATCAAAGATGTCTCAGGAGTGTTGTGTCACAGCCCTCTCCTATCTACACGGCGGGTTCTCTACAACCTTTGCTCAAAATCACTAAGATACCTTATTAAATCAACTGGCCTTGCAATATAAAGCGTCTACCGCCCCCTGCATTGACTACAAACTACATCGACTATAGAGCATCATCCGTTCTTGTGTGGAAGTCGAAGAGCCCCTTGCATCGACGGTTAACGGCGTTGCATGTCTCCGCGCCTCCACTGACGGAAAAGTATAAACTAGGCTTAAAGGCCCAGTGTGTAACAAAATCGGCTTTTATTCATAAGGTCTAATCATAATTGCATTATCATGAAAGCGTTCTCTTGTCTTAGAAAACGTTTATAGATACAGAGGGTGTACCGCCCCCCATCCGAGACTGCCCTGTTGCATCACCATCTTTGAATACTTTAGCCGAAAGAGGTTAAACTTGTTTGCTTTACGCGTTTTAGCCACTGACGTCGGGGGGAGGGAGAGAGGTAAAGAAAAGAAACAAGCAACGAGCATAGAGGACTGTGGATCATAGTTTTCAATTTCAATGGAGGACCATCCATACTCTTTGCCCCGTGAGAGGGAGGAAACCATACCACAGAAAAGAAAAATAAATAACCAGGAGAAAACAAGAATGTACATCGGTGGAGCGTTTACCAGATGGAGACTATTCATGAGAGACACAAACTTGAAGACGGACGCAGAGGTTGCAGGCTAACGGCAACAATGAAGATTATGTTAGCGTTATGTTTGACACAGGACAGGTTAGTCCAGCAAATACTTTATCTTCCGTTTAACTCGGACAATTTACTACTACTACTTCCGCAGTAGTAATGATGTGTTATAACGGCGAGAAGCCAGAGAACACTGCTCAGTTGCTTGCATTCACTGAGTGCACAACTAGTTGGAGGTAATTCTTACACACGGGCTTTAAAATAAGTTTGTTAGATTACACAATGCTTACGCGTCCGGTGGAATATGGAGAGCAGGGGTTATCCTCTAGTTGCATTTGCAATGAGACCGTATGGTAAGGTATATACAATATACTACGAAGGAGTACCCATTGTTGTCTTGTGGTAACTGAAGGTGAACATGTGTTAGCACTGCGCAAGTGTGACACATTGGAAGGGGGGGTGGGGGGATTTTTAGTTACATAAAAAATTTTTAATTCCATGCCTTCTTCCCCGTTGTCCTTTGAGTGGTGGTTTTAGATCCCCCCAGAGAAATCTTCTTTATAGGGTGGCTCCAACGCTACCTACTCCATCTCCTACAGCCTTGCCGAAGAAAGTAACACAGCCACAGTCTGTTCCCCTCCTCTGGGTTAGGCAGCCTCCATCACACCTACAGCACTATGACAGAGGAACACACCTCAAAGCACAAGTACAGACCTTCGGTTTGCTCTCTGCTCCTTTCACCTAACATAATCTGGACTGGAGGTTAGCGGTTGTGAATTAAATCAAGTTATAGCTGTAGAATCTCAGCTGCTAAAAGGTTGGGCCCCTTTGAAGCTCACATCTTAAAGTTTGCCAAACAGTATCCTAAAAATACTGTATGAACAAGTTGAACCGCAGCAAGTATGGAAAGCAAGACGTTAAACAATTCAATAAATAAAAATGTCCAAAAATGTATATTTATACATGTGAAATTTTTAAGAAAACTTTAAATGGATTTGTCAAATAAAATTATTACATCCTAATAAGAATTTTTTTTAAAATATTTTTATTATTTGAATTATAAATATTTTTACCTTATGGTTGTGTGCTGAAGATTTTTTTTATTTATTGTATCTCCATCTTTAAAATTGTCTGCAGCTGGGCTGCTGTGGTGTTTAACCAATCAGATATCAGGTTTTATTCAAGTAAGACACACCTGAAAGATAAAATATTCCATATTGCACTTAAGAATTCTTGTTTAACCAACTACCAGCTCTCCAATGGTCTTTTTAAAATCTATGGCCTCTCAACAGCATCAGATAAAAAAATAAGCTGCTTTTGCTTTGTGTAATACAAATCTGATGATATATTTTGTTGCTTTCCAGAAGAGATTATTGATTAATAATGGTTGTTAATAATCAGAATGGCACACTACAAGTTATGTTGTTATAAACCATTTTAAAACCTTACTCTATGTGCCCCTTTTTAACTTCAGCACCTGTCCCTCTAAAGGTCTCTGCACAGCCCTGGTAGGTAGAACTGAAAGTGAAGCTGACATTTTCCCTC
The DNA here is from genome assembly GCA_028564705.1 of Apricaphanius iberus. NCBI lineage: Eukaryota > Metazoa > Chordata > Actinopteri > Cyprinodontiformes > Aphaniidae > Apricaphanius > Apricaphanius iberus. Next base: position 2,655,390 of record JAPXFQ010000717.1, on the reverse strand, counting down.
TGGTGTGTCATCAATCAGTAACACCCCACCCACCCCAACCCAATAATATGTTTTTCTCTTGCAGTAAATAGCTGAACAGAATCAGGTCACAGCTTAAATCCGCTGAGAAGCAGCAATATTTAAATAACGCCAACTCGACAGGAATGCGGCGGTGAAATCAAAGCCAAGACGTAGCTGCAGTCGTTGGTTGAATAGAGTTGAAAAGAGGATTTTGACAGCTGAAGAGGAGATTATCCAGCTTCTGAGTTACACTTCAACACAGGGACACATAAGATGAGGCAAATGTGTCTGCTTTTCACAAGTTATACCACCTTATAAACTACAAGTAAACATAATTAACAGTTTTCAGGAAAAAGTCTTCATCACCCAAAAAGAAAATCTAATCATAAACATGACCCTTTGGAAAAAAAAAAAAAAAACATCCCACAGCACAACTGTGTACACCCCTATGTTTTACCATGGTGGTGCGTTCATGGTGACTTATGGTATTTAGAAATAGGGCGTTTCATAATATCCAATGTAAACGAAGTAGATATGTTGTTTTGCTGGATTTAATACGTAAATACGCTAAATAACGCAAAAGCATTAGTTAATAAATCTAACCTCCATGGTTGCTTTTTGGTAGGGATGCAACAGTACGACTTTTTTTCATACCGATCCGACACCGATACTTGGAGTACTTCTACCACACAAAAAAATCCAATGAATTGGTTTTATTTTCCTCTCTGCTTGTCACACTAATAATGGTGAATTAGATATATAAAACAAAGTTATAAAAATGACCATAAAACTTACATTTCAAGTGAAAAACAAACATTTTCTGTGAAATTATTGCAAAGTTTTACATTCTAAATATTGCTTCATCCATCCATCCTCTACAGTTTATCTGGGGTCGGGTCACGGGGGGCAGCAGCTTAGGCAGAGAGACCCAGACTTGATCGGCCCCGGCCACTTGATCCACTTCCTCGGGAGGATTACCAAGACGTTCCCAGGCCAGTTGAGATATATTCCCTCCAGCGTGTTTTGGGTCTTTCCCTGGGTAAAGATTTACTGGGTAAACCAGTAAATCCAGAGCTTTGCCTTTAAACTCAGCTCTCTCTTTGTCACAACAGACCGGTACAGCTCCATTTTATCCTACTCGTGAAGAAGACCTCTGATACTTGAACTTCTCCACTTGCAGCAGGACCTCGTCCCTGAGGACATTTTTAATGAGCTCGGTCTTAGACGCAGAGTTTGGAGAGCTTGACCCAAAGTACCCAGATTCTGCAAGGCATGTCTGTAGGATTGAGGAGGTCTTCAAAATATTTAATCTACTGATCCAACATGTCCCGTCTCGAGTTCAGCAGCACACCATCCTGAATGTAAATAGTGTTGGTGGCAGACCATTGGAGATGTGGGACACTGAGTCGGAATGGGTCGTGCCTCACCTGTGAAGGCCGCTGACCGGAGCTGTGGCCACAAGGTGGTCGCTGCCTGTCACGGCGGCAAACCTCGATACTGCTGGTGGACACTGGCGGTGAGGGATGCTGTCAGGCTGAATGAGTCCTGTCGGGTCTCTCTGGCCTGTGGATCCCAAAAAGCAGCTGATAGGTACTGGCAGGTCAAGCAGAGTGTGGCTCGGGTGGTCGCCGAGGCAAAAACTCGGTAGGAGTTTGGAGAGACCATGGAGAACGATATCGATTCATGATATCAGTTAACTTTAAATGATATGAGTACATTAGAACAGCCCAATAACAGTATCTGTATCAGTGAATTCCTACTTTTTGGAAAGGATCACTTTGCCTGTTCAACAAAAATCAGATGATTACAAGACTATGTATTTCCTGCAAGGTTAAATAAAAAATTCCTAAATCCAAACCCAAATCCATCATAATATTCAACAATGTTCAATTAGTTCTACTAAACTCATCCTTCCCCACAGAGGTCATAAATTAACTGAAAACAAAGTCAAATATTTCAGATGCCACCAGTTTTCTCCAGATTATTTTGAAGGTTCCCTAAGGTGCAGGGAGCATCTGGGATTGGTCGCAGGTTGGGATGAACCATGAGAAGGAAGATTTTTCATTGACAAGTGGAGATGGTTCTTTAAGTACAGTAACCCGATTTAAGTACTTAGGATTTTCTGGACCCACTTTTGTTGAAACAGAATCTGAGGATGACTGCAGAGAAGAACTGCTCAATGAGGAAGTTATATGTTCTCCACAACCCTCCTTCACTGCCTGAAGGCAGGTCTTAATTGTTAGACGTGATATCTCCAGTTTGCCTCTCCTCTTTCTTTGACTGTTTTCTTTTTCTTCCTCCCACCCTTCCTTCTCTCCCTCCCTCGAGCTATTAGGAATTGGATTTGGAGCAGAACGATCCATTTAGTCGCTCTCCTCCACACCCATCCCCCTCTCCCCACTTCCACACCTCCTCTGCAGGTTTGGCTCATCAAAGCCCAGGCTTAATCTGTCTATTTTTACCTGAAGGAATGAAAGGAAGGGATGAGGTAATGCTTTTCCTGTCCATCAGGTGGGCATCAGTGCTTGGGAGGCTCTCCAGTGTGTGTAGTGCAGGGATTTAGCGCCACTATCTGGCCTGTGAGCAGATGACAACGGCCAACAAATATTACCCTCGCCAAGGAGGTCATATTTTTGTCTCTGTCTGTCTGTTAGCAACATAACTTGGAAGGATTTAGATGAAAATTTCAGTAAATGTCCGCAATGAGACCAGGAACAACTGATTAAGTTTGGGGGTTAATCCAGGGTAAGCAAGGAAAAATTGAGGAAGCAAGGAAGATAAAACTGAGGAAGAAAGGAAGGAAGAATTGTACCAAGAAGGAAAGAAACCTTGATCAGGTAAGGAATGTAAAACTGAGCAAGGAAGGAAAGAATAAGGAAAGGAAAAATAGAGCAAGCAAGGAAGGGAGAGTTATGCAAGAAGAAATGAATACTAGATGGAAGGAATAGGTAATAAATTCTGAAAAGTTTAAATACTGCTGAAGGTCAAATATTGTGAACAAGTGAAAGTAGAGCTCCACCTGTTGGACACAAACAGAGGGTGCAGTGCTATAAGTGAAAGATGTTTAATCGAATAACGACACCAAAATCTGATATTAGTGTTAAAGATTCCTTTGTAGAAAAAAAAAGTGAAACATAACAGAGATAATGCAGTCCCAGTGTAGAAAATATATTTTCAACATAAAACTTCCAAGAAAACGAAATAAAAAATACAGAAAAGAACTGAAGAAAAAAAACTGAGGAAATGTTTCCCCATTTGTCAATAAAAAACATACACGTTATTCCTAAACGCTTTCCCACTTATTGTCAAGATTATTAATAAAAACTGCTTTGAGAAAAGCTATGCACTCAGCAATCAGACCAATAAATCCTTAGTCTGACCTTTTAATAGGATTTGCTATCTTATATGCATCTCCAATTTTTACAGTAAGAAACAATTTCAAACTGCAAATACGGGAGAAAGCTACAGCATTTCAGAAAATCTATCCTCTCCTTCTCACAGCTTTCTGTTTTAACCACTAGAATCTAGTTCAAGTAGTTCTAGATTCTTCTCCTTAAACATTTAATAAAAATCCCCACAAAAGTTTTGCTCCTTGCACATAGCCGGTAATGTTACAGTAAAGCAACAACGCAAACATTAGTTTTATTGAAATATCACTTCTTTGCTTTCATTCAGAAGTCAAGATCGATGTGCAGGTGTCTGCTGTACCTGAGAAATTTCTACTCCGTAAAAAGCTACTTTATAAATCCTCTGACTTACTACATATTTTAACTTTTAGTATAAGAAATAAATTATTTATTTCTGGTTAAAAAATATCTTTACATCAAAGTATGTTGTAAAAAAAAAAAGGCTAAAGAAAGCTGAATGAAGAAAACCTCATTCCAGATCTGCTCTTGTCTTTCGCCTGGACTTGAAGGCACAGAGGCAATTTACAACATCTGGATTCAACCATTGTAGTGGCGATGAACCATCACTTAATCGGTTTTGTTGTGGCTCTGTCCATTGCAGCTCTCGATTTGGCCGAAGCAGCCACTGTGTGGATGACCCTTAAAATTGAGGCAATCCACCGAGAAGTCTGGATGCTGCTTTATGAGACACTGAAGCTCATCTAGGACAAAGGAAGAGACAAACAAAAAGGTTAAAAGAACGTTCTACTCTTTTTATGGATCAAGGTACGTTGTAAAGCAGGGATCTCCAACCTTATATTTTCTGTAAGCTACTTTAACACTATGAAAGTACAGAAGAGCTACCACCGTCATATGATTTATTCACATTGTTACTTTCCATGTGTGAATTTGCTTATGATGTACAGTATATAACATGTTAAAGTTAATGAACATACAGTTTATATTACTATATACTGCATTAAATCACCCGTTGCTTTCTCAGTTTCTTTCAATAAATCAAGATTGTAAAAAAAAATAAAAAAAAATGGTGACATTCCTTTTTTGAAATTCAAACTAAACACATCATATTGTGTTTTTTTCACTAGTCAAAATTTTGATACTTTCAGGTAATATTGTGGCAGGCCGAGTTTTTATCCCTGCCAGAATATGTATCCCACCCCTAAAAAGGGCAGAGTATCCCACGTCCAAGTGTTTTAGTACATATTCCACCTGTTTTATGATAATTTAATCCTGTGAATTTGAAGAGGTTTGGTCAATGAATAAAAAAGTTACCAGGGTGATACATAATGTGGCAGATTGACAGTCTGAAAGTACAACATTGGGTAATGCAATCTCTTGTTTTTAATAATCTAAGAGACATGATAAAATATTATGTGGTGTATCGATCACTTGATTCACATCTGGTTGTCACAGTGAGGAGTCACAGAGATTACAAGGGATGTGGCGACAATGAAAACAGCCTGTCAGTCAGTCACAAGGTGGTTTTGACAGAGAGGAGGAATCAGTAGCTCTTTTTTTTACCATTAGAAGCTGACAGCGCACCAAACTAACCCATCTCCTGCCTCAACAGCGATAGGGAGAGTCGACAAATTCATTACGAATTTACTGAGCTAAAAAATAACATGAAAATAAATCGAGATTGTATGCGCAGTGTGCAGGAGTAAACGTCTAGCGTCTAGCATTTAAAAATTGTTAAAACTACGTGGATCCCATTTTAGCATGTATGGTGATACAACCAATGTCACACTCAGCTAAAGGCTAAAGCAGTAAGTTGTTCGCTTGCTGACTGAGTAGAGTAATACAGCGGAGGAACGCAGACAGTGCTTTAGTGAGGGAGTGTGTGCTCCTGCGTCAGGGGAAATAACTTCTGACTGGGATAACTACTTTGGCACAACACCTGGGCCGATGCACTGGCCTTCTTTGTTGGTTTGGTAAATAAAGATTGTTGCTTTTGGATAATACTTTTCAGCTCATTTACCTTATCTTGACGAAGGCTTTTTGCCGCTGGAAAATCATGTGAAAAGTTGTCATGAACTTTAGGGAAATGAGCTCCACGTTGCATCGTGGAAGTAACCGACTGCCTGTATATTTTTCTATCACTTCCTGGCAAACGACTTTCAAGAGCATCGGGAGCTACCGGTAGCTCCCGACCAGCGTGTTGGAGACCCCTGTCGTAAAGCATACCATGTGCTTAATTCTTCTATTCATTACGATTACAGAGATCTTTTCACAGGATCAAGACATCGGAATCAAAGCATTCATCTCTCTTGGTCTGTTTCACACATGAGGATCTTAAGTTTTCTGGATAGTTTTGTGATATTAGAACAAGATTAATAGGATTAAAGAAAAAAAGATGAAAAACTAGCTTTGAAAGTTTGTAAAAAAGAAATGAAAAAAAAAAAGAAATGAAGCGGTGGGTATAAAATCCCCAGGAGATGGTATTTATCTTCTCCACTAATGCCAATACCATAGCAAAAGTGGCAGAGATGTGGGGTTACATTTATGCAACATACCTGTACATGCTTAATATGCTTATTTGTTTTTGGGGTTAATATTCAACTTAACTGTTTCTACTCATCACCTAACACTGCAATATTGCTGATGCTATTTCCCTTCCGTTTGTTACAAGGCTTACTGCATTATTATGAGTAGCTAATAGTTTATGTGGAGCTTAACAATATAATACAGCCAGTTGTTTACTGGAACTTAAGAGTAATACACTGTGTTCATACAGTTACTTCTGTTTCTTGAATGATTAACGGTGCGTTCAGACCGCAGGCTTTGTCAGCGACTAGTCCGACGCATATACACAAAAGACACATTTTTTAGGCTAAAGCTTGCAAAGCTCGTAGGCTATGGGCTTATAACTATACAAGCTTAAGATGAAACTGAAAAGAAATATTGGCTCTGAAAATATTGAAAAATATAATTGTAACTGAAAATCTTGATCTTGAATCTGAAAAAAATGTAGTGAACATTTCTGTACTGAAAGTGAAATAAATATTGGGATATTGTTTCTAAGCTGGTCTAGTGGTTAAGTGTCTAGATTGCAAATCCTACAGTTATGGGTTCGACTCCACTAAACTGAACAGTCTTTAGGCTTTTTAATCAGCTGATAGTCTGTACAAACTTTTACCTTTACGAGCTCAGCTGTATCTTAAACCTTGTGCATAAGTGTTCTTTACTTAGTATGACATTATACTAACTTACACTTATGCACAAGGTTTAAGATACTGCTGATGTGCATGACGTGAAATGAGTCTCAGCTTAATGAAGCTGAAAAGCAACAGCAGTGAACAAAGATCGACATTGAAAAAAAAAAAGATTGGCATCAAAAAAAATATAAAAGTGTAAAAATTTGATTGTTAGTTAATGGTTTTAATGCATATATTTTGAGTTTTATTTATATTTTTTCACTTTCAAAACAGAAATTTTCACTACATTTCTTTCAGAATCAAAATCAAGATTTTCATTTACAATTATATTTTTTGATGGCACATTTTATTTTCAGAGCCAATATAAGGTGATATAGTTATAAGCCCATAGTAGGCTGGCCTTTCTCTGCTGGATGTTTTAAACACTCGCAGATCGTGGTCGGCTAGGCAGCGTCGAGGTCGGGCAACGTCACTAGAGTGAGACGCTCTGATTGGTTGCTGTACTGTGTCAAGACCGTCAAAAGTTCAACTAGCTGAACTTCTGCGTTGCTAGCGGTATGAGCTTTGAAGCTTGAAACGACTGACTGCGACGCTCCTCCAGCGGCCTCAACCATAGACTTAATGTGTAATGTTAACGCTGCTGACGCTGACAAAGCCTGCAGACTGAATGCACCATAACTTTGTTAGGATTGTAATCTTTCTGTGGGGGTCCTGAGAATGACACAAAGAGGAGTCTGAACTGAGAAGATCAAGCATTAAGATATTTGGTGAATTTTTGCTTTTATATTTAAATATTTTAAACTTTATGAATTTTCTTCGGAGACCTATTTCAAGAAAATAACACGCTCCAACAGTATGCAAAAATATTCAGACCCCATAACGTTTTGATGTTAAAGGTCCTTTATCATGCAAAATCAACTTTTTGCCTTAACTCACCCATTTCTCAGTAATCCTCCTGAAGCCTGCACTCTGAGCAGCTACACACCCACGCCCCTCTTAGAAAACGACTGACTCATAACATGGTGACGTGTTTTACGCAACGATGTCAAACTAAAAAGTACCTGATGTGTCCACGCCGGCCCTGCAGATCAAACACACACACACCCTTTCTCACAGGTGCGTTTTTGTGGTATATTACTTTCTAAAATGTGTGTTAGCCATTTATGAAGCTGCTTATGTGAACTTATAACTGGATTGTGAGGTTACTTTATTGACGTGTTGCATCTCAGAATTATTATTCATTTTGAAGAAAATTGATTTGGGTTGTTTGATTAAATTATCACAGTAGTAATCATTTGTCACCTCCACACTGGCTTTTTAATTTTTTGCCTGAATGTTGTTATGCTAACTATGTGCACTGTTAACCCCAGTAAGTTCAGTGAACTTTGATGCACACAAACACTCAAAGTAGCAATAAAGAACAAAATAAAACTACAGAAAATACTACGGTCAGTAAAGTTGCTGTTGCTGCCGTCTTACATTCAGACACAACACACCCGGATCGCGCTGCAAACAACACCCACGGCTTTTATGTCAACCTAGTTCTCAACCTCATTCTCAGAAGCGAGAATGTTTTAAAAACACAAACGGGGTTGGAAAGTAGGCCTGGGCGGTATACCGGTTCATACCGAAAACCGGTGTTTGTTTTCGTTATGATAAGAATTTTTAATATACCCCTATACCGGTGAAGAGCTCAGAAAACTTCAGGAAAATTTAATGAGGGGGAAGTGTTTCCGTCAGGACCGATTTCACTGCTACGCGCTCTTCACTACAGTGTAGAAAATAACGTTTTTAACTAAGTACAGCTGCTGGCAGGAGCGAAGCACACAATTCTGATTAAGTAATTCCAAAAGAGGAGCCTCGTATATAGTTTAAAACGTTTATTGCTGTAGATCGTCAGACGAGAACCGAACGGCATACCTTTTACAAACGCTATTTAGAGTAACCAGTAGGTGGAAGTGTTGAGCGCTATTTGACCGTCTGTAGGTAAACGCGGTCTACGGCGGCAAAACCAGTAGGCAAGAAATCAAAAATAGCGGTAAATATGTGTTACATACCATCTATGATACTTCTGCCATCTTTTTTCTGTTATCTGAATATTAACCAGCTAAGAATCCCTTATGGTCGGCATGTTTATTTTACTTCTTCTTTGGCAAAATCTGGTCTGAGTCTATACTCTGCCCCCTAGCGGGGTTATTCAGTACTACATGCAAAGCAATTGTATGATGCAATTTGTTGCTTACGCCAATGGGAGGTTTTAAAAAAATTATTCTTTCAGCCTAAGAACATCGAGAATGCCCACTAGAATCATAATCATTTAAATTATTTTCATATCATTTGCCTGTGTCTGGAAAAAAACAATATGATGCAGTCCATATGGCAGTAAAATGGGCCATTTAAAGCACATATTTAAATTCTTCATTCTTATAAGATAATGTGGATATGAACGGTCTTGTATGGCAAAAAAATACCCTTAAATACCATAATACCGTATGTTTTTTTTTAAATAACGTGATGTGAAAATGTTGCCATACCGCCCACCCCTACTGGAAAGATCAGCTTGCTTCAGCACTCAGTCCCGGACTGGGCTCCAATGGTTTGGGCTCCGTCTACACTCTGCTATCAGTAAGAAGCTGTTAGCCTTAGCTGCTGAAATCAACTTTACTGACCCAGTGTTTACACAAAAAAATAATCTAAAGGTCTGAGCCATTAATATAGCCTAATAAAGTTTCATAAAATTAGTTAAAGGTATAAAGAGCATCACAATAATAAATAACAATTTTTGAAAAGCATAGCTATAATTTGGCTTGTAACGTTACTTGTTGCCCATGCTGCTTCGCTGCCGTCAGACCAGGGCTAAAGCATACATCATGAAATGGGCGGCCCTCACAGGGAGGGGAGCCAGGATTTCAGAGAAACCAAGCGTCTTACTTCCGGGTCGAGCAACAACTCCATGATATAAGTTATATTTCAGGGCAAATAAATACTATATAATGCCAACAGTAATATTTTATCATATGTGCTTATCCCAGACGTTGAAAGCTGTAATATAGCATGATATAGGACCTTTAAAACTTAAACTTTTTGATTGGGATTTCATTTGGAAACAACATTTTTGTCATAATTATTTCAAAAGAAAATGATACAAATGGGTAGGCCAAACTGACTCAGTTCTGATAGAGAGTTTATGCTACAAATGTGTTCCTTTATACATATGTGAACTTTGACCGGGTCAGTCTTGCACACAAATAGTGCTGCATATGTTTTAAGGCCGCTATCCTCATGAAAGTTGAACCCTCTACCCACATCTCAAGTCTCCCACCAGGTTCTGTTACAGGATTACCTGCCGAAGAGCATGATCCTGTCACCACCGTGTTTTACAATGGGGATGATCAGATTAGATTAATGTGCAGTGTCAGATAATAACAACAAACTTTGTTTTGCATTCAAGTAAAAAAAAGAAATTTTGGTGCCATCTTGACCAGAGCACCTTCTCTGTTGCTTGATGCTTGTGGGTTTCTGCTGCAAAGTCTGCAGACTTACAATAAGACTATTATTACCAAAAATCCCAATAAATACACAGAAGTATAGTGAAGCAAAAAAGTATTTGACTACCACCTATTAAGCAAGTTGTCCCACTGAAAATTACGAGAGGTCTTTTCATCATAGGTACGTGAGAGAGGGAATGTAAAAAAAAAGAAAAATATCCAGTAAGTTACATTGTTTGTATGTGCTAAATACTTATTTTCTGCACCATCATGCTAATAAATCCTCAAAAATCATACAAGCGTGAATTCTGGCCCTCATAGAGCTGTTACTACCTTATTAGAAGCTGTTCTGTCCTCCATTCCTTACCTGCAATACTGGCAGTTGTTTTGACTAGTCTTTTTTTATTAAATACACCTGTCCTTACCTTTAAACAGTCAGAATCTAACATCCACCATGGTCAAAACCAGAGAGATTTCCAAGGGCACTAGTGACAAGATTGTACACCTGCACATGACTGGGATGAGCCAATCTGCAAAAGGCAAGCAGCTTGATGAGAAGAGATCAACTGTAGTAAATTTTAGAAAATGGAATAAATACAAGATCACTGACAATAATCCTAAACCTGGGGCTCCACACAAGATCACACCTCTTGGGGTACACAAAATCCTGAGAACGGTGAGCAAACAGCTCAGAACTATTCAGGGGAATTGGTCAACAACCTAAAGAGAGCTGGGACCACAGCAACAAAATATGAAAAATTTGCCACAGACTATCTGGATGATCCAGAGGAGGAACTGGAGAATGTCATCTGGCCAGATGAGACCAAAATAGAATTTGTTGGTATAAACAACACTCATTGTGTTTAGAGGATGAAGAAGTTGCATGGCGAGACCACCATACCAACTGTGAAGCATAGGAGTGGAAGTATTATGCTTTGGGACTTCTTTACTGCAAATAGGACCAGACTACTGATCATTATTGAGTAAAGGATGAATGGGGTCATGTATCATAAGATTTTGGGCAAAAACCTTCTTCCATCAGTGAGAGCACTGAAGCCTGGGCAATGAAAGAGTGGCAATATAAAAAGTAGGTTAAAGTTCTGGATCGGCCTAGCCAGTTTCCTGACTTCAATCCGATAGAGAATTTGTGGAGGGAGTTGAAAGTTTGTGTTGCCCAGCAAAAGCCCAAAGTGCATGCGCCTCATCTGTGTTGTCACAGCAGTTCAAAGAGGAAACCAGAAAACGCTATCAAGCATCGTCTGATTGTAGTCTTTTATGGACTTTTCAGAGGTGGGCAAGTTCTCCATGACCGTCTATCTTTTCCAATATGGTGACTGTAAAGAAGAGCGGCCTTGGTGTGTGCTCCCATAGTCACATGTCAATTGACAGCTGACAATGCAGAAACTCAAATTCTGCTGGCTAAGAGAATTTGACGTGTGAAATGCATACGGGTCTGTTGGAGGAAGACGGGACTTAGGAAGAATAACAAATGTGGGGCACTAGCCTTTTATTATGGTATCGAACAACAGTATCATTTTGAACATCTAAAACCTTGATGCATTAATATTTTCTCTGGACTGCAGCTTTAAGGGCGCATTCATACCAGCCAGGTTTAGTCCGCTTGAAACAAACTCGTGTTGTTTGCCCGGAAAGTCCGGTTCGTTTGGGCAGGTGTGAATGGGCAATCGAACTCTGATGTGGACCAAACAAACCAACTCTAGTCGGCCTAAAAACTGTGGTCTCTGTTCCATTGAAACAAACTCTGCTTCGGTTCGGTCGCTTGTGTGAATGGTAAACGGCGCGGGGCTGCACCAAAACACGAAGCGGACTATTGTACAGGGAATCCTGGGTAAATAAAATCCAAACAACCACTAATGCTGGAGAAATAAAAGCTGGATCTTGTACATACCTTGCTCAATGTCCGTATAATGAGGCCATCTGTGCTGGAAGTTGTATTCAGGCGGTGCTAATCATAGCAAAATGCTCATATAGACCCGTCTCAACAGTCTTGTATAAAAACAACATTCTCTATAGTCCTCCACCTCATTCTATGTTCATCCTGGGTTACTGACAACTTGCACAATCTGTGGCGGGCAAATATATTTTCTTCCCCACTGGAAGTAGTTAAAATATGAAACACTTTTGCAAGGCATTGGAAAAAAACAAACAGGAAAACAGTGCCTTACCACAGGTGATCTTCCCTGCATCAGGTCCTTTAAGCTTAAAAAACTGAGGAGATAGCTCCACCTCCTTTACTCCCAACATTATTTCCAAGATGACGGCCAGATCATCCTCTGGGATTTCCCCACTGTCCTCGTTCTCATACATCTACAACACACCAACGGGTCGTTGTTAGCGCAGTGATCCGAAAAAAATAAACCAGCAGCATCACACTGAGGGTGTTGTTGGGCATTCTCACCTTGAAGGCCAGCTTTAATGTGTCCATGGGTTTATGAGGTTGCTGTACAGTAGACAGAGCAATTATATAGTGTCTAACGTCCATCTTTCCATCTCCGTCCTGCTATAAAAGATGAATAAAGTAAACACACAGAGCAGGAAGCAAGAATTATTATCTATTCCGTACAAGCTGGGCTCCTAACAGGTAAGATGTGAGCTCTTATTTGCTTCACTGTAATGGTCCAGGGCTGGAACACAACCTGAGCTCTTTCTCCGAGGAGCTTGCAAGTTCCCTCTGGGTACTCCAGTTTCCTTCCACAGTCCAAATACAAGACCAAAACCCTTATATGAGAGTGTGTGGATAAATGGTTGGGTGTCCTGTATTGTTTATGTCTTTCCCTGCGATGGACTGGCGACCTGTCCACGATGTACTAGTAGTAAACAATATAAAAGGTATAAGGTAGAATTGATATAGTTTTAGCCAAAGGTAAAGATTTTGGCTATACCGCAGTTATGCATTTTGTGCAGTGTATCTGGAAAGTGAGAATATTCATAGATTTGAGGCCATATCACCCAGCCCCTTTTCCCGATGACCAGTCGTCTGTAGATGTAAGTGTATCTGTGAACTCCTACAAATACTATTCATTTAAAGACGACTTAATAATCTAAATTTATGAGATGGATAAATTCTATTCCTTTTTTTGTCTTTAGTTCAGTTTGATTTGTTTGAATTAAAAAAAATATATATTAACACTCAGTTCATATTTGACACAGTTTCAGGTTTGAGATGCTGTCTCTTGTCTTTCGATGTTTACCTGAACAAAGAGGGTGTGGACTTGTCTGAGCATGTCCGTAACTGGAAGGTTGAGAAACTGGGCAAAATCCTCCAGTCCCAGTCTGTCCCCTTGCAGCTTTGTGGCCCTTCTTGCCTCCTCTTCCAGCATGTTCGCTCTGCTCCCTGTTTTTAACCTGTCATAATAAAAGCAAGAGTAAAAAGCTGTGTGACATATACAGGAACTTTGTCAAACTCTGTTTGCTGTTATGGCTTAAAGAAAAGGGAAAAAAATGAAAAACAAAAAATGAAAAAGCTGCCACAGAAACTTAAAAAGGTGAGCGACTGCTTATTACCAAAATCATCACCCTGTTTTAATATATTTTTGCTAAACGTATGGCTTTTTCCACAGAAACAGTAATGGCAGTGAAGAACTTCTCTTTGGAGGGATGTCTGATATTGGCTTCTTTACCAATGTCTGATACTCTAAACATTATCTCTTGATACCAAGATAAACATATATCACTAGTAACCAGCTACCTAAATGTTAAAGGTTGGGTCAGAAATGCATAAGCTACAGGATATATTGCGAGTTTTACTAAATAAACAAAATATCTCAAAAACTAGGGATGTCACGATACCAATTTTTTCAAACCGATACAACACAGATATTTGGATCTGAGTACTTGCAGATACAGAGTACCAATGCCGATAGTTCTAGCCCCAAAAAATGCAATAAATTGGAAGACAGGTTTTAGTTTTTTCTTAGATTTTTTTTTAAATTAATAAAATTCAGCACAAAACTACAATTAATTTTTTTTCCAGAAGGTAGAACACAACAAAGTGTAACAATACATATCAAGTTCAACAACATCAGTTTGGTACCATTTTGACTAAATTTAAATTTCAAGTGAAAAAAAAAAAATCTGTGAAATTAGTTTCTACATTTTAAGTATCAGTTCATGGTATCATTTAATGAACTGATACAGATACAAGTGCATTAGAACGGTATCAGTCCCGATACCAGTATGGTCATCGGTGCATCCCTATTAAAAACTATACGTCTGATTAGGGATGCACCTATATGGATACTGGTATCAGGTATCAGGGCCGACACCATTCTAATTTACTGGTATATTACTATCGAATATCATGAACCGATACTTAAAATATGGAAACTGCAGTAATTTAACAGAAAATATTTATTTTTCACTTTAACTTTTAGTAGTTTGGTTTTATTTTATTTTTTATTTCATTAGCCATCATTTGTTGTAACAATTTGCGAATAAAATAAAACCCGTTTTCCAATTCATTGCACTTTTTTCTGTGGTAGCAGTTCCGGCATTGGTACTCGCATACGCGAACAGAACGTCAGGAGAGGCGGGACATTTCCGGTGGCGTCGCAGCTGAATTGGCCTGCTCCATGATTGCAGATCGTCAGGTTGGGTGGTGCTTGATGATTAACTAAACAATCCATCCTGTGGCTCATTAGGGCATCTGTCGTACTGGACATTGGTGTAACAATAAATGTGATAAATGCTTGTAAGGAGGGAATTTACCAAGGTTTTCAGTGGCAGATTATGTTGGATTGATGATGTCAGACTTTGTTTTTTCGGAAGACATTACCCATACCCTTCTGGATGTAAAACGACCATTTTCATTTGACAAGGCACTGATATGAGGCTATAAATGATGAGTCAGTGTCTAAAGTTATGATTGTGTCTGATTCGCATACATCTTTAGAATATAAGGAATCTTAGCTTTAAAAATATGTAAAATATTTACATGTACATTGAAGGGTGTCCAGGAAAAAAAGATTATTAGACCCTGAAGTATGCAACATCAAAGTGAGATAATTTCATCCTGAAAATTACATGGAATTAATTCAGTAATATAATTTTAGTAATATAGGAAAGAACACAATATTTTACTTCTTAAATGTACATAAAAATACTTCTGGTCTTATATATAATTTTAAAGATGTAACAGTAAAAACACAAGTACTTTACCCAGTGCTAAAAAGTGTACAGAACACTTAAATTTATGATTTCATTTTTAACCACAATTACGTTCCAGTATTATAGTTATACATCCTATATGTCTAAGATCAAATGATAACAACTTCCGATTTGGATGAACAAAATCATTTCTCTAGTGGCTCCACCAGAGTGTGTTTCTATCCTTCGACCAGCTGGGGTCAGCATTTATACACGTTGATGCGGTCTAAGCCTACATCCTATCACTACTCTGATTAACAAAACCACCCACTCTCCCTTTACTAACCCCAGGCGACCAACAATGTGGTTGAAGTGCAGCAGTCTACTGCAGTCGTGTATCCGCAACGGGCCATGTGACAGAATGATCTCCCGGTCATCAAAGGACAGGTCTGTGAGCGGCACCTCCAAGGCCCTTTCATGACAGACATGGGAGGTATTTTAACAGAAAGGATTAAGAGAACAGAGTTTCAAACACAACTCAGGAAGAAGAAGACAATCTGCTGATCGGTACTTGTGCAAACACAGTCGCACACACACTCACTTGGCCATGAGCTTCCTGACGTTGCTGGCAAACAAAGCAGGGTTTTCCCTCTCTTCCATCGATGGATAGTAGATGGGTAGATACTGCACACATGAGGATTTCAGCTCAGTCACAGTCATGCCAACTGATCCACAGTTTTATTACAGGATGCAGATGATTCAATGAAAACTGTCAAGCTTCAAAGCTGCTCACCTCAATCTCCACAGAGTTATGAGGCTGACACAGAGTAAGCCATAAAATCTTAAATCTGAAAAACAGGAAAACATGACTAAAATACTGATGTTCTTCAGTATTTGCATTGATTTCATAATCGGAAACATTACTGGTGTTTTAAAGCACAAACAATGCTTGGCAAAAGTATTAAAACCCCTTTACTTTTTTTAATGTTCTGTCACATTACAACCGAAAACGTTGATGTGCTTATTTGTTTCTGTTCCATGGCGTTTTAGAGGCTTATAATACAACTCCATCCCAGTTATAGTCAGAGCAGGGCTGTAAATCTGTGCTTCTGCACTGAGCTACTGCAGATATCAACATGGTTCTCGTTTGCGTGTTTCCAAATTGACCGTATAACCAATTTGACTAAGTTGATCTTCCTCAGGTTCCCTATCCACAACCTACAGCTGCAATGGGGGAGAGCTGTGACGTCATTGACATAGCCGATTAGTGCAAGCTGGAATCAGTTGGATAACAAGCTCGCAAAAACCAGAGCATCTGTTTGTTTTCTTCAGTAAAGCAGTAACTAAATCTTTCTTTACCACTTTGTATTGTTGTCATTCATTTTTACAACACTGAAAATACTTAAGGGAGTGAAGACACCAAGTGATAAAGTGTTTCAGGTGTAATGCTACTCGGTTCTTCATGCAAACAAGTTCTAAGGTGGGCAACGGTACGGGGTCTTCATTGTCACATTTTTAAGTGTGCATTCTCTGTAGGAGACAGGTTGGGACCGCAGGCAGGCAGGTCAAGTACCTGTACCGTCTTCTTCTGCAGCCAGGACTTTGTTATGTGTGCAGAATGTGGTTTTGCATTGTCTTATTGAAAAATGCATGGACGTCCCAGGAAAAGATGTCTTCTTATAGGCAGCATATTGTGCTCCAAAATCTCTATGTACTATTCAGCATTATTGGTGCCATAACAACTGAAAAACATCTTTACCAAGGTCACTGACACAACCCCATTCCATGACAGAACCTGGCTTTTGGACTTGTTGGTAGTAACAGTCTTGATTCTTCTTTGGTTCAGAGCATATGGCGTCCATTTCTCCCAAAAAATACCTGAAATACGGATTCATCTGACCACAAAACAAGTTTCCACTGTGTGATGGTCCATCCCATATGACTCTCATAGGGCTTCCTTTTGGCACAGTACAGTTTGAACTGGCATTTGTGGATGTAACTACGTACTGTGGTACCTAACAAAGGTTTGTCAAAGTAATCCTGAGCCCATGTGGTGATACTAGATAAATGATGATTCCTGATGCAGTGACGCATGGGGGATCGGAAATAACGGTTGTACAGGTTAGGCTTGTGCCCTTGTCATTTACGCACTTAAATTCCTCCAGATACCTTTAAAACTTTTAATTATGTTATGCACCGTTGAAGGTGAAATATCCTAATATCTTCCTATCTTTGTTTGAGGAACATTGTTTTTAAATTTTTCAATAACTTTCTTGTATATTTGTTGGCAAGTTGCTGATCCTCGGCCCATCTTTGCTCCTTAAGGACTAAATCTTCCTTGGGTGCTGCTTTTGGACCAAATCATAATTAAAATCACCCGTTGACCTGTCTCAACCTTTTTTTTGGAATGAGTTGCAGGTCTGAATGGCACGAAAGGATGTATAATTTAAAATGAAACAAAGTTGACCAGATAAAACATGAAATAATTTGTGTTAATATTGTCTGCAATTAAATATTATAAGTAAATTTAGAAATCACTACTTTCTCTCTTTGTTTGTCATATTATCCCAACTTTTTGTGATTTGGGTTTTTATAAGGTAGTTGAGACTCCAGACTGAGGTAGAGATTTCAAACCGAAGAAAGCGTTTCATGTATTAGGATGGTCAAGGCGAAATCAAGACCTAAAATAAATAGGGAAAGGTTCAGAATACTTGAAGATCAATGTACTTGATGTAATTGTACATCTAATATCAATAGGTTAACCTATTTAATAAAATAAATAAAAAATCTTTACATCTTTAAAGCTTGTAGACTTACTCCAAAAGATCTAGCAGGGCTGAATAGAAACACTCGCTACACTCCAGGTTTTATTTGTACAGAATCTTGAAAATAATATCGAATTTTCCTTCCACTTCAAAATGGCATCAGCCTTTTCCATAAAATTCAAATAAAATTACTTATAGCTTCTGGTTCTAATGTGGGGGAAAAAAAAGTTCAAGGGGTGGGAATACTTTTACGCTGTCACGCAATGAGTGTCAGAATCATGTATGTATCATGCATGGCTGGACACTCACGCTCCAGGGCCGCGCCACGTCCACGAAACAGTGTCCTGCAGAGACAGAAGAAATCTGTTACAACACATACGAGCGCCTCGTACTCCTGACTAAACCTGAAGCCTGATATTTGTTCTTTATCTTTGTTTAGTATGTTATTTCTATGTCATATCAGCAGATGGTAGCTGAAAAAAGCGAAGCAAATTAACATACAGGGGAGTTGTCTGGTTATGCTGAACAACAAAGTGGCAGCCGTTTCTAAATTCAGAACCGGTACTAAACAGGGAAGTTGAAACAAAGGCTTTCTAGGGAAACAGTCATGCAAAACGAGGTAATACCAGCTGCATCATTTATGAGAGCGTGAGGAGAGCTGCTGGGAAGGGGGTGGTGGGGGCTATGATACCTGTAAATGAACGTCTGTGAGCGTGCATGAGTATGCGGGACGGGTGAAATATCATCCCACTGGAGCATGAAGTCAGTCAACACAAGGGGGGAAACACACCCTGACAAGACGGACCTCAACCATTACATCAGCGGTGGCTCAGTGTGTACACGCCCGTCAGCACAAAGCGCGGCGGCCTGATCACACTAGGATAGAGGTCTGAAAGCAGCCATGTGAAAAGGATGAAAGGAGACAATGAAACTTTTACCAGTTTGTTAAGGTATCGCAGCACCACAGGCTGCACTGGGAGTCCTGGGATGAAAGCACCTTTTAAAACACAAAAGCAAGAAAGAAAATTAGATCAAGAACAGAAAACAATTCTCGGTCACACAGCTTCAGATTAACCTGTTCCACTGGCAGACAGCTTCCCTATTGGGACTTTAATTTATCCTGATGATGACAGACAGGCTGGACAGCTACATGCAGTATTAATTGCTTCGGGAAATACCTTTTCAAGCTTCTGTATGCCTTCTGTAGGCTTTATAATGTGAAAATAAACAGTGAAGAACGCTACATGTATAATTTAACTGCAGAATGTACAGTATCTTAATTTTTCACATAATCAGGAAAAAGTCGACCCTTATTCTGGCTCTATTTTGAGCTCACGTAGAAAAAAAAATCAACTAAATGTAGGATGTCCTAGTCAGAGTCCCAATATCTGTGTTGGTTTATCATCTTTAATTTTACTTCTACTGCTTCCCACAGTCATTAGGTTGCAATTAGCGTGGCAAAAATTCCTTATTTATCTTTTAAAGGCTTCTAAGTTTGTACTATGGGTAAAATTTGTTATTTTCCTGATCATACCAAACTCTTTTTTTCTCCCAATCCAAGTGTTTTCTTATCTTTTACAATGATGTTTACAGTGAGAGACTGTATTGGATGCAGCTCCATGCCAATGTCATGTGACCTGCACTGTGTTGTGCCAACACAGCTTGCAAACATTTAACGGTTTTGAAACAGTGCAACTTTTTACTGTAAGTAGACGATCCGCTGAAGCCATAATGAAAAAGATAATTTACTAATCTATGGAACCAAAGGAAAAAAGGGGAAGCCTGCTACTGCTAATAAACATGCTAATGGTAGTAAGAACTTTAGCAAACTGCTCTGTGTTAAAAGCTGGTTGTTCGCAGGAAAAAAAGACACGAGTATATTGAAGGTTGTAGCTTTGAGTAAGATTGAGTCATAAAAAATAAAAATCGGAAACACCAAATATTTTATTTTTTATTCAGGATACACATGTCAATGGCTACTTTGATTTTTTTATCTTCCAGAGATAAAAAAGAAGATAATTAGAAACAGAAATTTAATTTTTACATGACTGTCCGGTTAATTGATCACTCTAAATTTTCCTTAGGAGTGGGTATGTGCGTGCATGGTTGTTTGTCCAACTGATATCAGCTGAAGCATTTAGGTTACATAAAAAATTATTTTTTATTGTCGACTGTAAGGGTACGTGCCTGTATGATTTCAATTAATCACACCTACCAGCAGGAGGCTGTTTAGAGTTATATTGGTTGGATGGAAGGTCATTGTCTGATGTATTCTGTAATTACTCGTTTCCACTACATGCTACGACATGGGTCTTTTGGGTTCGGTACGCCATTTTATGGTACGGACTATTCAGGGAACTGTTTTAACCACCATCTGGACTCTAACTTGGCAAGCGGGGTAAAACCAAAACACCCAACAAGGCGTTGAAACGTTAAATGTTACACACATTCAGTACCCTGTGCTATTAAAACTGAACCGGTAAACTATGGGTACAAAATATTTTTGAAAATTAAAGTAGAAAGAAATGACAAAAAACAACCTAAATGAAGGAAAGGGCAGTTTTTTAGCATACGAGAGCAAAACCACATTTATCTGAACCTCCTTACAAAATCCACTCATATCTGATGTGTTGTACTGAGAGACCTAACTAGAGGAGACATGTCCGTAGAGGACTGGCAGCTCACGGCAGTAAGATCAAGTTGGCTTCAGCCCACGTATACACAGACACACAACGAGAGCAGTACCAGCCCACAGGGCTTACTGGGAACTACTGAATAACAGACTGGGGAAAAAAAGGGGATTAGAACGAGCTGGCATCACACAATAGCTGACCACATAACTAACCCCCCCCATATACACACCGATGTTAGCAGAAAGACAAGTCAGAAAAAAAGCATTCAAAAGGTCCAACTTTTCTCCGCCTGCTGGGTTGTCCTGACATAAATGCTGAGAGCTGGTGAAAACAGAGTGAGATCAACTCACAAGTAATCATTTAAAATTTGAAACAAACTAAATCAAAAGCCCAAAAAGAGGCTGTCTGTTGAAATGCAGACACACCCCATGACTGGAAATCACCCAGAAAAAACGACCGAAACCCTGTTCTGCTTTGGTTTGCATTATAAAAGCATCACCTGTTACTGTGGACAGAGACAAAAGTAACTTCTAATGCAACAGCAGAAAAGTCTATGTTCCTTTTTACCCAGCTTCAGTAATGGGCAAGGGTAAATGTTCATCTCTCGTGAAATGAATACTGTACTGATACTGACTGAAAGGCCACTCGGTGAGGAAGAAGCCACTACTCCAAAAGCAACATAAATAAGTCAGAATATTGGTTTAATAATGTAGAGAGGTACAATGATTGTTGTTATTGGGAAAAGGCCTCAGTCTGATGAGAGGAAATTAAGTGTTTCTATATCCAATTGAAACGTTGTTGCAAACAACGCAACGCACAATCAGAATCAGAAAGGTTTATTGCCAAATGTGCAAATGGATTCACAACATTAGGAAATGGACATTTTACCCAAGTTACAGTTTAAAGCCAATGAAAGTAAACATTACGGAACTGTATGTAAACTTCTGAGATTGGACAATGTAAAAAAAATACAAATAAAAACTCATAGGTAATCCTAATTGACCTAAAAAAGAACTAGTCCGATTTTAAGTTAAACAGAGAAATAAAATAAACAAATTTTGATCTTTTTATACAGTGTATATGAATACATTAATTTTCTTTAAGATTTGAAAAACTGAAGCTGCTGTCCGGAGTTTTTGAGGGAAGGAGAGAGTTTTGGAATCCCACTATCAAGGCCCCTCCCGCTTCTTCTCCCCCCACCTCAACAATTGTGCAGAATATGCCTTAGCTGTGTTGTCAAAATGGGTTAAAGAGGAAAGCAGCAAGCGCTATTGATTATTACCAATTTGTATTTTGCTATGGACATTTCAGAGGTGAGCAAGTTCTCCATGATAGCTGCACGGTTCCAATATGGCGACCGTAAAAAGGAGCGGCCTGTGTGCACGGCCTGATAATCACAGGTTTGCGCGTCGCACATGTACGTTGATTGACAACTGACAAAGCACAAACTCACAGTTGTTCTGAAATGCATAGGGGTCTATTGGAGAAAGGCGAGACTTGGGAAGAATAACAAATGTGATGGAGCACTAGCCTTTTCTAGTATCGAACCCCACTATCGTTTTAAAGACATCTAAAACGTTGATACATGGATATATTCTCTGGACTGCAGCTTCATGCTCAAAAACTGATTTGTCAGTTAATTTTCCAAATTCTGATCATGTTATAGCAGGTAGGGGACAGAACACATACCAGCCTTGAATAAGATGAGACCTGACCTGTTGGTGCACGTCCCCTCAGGAAATATCATGATCTAGAACAAGGAATTTAAAATTAATTTAGTACTAGTATAAAGACAGAGAGGGGGAAAAAAAATCCTTCAATTTCTTGGATTTTGTTCAAAAATAGACTTGTGTGTCTGTCTTGTGTGCGTGCGTGTGTGTGTGTTGTTGCGTGTGAATACATCACCTGGGGCCACTTTCCTCCAGACTGGGCCCTTCGTTTGATCTCCTCAACGGTTTTTCTTCTGGAGTGCTGATCTGGCCGGAATACAAACACGGGCCTGATGTAGCTGATCAGAGCTGGAGGAGGCCATGATGAACAGATGCATTTTAGAAGCCAATATATAAAAAAACAAAACATTATTTAGAAGGAACATTTTTGATTAGATATGTAAGACAAGGTTTTGCCTCAGGGTTGCATTTTTACTTTTGAAGAACTCACTGGGTTTACATGCAGCCAATAAACCATTCAAAACTAGTATATTAGCAATAACCAGGTCACGCACGGCCAAGCAAACACCTGCAAAAACCTGAATATTACCCCTGAGGTACCCCTTTTCTAACCCGAATATTTGGTCATGTAAATGCGTATCGGCTTATCCCCTTTAAAATGAACATTGATTTTTGTTCTAATCGCAAGGATAATTGGTCTTTTGAGTAGAGGAACATCTTGTATACAGCATTTGGCATAAAAATTCCATGTATGCAGGAGTAACTCTCTCTCTAACTCTCTCTGCTCACATATGTAAACGGGTTATTCCGGATGTTTCAGAAACCTGAATAGTAACCCAACCACGACCCGAATATTGGCTGCAGGTAAACGTAGTTATTGTCAAAGTAACGTGGAAGAAAAAACATTATTTCCAATTATTATTTCATCTACGACCATAGTCGTTTTCTGTGAGTGGCACTTCTAGATCCCTCATTAAGAAGAAGTGGTCTTGAGGTCACAGTAATTTCCACAAACAATCTTTTTTTTTTCTGTTTTACTGAACAATAATCTTTCATGTTGCCATGTCCTGTAGCAATGAATAAATAAATAAATAATGGAAGGTCCAAATGTCTTCATTGTCATATGATTTTACTAAATCATCTAATAAACCTCGAAAAAAATAAACCACTTTAATTTAAGTCGCTGTTTTTTAAATCCTAGTAACAAATCCTAAAGTTGAGGAAAGAGTCTTTTCAAAATCTATTTTCCTCAAACCTGTGGCAGTTGTTGAAGGGAACTACTCTGCTGCTGCCTCATCAGATTTCCACAGAGAAATGTGCAGGCAACTGGAATTAGACCATTTTTAACAGAGGTGCAAGCATTTACTTGAGTAACCATTTGAAAAAGAAAGCAACAATAACAAAAAACGTTTAAAATAGTTTTACAAGACCGTACTTTTAATTAAGTAATATTTTTATGAAGCATCACTACTCTTACTTGAGTAAAGTTTCTGGTTACTCTCCCCACGGCACAGCAAGTAACTTCGCTGAGTGAAATGGAGTAATTGTTTCAACCAAAAATCCATGAGACTCACACAGAGTGAATGTTAAAGTGAGACCTCTTTGTGTACTCAAGCTTCATAATTTTACACATTACTTTCTATCTGCTGAGGCTATTTGGAGGTCAAATGGGGGCACCTTACCCTACACTACCTACTCTAAGTATTTGTGTCATTAGTTGTTCTTTTAAAAAAAATATGATTTGGAAAAAATAGTATTTGGAATTTGCACATAACTATATTTTTGTTTGCTGACTTAAAAAAAAATAATAAATCTTACTATGATCTCAGAACAAATATTCAAGCACACAATACTTGAGGTGCATTTTTAACAAATACCTTTTTTGGGGTTTTTTCTAGGGCAGCATTGGTCATTTTAAGTATTTTTTTAACCAATTGCAATAAAGAATTCAATTCAGCCTTTTATTTGAATACCAGACCTAAAGTTTAGAGCCACACTACAGCCTATAAAGTGAGCATATTTAAATCTAGAAAATGTTCATACAAATTATGTCATCTTCTCTTCTTCCATTTTTCCTGTAGTAAGCATGGAATCGTCAATGACTTACTGCCCCAGACTGGTATGCTCCTGCTCTCCAGTTTGGTGACAATAGAGCACATCGTCGTGGTGACTGGGATCGCGTCGAAGTAGGAGGAATGTGGGGCTACAGTGAGGATGGGAACTTCAGAGGGCGGCGCTCGCTCCCCTTTCACCTTGATCCAATGGAAACCCCCACAGAACCACATGGCTCGCATGATGACCCGGAGACAGAGATCTATTAATCTGACAGAGCACACATTTCAACCATTAATTTCCCTCTTTCTCAGACCCATTAACAACACAGACCCCTCCTTTTGATACATTTTTCTTACTGAACATCTTGCCCCAACACACCTCCTCCACCACGACTGTGGATCGGGGACAAGCTCAGACCGTCCCAGAGAAGCCGTGAAGGCAAAAGGCCACGCCAGCAGCATGAAGAAAGAGACGAGCAGCAGTCGGACCGGGAAGACTGTGAGAGACATGAGTCCGATCTTGAGGACGGAAAGAGAGGAGACACAGAAATACAAATAGTCACAGTTACCAAATTACCGCATTACCACTCTGCAGTGGAAACCTAGTTCACGCCTATTAAACTATTCACATCTCATCATAAAACGTTATCTAGAACTTTTTGATTGACCAACCCAAAGTAGCAACTAATTATAAAGTTAGAGGAAAATAAAAGAAAGCACTGGCAAAGTAGTAGTGGGCGATAGGGATGGGAAATTTTGTTTGTCTCCTAAAAATAAAAATTTGTCTCCTCGTTATAACGATAAGTCTAGTTGATGACGTAGTTTAGTGCCCGCCTAATTCACTTTTCACGTACAGAGTGAAATCAAGCATGGTGGAAGGCGGATGTGAGGCTGAGGAGGAGCTTGTTGCGAAGCAAGGAGCTACCTCCACAAATTGGAACTGGTTTGGTTAGAGAAAAACCAGATGAGGAGCAATGTTTGCAGGAGAACGGTGGTTACAAAGAGAGGAAAACGCATCCAATTTGTTCAACCATCTGAAACAAACACAAACCGGAGTATTAAGAATGTCTGAAGATACGTGAGGCAACGGAGGCTTCAACTACAAGTGGACCTAGGGGTAAGAAAATCCCCACCCAGATGAAAATTGCCAGCGCATTTGCTAATTGCGTCCCTTATGATAGGCAAACAGTGGAACGAATTGACGGAAGCAGTAGCGAGTGCCACAGTAGGGTACAAGCATCACTTTCATATATATATATATATATATATTATCGTCACTGGTCTTGTTATTGCAATAAATACCTGAAATGATCGTGATAAATTTTCTGGGCCATATCACCCATCCCTAGTGGGCGACATCAATACATAAGGTAGAAATGATTCAAATTTTGCCAGCGGTAGAGATTTTAGCTATAGTGACCTATTGCTAATACGTATTTTGATGATGTCATCATGCTGTGCCTACATACTTTCTACCCGGTATGCGACAACGATAAACTGACGTCC
The DNA here is from genome assembly GCA_028564705.1 of Apricaphanius iberus. NCBI lineage: Eukaryota > Metazoa > Chordata > Actinopteri > Cyprinodontiformes > Aphaniidae > Apricaphanius > Apricaphanius iberus. The sequence continues at coordinate 2,629,606 of JAPXFQ010000717.1, read as the reverse complement.
AAGTGTTCGTCTTTACACTTAAAATTTCAGAAATTAAAAAAAATTTCCTGTGTTCCGTTTAACTTAAAAGAAACCTCTTAAACTTCAAGAACTTTTAGTTTAAAAGTGTGTAGCTGTATTTTTTGTGCGACAATTATAAATATATTATCAGGAAAGCAGAGGGAAACGTAATTTCTCTTTTTACATTTCAGTTTAAATCATTTTGAACTTTGTGTTTTCTTAACATTTAGGTTTTATTTAAATGTCTTCAACTTTATTGATGTGAACATTTTTGTGTTGCATTTTTCTGAATGTCTTGTGTATTCATTTTGCACAAGAAATGTGAGTTAAATGGCATTCTATTCTTTTTTGAAACCGATTTCCTGCAACGTATCTTGAATGCGAGAATGTTCATAAATGTGTCATTTTGACATATTTAAACAGAATTTTATAATAAATTTTACCAAAAACATTTCATATTATATTGTAATATATATTTGAGGCCATATCACCCACCCAAGGCTGCACGGTGGCGCAGTGGTTAGCACTGTTGCCTTGCAGCAAGAAGGTTGTGGGTTCATATCTCAGCCCAGGGCCTTTCTGCATGGAGTTTGCATGTTCTCCCCCTGCATGCGTGGGTTCCCTCCGGGTACTCCGGCTTCCTCCCACAGTCCAAAAAACATGAATGTCAGGTTAATTGATGTCACCAAACTCACATTAGGTGTGAGTGTGTGCATGGTTGTTTGTCCTGTTTGTCCTGCCCTGTGATGGACTGGCAACCTGTCCAGGGTGTACCCCGCCTCTCGCCCATTGACAGCTGGAGATAGGCACCAGCACCCCCGTGACCCATTAAGGATTAAGCGGTAAAGAAAATGGGTGGTTTTTTGGGTTTTTTTTTTTTTTTTTTTTTTTTTGTTGTTTTTTTTTGTGTTTTGTTTTTGTGGGGTGGGTGGTTTGTTTGGTTGGGGTTTGTTAGCAAAACAATAATAAATCAAATAAATAAATCTTGTTTTTTTCAAAAATAAAATAGTCATAATCAGCTGGGATTACTTACATAGAAAACCTTTTTTTTCTAATTGGAATGTTTGTATAATTGTATTGAAATGACTTTCCAAGTAAATTGCCTTGAGATGACATCTGTTGTGAATTGGCACTATATACAGACGTGGACAAAATTGTTGGTACCCTTCATTAAATAAAAGTAAAACTCATAATGGTCACAGAAATAACTTTAATCTGACAAAAGTAATAATAAATAAAAATTATATAAATGTTGACCAATGAAAGTCAGACATTGCTTTTCATCCATGCTTCAACGAATTATTTAAAAATAAATGCATGAAACAGGCCTGGACAAAAATATGGTACCCCTAGAAAATGAAATAATGTGACAAGGGATTTTATCCAATGTATGTCCATAATCAGCATCCTAGGTGTCTACAATCCTGTATCACGTGTTGTTTGGTGAGTGGTGTGTACCACACTCAATATAAACAGAGGAAGCAAAGAAAGAGTTGTCTCAGGAGATGAGAAAGAAAATCAAGACAAGCATGTTAACTGTAAAGGTTAGACCATCTCAAGAGCTAGGTTTTCTGTGACTACAGCGCACATGTCATTCGTAATGTACGATCCATGGGACTGTAGCCAACCTCCCTGGACGTGGCTGCAGGAGGAAAATTGATGACGATCAAAGAGACGGATATCCAAATGGTAACAAAAGAGCCTAGAAAGACTTCAAAATAGATCCAAGCTGAACTTTATGCTCAAGGACATCAGTGTCAGATCGGAACATCCTTCGCTGTTTGAGCAGAGGACAAATCATAAAAAACGACTGGAGTATGCCAAACTACATGCTGAGAGCCACAAAGCTTCTGGGAGATGTCCTGTGGACAGATGAGACAAAAATTTAACTTTTTGCCAAGGCACATCAGCTCTATGTTCACAGACGGAAAAATGAAGCATATCTAGAAAAGAACACGGTCCCTACTGTGAAACATGGGGGAGGCTCGGTTATGTTCTGGGGCTGATTTGCTGCATCTGACACAGGGTGTCTTGAATCTGTGCAGGGTACAATGAAATCTCAAGACTATCAGGGGATTCTAGAGAGAAATGTGCTGGCAGTGTCAGAAAGCATGGTCTCAGTCGCAGGTCCGGGTCTTACAACGGAAAATGACCCAAAAACACAGCTAAAAACACCCAAGAAGGGCTAAGAGGAAAACACTGGCCTTTATGAGCCCTGATCTCAATCCTATTGAGCATCTTTGGAAGGAGCTGAAACGTGCTGTCTGAAAAGGCGCCCTTCAAACCGGAAACAACTAGAACAGTTTGCTCATGAGGAGTGGGCCAAAATACCTGCTGGAGGTGCAGAAGTCTCATTGACAGTTACAGGAATCATTTGATTGCAGTGATTGCCTCAAAGGTTGTGCACCAATATTAAGTTGTGGGTACATCATTTTTGTCCAGGCCTGTTTCATGCATTTATTTTTTAAATAATTCCGTTGAAGCATGGATGAAAAGCAATGTCTGACTTTCATTGGTCAACATTTATATATTTTTTTTATTTATTATTACTTTTGTCAGATTAAAGTTATTTCTGTGACCATTATGAGTTTTTCTTTGATTTAATGAAGGGTACCAACAATTTTGTCCACGTCTGTAAATAAACTAAATTGAATAAACAAAAGATTGGATTAATCCATAAAATCAATTTATTGCCCAGCTCTGGTATGAATACCTTTGCAAAGCGCTGTAAGTGATACATTCCTATACAGCATAGAAATGTCTTTATATCCTGGAGAGTAAAGAGGAGAAATCTCACATTCCATCTGAGTCTACAGGAAGGAACAGACACTCATCCATCAACAGCTGCTTTCTAATATAGCAAGCTAGAAATACTTTGAGCATGCACACTTTCAAGTACAATACAAATTCACACCATAACCAGTTAATAGCAGATACTTTAAAGCTTGTTAGTGCAGATAGGATGCAAGTATTTCAGAAATGTCATAAATCTATTTAGCCTGAACTTACTGCAGCCAAGCATACTGAAAGACTTTACCAGGTGAACCCCCCCAACTGAAGCAACTAAAGGAAATTATTTGGATTTGTCATTAGGTGATAGGTTACGACTTCAATCAGGGAGAGTGAACTGATTTTTACCACCTTATTTTCTTATTGTCTCAAAACATGACTGAGTTCGATGACTGTCTCGAGTGACCGTAGCATAAATACATCTGTGTCAGGAAGGGTGTGGATCAGGAAAACTGGTCTGGAAAAGGGATCTTAAGCTCCTGGTAACTCAGCCAGGTTCAGTCCAATAGAGCATTAGTAACATGATCCTCAGGGTAGAAAAATAAAAAAAATGAGGCCACACCGGTGCAACCAGTCATTTGAGGAAAAATTGAGATAAATTCTCAACATGAAACTGCAGTAGCTGGGAAATGGAATGTTGTCTCACTGATAGCAACAGAACCCAGAGGTGACTTACCAACTCTGATTAATAGCAGGTCGACATATCTGGACCTGCCAACCAGAGGTTCTTTTTGTGGTCTGTCATGTTGACTGATAATCTATTTTTACCTGTTGATTTCTACCATATTCATTAGTAATTATAATTTATTTATTTTAAATTTTAGTCGATCTGAACAAACTGAAAGAAAGAACTACATATAAAAAACTGAATTAAACAACTGCACTTAAACTACAAATATTTCACCTGCTATGGTCATAATGCACAGTCACACCAGTTACTCCTGATCCGCACGGAACCGAGATACACACAAACTTCTGCGTAATCAAATAGTGCGATTGCTGTAGAGGTCGTTGTAATGAGGGTTTGTATTGTTGCCTCAGACAAATGATTTCTCATGGGGGTTTAAAGCCTAGTTTATGCTCCAATATCTACGCTGAAACGGATAGACACAACGCCATTATCAGTCAGCATAAAGCCTAGTTTATGCTTCTCAGACCGCAAATTTGCATTTGCAATTTCTTCCTCAAGGAGCAATGAATGAAAGAAAGTCAGTTTTGATTAAGCTGTAAAGCTTTTTACTAGAACTGGAGCTTATAGAATACTCTAGAAACACATGGAAACAAAACACAGCAGCCGTTTTTTGTTGTTTTCCTACACCTCCTTGTGTTCAAAATCGGCAAAGGAACTGATTAGATAAGTTATCCTTTCAATATAAAGCCTGTATTGGTCAAACGCTGCATTAACTAGTGATTACAGCGACTGTAGAGCCCTGTTCTGGTCTTAAAGAAATTTTATTTAATCCACACAGTTTGCAAACTACTAGGGATGCACCGATACTGGTATCGGGTATCTGCCCCGATACTGCCTGTACTGGTATCGGTATCAGTTAAACTTAACCGATTCCATGAACCGATACTCAAAATGGGGAAAGTCTGCAACAAATTAACCAAAAAAGATAAATTTTTCAATTGAAATTTTCTTTTTGTGGTAATTTTTTATTTTACATCTGTTATTTTGTCTGAGTTATGTTTAGTTTGTAAAGTCTGGTGCCTTTTGTCTCTTCAAGAAAGGCACCAGAAGTTACACAGTTTAATAATTCAACAATATGTGGCTCGGTACACAAAGCGGACCCAGGCGGGAAATCTCCCACGACTCCCAGGTGCAGGTCATGTGCGTTAACCAGTCAGCCAAAGAGATATCCTTGTGGCTAAGCAGCCAGGGCACATGATCTATCGGAGCCATAGTGACAGGACCGCCACACTGTCACAAATAGTATCGGATCAGTATCGGGTATCGACAGATACACAAAATCCAGCCATCGGTATCGGGACTGAAAAAGTCGGATCGATGCATCCCTGCAAACTACCCGTATTGAGTTTACAGTGAAGTGAACAACGATCAGTAAGAAGGTCACAGGCTGTAAATTTCCCCCCTAGACCTTCAGTGACATCCTATATAGTCCAACCTAAATTAATATACCTCATTATACCATCAATACAACACCACGGCTTGAGTTGTATTGACTCCATACAGAATCGCAAGTACAAATCACATCACAAGCTGGTGAAGCGACAATTTTCTGGAACATTTCAAATCAATAAGACTGCATTCACAATTAAGAGTAGGAAACTAAGATTGTGAATACTCACACATCTCTAAAATATATATATATATTTTTAAATATTAGTCAAAGTTTCAATAATTTCACCAAAGTATAAGACCTTAAAAAAAGTCTGGCTAATATAATGCGCAATGTCGCCACACAAATAAAATGCTTGCATCCACCAATATGGATATTTATACTCCTCTGAGTATGTTTAGGGAAAACAGGGAATGCCTTGCTAGCCTGGTAAAAAACTAACCATAGAAGAACCCAGGTGACTGAAGCCTAGTTTATACTTCTCCCCCAGGAAATTCGCACCCAGACACAGACATACTGACAGACGTGTTTTTGTGTATAGTTCTCCATAGGTGTGTTAGTTTTGCAAACCAATTCCCCACCAAGGGCGGTTTAGTTAAGCCTGCAATGAGGGAAACTCTGGTTTTTGGTTTCACCAAGCCAGTTCTCCATAACTCTTACTCAGTTAACTGGGCAACATTGTCTGTGAACCTAACCTTTCCACTGGTAGGTTTGTTTCAAATGACTATGAGTTTCTCACGCTCTTAGGTTGAAGCCTGGAGTCTTAAATCAGTGCCAGATATAGTGTGTCCACTTCTCGCAGAGCCTGTTGATGTGGAAGTGCAGATACTCTGCAGAATTCTCTGTTAGGAGAGGATTATCATATTATATTCTACCCATTATAAAAACTCTGTGGAATATTAAGTGTAGCTTCTTACAGCAACATAGAAGTCTATTATAGGACATATTTCTCGTCTTTGTGCCAATGCACAAGTGGTTGGGTGGCAAGGAAACAAACCAAATGAAGGGCTATGAAGATGCGACCAACACTTCCAAGAGAGTTAGCAGGCAAAATCCCTGATATATAAGCACTTTAACACCTAAAAAATAAAGTGTTTTAGAGAGAAACATAAAATCTCTGCTAAAGGCAATATAGAAGTTTTTCAAAGCCCTTCTAAGATCTGTGAAACCCAGTGTCTTGGCTAAAAATTTGCTAGGGAGACATTTAATTCTATTTAATGGACAGCCCTGGAACCTTCACTCATAAAAAAAAGTTTAATTCTCAAAAGTCAGGAGGCCCATGATCATTTTGTTTCAAGGAGAGTTGGGTCGATCTCTGCGGAACAGATAGCTGTGGTTTTGCTAAAGAGGTCAGACCTGGTAGAGTCACAGTGTGATTCGCATCACCTGTGATGGATTGCCAATGAGAATGGCAAAATCCTCACTGCAACTGCAAAGCTGTGCAAGTCCTCATTGATCAGTGTCCTTATTTTTTTATTTATTCAGGGAAATGTAGTCGCTGTTGTACAATTTCGGTTGTCCTGCGACTTGAGAAAAATCAATGGCGTCTGGTCTCTGGTGAAAAACTGAATATCACCGCTTACACAAGTCTGCTTTTTTTATATCTAGTTTTGGAGAAACATGCCGTCATTTAGCAGCTTTAACAATAAAACCTGAAGCAGCTGTCAAGATAGGACTTACAGCTGCTGCATGTACAGCAGCTCGGTGTTTGAGACACCTGAATAAGAATGTGGAAACAATGTAACGCAGATGATTTTAAAATATGCAAATTTGAAGGTTTATATAAAAACATTCTCTAAGTGAAAAATAGAAAGTCACAAGGACTTACCATGAACAAAATGAGCTTAATAACTGTCAGTTGCTGCAGGAATCCATGCTTTCATCAGCGTGCCCAGGGTTAAAGCTCCTGATTTCCCTCAATCTCACGTTTTTCTTTCTTTTTTGGAGGGAATTCGGAAAAAAAACTTTTTATCAGGCCCCTAATTGGCTCGTACAGTTAACCACATTGTAAGAGTGACCAATCTGCCTCGCTAAATCTTCCTCCAAACATACAAAACAATGGAATTCGAGGTAAAATATATTGTTTCTTGCCACCCATACCCATGATGCAATACAAGAAACAAAAATAGTATGTATAGTATATATAGTATAGTACAGGGCTCCAAAAGACAGATTATGCCATCAGTAACAGGTAGGGCACTTTGCTGGTTAATAATCAGTTAAATAATCTACCAAAGGTTCTTTTTTATCTTTTTTTTTATACACAAATGGTGCGTTCATGCCGCACGCTTTGTGAGCATCAAACAACGCCCACAAAGCGACTAGTTTGATGCATATACATTTTCAAGCTGAAACTTGCAAAGTATGTGGGCGGGTCTTTGTCTGGCGGATGTTTTAAACAATAGTGGATCATGGTTGGATAGATAACGACGTCAGGCAATGTCACTACAGTGAGACGCGCTGATTGGTTGACATGCTGCGTCAAGAGCGTCAAAATTATGGTAGCTGAACTTTTGCGGTGCTAGCTTTTGGCACCTTGCCACGTGAAAAGCTTAAAAAGCCGACATGGCCAATGCACACAAAGCGCCGCAGAGACTCTGACACTCCTAAAGGCCTCAACCATAGACTTTACATGCAATCTTGCCGCTATTGACGCTGACGTTTGGGGTGGTGTGAACACACCATTGTATGAGCCCCCTTAGAATACATTGATATCTGGGAGTAACAGAAGCCAAAAAAGAAGAGTGTAGCCAACAAAAGAATGCATGGACACTACATCTAAGACACACCATTCATTTGAATAAATTTACTCTTATGTAGGCCCTTGTGTCCTGAAGTGGGAGTGGGTCAAATGAGCTCCCCCTCAGCATTTGTTGACTCACTTTTTTTGACACAAATTTTGGTTGGCTATACTGGAGGTCAAATTCGATCATATACAGAAAACTCACATTTTGAGACATGCAGTTATAGGCAGGCATTTAGGTATGGCTTTCATATAGACAATATTAAAAATTGCCAAGGATAATATAGCTGAAGATTAACCTGTTCTGAAACCAAAAACTCAGGTTGACAACGGAGAGTTGGCCAACCTTGAGTCACATTTTGACTGTCTAACCTGCTTTCTTAAATGGGCCTCAAGACAGCAGGGGGTGCAGACTTTTTATGTCGGGCCTGCCTACCATTGTAGCGTCGTTTCTGGGCAACTAGAGTTCATTCACCTTGTAAACGCATTACCCCCTCCCCTTCACCCCTCAAGGAGCGATTGTTGTTTCTTTACACCTCCTTGTACTCAAAATCGCCAATGACCATATTAGATCAACTCCTTTCAACATAAAGCATGTGGTGCCCAAACGCTGCATTCACTACTGATTAAATCAACTATAGGGCACCATCCTGGTGAAAAGATCTCTGGCTCTTGTTTAGCTGACCAATCACAGGAGTACGCTCTCTGTTGTCAGAGATAGATAGTTAGAAAATTGGGCTGTACTCCGTCCGTCGTTGAGTAGGTGACTGGTATCCCTTGCGTCGACTGATAATGGTGTTGCATCACTTAAGCTGTCGTCCCGTTTGTCTTTCAGTGTGATGAGACAGACATGGTGCCGTGGAGTTCCAGTTTGCAGAGTAAATCCAGGCGGTGAAGCCTCTACAGCTTCATCCAGCTGATTGCCCTCCCTCATCTCCATCTTCCCACCCCCCACTCTGATTGCACTCTTCCTATCTTCACACTTAACGCAATCTCAGGTCCCAAGAGTGTTTTGTTTCTCAAACATCCAGCCATTAATCCCTCGCGGTCGGTCCCCCATCTGCTCCACTCCATGTTCATCTATTCTTCTCCCCTCCCTCCTATGTTGCGATGATGCGTTTGTCGTCGCCACCCCTGGGACTTGCATCTTAGCTCCTCTCCCTTCCTCTACCATATTTCCATTCTTCGTGATGCATGCCTGGATCTGGAGGACCCAGGTGCAGGCTTCAGGGCTTTATTAATAAATAAACAGCAGTGGGTTGATTTATGAAGCTCAAAGACTCGACCCAATTCTCCACCCCGCTCCCTGTGGCTGTGCGTCATAGTTGGAGCTTTACAAATGCATCTGGGATGATCCTCTTGACATTTTCTCTGGTCGAAGAATGAGCTTGGGCAGAACAAATTAATTCCCAATTTTATAGGGGCAAGAAGAATATCAAAAAGGCCAATTTGACGTTTGCAACAAAAAAATACCCTTCAGTAATTTTAAAGGAAATTAAATTGGTACATAAGATTCACTCAGTTCAGGTCATTCTGGTTCTTCCGTTTAATGTGGCAAATCGAAACAGCGAGGATTGCAGTTGGCAGAAATATCTACCCTTTTTTACAACGGCAATATGGGAAGCATCAATTTGTCTAGAACATCCTGGTAGTCAGCTGTAGACTCAGCGGAAACTTTACTTCTGACCTCAAGGTTAGATTGATGTTTCTCTCCACTCTTCATCCAAACTTTGGTACGTTGATGTCCAAATGAAATGCAAGATTTACTTGATCTGAAAGGAAAACTTTGTAGGATTTAAGTACTTTCTCCCCTTAGCTCCAAAATAATAATTAAAATGTTCTTGCATCATGTTTGGTTTAACAGTGGTTTAGCAGAAGGAACTCCATAGTGCTAGCCCATGTCTGCGTGCTGTTGCTCCTGAAATGGCTGTAGTCAACATCTCACACCTTTTCCTTCCAATCAACTTTCAATTAATACACTCACATTAAGAATATTATGAACAGCCAGCCTTTAGTTCCTTAAACTCCTTGTGGATTAAAACAGTGACTGTTTGATTGTTAACTATAAAGAAAGCGATCTTCACCAAGATCTTGTAGGGCATAAAGTAATATTTCTGCATTGAAAAAGAATTCCCTTTTTTATCCGTGATATTATAAAAAAAGACTAGTTCTTTTCTACAAGTAACAATCCTGTGCAAAAACAAGAAAAAACATTCCTTGAAAAAAACATGAACAAAAAAACAACATAACAGCAGTGAAACAGGGTGCGTCATGCACTGGGATTAATGTCCTTAGGATGAAACGGGTTTTGTGTTAGGGTCTGTTTTTTACCTGTGACGTCAGTAGGAATGAGAGATAGGGGGTGCTTAGCCCCAGGAGCTTTACATTTTAGTCCCACCCAGCAAAGACTTTGTCAATTAATTCATTATTTTAAGAATATTTATCAGAACCTGTTATATGATCAGTTTATTTTCCATCCCTGCCTTTTAGCACTTTCTCTCTTCTTTTTATCAAAAATACGCTGAACGCTGGGGTTGGAGTCCTGCTGTGGCCAGTAGCACGTCGGAGTCCAGTCTTATTTGGTAATGCTGCCTGAACAGGGTGGTAGACTCTGTCTAAGCATAAATACCGGCACTATTTTTTTTGTCTCATGTTACTGATTTTAGTAAACAGAGCCAGTGTAAGGGTAGTATTGCAGTTAGCCAACAGAGTACAGAAACTTGCATGTTATTAATCTTGCTGAGCAAGCCCCCCACATCTTTTTGAGTCTCCACGCCCACTCCCACACTGAACTGGCATAAACTGAAATAAATAATAATACCCAGTCTTTTTTTTTTCTTTAAGAAACCAACTCAGACAGCATTCTTTCACACCAGAGAACACAGAAAAATTAAAAAAAAACACCAGTAAAGGAGAACTTTAATAGGGTTGTAGACCAAATGTTTCTAAGAATCTGATCCATCTGGAAGACTTTTGCAAAGTGGGCAAATATTAGCAAGTCAAGATGTGGGATTACTAAATAAGACTCCCAGCTCAAATTAAAGTAAACATAAACACCATGTTATCAGAGTTGTAATTGTGCTGTGTGCGTTTCAAGAGTTACTGTATTTGGTATTTAGAGACAGAGTTATTATTGCTTCAACTGTTTTCCATAACGAGCTGTTGTATAAACAGTGGCTAGGAACAATCTGGAACACGGTGGAATGAGCGGATCGTATCGGATCAAGAGGCTTTGAAATGTTAAACATTGCTTCTGATTTTTCCCTGCACATGACAGCTCTGCTGAGGATCACAGGCACCGTTTTTGTGAGTAGGAGCCTTGGCGGCCATAACTGTGTGGTTTCTCCCTTCACAGCGGGGTGAACCAGCCATCATAGCCATTTAACGTTTCCACATTCACAACCCCCACCACAAACTTTAAAGCATTTATAGTTTGGATTGAATTCATCAGACCAGTATATGGTTTTAAATTAGGTGCCTAAAGCGTGTGTGCTCCTCTTTGAAGAATTTGTCATTTTTCTGAGCCACTTTTCTATCTCCTCTTGCTTTGCAGATCCGTTCTTTGTTGAAAAATTTACAATGACTCAGATTAGATCAAAAGCATCTAAATTATCCCAACTTTCCACACTTTTTAGTTAGGTCTGGACTTTAACTGGGCCATTTTAACACCTAAATACACCTACATCCTACTTCTTCCAATAGCACAATGGTACCACCACCACCTTTTACCACAGAGGATGAGGCGTTCTGGCTGATCTGCGGCATTAGTTTTCTGCCACAGAGAGTTGTGTATGCCTGGTTTTCATATTTAAAATTATTTTGCATCTAAAAAGTTTATTTTTGATATAAAACATGAGAGGCATTTCACTAAAGATGATAAAACAATGGAAAATGAGGTTTGATTTAGAAATATAAACTTGTGGTTTTTACACTTTATTAATAAATGTAATGTTGAATATTACTTAATCTTTATGATATCTGAGAATTTTTACATGTGTCCACCATTTGGCAATTTATCTGTGGTGATGAGCTCCAAGTGTAAGCTTGAAAAGCCCTCCTTGCCATCACCCTAATCTCCCTCCACTGGTTTCTATTTCAGGTTCAAGTCTGGGAATTTAAAACGTTACATTAAATCAGAAGAAGAATAATGCTGGTGAAACTTAAAAGGCCTTAATGTATACTCTAGACTCTTGGTGAACACGCAGAATTAAACGGTCGGTGAAAAAGCTCCCATTTTTCTTTTTTTGTATCCTCATCATCTTGTTTTTTTGGGGGGGGGGTTTCCGAGCAGAGGGAGTATAGGTCTGCATGCAACTAAACACGTGTGGGCGAGTGGGAAAACAGCTCTCAAAAGCCGGAGGCGTGAAGCAAGCACGTGATCGCCGACCTGCTGCTGTCACCTGGCACGCGCACACAGCTGCTGATGATCATCAACTCAGAACCTGAACGCAAAAACCAGCCCTACTATGAGTGGGAAAGGGGGGGGAGTTTAAAAGCATCCATGCAAGCCAACATGAAGTAGCCAAATGAACTAAAGCTGGGTTTTCTGCTCCCCTCAGCAGAACGGTTGGGTTTTACAGGATCGGTTTTGCCAGCATAAAAGACCGGCGTGCTGAACTTTCATGCATGCTGCCCAGAGAGAGAGCAAACTTCCCTAACCTCTTTCCTAATTTCATTTCTTTTTTTTCGAGGGGAAATGAACTTTGGGTGTTTAATTCAAACGCAGTTCCTCTTTCGTTGGAAAGAGCAAGGAAACATGAGTGATGTCTGTTAGGGGGACGTGCGCACTGTCAACACATGCTATTAATCAGCAAACATGTGGATCCACTGACGGCCTGCTCAGCAGTAGAAATCCCTGGAGGATTTGGCAGTAACACCAACCCTCCCCTCTTCCTACGCTACGCCACTAAACTATTAAACTTTGCTTTTTGGCCTCTGCTAAGACGTGTGAACGTAAAGAGTGTAAACATACCTGAACGTACTGGTGGACGAGGTACCTGGAAACAGGTTGAACCTGTATGGTATGTGCATGTAGGAAACATCCCTTTTTTCACCCCTAACTCCTGCCACAGATTTTCAACTGAATTCAGGCCTGGCCATTCTAAGACATGAATATGCTTTGATCTGAAGCGTTCTGGCTGGCAGTTTATTTTTGCAGAGTGAGACTGAAGCCTTCTGCAGCATCTTAAATGATTCTGTGTTTAGCTTCATCCACTCTTAAAGCCACTGGCCAACTTCCCTGTTCCTGCTGAATGGAAGCATTACCCATAGCATGATGCTTCCACCACCATATTTCACTGAGGTGGGTTTGGGACATTAAGGTTTCTATCAAACATAGGCCTCTTGGTCAAAGTGTCCAGTTTCTTTACCCTCTTAGCCGAGCTCCACACTCTCTATCTCTGACCATTCAGCTGTGTGCCTTCTTCTTTATGTTTTTTACTCTCTCAACTCAATAATACCTATATAATATAATAATCCTTTTATACCGGTTCATACCGAAAAACCGGTGTTAATTTTCGTTATGATATGAATTTTTAATATATTACTACTATACCGGTGAATATCTCAGACAAGATGCGGAACCGATTTCACTGCTACACGCTCTTCACCACAGTGTGAAAAGTAACGTTTTTAACTAAGTACACCTGCTGGCAGGAGCTACCAGAGCGAAGCACACAATTTTGAGGGAGTAATTCCAAAGTTTAGAAGTTTATCGGCTTTCAAGGGTCAGGTGAGAACCGAACAGCATATCTTTTACAAGCACTATTGCAAGTAACCAGTAGGGGGGGGTCCTGAGTGCTATTTGACCGTCTGTAGGTACAGGCGGCCAACGGCGGCAAAACCAGTAGGAAAGAAATCATTAATACTGGTAAATATGTTTTACATACCATCTACGATACTTCTGCCGTCTTTTTTTCTGTTGTTATCTGAATATTAATCATCTAATAATCTCATACGGCTGCCATGTTTATTTTACTTCTTCTTTGGCAATATCCGGTCTGGGTCTGTACTCTGCCCCTAGCGGGATTCTTTAGAACTACATGCAAAGCCAAAATGCAATTTGCTGCTTGCTTAACATGAGGTTAAAAAGCAAGTATACTTTCAGCCTTAGAACATCAGGAATGTCTACTACTTTTTTTTACTATCATTCATCTGTGTCTGGAAAAAAACAACATGACGCAGTCTATATGACAGTAAAATTGGCTATTTAAGGCACATTTTTATATTATAAATTCGTATAAGATAATGTGGATACCTTGTGTTTTCTAAAAATACCTTGATAATAAAATTTTGCCATGCCGCCCAGCCCTAGCTGTGACATGGTAAAAGCTACACTTCAGGACAGCTGAGACGATATTCCACAGTAACGTGTCCTGGATGGTGTCATCAGTTATTGACTAGCACAGCTAATCCACCTAATTTGCTTTTGCAACTCTCCTTCTAATCTCTGTTTGGCTGTATGGTTAATAAGCAACATAAATGGTATAGGGTAGAAATGATGGGAATTTAGCTTACGGCAGGGCTGTACAGTGTTTTTTTTTTTATGTACAATGCCCGTTCATGCTGTGTTTGGTCGTCTTGGAAGACTACTCCATGCCACACTGCGAACTCCACGGAGCTCTAAAGGTGAATCACACTCACACTGAGCAGCCCAAGGGTTCGTTTGATCAAACAGCAGGACGTCTCGTTCTACAGGGATGCACCAAAAACCAACATCACGAGCAGACCGGGATAAGAACATTTCTCAAACTGCCTGAAGCCAGTGTTGCCAACTTAGTGACATTGTCGCTATTTTTAATTAAATACTCCCCCCCCCAAAAAAAAGAGTCTAGCGACAATTCTACCGATATTTCTGACCACCTTTAGCTTCATTTTGTGAAACTTTGTCAGCAATATTTGCTGCAGATTAGAGACCCTGGTTTTTCTGCATTAGGAGTGTTCTTTCAGATGCTCAGGAAGGGAACTATCTCCATATAGCGGCTGACCAATAATAAACCTTTCTCTGTTCATTTCCTCCTCTCACAATTGAAGCCGTTTTCTTTCAAAAATGTATTCAAAAGTAAAAAAAAAAAAAAATCTGCAGTTCCGATCTTTCTTTTATAAGCCAACATCAGGCAGAAGCTTTAGAGTGGGTCGCACACCTGTGGTGCATTCGGGGAACATTCAAAATACTGTATATGGCAAGTTAAACAACATAGGATTTTTAAAAATTCTAACAAAAAACACAGAAAAACAACAAAATAAAAATAAATAATAAAAATAAACTTCTGTTTAATGGTAATTGGCAAGCAATGTTTGATGCATATTAAATATGCCCTACTTATTTTTTACGAAGTACTACAAAAACAATTAAAAACTATATTATTTCTATTAATTTTGTCTTAAGATATTTCGCCATTTTTTCTTGAGAAATAGAAATTTTGCTTATTTGGATGTCCAGTTGCAATTTGACATCTTGTAAATTTTCAACAGGTTCTCTTCTCTTAACAGTATACTTCAGTCGTGTTAGTATTAGAGCAGCCACAAACGATTATTATGATAATCGACTAATCACCATTTATTTTGCAGATTAGTCGACTAATCAGATCACGTTTAAAATCCATTTTATTGCAGGAGCAACTGCTCTAATATTTGTGTGTTACGTCGAAGTGTTATAGTACCTAAAATAGTGATTTTTAAGATGATAGCTCATTTAACATTTGTGAACTATATAAAAAATAAAACAACGTTACCGCAGAAACATGACGTCTGCTAAGGATAATGAACTTAACATCACCACTAATAATGTTGCAGCTATCAAGTAATAAAACAGCCTCAGGAGCTACTGAATGGTCCTTACAGAAAGATCCTTCCTGTCCACAGCCATTTAACATCTAAAGTCAGAGAAAACATTACGTTCTTGAAAAATAAGTATTTTAATGTAATAATAAGCAGCAGTTTTTTCGCAATGCCTGCACCTTGATTTCCTGTAAGCAGCAGCACTATGCTGCACTATGTTCTATGTATGAACAGATCAGAACCAGCCTTTAAGCAGCAGCTTGGACCGTAGAGAACGTCATATGAGATAATCTGGACATTTTCATCAATCTATATATACCCCATGATACCTAGAAGAGAAGGTTAAAAAGCCGACATGTCGGGGGAAAAAGAGAAAATCACTCTACTGCTGATGCTAATGTTAGCAGCCAACAAGCTAACTAGCTAACAGAGGCTACTTTCCGTGTTTGTCTTCACAGCAGCCTTCCCTTTAAGAAGCTCAAGAACAACACTGCTGTACTGCCATAAGCAGCTTTACATTTGTGAATTTTGCATTACACATGCTTCTCTTTTTATTTAATAAAACTCTCCAGATCTTTAGAGATATGTTGTCGGCTCAATGGTGTTACAGCTTTTCTAAGCTGCAGCTGACACCGATTCCCACAACTGCGCACATGCGTTTGAGACAGAAAGGCAGACAGAGCAGAGAAAGGCACAGCAACCATTTTAATTGAAAAACAAAGCTTAAAAAAAAAAAAACTAAAGCTTGATTACTAAATTTTTTGTTGACAGTTTTACTCACTGCTGTCATGATGAATCAACGAATCATGGCTTTCCTAATTTGTGTTGATGCAACGAATTTTGTCTGTACTACAAAAAAAACAACTTTAATAGCAACCGTGTTATAAGCTAAAAAGGTTACCAAACGGCCCTGAACGGGATAGATTTTGATTGTACAAGCCTAATGTGATTCCACATATCGTAAGAACTTTGTACCAGGTGTGCAAGGAAGATGAACACTGATGTTTTGTTTGTATTTACAATACATATCGTTTTAAATATGCATTTTAGCTTGCATTTTATTATTGGAAATTCTATTTTATTTAAAAAAAATTCTTGTATCTTTATCATTTACATTATGAGAATTTTGTGTTGCATTTTTTGGAAAAAAGTTTTTCATGCATTCTGTCCAATAAATTTTTGAAATGTTATACGTTATTTTTTTTAAGTTGTTCTGCTGATGTGTGAGAATGTTCCACAACAATACTTTTGACATACTATATATAAGCCGAAGAAAATAATGTGTCTCACATCATGCTTCAGATTGTATCGCAATATAGATCTGAAGCCATGTTGCCAAGTCGTGGTAGAAAGCTCATAGAACTCCCCCTTCTTTTACTCTCCTCTTTGGTTCTTCTCTGCATCCATGAAGCCTCCTTTTCAACTCCTTGTTGCCACGGTTGGACACCATAAAAAATTTTAAAAAATAACTGAAGAGAAAAAAGTAAGTGCAAAAATACTTCCAGCTGCAGAGCATCCAAAATTGGGGAGAATAACTGTCCAAACATGCAACACCCAGACCCCCCAACAATTAAATAAAAGATGAAGAAGAGTTTAGAAAAAGAACAAATCAAAACTAGCGTAACAGACCTGCTACGACATGCCACCGACATCATAAAACATTGGACAGCAGAGATTCTTGAAATTCCAACGATGTATCCTAATCAAGGATACAATAATAACTGTAGACACAGTACACACTTTTGTCAAACGACTTGGAAATCCCTAATAATCTCCAATTTAACGCTCAAAAACCTCATATTATTGATGTAACAAAGCCATAGAGGAAAAATGTTTATATTTATCTATTTTTACATCGACAAGGGTCCATTTTATATAGCCCTCAGTGAGTGTTACATTCACAAACCAACATGATCTGTTGCGGAAAACTTTCAAAGTCTTCCTTTATATGTGTCTATTTCTCACAAAGTTTTCATTGCAGCTTCCATTAGCATGCTCTTTTTTAAAGCATTTTCAGAGATTGGATTGGAGGAAATTTTGGAGCTAAATCAGACTGAGGAGACTCAGAGTAATGTTTAGCCATAGCATTGGAAACAAGAAAGATGATCTTTGTCACTTCTGATATTCTTTGAAGAAAAATACTGAATATCAGGATGCAAGTGTTTAAAAAAAGCTATCAGGACCAACATTTAGAGGAAGGACCTTCAAGAGTTTGTTTTTTTCCCTCCATTATACTGAGATTTATCTCCTGCACATATACTCTTCAGTGAAACTCAAATCGAACCATTTAACTGAGGGGGGAAAAAAGAGAGAAGACGTAGGTGTCCATTCATGCAGAAGTATTTTCCCACTCGCAGGAGGCGCTCTGTTAAAGATCAAATGCAAATGTATGATACATGCAAACGTGGTAAGTTGATGTTAAACCATGGGTGTGCATCTTCATGCAGGAAGAGAGTGCTAGCTGGGATGCAGGTCAAACCACAGCGTTCAGATAAAACTCCGAACATGTGTCGGCCCGGCAGTTAGGTCATAACTGACGAATTACTGATACCAGATCAGATTAAAGTATAAAGAAGCAGCTTGTAGTGAGTTATCAGGCAGTTAATTGTGAATTCAGCTAACAGGGTTCCTATGCATTTTTTTTCTAATTTTCCACATTAAAATTATAGGACCACCTAACATTTTTGGTGCTGGAGTAAAAAAAAAAAATCTGGCAAAGTAAGTAGATTATATTTTCTGGATGTATCACCAATTATGAGAAAACTTTGTTTACTAAGTCCCAATTAGTAACACGTCCACCCACTAAACCATCCCAATTGATTATCACCACTGGTATCTCATGATTGTTGCGTAAACAAGAAAGTTTAACCTAGTCCTAAAAACAGAACTGAGTTGTTTCGGATCCAACAGAGTAGCAAAGGCTTACCGCAGCTCCTTTTTATTTACTTATGTATTTTTTCTGGCATCCATACTTACATCAATTTTATTATGATTCTTATTCATTTTTTATGCACTTAAAATTGTATCCAATTATGTTGTGGTATTTATTGTAATCATAAAAAGGTATCAGTAAATAAAACAAACAGATACAACTTTTTTCATTTTTTTTATTTTTTTTGAGCAGCTGTGTGGCAGTGCTGTGACTGCATGTCGAAACAGCTCTTAAATAAAAAAAACTCTTCTTTTTTTCAACAGGCTTCTTCAGGACTCCCGTTACATAAATAAGGGTGATTCCCATTAAAAAACTGGACACAGTAGCTGTATTTAATCCTATTTTTGGTATTTATTGATGCTCTAATGTAATGAATGTCAACTGGAGGCCAGAAGGCCACATCCGGCCCGCCAGCGCTTTCTACCCGGCCCCCTAATATTACTAAATCAGGAATAGAGAAAGATGCATATCTTATTTTTTTTTTCTATATCAAAATAAGCAAACTGAAAAACAATCAGAAATGACTACAAACTCATTGGTCTCACTCAACATTTATTTTGTCCTTTTTTTTAATCTGCCGTAATCCTTAGAATGTCTTAAAACGCTCCCATACATCAATATATTAAGATACAAAAAGCTTATTTTAGGAGAGCATCTGGACCTAGCAGTGTCTCCAATAATAAAAAATTAAATAAATAAAAAATATGATAAAAAATGATAAAAAATTCTTGACATCATTAAACGAAACCTTTAATTTTGTTTAAACTGTTTAAATCCCTATTAGCAGACATTACATCGAGCCGTCTTGAGAGTTTGAAGTTTTTTCTTTCTTTCAACATGTTGAGACTCTATAGACTGCAGTCTTATACCGTGAAGACACGCAGGGACCAGACAGGAAGCAGATTTCCTAGAAAGATGCAGCATTTATAGTTCTCCGAAATGTATCCACGTTGTTCAGCATTGTTTACATTTTATTTCAGCTAAGTGGGACCACAAGCACTAAATTGTTCTAAAAATGTCTATCAGCTCACAGCTGAAATAATTCCAAAAAATAAAAACAAATATATATATATTTTTTGTTGTTTTTTTTTGTTTTACTTTTTTAAAAATGTCTCACCTTTATTTTGTCTGTCAATGTAAACTTCAGCTCGTGGACGAACGGGTTTCTAATGGTTCCTGCAGTCTGACAGCTGGAAGTCTTCATTGTTGACGGACCGGAAACCCCCCTACAAATTCCAGAAAAGAAACGTCGGTTCCAAATGTCTCGAAACACCGGTGGGACTTTCTCCGTCCAGCTGTGGACAGAACTGATGCTCTCCCTATCTCAAGCCTATCTAGGCGGAGAGTAGGGAGTGGTTTATCCGCCTCTTTATCAAGTTACGCTGCATGACGCAGGCTTACGGTTTGACGTTTCCAAAATAAAAGCACCGAGTTTAGTTCATAACAAAAATGTAACATCAATCTCTGTATTTTCCATTATGTCTGGACTTAGGAGTAGATTTGCTAATCTATTTTTTCTCTTTATTTATTTATTTTTTTTTTTAAAATAAATACAAAACCCGGCTATATATCCATAACACTAGGCAATCTGAGACTCTCTAAATGACCAAAAGAACACCATATCCATGGTAAAAATGGGTGGTGGTCGGATGTCAGACTCGTATCATTCCATTTTGGGACATAATAATAATATATTTTGCAAAACTTTAAAATATTATTAAATATCTGTCTTGACAAGTACTTATTAAAATTAGATATAACTAAACATATTTTCACAATATTATGATTTAGAACCATTCAAATAAACGCTGATTCAACAGGCTAAATGGTATTTAGGTGCACATAAATAGAACTTAAATATTCTATTTATACCATCCTCTAGAGTTTAGAGAGCCAGATTTGGTGTGCCAGATTTGGCTTGCGGGCCTTGAGTTTGACATGATGACTGGATATACGTTTCTTTAGATGGAATTGTTGTTTTTGTCCATGTGGAGGAAGTTACTAGTGCATGCTCCAAATCTTACACTTCAGGAAATGTTACAATGAACTATAAGATTGCTCTGTGTTAAAGTGATTCTAAATTTACATTTTTTTTTTTAAATGGCTTTTCCAGACAGAGATAAAAATGTGGAATGGCCGAGCCAAATACTGAACTAAATCTGAATTAAAACATCTATAGGGACTACTGATAGATAAATAAATAGTGCAGAAATCCTTGGGAAAACACTGCCAATAATTTTACTTTTATTTTGCTTTGTAATATGTGAGAAAACTTAAGAAAAAGCAAAAATTGTGTTTCAGAGAATCGATTATAAGTACACAATAATTAAGTCCATGCCGGAACTCAGAAATTTAGAGTTCTGAATGTGATTGGAACAAACCCTGAAATCGACCCTCCCACTCAGAAAGTCAGAGACTTTTTTTTTTTTGCTCCAACTTTGACTTTCAGTACTGCCACACTTCACATCATCATAGCTGTGAACAAAATATATTTTACAAGACACACAAGGTAGAATGTGTCTAAAATCCATCTTAAGCCCCATTTCCACTAGTGCCAGTACGGTACGGAACGGGACGCTTTGTTTCCTACCTGCGTCCATTCTGAACCAACCCCAGCCGACCCCTTTTTTTGGACTACCTTGGTTCCAAGCATGCCGAAGCGACCCGAAATGCCCACCTATGGACTGATTGGTCTGGAGTTGTTTGTTTGTCTCAGAGTAAGCTATAGTTTAAAGTTTCAAATAAGCAGCAGACTGCAGTTAACTTCAAGCAGCCTAACAATAAAAAGAAATCAGTATGAGCCGTGAATTATAAAATTTAAAAAAATGGTGGGGATCTTGTGAGCATATATATTAATGAATCGTTTTTTTTGCCATGTTGTCATGTTAGTAGAGTGGTTGGTGTTGGTGACTCCCATTCGGGAGGTTTGGGTTGGTGTCCTGCTACTGCAGAATTCAGTCTTTTTCACAGTAGGTTCACAGATATTCTTCCTGGTTTCAGAAAAGACTTTTTCTAGATTTGTTTTTAAAAATGTTATTTATATTTTATTTTAAATTGTTTAAGGTTTGTTTTACGTTTTGTATTTCAATAAATGAAACCAAAAACACAATTTTAATGGCAGAACAGTATTTTTAATTTGAGATTTTTCAATGCAGTATTACTTCTATTTATGTTTGTGTCAAAATATGAATCCCTAGACTAACATTATTAAACAAGGGCCAAACCCCTTATTTCACAGGATAAAGGGTTCAGAATAGAGGATGAATATTAACAGAAACACTTGGAGCCTAGGGTTGGGCGACATGGCTTAAACATTAAAATCTCAGATTCTTTTAATACCAAATCTGATTTCAGATTTTAATCCATTTTTTCTTACCTGCTTTTTTCTCATAAGAAGAAAGTACAAGTGGTAAAAAATATTTTCAAAATCCTGTCCTGGAGATGACTAGAATTTAATATCCAACTAAAAAGAAGCTAGAAAAGTATCCTTGTAAAACAAGATGGCTTGATTGACATCACTCTGGGCTATGAAAGTCTAAGTAGTACATTGGTTAAAAAAATCTGTTTTCCAAAAATTAAATCCTCAACAACAGAAGAGAGATGCTTTTTGCTGTAGCTTTTGTTAAGCTAAGCCCACCCACGTTTCTTCTCTCTTCTACTTTTCTCTTCTACTACTCTCCAGATATAGTTTTTCTGCTGTTATTGCGATTGTTAACCCTGTTTTCTCTCAGTATTTTTCTCCCCATAGAAGCTCCACATGGTCTCGTACCCTACTCAACTATAAAATCCCCTGCTGGATGGGAAACATCGGTCCAGATGATGCTCAAAGTGACCGAGCATCCTCCATGCCGTCTCTTCTCTGTCTTCTCAGACCCACAGACGGTTGTGGCAGATTACCACTTGTTCTGAGCCAGGTGCTGCCGGAGGTTTCTTCCTGTTAAAGAGGAGTTTTTCCTCTCCACTGTGGCTACATGCTTGCTCAGTATGAGGGATTGCTGAGGAATTGCTGTGGTTGGAGTCTGCATGATCCGGGCACAACTTCGATGACTCATCTCAATCTGCTGGGATTCCTTACATAGAAAACTTTTAATTTATTGGAATGTTTGTATAATTGTATTTAAATGACTTTTGTTGCAAAGGGCCTTGAGGTGGTGTGTTGTGAATTGGAGCTATATAAAAACTATGAATGAACACATATGGAATACGTGAGGTTCTCTGTTTGTGCATCTGCTGTGAGTCATCTGTTACAGGGAGGATCTGTGGTGAGGAGCTGCCGCGCAGGCTGATTGCACTCACCTGTTTCCAATCAGGCCTTTGGTGCCCCTGGGCTTCTTAAGGAGCTGGCTGACAACCATTCGGCGCCTGATGGTTGCCCTACCGGTACCTCCAAGCCTCTGTTCTCCAGGTATTTCTCCCGAGTTTGTTCCCAGTGATCTCCTGCGCTTTTGTGTTCCCCAGGTTTTTACTGAGGAGTCTCTTGATCCAGCCAGTCTCCAGTAAGGCTTCCAAGTTCTGTGTTACTCTCTCAAGTGGATGGTTGTCCTCGATTGCAAACCAGCTTCTGTGCAGTTTTCCACCTCCCTGCCCGCTCTCAGCCACGCCGCCTCCTCCTTGCTACCTTCCACCGGACCTCAGCAGCCTCTGACTCCGCTCAGCAGATCTCACTTACCTCCCCTGAAATTGGAAATCGACTCACATCTGTGAGTACCACCGCTCTTAAGGATTCAGTTAATTCCCATCCGTCAACGACCTTCTCTAACCTCATCTCTCCTTTTCCAGACGCCCAGCAGTTCCCGCTGTCTCCAGCTGATCATTTTTGTTTTATTAATAAAAACATCTTAACTTTGTTCTGTGGTCCGAGTGTGGTTCTGCATGTGGGTCCGGAGGTTAGACAGGAACATGACAGAATTATGTAGTACTTTACAAAAAATTGTGAAATAACCTGGCCTCCTAAATCACTGGACCTGAACCCAATCCAGATTATTTGGGGCGAGCTGAACCGCAGAGGGAAGGAAAAAGGGCCAACAAGTACTAAGCATCTCTGGGAACTCCTTCAACACTGTTGGAAAACCATTTCTGGTGACTACCTCTGGAAGCTCAAGAGAATGCAAAGCAGTAATCAGAGCAAAGGGTGACTACTTTAAGTAATCTTAAATATAACATATTCAGTTATTTCACCCTTTTTGTTTCAGTACATACAGTAATTTCATACATAGTGATCATTCATAGTTTTGTTGCCTTTAGAGTCTACAATGTAGTATATATATATACGTGGACAAAATTGTTGGTACCCTTCATTAAATAAAAGAAAAACTCATAATGGTCATAGAAATAACTTTAATCTGACAAAAGTAATAAATAAAAATTATATAAATGTTGACCGATGAAAGGCAGACATTGCTTTTCATCCATGCTTCAACGGAATTATTTAAAAAATAAATGCATGAAACAGGCCTGGGCAAAAATGATGGTACCCCTAGAAAAGAATGAAAATGTGACCAAAGGGACATGTTAATCCAAGGTATGTCCACTAATCGGCATCCTAGGTGTCTACAATCCTGTAATCACGCAGTTGGCCTATATATAGGACTCCAGGTAGTCACTGTGTTTGGTGACGTGGTGTGTACCACACTCAATATAAACCAGAGGAAGCAAAGGAAAGAGTTGTCTCAGGAGATGAGAAAGAAAATCATAGACAAGCATGTTAACTGTAAAGGCTATAAGACAGGTGTTGTGCAGCTTTCCTCCTGTAGTTTACGATTCAGGAAACGGCTCGTTCCAAGAGTGTTCGACTTCTGGTCAATTCAATAGGAGAAATGTTTCCTCATGTTAATACATGTTGTCAGAGGTGTCTGTTATTGCAGTCTCCAATGCGGGAGCGAAGTGAGGATTCTCCTTGCAGATCAACAGCTAAACCCCCATGAGGAGTAATCTATTCTGTCTGAGGGAACAATCCAAAACTTCATGACTGTAACTTCTGCAACAATTATTGGAATAGAGCATTTGCGGTCCATGCCATGCAGGAACCACATCGGGTATTCTAATAATAAGCGCAAGAGTTTAATTTAATTTTTATGCGTAGTTTTCTGGTCAGGTTGTTTTGAGTGAATACTACTTAATAGATACTGTTGAACAGGTATTAACTCATCAGACGATCGCTGGAGACGGGCATCCTGTTAGCATTACATTTACACTTAAAGTTCTGTAATATATGTTAGGTGTTTATTTCAAAGTTGACAAGAAGACCTGAAAAGATCATATTTAAAATAAAAATAGACTGAGCAGCAGTGTGTGAATACCTAATACTGTAAATGGCCTTATTAAAATTACATGACCTAAATGCACTTTCTGCTCTGCTCTTAATCTGCTAATTAGGAAGGGGAGTCTTAAAATCCTGATTGTGTGGATTAATAATTAATCACAAAGTGCTTTGGAGGACTTTTTTTTGCACTAAATGATTTAAAAAAAGGATCAGGCAGACACATTTCCAGATTATAACATTATTTTACTACCATAGGCAGCATTGTGGGGTGGAGCTTTAACATCCTAGGGTAGTCTGCTGTAAAGGTGGATGGCCTTTTGATAGAAGACCGTTTCCTTTCTTTGGATGCAGAGCTTTTTGATGTTATTTTTATATTTGTCATCTGCCATAACGGGCGTGGGAATTGTGCATCATGCACACAAGAGATAAGAATTGCACAGGGTAAAAAAAGCGACAGTTTCTGGTTCAGTAAACGAGAACTGGATTAATGATTAAATTAAACAGGTGAACCTGCTTTAATCTTCAACCAATAGAAATGTCTCTTTCAGTAGATTAGATTTCAAATTTGTAGGCAAAGAGTTCACTAATTATCTTAGATTTTGTGTGAGTTATTAGTTTTAATAGCAATAATTATAGGAGATATACAAGATCTTAATAATTGTTTTTAAATTAAAAG
This sequence comes from Apricaphanius iberus, assembly GCA_028564705.1. NCBI lineage: Eukaryota > Metazoa > Chordata > Actinopteri > Cyprinodontiformes > Aphaniidae > Apricaphanius > Apricaphanius iberus. The sequence continues at coordinate 2,604,343 of JAPXFQ010000717.1, read as the reverse complement.
TAATTTGCTCCCTGTTGAGGAAGGGATTCAGACTGATAAAATTCTGCATAAATTAATGGAACCAAAATGCTCAACTCGAGTACACACTCAGCCAGAGCGATCCTACAAAGCAGGCTTAAGTGCCTACACATGTGCATTACTTTCATTCACATAAAACACCCTGACGGAAAATCAGTTGAAAAGATAATTACTTTTACTTTGGAAGTATGCTTTTATTGTCACTCGTGTAAGAATTATAACACAAAACAACGTTTCTTTTTACGGTTGAAGGAAGAAGTAAATATTAAGTGCACTCAGATTGCCCAATGAAGGCCACATATACAAGTGTTACTGCACAAGATCTGAGTTAATGCACAAATGGAAGTAATGTTGTAATGCTAAGAACTTCTCAGTTAGGAACATATTTATCAATTAATTATCTGATATATATTGAAGCTTGTTTGTAAGGAGATTTACACACTGTTGAGCTATATTTATACACCACTGCACAGTCAGTACAGGCATCCATAGTTTGACGAAAATATGGAACAAATCTGACATTACAATAATTGGATTAAACTGATAGAAGAAACGACAGAAAATCCATCAGCAAGACTGCACATATGCTGATTAGTAGCATTGAATGAACTGCAGGAATTCAAAGTAGTGATTTAGTGTTATAACGTGAATTGCTAGTATCCTTTATATGTTGATTAAGGACTCAAGTTTTAAGGCAAAAGGTTTTTTCTTCTAAAGGAAAAATCCAGGTCTGGCTAAAATCTCCCAAAACCTTATGAGAGAATGGAGAAACAAACTAAAGCAACCAATCTCTAACTTTAAGGCAATTTTTCACCCCCAAAGGTCCGGTTGTAATTGAAACAACACATCACCAGCAGAACATACCATAGCCAAAGTAAACCATGGTGGTACATATCATAATGATGTGTGGATACATATCTTAAACTGAAATAGTGTGGATTAAGTGGACATACAGCAGTCAGTGAATTGTCCAGTGTCTGCTACAAAACTGAAAATAAATAGGGATTTTATGTTATGTGTTGCATTACGATGAGTCCAACTATTCATCTAAATCAACAATAGAATGGTTTCACCAAAAGAATATTAAAGTTTTTGAACATCTGACCCAGAATCTGGAAACTGAATCAGAGGAAGTCTTTGGATCTACATAAAGACAGAACTGTGCATGCTTGATTGGCACATATGGCAAGCAGAGTGCTGATAAGGTTTTTAGGTTTTTCCTAAAATAATAAATCGATCCAACATGCATGCATGTTTTGGAGCTTGCGAGAGAGTTGGAATAAGAAGACAGAACCACGGACTGAAGATACAAACTCCATGCAGGAAGGAAATCTGGTTGGGTTTCAAACTCAGGTTCATCTTGCTTGCAAAGAAACAGTGCTAACAACTGGTCCACTGTGTAAATCACTAAAGCCAGGCTTACTAGAGTGTGATTGCTCTTGAGTTCCTCCGTAATTCAGAGCTAACTTGTTTCGCTTTTCAGATTCTTTAAAGTGAAAAGCAGGGCTCAACCATTAGACAGGCAGATGCATAAAAAGCCCACATCACAGGACACCTGCATAAACAGCTTCGAAACCATCCTGTTTGAAACAAAATGACGGCTTTTGAAGTCAAGCAGAAAATGTGCCTCGCTAGCAGGCTGTTGGATGTGCATTCTAGATGTTTTCAGATCATTGACCCTGATTGAAAGTACATTTATCTGATGCTTTGTTGATTCCACGTTTGATCCACCCAATAATTTCTGCTCTCTGTCATGTTCTAGATTACAGCAACTGTCCATGTAAACAGACTTTGTTGGGCCTCAAAATCCACAGATGGCTGATATTTACAATAAATTACACAGCAAACTGGGTCATGAACGCGACGTCAAACTATGCGATCAGTCTGTATTTACAGGTGAAGTCAATTCACCTTTAAAAAATAAATAAAGATCCTAACTTGAAAGGCTGTTAATTAGCATCCCACAGAGAATTGTAGTATCTAAACAGGAGCTACTGCTCATGCGGATGTTTCATCGTTCTGTGTTCCTCCATCAGCAAATAATGAACTTTAGAAGGCCGTTCAAGCAGGACTACGTGTGCTCTTGTTGTTTGTCACCAAACATCTAGCAGCCAGCTGGGTCAGTCCAATCTGGCTGCTGTTAGCCTTTTAGAGCTCCCAAACAAACTTTGTATGTGTAGCTTCAATGTTTTACTATAAACATCTGATTTATCATATTACTACAACAAAACAAAATCAACTTAAGAGGAAAGAAAGTGTAAAATATATATTTTCTTTTTCCTAGCGTCACTCGTTGTTCCACTGTAAGGTACTTTGGCTCCCCCATGTGGATGAACTGTGACATAAAACCTCATGTACAAGAAGAAAAAATATTCACATCCTTACAGATTTCTTCTGTATTTTATCACACTTACAGAGGATATACAAAGTCTACACACACCAGTTTAAATGCCAGGTTTTTGTTGTGTACAAAAAAAAAAACTAAGAACAAGATACAGAATTTCATAACTTTCTTCTGCCTTTAATGTGACCTATAACCAATTCATCACAATTAAAAAACAAACAACAATCTTTCACATCAGTAAAGTAAAAATAAAATATATAATGTGATTGCATAAGTGTGCACACCTTATTATAGCTTGGAATGTTGCTGTGGTGAAATTTAAAGTCCTAGTAAGCTCTTCCTGACATTTTTGTAGCCACATCTTCCAACACAAGCCATGGTCCGCCGAGGGCGTCCTAAGCATCAGAGGGATCTCATTATCCAAATATATCATATAATATATCAGTCAGGTGAAGGCTACAAAAAAAAATTCCAAGGAAATAAATATATCATGGAACGCAGTGAAGACGGTCGTCATCAAGTGGAGAAAATGTGGCACAACAGGGACATTATGAAGAACGGGATGTCCGTCCAAAATCGATAATAAGACTAGATGAAAACTATACAGCGAAGCTGCCAAGAGGCGGACAGCAACACTGGTAGGAACATGTGACAACAATCTCCTGTCTTCTTCATTTCTCTGTTCTATGGGGTAGGGTGGCAAGATGGAAGCTTTATCTTCCAAGCCGACCTTAATTTGGTTAAAAGACATCTGAAATTTCCCAAACACATGTGGGAAAATGTGTTATGGTCTGATGAAACCACTGATGATTTTTTTGGACATAGCTTCAAAAGGTATATTTGGCATAGAAACAACACTGCTCATCACCGAAAGAACACCAATACCTACAGTGAAGCATGGTGGTGGCAGCACCATGCTTTTGGGCGTTTTTTCTTCAGCTGGTAACTGGGGCCTTAGTTCCAAACACCTGTCAGTGTTGGCACGAAATCTTCCGCCTTCTCTAGAAAGCTGAAGATGAAGAGGAACTTCCTCTTTCAGGGAGAGAAGAGGGCTGTGCACATGAGATGACCTCGCAATCTGTCAGACTTTGTGGTTTGCAGAGAAGATTGGGCACATACTGCCCCATCAAGATGTGCCACGCTGATACGCTCCTACTGAAAAAGACTAGGGTGCTGTGATAAAAGCCAGCAGTGCTGCAACAAAGTATTAGTTTAAGGGTGTACATATTTAGGGAACCAGGTTATTTTAAGTGTTTTATTTGATATTTTTGCCCTTTACAGTTTTCAGTTGCATTGTACGGGTTTTTAGGTCACATTAAAGCTAAAAAAAGTTGTGAAATTATTTGTCTTGCTGTCATTTTTTTTTACATAACAAAAACGTGTGATTTGAACAGGAGTGTGTAGAGTTTTATATTCAGAACATATAAACAGAACAGAACATAGAAATTTTAATATCAGACATAGAGGATCTTTGACGAAGAAGAAAAAAAACTATACAAACCAAAGCCCCTGGGTTGAAAATGTAATTGTCCAATAAACCCAATAACTGGTTGTGTCATATTTTGCAACAATTGGCATCAATTTTATTGTTTTTTCGTTTTTCTTTGGAAAACTTTTAATCAAGATTTTGTGGAGAGATTATGACGTATTCCTCTTCACAGATTTTTTTAAAAATTGTTTTATTCAAACAGGAACAGCTTGTTTTAAGGCTAACAGACATCGTCTCTATCCGTCTTACACCCAGGCTTTGATTAGGCCATTCCAAGCTCTTCAGAGACGGACATGCTGGTGCTCTTCTGATCGTCATTCAGCTAAATAAATCCATGTGTGCTTTTTCATAAAGCCTTGAACGGATTGAATGAAAATAATCTATCAGGATTTCCAGCGGATCCATCCATAATAATAGAAGTTGTCCGTGTACTGACAATGTCTCTTTTAGCCTTCTTATTGCTGTCACACATTCTATTTCAGTGATTTCTTAATTTTACAGCTCTGGTGGGATTTATGTCTGAATGATTTAGCAATATCAGCAATTTTATTTTTCATTAAGTTAGTTTAGATAACCCTTTTACCCTCATTAATAGAAAAAACACATTTGAAAAGTGCTTAAAGTGTGTGGAGGATGGAAGAAATACAGTTAAAACCAAATATAAACAGTACATAGACTTCGTACTACACAGAAAACATTTTTCTTCTTCATTGTGAAATCAACCTGAGTAAACCTTTTTTTTTCAGATAAATAAATATTAGAGTTTTTTTGTATTTGTAAAATTTCATAAAAAAAAGAGGGACGGTTGTTATGTAGTTATTACTTTCAAAGTCAGGAGTATACTGTATACTAGTTTAGTATTTTTGGTAGAATTGCCCTAAAAACTGTTTCACTTGGACAAGATGTTTCAGGTTTTCCTTTCAGCAGCTTTCTGCAATCGTTTGCTGGAATCTCGGCCCACTCCGCTTAATAGAACCGCTGAGTCATGTTTCTAGGCCTTCTTAGGTGCACTGGCCTTTTCAGGGCCACCCACAAATTTTCTATAGGATTTAGATCAGGGCTTTTTGGTGACCACTCCAACACCTTGACTCTTTTGACCTAAAGTCATTTTCTTACTAATCTTGGGGTCAGCGTCTGTTTGGAAGACCAAGCTTCGACATCAAGGCTGAAAAATGTAAAGATATCACCCCGATCCGAGATCAGGACATTCCTAGTTTTTATATTTGCATACTATCAGGGATGTAAGAAAAATATTGATGTGAAAATGTTTCACGACACTCTAAGTCATGATTTTTTATTGATAATGGTATGCAATGTATTGATCTTTTTTTTTTGAAAGCACCTTGAATTGCCTTGTGTGGAAAGCGTGCTATACAAATAAAATCGCCTTGGCTTGCCTAAAAAAATAAAATAAAAAAATCACGTCACGTTTCAACACACAGCTCTCTTCACAGCCAGGTCCTGGGTTCGATTCCCGCTGGGGATGCTGTGGGTGTGTTTGTTTTTGCATATCATCGGCACCCACACCCTTGGTGGGGTTGGTGAAAGGGCCTTTTGTGTGGAGTTTGCATGTTCTCCTTGTGTTCCTTTGAGTAGCCAATGTGAGCTACTCCAACAAAAACATGCACCAGTCCTTGGCTATATACTGCCTCCTCCTGGCTGACCGGGGCGCCGGAAGGGTTGGGGAGGATCTGGCTGGAAGACCGTGATCCTTCCATGCGCTATGTCCAGCTGGGGAATCCCCACCCTTCAGGTAAAAAGAAGGGCCTGCTCACTCCTCAAAGCATGAAGGAGGCTTGAGCTCAGTGCAGGGCCCTACTAGAGTTAGCAAAGGGAGAGCAAAACCCAGGACTGGACTTAAATAGGAACACTGAGTGATAAATAATGGGTAAAAAATGTTAAAAAAATTACAATACTGATAACGCAATATATCTTATCGCCTCCCTGTATTGATACATGACGTGTAGCCAGATTCTTGCCGTTACACAACCCTATGTATTGTCTGAACATGTGAACTTCATTTGGAAATCGCACCAAAGGATGAGCCACACTTGTGGAGTTCCACATTTATTTTCCTGAAGTTTTGGTTGATAACTTTTGGTTTTCCCATGATGTCAAAGAAAGACGTTCTGTGTTAAGGGAGTGTCTTTATATGCATCGTCAGGTAATCTAACAATAAATTCTGACTCAATCATTCAGAAGCAGTGTTCTTTCTTAAGTATATGTAAATATCTGGTTGAAAAATAATTTGAGGGGTGGGAAAAAAAGTTTATAATGAAAAACTTTATTTTTCACCTAAATTTACTGCGTTTCATTTTTCTTACCCAAAGGTATTTTAAGTCAAACTCATCTGTAGCATTTTTAAAAGATGTTTCATGACCAATATGAAGCAGGCAAACCCTTTATTATGACAGCACAGTTTCTGTAAAAATTTTCAACATTTCTTAACAACTCAGCCCTGCCTCTGCTTGTGTCTCGGGTTTGTCTTGCAGAACACAAACAAGCGTCCCCTCCTTCGAACAAAGAAACAGTCTTTGCAGCGCTTTTTCAGGGCTGACTTGGTCTTCATCCCGACAGAGGGCTGGACGGCGGCGAGATGCGCACCCTGGAGCGGGAGGACGGACGACGGAGGATGCACGGAGCCGACTCTTGCTGCTAACAGGAGCATGGAGCGAGGGGCCGAACCGACCGTCCACAAACACCTGTACGCGCTCGCTGCCGACATGGAGATGGTGGGGTTCAAACGCCGGATGTGGGCAACTTGTCGACTCAGGGAGGTGGCCAGGAGCTTCAGCAAGAGAGGACCCATGATGACGAAGGCTGTAGAGCTGCAATTTTAATAATAAAAAATACAAATAACTGAAACAATTTAGAGGTGAAATAGATAGACAAGTAGGAGCTGTAGTTTAAACTTCAATGCAGTTTGATGAGGTTTTGACGCAAACTTCGTTATTATACATCGGTAGGGAAAAAAAACATTTTAAGTTGATTCACAAAAATCAACTAGAAGAAAAAGACTGCTAAGTGTGGCATGAATTACTTGCATTCAGCCCCATCTATTTTGATCCTACTAAATAAAAAACACTGCAACCAACTATCCTCAGTAGTCCAATAATCAGCTGATTTCATTTTGATACAGTATAAATAGTTATTCTGTGGAAACCTGAGAGGTTTGTTGGTAAGAAAAAATAAAATAATAATAATTATGACATTTATAAAGATAAAAGAATATACAGCATTACATATTGTTACTGCATATGCTTTAGGTGATACCGCAATATAGATTTAAGGTCATACCGCCCAGCCCTAGTTTTTATCTATTTATTTTTTTATATAAAATATACATAGAACATAGGTAAGGGGTAAGAAAAAAAGGGAAAAACAGACAGGGGCATATACACTTACAGACTTATAGCAAATTAAATGTACAAAATTAAATATTCAGGTTCACTTTGTCTAAAATATTGTTTTTTTAATAGCTTTTGGTTTGTCAAGGTCCTTTATTATAAAAAAGTATTGTTCCAAGTTCTTTGCTGAAGTGATTAATACTTGGTTTGTAGTCTGTCCATCTTGCTTTATAAATATGGAATTTTCCAACAGAAGAAAAAGCTGAATGAAATATGTAATGTCCTTGTGTTCATCCTCAAAGCAAAATAGAACATATTTTTCCGTTAGCTGCACTGCTTGTGCAGATTTTTGTTCAACTAAATGTTGTACATTCATCGTCTTACAATACGATAAAATAAATGGCAAATGGTCTCCAAGTCATGTTTACAAAAGGTACATGAATAATCAAAATTGAAGTTAAATCTCTTAAGTGTGTGTTTTGCTGGATAGAAATAATGTAAAAATTTTAATGTAACCTCTTTAATCTTATTATTTAAACTGAATTTCCCTGCATTTACTCAAATCTGATTCCAGTTTAAATGTCCAAACAACGAAGACCAAAAAAAATCTTCCAGAAGCCAGTGTTGTTTTCTGCATTATTGATCTGATTAGTTTATTAGAGCATTTCCTTTTGGTTATATTTATTTGTCCAATCATTATATTGTTGTAATGAGGGTCATTGTCTAAAGTAAGAACGTTGTCACCTCGGAAGGGTTGTAAAACACGACTAGGCAAAGCGTCAAACACAATTGAATAATCCATAGGAGCCCTAGTTGCAATTACAAAATAGGAGGGGGGGAATGCAACTGTTAAAGACAACATTAAAAATAAAACATTCTAAAACACATCGATACATGAATTCACACTAAATGGGATCTCGTAATAATATGTTATTAAATATTTGTGAAACGCCCCTAACAAATACAACATGATGCCTTCGAAGAGCGGATATGCATGTATTATGAACCAGATGGCTCAGAGCTTGACGTGCTAACGCTAAAATCTAAATTATATCAAGAAAAAAAGGGCTTGTATATAAAGTACCCGGACATGACGCCATTCATTTATAAAGTAAATAACCAAAACGCACCTCCTGAAAAATCGGAGTAAATTCAAAGCATGGATTTTTACCACCGACAGCTGCCTTTGAGACGATGCAACAACACCGCAATGCTACTCCTGCAGTTTCAGCATCAACAAAACGTTTCCGGGTTAAGCATTTGGTGGTTTTTATTTCACCAGTTTGGTCTTTCAGGTTGTTTAACTTCGTAGCTTCAAACATCCCACGCTGTCTTTTTTAATTCTCGAAATATAATAACTCTAGTTTATATTTTCCATGTTACTTCGTTAGCTGTTTAAATATTCCAATTAAAGTGAAATGTCTTCCCACTCTCAAGCGAGTATTTGAACCTGACAGGCAGAATCCAGGGCATAAATGTTTCGAAGACGTTCGTCGTAACCTCGGTAGCTTGACTGTTGTAAACATGGCGGCCGCAGTGTGCAGACTCCTGTCCTTCACCAGGAACGCTAAGGTGTTAGTTCAACCTCTGCGGTTGACAGCTGTACCCGTCCACCGATACAGTTTAGAGGTTTCAAATACCGGCGAGCCAGTCACTCACACCGGCCAGGTATGTTCAATGTTTCTGCTGCTTTTAGTGCTTAAAGAGAGCTATTAGCTCACCTTAGCCAAGTTCAGATGTTGCCATGGCTCTATTATAGGATAGTCCTTGATTACAGGATGCATTCTTCTTCATTTTATCTCAATACGTTGCCTCTTGAACTCAGCACGGACTGAATGTGGTCTCTTGTAGGTGTTTGATGAAAACGACCCCAGGAGAGCTAGATTTGTCGGAAAACAGAAAGAGGTAAGAGGTACTCAATACAGCAAACAGCAACAACGTTATGACCCAGGGATACAATTTAAAATTAAGTCAGGTAAACTTTATTTATATGGCACTTTACAACACAGAGATATGCCCAAAGTGCTTTTACAATACAGTGAAAAACATGTTAAAACTCAAGATAATAGACAAACCTCAGAAATACCACAGGGTTGCTCCAATAAAATGCATTAAAACAAAGTATAATCTACATTATAGACAAACACCAGAAATACCACTGATTTACTACAGTAAAAACTAAAATGCACATGCATAAATTTACTCCTCATAATACAAGCTACAATTTTTATTTTTTTTAAACAAATCAGTTTTGTACAGGTAAAACATATGCTACCTACTTCGTTGTTTAAAGATTTGTAACATATTCTTCCATTTTTTTAATTTATTTTTTCCTGTGTGTAAGGTGAACACTAATTTTGCCATCGAACTCGTGGCAGAGGAGCCGGTGACAGACATCGGGTCCAGAGTTGTGTCTTGTGATGGAGGTGGAGGAGCACTCGGACACCCCAAAGTCTACATTAATTTGGTACAATTAAGTGCAAGTCAAATATCTTGTGTGCAATATAACCAGACTAGTTTAAAATCTGTTCAAAGAATATATATATATAATATTGTCCATCCAAAAGATGACTTCTTGGAAGCTAATGGTGAGAGGTTGGGATATAGCAGGAGTATTAATCCCCTTTCTTTTTGCTTCAGCTACAGCACACCACACTACGATGTATCAAGTTTTTATATAAAACAGACTTCATCTATTTTTTCTGTATTTCTTCCCTCAAAGCAATAGCTTGTGGGTCAGAAAATGCTTCATTCAGAGAGTCTTTCCGACTTCTGATCACTTCATTTGCAGAAGTCTTAATTCCAGTCTCCAGAGTGGCAGCGGAACGTGGATTCAGCCTCCCGAACGACCCCTAAACCCCCATGAGAAGTCATCTGTCTGAGGCAAAAATCCAAAACATCATGACAGTATCTTCTGCAGCAATCCTGCCTTGAGACATTCGACTAAGCACAAGTGCACATTTCATTTCCATGCAGACTGTGCGTTCAAGCCAAGTGCAATTATTTTATTCCATCATTTATATGAATTTCTATGTTCATTTTATTTGGGCTACATATTATTTCAAATAAAAAAAAAAACACTATCAAATATGATTTTATTAAAAAAAAATTGACTTGTAGAAATAGATTATGGATTTCTTTTTTTTTAATTCTTTTTTTCAGTCTGCAAAAATATCTCTGGTATTGCTGGGCAGATAACTGACTGGTTTTTGTGTTGTCTGCTGTGGTCAGTTATTATTGGAATCATGGCCATAGAACAGTAATAAATTCTCTTTAACTCGTTGACTCTTTTTACAATGTGCTATACTGCAAAATCAGATGTGTCAGTAATGACACATGTCCTTAGTGTGATCAGGGACTACACATGTGTAGATTTTAGCACAAAGTGTGTAATCCTTCCACAGTGAAAGTGTTATCTTCTGTACCTGAAGATCTGGCACAGGAAATGTTAAGATTTTAAAACAAAATAAAATAAACAGAAAAAACAAATATGCATTAAGCAACAAAAAGAATCCATATCAGTAATTCATACAAATAAATTAACAGTTTGACGGAACCGATTATTTAAAATGTCTCGCACATTCAATGTTTTCAAATTAACTCAACATGTGTTGTCCCTGATCGCACTCGGCACGTGTCATTTTTAGCACATCTGTTTTTGCAGTGTACTTTGGTTCGAAAAATTAGTTGAGCTTAGTTTAACGTTTGCAGGAGTTTGGTGTAAAAAAAAAAAAAAAAAAAATGTTAGTTTCTAGGCATTTGGTTTATCAATTTCTTGATTAACTAGCTGTAATGCCCATAACTGATGCTTGTATTTTGTAGTGGAAATGGGGACACTGTGTAACTGTAAAGGAAAAAAAAAGTGTCAGGAAAATGTGGATCAATCATAATCATTAGGCTACTGTGGATAAAATCATTCCATTAATTCTACTGTCTGTTTCCCCACAGGACAAAGACACAAAGGTGGGCACCTGTGGCTATTGTGGACTGCAGTTCAAGCAGAAGCATCATCACTGAAGCGTCAGCACTGTATTTGCTTCTCTGTGTAAAATAAATTAAGTCGTCTGTTTAACTTGGACTGCGTTTTCGTCTCATCAAAGCCTGCTTTATTAAAAACCGAAGTAATGTGGCGTTTTATGAAGGTTTGAAAATAAATATTTCACTATGTCTGTGGATTGTCCTTTCATGCCTGCATGCTGCTATTGGATGCAGTTGTAGCTTGTGACAGACAGAGGTCAGTGCTGTCCTAGATTTGCGTTTGAGCTGAGGATCCAAACAGTGGAAGTTTTTTTTGGCATCAAGCTATAGCATATTTGCTTTAAAAAAAATATGTGAGAAATAAAAGAGAATCACTTTCATTTCCAGTGCTTTCATCAGCTAGACTTAAACTTGTCTATAGAGATAAAGCTCGTCTGCAGAGAGAACCTCAGCACCATAATGCATCTCCTCTCTGGGATCCGCCTGGAAAACTCCCGCCCTTCCTGATGAGGCACAGCAGAGTGGAACAATACACGTTTTGAAGAAGATCATATATATATTTCATCCGGTTTTATTCTCCACAGACCTCTTCATGCCAAATTGGCCCGTGCTTGGCTCAGGCTCCAGACACCGTTAGCGTGTTCAGTCCCTGGTGATGCAGCCAGTGGAACCACATTTTTCCACTCCACAGGGCTCAGGTTGGGTGGGGCTGGAGTTGTCAGGCTGATATAATTGGCCCTGGTGGCTCCTGGAAGGAAGCATCATGCTGTAGTTAACCTCATCTCCAGTCAGACCACAGTGGATGATTGAAGGGAGGGGTGGGGTACATTGTTATATCCAGGCCCGTGAGTAGGGTCGGTGTCAGAGAGATGACTGCTTGGTCTGGCGGTCAGTGCGTATGGTTGGTTCGGAGGGGACGGGTGGTTGAGTTGGAGGCATCGCCTATGGCAACATTTACCAATGAAACCGAGCGTATGAATTGTGCTGAATGACAGAGCAGAGTTTTTTTTTTTTGTCAGGTTGTACTGCACCTTTAAATTATTCAATTCTATTGAACACAGACTTTCTGTTGGTCATGGAATCTTCTGGTGTCATTTTAAGGATTTTCAAATATTTAAAGAATATTTGCATCTCCAGATTTTGTGCCATGTTTTTGTGTTTGGTTTATCCAGTCATCCATAATCTGTCCAGTCGTTTGTATTTTCGTCATCCAGGCTTGCACGTGTCTATCCATACATCCATCCATCTATAAGTTTGTCATTGCCTTAGTATCATTCTTTTTTCCATTCAACCAACCATTGTTTCTTGTTAGTTTGTCCATTGTTCAATCGTCAATGTGTCTATCATCTCCCCTGTTCTGTTTGTCCACTGTCCATTTGTCCATCCATCGATAATCCATCCATCAGTTTGGTTGCCCATCACCCATCCAAGCTTTTCTCAATCCATCCTTCTATCCGTCCTGTCCGTCCCTCATCGTCCATTGGTTTTTTTTTATCCATCCATGCATTCTTTGATTGTCCATTCCTCATCCACCCATAGTAAGTAAACTTTTATTTAGAGTACCTCTCAAGGTATAGAAATCCCAAGGTTCTTCTCCAGAACCAGGGTTACATTACAATGCAGAATTGGCGGTTAAGATTTAAAGGTTTTTCAGTTGGCCGTTTGTCATTTATTCATCAGTGTGTCCATCATCCATCCACCCTTTCTATGTTCCATCTGTCCGTCCCTTCATCATCCATCTGTTTTTCATCCAATCATCAGCTTTCGTCTCTTACCCATCCACACAACTATCCTTCCTTCCCATCATCCGTCCATCCATCCTCTATTTGGCCATTTGTCATTCATTCACTCATTCACCAGTGTGTCCATCATCCATCCACCCTTTCTATGTGCCATCTGTCCATCCCATCATCATCTATCTGTTTTTCATCCATTCATCAGTTTTTGTCAATTTCCTATCCCCACAACTGTCCTTTCTTCCCCCTCTCTCTCCCTCCATCCATCTTGAAATACCTGTCAATTTCCTGTCAACTTTTGTAGCTATGCTTGCTTAAAATGGGTTAACAATGGACTGAGAATACAGCTAATTTGACACCGGAAAAGTTTGAAATTAAGAGTGTGAAGGAATCCTGTAAACACATCACCCATATATACTAAAGTATTCCTCAACAGTGTAGGCTATGTGTCAAGTAACTCCAGTGTATAATGGTACATTTAACCAATTTGAGGTTGGACTCACTGAGTTCCAGTGGTTTAATCAGCCCAGGGTCTAACACTACATCCAGCCATCCTCTTTCCCTCTGCATGATATCAGAAGCTAATTGCAAATACAGCTCTGTCTGTTGTTTGACCTGCACTCCTGGGTCAGGAGCATCAGAAAAGGATACGCTCAAATGAGACTAATCACATTAGAAATGTCCTCAACGCTGAGCAATAGATAATGGAGGTAAATGCCACGGAGTTCCTTAATACAGAGTCCCTGCACAACAATCACTCACTCCACACAAAACATCCTCCTCTTCTCTGTAATTGCCCTATTAAAATATTTCTACTTTAAGATGTGTCACATTACAGAGCCCCAGGCTCATTATGGAACTCCATGCCTCCAATTATCTGAGGCTCCACGTCCGGAAGCCAACCTGACCCGAAAGGGGGCTTACGGGCAGATCTGGGAGCAGCCCTGTGCTCCTTAAGTCCATACTCAATGCGATGGAGGCAAATCAGAAAGCTGACCTTTGGTCATTGTCTCGAGGCGACTCCATTCCGCTCAGCTTTTGGTCAGGTGACAGAGCCTCTGACCTTTACCATGAAAATAATGACTTGTTCTTGTGCCAAGAGCCCAGGGGGGGTTACCGTGGGGAGCGAGACACCTCCGGCGACACAAGACAGTATTTGGAGGACAGAGTTTGCACTCATCGCTTTGATAGCCCCGGAAAATAACCAAAGTGTGTGCAACACGACACAAGAGACTTGGAACTGTGAGTGTATATGCGCCAATGGGTGTGTTTGTGTGTTTGGATATGCAACAGAAGCTCAGATGGTGTTGAAAGGATATAGGTGTCAGACTGAAGGTGCAGAGGGGAGTAATTTGAAGTTGTCAGGATTTCGTTTTATGACATTCCGTCTGATTTTTTTTTTTCAAAGCACGAGAGTCAGAAACACTTGAGAGAACAAAAACAAACAAAGAAAACATTTTCCCATGGATTTAGGGGGGGGGGGGGCTGTTTTCCTTAGATACAAACTTTCAATTATCTTCTCAGTCTAACATGCCTTGAGATGTGCTAGAATATCAGTAAGTTTGTCCATTCTCTTGCACTTGAACTGTATTTTGCGTCAAAAAACCAGGAAGGAAATGCCATTATTCAATTGTTTCTTTATTAAAATGTTTCTTGGCAATACATCTAATAGAGCTGGAAAGTCTGATTGTATCCCCTTCAATTCCCCCACATTTCTAAAGCAAGGCATTATTAGGTAGAGCTGTGAAAACTTGTCAAATATTTTGGCAACGGCTGGTTGCGTTCTGCAGCAATCACAAAGCAAAAACTGTCCCTCTGACCAAGTCCAAATATCTTGTTTCCAGCCAAAAAGTATTTTTCATTTTGTTTTGAGACATTTACTAAGCAAGAGCAGAATGTGTTAGATTTTTAATCTTAGTTAGAGAATATGTGTCTCATTTAGAGAATTCTTACCAAGGGCAATTGTCTGCACTGGCAGGTACTATATTAGTCTAAAACTTCTTATATTAAGTGAAATAATTTGCCAGTGCAGTGAAACAATTGCACTTGGTAAGAATTCTCAAAATACACATTCTGTTCTTGCTTAGTATATAAGTCTTAAAACAATATCTAAGATTTTAAAGATCTGAATTTGGCTGGAAACAAGATTGTTGGACTTGGTTAGATGGACAGTTTTTGCAGTGCATCGGATAACAGGTGGGAAAAACCCTATAAACATGTCGCCAGTCCATCACAAGGCATCTAAACAGATTACCTAAATTGTTGTTGTTGTTAGTTGTAATTTCTTAGGCAATTATTAGTAATATTAATAATTTGATGTCAACATTACCAGGTTTGGGGCATGATCCTCGCTCCAGGAAAATAATTTATAGCAAAACAATACAGTCTCAGTTAGACTTTAATGATTACCTGACTGTTAAGTGTGAGGAAAGAGTTCTTGAGGTTCTTTGCAAGGCAAGTTACTAAAAAAGGATGTGAAATGAAAAAAAACAACCACTTTCTAAAATACAAGACTTAACCAAGAAAATAATTTCCAGTCCAAAAAATACTTTACAGAACTAAACGAAGAATGAATAATAACACTAACAACAGTAAAATGGACAAATATGTAAAGAAGTACAAATAATGCAAAGAAGTACAAATAATAACCCATAAATTGATCATGACATCACAGTCCAGCATGTATGCTTGGAAACCAAAGCTTATATTGAAGACTTTTTGGGGTGAAAGTAAGTTCGTTTAAAATTAGACCATTAAACTTAAAAATCATTAAAATAACCTTAAAATTGATGCTAAAACATTTGCAGTGATTTTAAAACTGGTCTAATGTGCTCCCACCTCCTGGTCTCTGTTAGTAAACGTGTTGCGGGGGAGCATATACAGGTTAGAAAGCACTGGGCCTAAAACTGAACCCTGGGGCACACCACCTGTGATCTTATGGACTTTAGAGAATCGGGTCTCTAAACTTACCAATAAAAGTCCTGTCTGTGAGATATGATGTGAACCATTTATGAAAAGGACCAGAGAGGCCGATCTGTTTTAAAGGGCTTAAAAGAATATATTGTGGTCTACTGAATCAACACAGCGTAATTTCATTAATCATTACTTTGAATGATACTACAGTTCGTTCTGACCCAGTAATTCATAGGACAAGAAACATTCTATGACAGGCATTAATTGTGCGTTCACACCACTTATGTCTATGGTTGAGGCTGTCAGAGTCTCTGTGCTGCTTTGTGCTTTGACTGTGGCAATTTTTGAAACTTTTGCTGCACGTCCAGCAGCCTCGTGCCTATGACTGAATCACACCAGTGCTGATATTCCGCACATCAGCACTCCCTTTCGTGTGATATTGTTTAATTAAAACAAGGTTTTCTAAAACTTTGCTAAAAAATGATAAGTTAGATAGGGGTCAAAAATGGTTTAAATCATTCAAATATAAATTGCTCTGCTTCAACAGGAACCTCACTACCGCCCCTTTAAAGGTGGAAGGAAAACCCCCCGTCTGAAGGGAGAAATTCATCATGGTTAAAATCTTGTCTCTAAAAGATCCATAAAATGGGTTAAAAATGAAGTGGGGTCAAGAACACATGTGGTGGGCCTTACTGAGGAGAAAAATTCATGAAGAGTCCCAGCTTCTACCAGGACAAAACTGTCCAGGGTTTCCTCTGTAAAGACACACACTCAGATTTGTTTAAAACCATGTTACTGAGAAGATACAGTATTACATCTGATGGTGTCTACCTTCCCACCCTGAAGTGGTCTCACATAGTGTTTTAGGGGGATTTCTGAAATGTATTAGTTAGAAATGTATTATTTGATCAATAGTGGAAAAAAAAATATTTTAGGATTATTTTTATGGTCTGAAATGCCATCCATCCATCCATTTTCTTAACCACTTAATCCTTAATGGGTCACGGGGGGGCTGGTGCCTATCTCCAGCTGTCAACGGGCAAGAGGCAGGGTACACCCTGGACAGGTCGCCAGTCCATCATAGGGCCACATAGAGACAGACAGGACAAACAACCATGCACACACTCTCACTTAAGGACAATTTGAGATCAATTAACCTGACAGTCATGTTTTTGGACTGTGGAAGGAAGCCGGAGTACCCAGAGGGAACCCACGCATGCAAACTCCATGCAGAAAAACCCTGGACCAGGACACGAACCCACAACCTTCTTGCTGCAAGGCAACAGTGCTAACCACTGTGCCTATTATTGTAAGACTTGAGAAGTTCTATGTATAGTTGATGGTTTATCGTGGTTTTATATTTCCTCCATTTTTATCTCTTCCACCCTGCAGTTCCTTGTTAGTTTTTGGATATCTTCATTTCTCCATGAAAGTGGAGCGAGCATTTAACTTTAAGTGGTTTCTGTTAAAATCATTGACATTAAAATCACAGGGGGCAGTTAAAAGAATATGAGGTATCTGCTGGAAGACTTCTAGAAAACCTGATGCCTTGTGATTAGTTTGAGACTAACTACCACCTTTTGGTATATAGTCAGAGTGTACAGGGCTACTCCATAACTTTGCAGATATTCGCCCTCTGTCACCCTTCGAAGGTTTGCGGCGTAATGTCACCATTGTAAAGCCAAATCTCTGTGGAGCGTATCTGAAGAGGCCGTTGTGCTGACAGTTTTACAAGCTTGCTATTTTACCAATCCAAGAGCAACACGGCTAGTTCAGTATCCGTATGACATCCCATTGTTTCAATCACACCGAGTGCCATACATGTGCGGAACGCCTCCAGAAATGTGTTTCATCCAGAGCCTTAAATGTCGGTGATTCGCCCAATAACACCTACATATATAGAGAAAAGATTGTAACCAAAAGCGACGCTCGCCTTTTTGTACTGTTTTTGAAGATTATTAATTCAGCCGTACGGAAGCCGGACTGCAGATGTATTGAGGTGTAAGAGCACTCCAGCGAGGAAAAGCTGGACCAATGTTGACTCTTGTCTTGTCTCTTGCTCTATCACTTCCTTTTTTCCTTTTCCTTGCTTCTTCTGATGGCATCTTTTTTGGTTTCTGTGGTAGAGTGTGATGTAATGTTGTAAAATGAAACTTGATCAGTACTTTCTGGAGGCATCCCAGGAGAAAAAAGTTGTATAGTGCAGTTTTCAGTGGCGGGATGCTCCCAGTCAATGACCGCTCTGGAAAAAATGATAGAAGTTAGTGTGCCAACTTATGTTATGGCTTTCAGATTTGCCCTTGTTTTACACCTGTGGTTTGTCACTAAAAGGTGTTATTTCATACAGATGATACTGTGCTAATTCTCAGTAAAACACCTTCTTTAAATAGCCTCAGGTCTATTCCCCCCCATGTATTTAACCATTGCATATCAGTTTTTTTTTTTACTTTCTTTTAAAATTTCTGTATTCTAGCAACTTATGGAGATAGAAAATGACGAAAATGTTCAAATCACATGCAGGACCATTTCCAGAGGATTTTTAGAATTTTGTTGTAGTTCTGAAGTCAATTTGAGCCAGTGGACTCTCATGAAATGTAACTGATCAGGATATCTATTTTAACCAAAAAAACTCAAAGCCGCCTTCTGATAGTTTCCATTTGAATCCCAAAACGTTACTACAATTTTGTTAAAATTCCTTGTTGGACAGGGCCATTGACTGAGATGTAATGATCCCAGGAACTTTTTGTCCTCTATGTCCTCTAATCAACTTTTTACTTTCCTTAACATCGAAAGTACTCTTAGATAATTTTTGTTTCGTTTCTTGTTTTGTGACTTCTAAACCCCTAATGGTTTTGTCAGATGGGCACCTGTACTAAGCCTGGTTCTTCTGGTTTCTTCTCGTTAAAGTAGAGTTTTTCTGCTCCACTGTCGCGACATGCTTGCTCAGTATGAGGGATTGCTTAGTTGGGGTCTGCATTAATGGGGCACAACTGCCAGTCAATGACTCAAGGCAGTCTGCCGGGATTCCTTGAGTAGAAAGCTTTTAAAATGATTGGAATGTATGTCTGATTGAACTGAAAAGAGTTTTCTTGAAAAGTGCCTTGAGATTACATGTGTTGTAAATTGCCGCTTTATAAATAAACTAAACTAAATTGAAATTAAACTGACATGAGACTTTCCAAGGAATGTACAATTTTTTTGTATTCAAAAAAGTCTTGAATGAAACGACTCAAACTACGAAAGCATTTAACGGCGTGTGTGTAGCTTCCTTTGCAGTTCTGTTTTTACTCAGTAGATCTTTCACAGAGTAGTTTTTGACCCACTGGCTGACCTTTGTGGGAAGGATTTGAAAAAAAAAAGAAGCTAAAATTAAACATTTACAATCGAACATGAAAATTGGTGCTGTGTGTAATGTACAGAAAAGATTAATCAAAATATGTAGACAAAATAAACATACCACAAATTGTTTTAAAAAATTTGAAATGGCTGCATAGATTGGCTTTACTGAAACAGACATATTTTAAAAATCTAGATTTAATACTGCAGCAATCAAACACAATTTTTATATTGTTGCAAATTTTGACTTTATTCCTTGCCATATAAAAATGTACAACTGGGGTTTATTCCTTCTGTGAACAAATAAAAAAATGCATACAGCAAAGGGTGAAAAAAAGTTTATGTCTTTTAAGTCCTATATGACTGCAAGGCCAGTTCTTTTGCTACACAGTCTCTTCGGATTCACGTCGAAAAAAAAAAATCTTTTTTTTTTCAAGACAGGAACAAAACTGTGTTGTTCCTGGCCTGTTAAATTTAGACAAAGTAAAAAAAGAAATTCAGCGAAACTATAAAAGATACATTAGCAGCCAGCCACATTGAAGGTCCTGTCAAGATGATCGCGGAAGAAAGAAAAGTTTTATCGAAATAAGAAGACAGATGCCATTATTTATCATCTCAGATCTTACTTATTTATGAAGCAGAAACAGAATGAAATTCTCGGTTGAATTCATCCTGAATTATTTAATCTGAAATGGTTAATTCCATACAAAGACCAGGCGGATCCCTCCTCTGTTCTGATAAATACTTTATTACTACTTCTAAATAAGAAAAAAAAATCAGGAGCAGGGAAATGATAGAAATGGAAAAGACAAGTTCTTTAGGTTTTTTTTGTGCTGTTTAAGATTTTATTTTATTTTTATTTACTGGTGCAGCTTTTTAGAACAACTTAATGATTTTTAAACATATCTCTTTGTAACATTTTATTTTCTGTTACCTGCAAAGTAAAAAATGAAAACCAAGTAACAGATACAGATTTGACACTCACTGAAAATTATTCAGACATCGTTATGAGTATTTTTTTTTTATTTTTTACTCGTTGGAGGGATCTTCCTGCTGTCCAAGGTTGACAAAGTCAAAAGGCGCCTAATGAAAAGGGACGCATCGCTGATTGCAGCTATATCTGGAGCCGAGGTGGAAGTGGCATCGATTTAACAATTTAGCAGCACCCTCCTCTGTGTGTTTCCATTAGTCACGGCTGAATACCACCCACTCCCACCCCCATGCGCCCACTCTCACACCGCAACGTCTCACGCCGTCCAAACACACACAAACAAACTCTACCTCACACACATACACACTCATTCAAGGCTTCAGAGGTCCATCCTTTAGCTCCAGAAAAGCCTTTATATCATCCAAAGGGATTCCATTACAGGGCAAGGGCACGCATAAAGAACATTGCCATGCTACAGAATACACTTTTTATTTTCGTGACTCGGTGAGTGTGCAGGCTGTGGTGCAAGTGTACAGTAGTGTATTTCATTTCATGAGTGGGAACTGTACAGGATTTGACTCTGATCGCTGAAGTCCATTAGAGCCTGCAAGTTAAAAAAAGTGTCCAGTGTTTTTTAAAACAGAATCAGATGTTACTAACTGACCGTAAAGTAGCTTTTAAAAGAAGGAAAAAAAAAGGGTTCTGTGAAGTTCATATAGCAGTAATACCCTCCTTTAGTTTTAGTTATTAGTTTATCTATGTAAATTTGGAGATAAAGGAAGAAAATCCAGGTGGAATTGAAGCCTGACAGCGAGCCATTCAAGACTGACAGCAGTTTGAAATAACAGAAGTTGAAAATATAATGCTATGTCTCTCTGCATTGTGTCTCTATGCTTTTAATTTACTTTTAAATGCTGAACAGCACTGTGCTAACGTTACATTTGTAGACACTGCCGGCAGTATGAATCTGCCTCTCTGCCGTAGACTCAATCCTCTCTAACCCTGAAAATGTAGGATTTTCTTTTTTTTATTTATGGGGTCGTCTCTCTATCAGTGCATCAACACTGATGATGGTATATCTCTTTGCTTTCCATGTAGTTTAGTTGTTTGGAAATTATCCGCCCGGAGTTAAGATCAGCTTCTCAGGGTAGCACAATTTTGACAGAGAGAAAAAAAAAAGACTTACAAAGGTTCTAGTCTTAAAGTCATTAATATTATGAAAGATTGTGTTGTTTGTTGGTTTAAATTGCTAACCTCAGCTACATCTGTGATCTGTGTGATTAACTAACTTTGAGTCTGCTTGGACAATTTCCACACAAAAAAACTACCTGGAAAAGACAGGATCGTAGCATCTTTGATGCTGTTAACAAACCGACAGGCTTATACAAAACTGACACAGTTCCACCCCTCAAGGTGGTTTTAGAGCACACTAATAAGTCACGTACTGATGCACCTAGCAGCGTTAACCAATGTGACTTTAGCTTAGGTGTTCTATTGTTTACAAGCACAAATGAGAGTCTGTCTCAAAATCCAAAAGCGTACTCCTCCTCGGTGGACATAGAGCGTATACACCACAGATCAAGGAGGCCAGTCGCTTCAACCGCCACAGTTTTAGTTCCCTAATAATGACGCTGTTCAGCTGAGAAAACAACAAGCTGAACTAAGACGGGGGGCTGAAACCTTAAATATGTTTATGTTGTTTTCTTTTATGAGTTGAAGTTACAAAGCTACTGCCTGGAGTATTTGAGGGAGATGGATTTTTTATTTTTGTGCTCTCTGCCATGATGGCGACTGCAAACAGGAAGACATGGAGCATCCCCCGTTAACACAGGTTCCCAGGCATGATGATTGAAGCCGATATGCAGAAACTAAAATTCTATTGAAAAAAAAAAGGTGGTCAGTGTGAATTGTACAGGGGTCTATGGGAGGAAGGAGCGACGTAAGAATAGCAAATGTTGTGGATGCCACTCATATATCATAGCATAGAACTGAATTATCATTTGAAAGATATGGAAAACTTTGATACATCAAGTCTCTGGACTGCAACTTTAAGCTCATGCCCCTGTCAGACTAGCTATCAGCCTTTGATCAATAAGGATTTTTTTTTTAAATTTTCCTTAGGTTCACAGTGAAAGGGCATCTTTCTACTACACATGGGAGGACTTTGCTGTGGAGACCTTCACAGAATCTCTTTTTTATACCTAAACTACAAACTGCATTTATCATAATCAGTTTTCATCAAGCAAGGGTTTGCATTTTTTTCTCGGTGGAAAGTGTAGACCAGAACAACTGGTATAAAGTACAAAACAGACACATAGGGATGGCAAGAGGTTGCTGAGTTTTCTGATAGTTTTCTGATCCAGTCCCCCAGTTTTTCCTTTAGAGTAAAAGTAATTCCTTTACCACAAAGCTCTTCATGACTTACATTATGGAGGCAAAACAAATCCCATTTAAGACTCTTTGCAATTTCTTGCATGGAAACAAACCTGCACTGGAAAACTTGGACGCACAGTCAGTCTGTTTCATTACCGGAAACATGTAGTCTTGCTTTTAGTTCATAAGTCCCAGCGCTACAATGTTCGTTGACTACAAACATGGCGTAGACTGGATGAGTTCAAAGGATTGACTACATGTCCCGCTGTCTATCATGGCTTTGTTGAGGTCCTTCCACGCCTCAGCTGGTTTGGGCTGCTGGAACGGAGGACCATGGAATACCCCATCCACCCAATCTCTCAGCGTGGCAACCGGTGACTCTTGTTGCCTGTCCACACTGGTGAGCGCCATGTTTGTTGGGTATACAGGAGAGGAGGACCGGGTCGATGATAGCATGCATGGAGGGTATTCTGGCGAGGAGCCGGCTTCCGGGGGAACAGCAGTGTGAGCAATTGACCAGATTTTTGGCTTGGCGTCGGGACTTCGAAGATCTGGATTCATGTAGAAGGAACCTTTTTGATGGTTGACTGGTGTTAGTTTAGGGCATTCTGCTGACAATCTCTGCCCATTTTGAGGGTCTGTGTTTGAGTTTGCTTCTTCGTCATCTGGTAAAACATGTGACTTTGGGTCACCATCTGAAGTGTCTGAATCCACCAAGTCGAAGTCCTCAAGGTCACTCTGCAGTTCTGCACATCTTTGATCTGCAAAAACAATCGATTCAGGCAACCGTGAGACTGTGACCGCCAACTTCCTCCGAAAGATGCAAAAACTGATTCTGACCTTTCTTACCGTGAAGATGGGTGCTACTTCGATGCGGTTTCTCAGCCTCACTGCTGTCTTCATCGCAGCCCCTCTCATCAGAACTTTTACAAGCTCTCGGTGACCATGTCACCTTGTTCTCTTTTTTCAGTCTCCTGCGTGCGTTGGCAAACCACGTAGACACCTGAAGGACAAAGAGAAGAACTTAAAATGTGCTCATGATGAAAGGAAATGGTAATAAAGGAAGACCATAAAAAGTAGAAGTAGTGCTGAATATTGTGATAAAGACATAAATTGCAATTAACTCACATTTTCTTCACAACCATATTGTTTTCCATCATCTTTATGTACCCAACAATTTTAAGCCTTACCATCTTGGCTAAGATTTAGATCAATTGCACGTATACAAACTGGCCAGTTGCCATGGTTTGAATGCATGTTACACAAAAAACAAAGCCTCCGAAATATCACATCCAAACATTGCAATTGTGATTTTGCACAAACTGCCAATTTGATTTATTGTGCAATTATAAGTAAAAATATGAATAAAATGAATGAAGCATTTTCATTACAGATGTAAAGAGATGTGATATGCAACAGAATTTCTCGTCAAAGTGAAGTCCGCCTTGCGAAGAGCATTCCAAGTCCTGATAGTATCAGCATGTCACTTTGCTCAGTTAAGTAACTTTAAGATAATTATGGGAAAGTGTTCCTTTTCAAGTTAGTTTTACAAGCAGTTTCTTAAACATGTATTCCTCTCCAGGTAGTTCTCCAGTTGTCCGCTAATAAATAACAGCTAATAAAGACTTCTTACCAAACTGACCACTTTTAAATTGTTTTGACGGCTACATTTCGGATTGTAGAAAATAGAAAGTGACATGACAAGAACAGTGACATGACAAGAATGAGATAGGAATGATTTTGTTAGCACTGTGAGAATGTGTGACCAGCTAACCATTAGCTGCTAATGACTCAAAAAGTCATCATCCGCTTCTAATGCTGATTAGAAGCTAATGCTACCCATCAGTGCCAAACCTAAACTATTTCCGAGGCTGGGCTACATTTTTGCATTGTTACAGGTTAAATCTAAAATACATATATTAATAAAGTATTCACACAATAAAAAAACCCTCTGATTTTAGTTAAATCTTTATTCTATTTGTGAAAACACGGAAAAGGAGAATTTTCTAATGCATTTTAGCAGTAGAATAAGACAAACGTGAAAAAAGGCTATACATGGACGAACAGAACCAGGACTGGAATAGTTTACACTTACTACAGATTATTTGTGATTTGTGAAATCATTTTTTGTTAACCCAGTGTTTATGCAGCATTCATCTGGTCTTGTGGCTTAGAATGATGCATTGTTTCATGTATAACTATTAACGTAATGGCCATTACATGCTGAAGATTAATAGGGGAGAGAAAAAACAACCTGTGTGAGGGTCATCCTGGTGATGATAGCAAGCATTATCTTCTCCCCCTTAGTGGGATAAGGGTTCTTCTGGTGCTCTTGCAGCCAGGCCTTCAGAGTGCTGGTGGTCTCCCTGGTGGCATTTTTACGACGGGAGGAGCTGTCCGAGCAGGAATACCTGAGCAAAAGAGGAATCATAGACATAAAAGTTCATAAACAAAAGATACGGGTATCAAGAGATATATATTTGTATATAGTATTACATTTATATATGATAATAATACAAGGAGTTATTATGTACTACCTTAAATGATAAATGAAAAACGAAGATGCTTTTAAAAAATTTTTTTTTAAATGTAATTATAAAAGTCAACCTGGTAAATTGTTAAAATATAGATATCTTTAAATGATAAAAACAAGATAACTTACCCATATCTGTCATACGGATATTGACCAAATGTGTATTCATAAGGATAATACGCAGATGGCTGAGAGGTCCCCAAATGCACAGATGCAGTTTCTTTGGGATCTAGTGGCCCCTAAAAGTGTTAAAGTTTAAATATCAGATATACAATATCCCTACATTCATTTCTGACCTGTGCAAAGTGGTTCCATTTGTATTAGTGCTAAAAGCCTGAAAGTGAGGGCCCGGCACTCACTCTGGAATAGAGAGAGGAGGCGTCGCTGGCGCATGTGTTGTAGTAGCTGTGGCTCTTTGGGTAAGCGCTGCCGTAGACCCCGATACCGCTTCCAGGAGGAAGCTGGTGGCCTGGGGAGCGCAGCACCGGGTGTGATGCAGGGGAACCAGAGGTCATCAGAAACTGTGAAGAAATCAGCAATGATTAAATGATAAAAAAATAATAGCATAAACCTATATTAACCAATCAATTAGTATTCACATATGCAACATCTTCAATATCCAAACACCACAACATAACAGTTCTAAGCACACTTCCAGGTGAGAGTGCTTAAGCTAAGAACACAAACAACATAAAAATCAAACACAAATGTATCTATGAATGGGTAAACAAAACTCAAACATCATCATTTTAAATATGTTTATTAAACGTAAAGAATCACAGAAGTCAAACTAGAGAAAAAAAGTTGTTTTTTCTTTTTTATAATCAACATAATGCTAATCAAAACTTGCCCGGTAAAAAACTAAATAACTAAATAATTTTGTTAATTGTAGAAATTTCAGTGATCAAAAAAACAAATCAAATGATTATTTATATAAAGTAAAACCTACAAAAAGCTGGTAAAAAGGCGTTGGACGAAATATAAACATAAATCATACTAAAATGTGCATACAAACCAGATATAACTTCATTAATCACATCAATAAAACAAATAAATATATAACAAACTTGTTGAGCGACAATATAAACTCAAACTAAAAGTGCCTATAATAAATAAATGAATGAATAAATAAATAAATAAAAGTAAAAAAAAAACACAAACAACATTCTGAAAATTCATGACAATAGGGATTATACATTAACACAACAAATAACATTATTTTTTTATCAATATGAAGCTAAAGCAAAAATGCCCATTACAAATAAATACAAAAATGGCATGAAAAAATAATATTAACAATGATATAAAACAATAATATATTATTAAGCATTAATAGCGATGACAAAAAAACTGTGAAAATATAGTCCAGTTAAAGTAATTACAGAAGGATTTATTGCACAGCAGTATTTGATTTGAAGTATACAAACAAGATAAAAGCCATATTATAATCTAACAAGGAAAAACTTTTTTGATAAGTACTTCACCTGTGGTGCGCTGGAGTAGGAATATCCCAGCTGCGAATAAGCCATGATTTAAAGTGAAGAAGAAACGTAAGTGCTGGAGGATAAACGCGTTGCCACATCTAACTGCATCCGTGCCACACAGCGATTGGTTTCCCGCGGACAATAATTCAGAAACAGACTCTTATTTAATCTGAAAATTCCACTTTTTTGAGGGATCACAAAATCATCTAGCCTCTTATCCAAGTCGTGGCGCGCAGACATTTACGCAGCGCTGTCATCCCAGCGCGCTTCTGGAAGGAACTTCTCTACTGCTTTAGTTCGCTGCTGCAGCTTCTTACAGCCTCCCTACTCTCTTACAACCATCAGACAGTTTGTAAGTGTGTGTGTGTGGATATGTGTGTGTGTGCATGTGTTTGATCTAAGCATGCGTCTCCCTGTGATGCGCTCTTTGGATTTAAAAGGCGCGTCTCCCTCTGACGTCAGCCGGGTGTTCACATCAGGACGAAGAAACTCGCCCAATTAATTCCCTCCCAGCCGTCCTCCAAGAGGACAGCACTGTGCCAGTAAGATCCAGTCCCCCAGGCGCAAAGAGAGCGTGATCAATTCTCATAATAAACACCCGCAGCTGCGTGTTTGGACACATTTATAACGCTGCGTGGCCAGCCAGAGGGGCGTGGGGAGGAGAGGGAAGTGGATCAGGGACGCGATGGGTTGACACCACATTGACACGAGATGATTGATGACTACAACCTGATATTAGCATAATCGTTTTGCCTCTGTAGTTTAGATAACTTGTCACCACTGAGAAATCTTGCTGTCACCCACATATTCATGAGTGGGGGGAAATTTCAGGTCTCCCCAGAGCAAATTAATCAAACAATAAACAGTCCACGCGTTCCCTTGAGTAAGCACCTTTAGCAGCTGAATGGCTTGTCATGTTTTTAATAAGTAAGTTTTAAGATGCGTAGAGCAAGTGGAAGCGCTGTTTATTCAGTCTGCTGCCTTTTGGTTTTATACGTGTTTTTTTTTTGTGTGTGTGTGTATTGGGGAGCTAAATGGGCAAATAGTGTGAGATTTAAATGCACATTTTTTTATATTCTGTAAAAATGACAGAAAAAATCTAATCTGGGGAGGAAGTAAGAAGAAATGAAGCTGGGGAGGGTATGAGAAACTCAATCAAAACAAGGAGGTTTTTACTATACACACAACTGAATCAAATGGCTCAATTACTTCTTCAGTATGCCACCAAGTTGAAAATTTAACTCAGGTGCATTGGAGCAGGGATGCATCCAAAAGCTCCAGGACAGTAGCGCTCAAGAACTGGACCTGGAGACACCTGCATGTTAACATTTAATTTTGGAGAGTTGTTAAAGTTATTTAAATATTGAAGATGCAGATTTTCAGCTAACATTTCCCCCCCCCATATGTTAATATGGGTTGTCCTGCACATAAATACAGTAATGCATAGAAGTTTTAGGCAGGTCTGGAAAAACTGCTCCAACAAAAGAATGTTTTCAACAATTGAAGTGTTAATCATCTACATCCATTATTCTCAAACTGTGGTAGGTGTACCACCAGTAGTATTTAAGTTCTTCCAAGTGGTACTTGGAGGAAAGCGCTAAGTATTTTTTTAAAATAAAATTCATTAAAAAATGTGTAATTCACACACAGTGTGGCTGTCAACAATTACCTATAAATAATCATTTTTATGAGTGAATAAGCTTCCTTTTTTAATAACCTATAGTTAAAAGGGATAGCCTTCTCTACTGTATGTTTAGGTTGGTCATGATCCTGGTACTTTGAGAGGTTGACATTTTCTTAGGTGGTACCCACTGAAAAAAGCTTTAAAAATACTGTTCTCAATCAAATGCGTTTTTCCTTCAAAGCAGCATCAGTTCTTATAGGTACACTTGCACAAAGTCAGGGATTTTGTAGGATTATAATTATTAGAATTATTATTGTGATTATTATAAGGTCTATGATAAACCAATTATACCAGACAGGTGCTAATGATCATCAGTGTATCATCACATGAGTTGGAACACAGACATTTACTAAAGCAGATACAGCTGTGTAGTGGGCTTAAAGCTGGGTGAGGAACAGCCAAACTCTGCCACCAGACAATATTGAGCACAGCAACAAGACACAAATTAGTTCTACTGCAACAGTAAGGTCTCTCCCAGACACAGATTTCAAAGCTGGGTTTCAAGATGTGCTGTTCAACATCTTTTGAGGGAACGTTGGGGATCATAGTCGCAGCGGTTGGCCATGGAAACCGCAGCAGATGAAAGAAACATCAGATTATTACCTTTTGAAAACAAAATGCCATCAGCTCAGAACTGGTAGAAACCAGTGGGACCCAGGTACATCTATCTACTGTCCAGAGACCTCTGACAAGAAGTGGTCTTCATGGAGGAGTTGTAGCCAAAAAGCCACACTTCTGACATGTAAATGATGGGCCCCAACTTTACTCTGTGGCAGGACAACAACCCCAAACATATCGCCAAAGTCACTAAGAACTATCTTCAGCTTTAAAAAGAACAAAAGGAACTGGAAGTGATGATATGGCCCCCACAGAGCCCTGAGTTCAAAATCATCAATTTTGTGTGGGATTACACGAAAAGACAGAAGGATGTGTGTAAGCTTTCATCCACATAAGATCTATGGTTGGTCTCCAGACATTACGGCATGACATCACTGTCGTAAAAACAAATCTCTATGGAGCACATCTGCAGAAGCCAGTGAACTGACAGTTTTACAAGCTTGCTAGCCAATACAACAAAACATCAAACTAATGGTGTGTCAGTTGATAAACTGTCAAACAGTTTTACCAGCCATGTATCACAACATAATGCCTGACCAATAACACCGGAACAAGAATTTATTACTCACCAATCCAGTAGCAACACAGTTAGTTCAGCATCCCTATTACTCCCCATTGTATCTCTAACGCCTCGTTCACAGCTGCTGGGCACACAATTCTGAAAAGTTGTAACACTGGGTTTCAGAAGCCAATCCTACTTGGTTAAGCAGCTTTGACCTAAACTGTGCAACAGTTTGACAGAAAAGATCTTTCAGAGCATTGAGGGGAAGGAAGTGCTATCTGACCTGTGTCATATTGTCTCTTGCTGCTCTCTGAGGCAGCAGGAGGAAAAGGAAGTGCACTGTGAGCTTTAGGCTTTAAAAAGGGGAAAAACCTGGTCATGAGTGAAGAAGCTTGCATGGTTTCATCGTCCAGCTCCACGGCTCTGCTTGCTGCTAATTTCCTTAACACAGCCTTATCCGGTGGTGAAGGTGGGGCAGCATTCAGCTTGGGAACCGGACTGACCTCCCGACAGTCACTCTCCTTGCTAATGGCCGTAGTGTAGAGGTTGTTCTATGTGTTGCCATTGTCAAATTTGACCTTCTGTCTCCTGGATGCCTCCCTGGTAAGGTGTTTTGGGCATGTCCCAATGGGAGGAGACCCAGAGGAAGATACAGGACACCCTGTAGGGACTATGTTTCTCGTCTGGCCTGTGAACGCCTTTGGATTCCTCTTGAGGAGCTGGCCCAAGTGACTAGGAGGAGGGAGGTCTGGGTCTCTGCGCTGAAGCTGCTGCCCCTGCGATAAGACCCCCGATAGGCGGAAGAAGATGAGAGCCACTGTGAATGAGGCATAAGAGTTCCAATGCGAGGAAAAGCTGAGCCAATATTGACTCTTATTTTGTCTTTTGCTCTATCACTTCCTCTTTTTCTTTTCCTCACTTCTTCTGATAGCGTCTTCTTTGGTTGGTTGATCTGCCATAACTCAAGTCTCAAAATCGCAGATTTGTTTATCTCTATTTGGTACTATGTAGCGTACTGCTGTAAAGCAAAACTGAGTCAGTATTCCGTGACCCAGAAGAGGAAAGTTGTAAAGTGTGGTTTTCCGCAGTGAGACCCTCCCATGCAATGACAGCTCCGAGAATGAACATATTAAATGCTGGTGCGCCGTCAAAATGTTTCAAAAACACTTTTTTTAGCTGTAAAAGTTACGGAATGCGTCTTTAAAAACAATGTAACTTCTCTATGAAAAGTATTTTAAAGGCACAGCAACTACAGTATTAGTGGGTCTAGCTGGTGTATCAATGTCATACTGTTGGTTTCATTGTCTATCCTATTAAAAAAATCTAATGCCACAACTTAGCTCCTGGTGAAATGTTAAAGAATGTTGCTTATGTTTTTTGTTAGAGTAATGTTGGACAGTTAAAGCTGGATCAACTAATTGAAGATCTGTAACATTTCATAATGTAAAATGTAAAAAATCTATCTCTTCACTTCCAGTTAAGGTTCCAATGCAAGAATCTGACAATCCAAGCTACTACTTCAACAACAGGTTATAGAATATGCCTGTAGTGTGATCATAACGGACTCAAACCTGATTCTCCAAAGGAACCCTGAGTAATAACCTTTGTTCAAAGTAATGAGAATCCTATGCCAAGGCAAAGGTCTGCACACCAATGATAGAAAACATCTTGGAGCCTTCAGCTAAGAACATGTTAGAGAAACTGGAAAGAAGCACAGTAAAAAGTACTTTCTCTAAAGAGAACTAAACATAATGGATTGCTGAACATTCTTCAGAAGTTGATATCTGGGCTCTGTTATAAGAAAGGAAATTCTGCTAAAATATTAAAGCCAAAATAAAATTTCAGAACACTATACCGACCAAAAGCTTTAAGCTTAACTGAACATTAAAACAACTCACTTTAAGGTATTTGCAGTCATGGGGTGGAGATAGTTTCAATGAATTATAATCTGTTTATCAATGCATTTCTGTGAATAGTATTATTTTATTTTTATGTTGTAATTTCTATTTTCTGATATAGTTGTCCAAAAGGATTTTTTCGGGACAAGATTTTTTTTAGGGGGCTGTCACGTGATCGGGACGAGACGGGATTATTTTTTTGGGATCGGGACGGGAGCCAGAATTGATTCCCGTGTCACCCTCTAGTTTCCATAATAACAAAAACGAAAAGACCTCAGCAAAAACATGAAGGAGCAACTGTTGTTGGTCTTCCATTTCCAAGCAATTTGAACACCATCATTCAATGAAGAGAAATATTATTTGCAAGCAGAAAACAAAACGCAATTTAGGACTCAAAGGCAGATCTGAATAGTAGAATTTTAATCTTTGATTTAAAAGAGCCTAAAGATTCAGCATTTTTGCATTCTTCTGGAAGATTGTTCCAGATTTGTGGAGCATAGAACTCCTCTTCATCTTTGTGGATGAATATTGGCTCACGCTTTGTTACATCCAGTCATTGAGGTTTGCAAACATAAATTTATGTGGAACCTCATACCACCATACCATTAATTCTGGTCTAGAACTGGCTATTGACAAGACCATTATTTTCTTATGTGGCCATTCTGCTGTACATTTATTGATGGTGAGGTTTGGAATCTGGGTGAGCAAAGTTTAAGTGATTGGATCGATGACTTCACTTTTGACTCTAGAACATTTTGTCATACGGAGAAATTCATTCTGAGCTTAATGACTGCAAGGTGTCCAAATTACTCATCCTCCACCATCATTTACTATTTGTATATGGTGTTTGCAGTGATATGCTGGTCTTACTTTTTTTTTTACTTTCGGAGTTCACTCAGATACACCTATGCAAGTGTAAGTCATGCTTATTGAGTGTCTTTATTCTTCTAATGATGCAAAACATTTCAGCCTTTAAATACAATGACATCAACTTTAACATTTAACATGCTATATTAGCATTACATCATTTGAGTTTGGAGTGGATCTGAAAGGAAATCTTGCAGTTTGCTTAAATGTTTTCTGCTTGTAAATAATATTTCTCTTTGTTGAATGATGGTGTTCAGATTGCTTGGAAATGAAAGACCAACAGTGCTTCTTCATGTTATTCTTGAGGTCTCTTCTTTTTGGTATTATGAAAACACAGAGCTACAGTATATGCCCCAAACCAAGCTATTTCTATAGCTACCTGACTCATTTTAGTTCAAATCTCAGTGGGAAACTCCAATATCTCCCACCCTGGCCTTGTCCCTGAGTGAAAACCTTTTGTCCTCTGTGGAGGACATCGTAGGGGTAAGTGCAAAATTATTTTTGATTTCCAATTTTAACTTAATAAGCTAATTCTGAAGCTACCACCATAATGCTCCCAATCTTTGGCAACCCTCTATTAAAAGGATTTTCTCGGAATGTCTGTAGAAATTTGATCTTTGATTTACAATTTTGACCATAGATGGATTAGAGAAAATGCACTACTAAATTTAAAACATGCAATGCATAAAAATAATCATTCTTCTTATGCATTGCACTCAGTTTCCATTGCTTGATTTTCTGATGCCTGCTGTATAGCAATCATCTTATAGATAAAAATTTTAGTATCCTTACTACTTTCCAAACAATCAAGGAAAGTAAAAAGAAGTGATTCTGTGAAAACTATTTCTCTTGTAGTCAAGTTCATTTAGTTTATGTCACCTGATTCAGATTTTTCTTCCAATATCATACAGAAACAGAAAAGGTTAGTTTTTCTCACGACTGACCCCGGCACTGAACGTTTTCTTTTCAATGACTGCTTTTAAATCCTCAAGGTCTAGAAAAAGATACATATCAGCACTGTGCTTTTATATAATTCCACTTGTTGGGGCACTAACAAGAATTGTTGAGAAGTTACAAAGAAACAGAACTATAAAAACAAAGAAGAGTTGAGTGAGAAGGTTTTCGTGCAAGACCCCAGCCTTAAAAAGTGGATGAAGAGAAGAGGCTGCGCCTAAAGAGACAAACTTGGGAAGCCAAAGAAATCGTTAAGAGCCCGGGGATCTGAAATGGAGCGAGGGGATGTGGAGAGGTAAAAGGACAAAATATTCCCAGTGCACCCAGAGTGAGGCTGGAACAACAGAGCTGCATCACCAGAAAGCATCTCAGTCCCCACCGGGGACAGCGCATCTGTGTACCGGTCCTTGATTGACATTCCATTTGTCCCGTGAAAGGTGCTCATATACTGAACATGGACTCACTGTCTTCCCCCCTCATCTGTGCTCAGAGCTCGGAAATGAAGTTATCTCCCTGCGCTGGTGTTGCGCGTCTGCACACAAAACATATGCCATTCAAAGAAAATGGCAATTTGTTTAGCTGCTGACAATGAACATGATTGAGTTTAATCGTGGTCTGCTGGTGTTTCTGGTGAAATAACTTGTGAGATTTACAGAGATAAGCAGACTGTAGATGGAGTTTATCTTCTACTGCTTTTTTCTCTCAGGTTACTACCCAAGGAGGGAATATAATACACGCATCACACACAGGAGGTGAACAGATAATGTTATTTCCCTCTTTTTGAATATTCAATAAACTACTTACATATTAAAATATGGTCTGTTTATAAATTTATGCCATTGCTCTAGTATATTTTTCTTAAGGCTCTGCGTTCGTTAGACCGTGATCATTTCTTTCTGATCTCACTCCCCTCACATCAATCATTCATTCTAGATGCTCCAGAAAAAGAAAAAAGAAAATGAAAGAGAGGAAACACATTCTTTATTTCTTCCTTCCTGCATGAAGCTCCAGCTATTACACAGAGGGTGGGGGGCGTAGTGGTTAATGATAGAAGCGTGTTAATGTGAGCGGCGGTGGAGGGATAAGCACAGAAGAAAGTGTTTGCAGCGAGGAGCCAAACAACTCCGATCACAAGTTCCTTCAATCACAGCGTGTCCGTGTTTGGGCATTTGTCTACCTTCAGTCTGAAATCTATGCAATTTTAATTTGTTTAACATGTAGATGCTTTTTCAGCCTGTCTTGTTTCTGGCTATTTCACCTTAAGAAATAGGGAGCGGGTACAGCCTGAAGTATAGGGTGAAAGCATCTTGTAACTTACCTGAATGGTTAATTTCATTGGTTTTTTGTTTGTTTGCTCTTTTCCAGTGTGAAAGCAGGTAGGGTGGCATCAGGTAAATTGGGCCATCAGATAAGATAAGGCACCTAAAGTTTGAACCTCCTGGCTTTCTAATTTTGTACAGATAATGTTCGCAAAAGATTTCCAATTGTTGGCTTGAGTGTTCTCAAAAAAAAAAAAACCCATCCATCCATCTTAAGCAGAGAGACCCGGACTTCCCTCTCCCCGACCACTTAGGCCAGTCCTCAGGAGGAATCCCGAGGCGTTCCCAGGCCAGCCGGGAGACATAATCCCTCTACCGAGTCCTGGATCTTCCCCATGGCGTGCCTTGTACACCTCACCAGTGAGGTGTCCAGGAGGAATCCTGGCCAGATGCCCGAGACACCTCAACTGGCTCCTCTCGGTGTGGAGGGGCAGCGGTTCAACTCTGAGCTCCCTTCGGATGACCGAGCTTCTCACCCTATCTCTAAGGGAGTACCCAGCCACCCTATGGAGGAAACTCATTTCAGCCGCCTGTATCCGGGAAAAAACAAAAACAACAACAAAAGTATTTTGTTGGTCTATAGTTGCCAAATGGTGGCCCAATTTATCTGACATTACCCTACCATTAGCACAGATAAGTCAAAATTGCGAAGTTACCTGAAATGCGTGCAT
The DNA here is from genome assembly GCA_028564705.1 of Apricaphanius iberus. Classification (NCBI taxonomy): domain Eukaryota; kingdom Metazoa; phylum Chordata; class Actinopteri; order Cyprinodontiformes; family Aphaniidae; genus Apricaphanius; species Apricaphanius iberus. Next base: position 2,569,348 of record JAPXFQ010000717.1, on the reverse strand, counting down.
AAAAGGTGAAAGGTTAAAGGTTTAATGTGTCTGCTTTATCTTTGGAATGGACAGCAGCCCGGTCGAACCCTAACTAACTCTACAATCTATCTACTTTGTTTGTTTTCTCTTCTCACTCTGAGCTTGACATTTTTTTTATAACATTCTGTCAATTCTAAATAGTAAAGATGTTCAAATTTAAAGTATAAATTACAACAACATGCAAAAGGCAAAGCATTGTGAGTAAATATGTCAGTGTTTCACTGTTGGATGAACAGAGCAGGAAGTGCTTTTATTTTTATGTTTTCATACAGAAGTGTTCCTGCTAGTCACTGTTAGCTTAGAAGTGACAGAATGTCGGAGGTAAGTTATATTTTTTTTGTTTCCTATAGGAACCAAGGTCATTTAATACAGCAATGAGTTAGAGATACATTTATGTGGTCATTAGTATGAAGCTACATCGGACATGAACAGATTAATCTAAACCATTAACATTCCAAAATCCACCATTGGCACTGCCTAATATTTAAACAGCCTATATCATGCAAAATCAAGTTTCTGGAGTTTTTAACCATCTGGTAGAGCAATTTTCTCATAAAAAACCCTGCCTGAGTGGTTTTTGGCCTAATTCATGTATGTCTGAGTAATCCTAGTGAATCCTGCTCTCTGGGCAGCTTCACCGCCCTCTCCTGGAAAACTACTGAGTGGTAAACAGTGTTGCCACAATTACTTTGAAAAAGTAATATGATTACTGACTACTAATTACTCCTTCCAAAAGTAACTTTATTACTTTATTCATTACTTTATTTTAAAAGTAACTCTGTTAGATTACAAGTTATTTTACTAGTTACTTCCAGCTGCTTCCAATAACACTCCCTACTGCCTCAACATAAACACAATAACCAGTTTTGCCAATACTCACTTTGTTGGAAGTGCATTTTAACAGTAAGGCCGGGAATATACTTGTTTTTTTTATCCTCAAATTGACACCATCAAATATGAAGGAATAAGCTGCGTCTTGGGGATGTATTTGCTTGCTCGCTGAACATACTACTAGGCCTACAGAGTATGAAACTCAGACTCAGCACAAAACAAACATGGCGACCGAAAAGGAAATTATCAGCTGTTTCTACATCAGTGTTGTTGAAGGTAGGACCATATTTACCGCTGTTGTTGTTTTTTTTCTTAATGCTACTAAGTAACGTGATACCGGCATCACTGCTGGTAACATAGTGACGTATTTTACATCACTATGTTACCACTAGGAAGTGCTAGAGGTGTCTGCACCACCCCTGCAGAGAGAGCAGCCTACCTCTGGTAGAATTGCAAACACACCCGCCCCACCTTTCTCTTACAGAGAAACGAGCCATTTTACTTCGTGGTCCAACATTAATTCCAGCATAAAATTTACATTTCAGGACAAATTAATACTGTATAACACCAACGGTAACATTTTATCATGTACAGTGTATCTCTATCTCAGAAGTTGAAAGCTGTAAAATAGCATGATATGGTCCCTTTAAACTCATCCTTTCACACTAAAACATTCCCGGCAGCCGAAGTCTATAGCTCACATACCAGCTATCCTTTCCTTCTTCATCACAGGAGATCAAAAATTACTAAGTCTCAAGTCTGAGATCAGGAATCCAAGTGAAATCTTTTCAGGGCACAAGTCTAAGTAAAAAAAAAGTAAATTACAAAATACATTTTAAAACAAGTAACAGAAGGATATATGTTAATTTGCATTATGACACACAAACAGATTTTTGAATTAATGTCGTTAAAAATTTGTATGGGTTTCTAATGACTAGAGGTCAGCCAAATAAGCAGGCCCATTTACCAAAGTTGCTCTTTCAGGGAATTAAATATAAATCTAAATAGACAGCAACCAGAACTTTTTTTTTCTGGTAATGTATTTATTTGCCTGTCTTCTTCAGTCTGAGTTAAAACATGCATTAAAAAAAGCTAAAGTAATTGTGTATAAAATAGCACAATTCAATCATGTCCACCAGTTTTGTTCAACCCCCCCCCGTTTTTTATCGTTCAGTTAAACTTTCTTAGCACCTAGGAAGTGACATCACTTAAGTCTTTACCTGCTCATACAGAAAAGGGAGGTAAGTATTAGGCCTAGCATACTTTCTGATCTACAACTAATTGTTTTTTTTTCATCAAACTGAGATTTTCAAGCGTAACATTTCAGTACTGCTGCATGAAAAAAAAGATAATTATGACTGTTTTTGGAAAAGCCAATGATGGTCTTGAAAAAAGGAATTGATTTCTTGTTTTTCTCATGCTGTTCCATACACTAGTTTATGGGGACTTAATGGCTATTTTTAGCTTAAATATTTAGGAAAAAACTTTCAAAATAATAAAATAACAACATTGTTAATAATGTTTGAGATTTTGTGCCTAAGGTGAATACATAGCATATAGATTATCAGAGGTACAAACAAGTTTGTGTTGGTAGATTTTTTTTTTTTTCAGAAACCAGAGACCCCAAAGGGCACTAAATTCAGAGAATGACCCAGCTATATTTTTATAATCATTGAAATATAAAAGTGTGTGACATTCTCAACATTCACAGAATATTCTCACTTAAAATATTCAAATGCATTTTTAATTGGTTCTCAGTGACGTACAAAAACACCAGATATATTCTAGTATACCTTTAAAGGAAAAAACATTTTTCTTTGTCCATAGCAGTGCAGTTGATAAATCAACTAAATATCCTGTAATACATACTCAGAGGCCAGTTCTTCCGTTCATCTTTCCAGTCTCAAAAAGACGAAAGGTTCTGCTGTGACTATAAGATCCCGTTTAAAGTACTACAGTTAATGTCACCGTGTTTTAATGCATGTTGTCAGGTGTGAGGAATCCTTTGTTCAAATTCAGGAATGCTGGTCTGGATATCAGAAACAGCTTTAATTGAAAAAAATATTGCTTTCTGGTCATCTGCATTGTTGGGTCTGGTGCCATTCATGTTTCTTTTGAAAATACTCAAAAAAAAAAGCCATTCTGTTGGTTAATACAGCACATTAAAACCCTGGTCAATCAACCAGCTTTTGGTACCTTTGGCAGTCTGGGAAAATGCCAAGTCCTGCTGGAAAATGAAATCAGCATCCCGATAAAACTGTTCAGCAGAAGGAAATATGAAGTGCTCTAAAATGTCCTGGTAGTTTCCACTGTTGACTGAAAACTTCAGGAAAAACAGTGGACCACAACCAGCAGAGGTTATGGAAAGCCACATCATCAATGACTGCGGCAACCTCACACTGGACTTCAAAAACCGTGGATTCTGTGCCTCTCCATTCTTCCTCCAAACTCCGAAACCTTGATTTCCAAATGAGATACAAACTTTACTTGTATCTGAAAAGAGGACTTTAGACAGCTGAAGAAACAATCTATTTGTTGTTGAACCCGAATACAGCATTCGAAAAAGCAAAAAACCCATGGTCTTTATGAATACCTAGTTCAAACAAATACTTAAAAAAACATTGGTATTCGGGACCAAGAAAAACTTAACATGAAAAAGCTACGTTTCCTCATGAGACTGCAGTGTATCGACCCCGAGTGAGTGAGTGAATGAGTGAGGTACATTCAGGAGTTGGGGAGGGATGTAAAAGAGATGACTGACACAGCTGCTCCAAACAAAAACAGAAGGGCTCAGTGGAGCAAAAAAAAGACTTAAATGCATCATTATTTTTGTTGAAACTAGATTTTTGTACCTGTTCCAGAGACACTTTTGAGTTTGATTGGGAGATTTTTCCATTACCCTGCATGATTATTAAAGTCCGTAGTCGAGCGCTCTCATTTTTGTTCTGTTTACTTAGCTCTGTTAGCTTGCTAATTTAGAAAACAGGCTGTTGACGAAGTAACGTTAACATTCGCTTAAAAAGGTTAAAAAAAGGTTTTTGTAGTTGTCGAATTGTGTGGACTCGTGGGAGTTATTCGGTACATTTAAGTCACTCTGTCTTTTGCAGACAGCAAGACTTAGGCTATAGGCTACTTAACCTTAGCAAAATGTCCAGTCACTCAGCTGAACATGGATTCAGGCTACCAAAGAGAAAAGAGTGTACAGTATCTGGTGCTGAGTCATCTCGCCAAAAAGCGTACTCAAGTTCTGTGTGGAAGCATTTTACAGTCAGTGCTGAAAGATAAAAGCAAAGCGAAATTTAATGTGTTCAAAAGTCAAATTTAGCCGAAGCAGAGATATCAAACATCTGTCAACATCTGATGCATAATCATGTGCACTTAAAGCATCGTCTCCTGATACTGCCTGCCAACCCTCCCATAGACACCAATCCCCCTCACCAGCACCAATTAATCATCACAGCCATGTTCTGCCCCTATTGGTTTAAACATGGATGAGTTGACTGTTGTTATTTTCTTTTTGATGAGGTTCCTTGTTACATTTTCATTGCTCAATTCATGAAAAAGCATAATGAATAATTAAAGAATCTTCACTCTTTAAATTAGAAGTGTAATGCAAAAAAGCTGTATTTTTACGCCTATTCTAAATTTTACTCTAATACATATACAAATACTTTCCCCCCCTTAACAAATACAAATACTGACTGTTTTGCACAGCCATACTCCTTAGCGCAGGTAAGATATTGTTTCTGGTTTAGGATAAGATTAATCTGTGTGTTGGGCTACTGACGCCTCAGTTCCCTCCTGGTCAAGCTCCCTATAAGTCTAGAATGGATGCGGTTGGACATTCCTTTTTAGTTTGTAATCATTTCTATTTTTCTATCACACTTTTTCCTTCCACTCAACTTTCTATGACTATTCTATATATTTTCTACAATGTTCTAATTTTCTGAGATACTGAACTGTGGAATGCATCATGCGTTTGTACCACAGTATGACTCCTGATATCAATAGATTTAGCCATCATACCAGGCAGCAGAGAAGTAACATGAACTAAACCTGTTTTTTTGTTTTTTTTTTATTTTTATTTTTTTTTTGCCAAGAAAGATGCTGTAAAAGAAAGGCGGGACAGCAAGCAATGAATGCATCATGAGGGATGAAAGTAACCCCATTCCTTCCAACCACAAGACAAGGCCTACAGTGATGGGCTCTTGTTAACCACAAAAGCACCACCTGAGAATAAGTGCAAAGAAGGCTCGACGTGTTCCACAAACACCAAGCAACCTGTCTGACCACCAAGCAGCAGCCATGATGCCGCTGCTCCCCTCTAGTCCAATAAGAGCTTCGTGGTGGAGCCGTCCAACTCGGAGTGAGAGGCTATAAATGCCCTGGCCTTCCTCATCAATGATGCAGGACACTGGAACAGAGACAAGCTAATCCTCTTAGCCGCTGCGCAGTGTGCGCGCTGGTGTCTGCGTGTGCGTGTGTTAAAAGAAGCAGATGCGGAACGATGTTGAGGTGGAGTGGGAGGCAGGTTTAGGCTACAGGCAGCTCTTAAGAGTGTGTACAGTTTGGAGTGGAGCCCTGGGAGGCCAGTTGTATTCCTCCCCATCACTTCCACTTCATTACTCTGGGAGCGGACATACATTATTCAGCTCCGCAAGCCTCTGTCCCCCGGGGACCGATAGATAGAGCCTTCAACAAACACTTTAACTTACCTTCATTTGCTCATAGATCCCCTCAGATCGTTTGACTATTAGGGCCTTTCAAAAGAATTCACTCCCTCTGAACTTTGTCAAAGTAACGCCAAAACCACAAACTTAGGTGTGTGTTATTGGGATTTTATATGACAAAAAAACAACCAAGTAGTAAATCACTGAAGTGGAAGGAAAGTAATACAGGTTTTTTAACATTTTAGAGAAGTATTTTATCTATTAATTTATTTTTTTAGGATCCCCATAAGTTAATACCACAGCAACCCCAAACCCTAACCTATAATAACACTGAAAACATAACAGTCACAATAATATAACATTACAATTTTTGTACAAACAGTCACAAAACATTATTACATAAAGCAGATTTGTGAACTATCATAATATTGACATTCAATATTAAATAGAGATTTTCTCTTGAAAAATAGCCATTCTTAATTGTTGTTTTAAAGAATGCTCTTTGTGTGTCTCTTTAATACATTACATCATTTTATTCCACATTGAAAAGTAAAATCTGGAAAGATGTTCATTTTTACTTCTGAGCCAATCACCTTTTACTGCAAAAAAAGCTGCTATTGATTTAGGGTTTGCTTCATAAGACCAAAGTTTTGGCTCATTGTTTAGTTTTTTATATTTTTTGCAAAATATCTGGAACTTAGATAGGATGTAAAACATCTATAATCATCCCTTTACAAGTCTTGTCACTTATCTGGACTCAATCATTCCAACGCTTGAATATCTTTTCATCTAAAAAATTATATTGTGGCTCCGGCTTTATGTTTAGTGTCATTGTCAGATGGAAGGTAAAGCTCTACTTCAGTCCCAAGCTTGTAACAGTCTCAAACTGTTTTTTTTTTCTTTTTATCACATTTAATTTCATCCATCTTTCATCCACTTTGACCACGTTCTCTGTCCTTTCTGAAGAGAAACCCCTCCACCGTATGATGATGTCACAACCAAAAACAGGACTGTTTTTCACTCTCTTTCATATAAAATATAAGCAGTTAATTTTTTTGGAGTTACTAAAACAAACTGTGTGTTTAACTCTTCCATGTTGACTTTGTTTTTGCGTATTAGGATTGAGCTGTATCATCTATACCCATCCTCTCTGTCCCTAATAAAGAACCGCTTCCCCAGAGCATGATGCTGTCACCACCATGCAGCACTGTTGGGATAATGTGTTCAGGATGATGTAATTTTGTTTTGTGTTTTTTTTGTCATAAATAGGATCTTGCAGGTTATAGTTGTGTCTTCAGGAGAGCACATTCCTTCCTAGTTCCCTACACGGCTTATTGCAGCAAAGAACAGTTTTCTGCCTGCTTCCTATCACAGGGCTGTTCTTCCATCCACTTTAAGTCCTTATTGCTTTCGTTACTCATCCAGTCCTCGTTGACGAGTGATCATGTCTGGAACAGAGGCTTGGGATACTGTTTTAGAATATTTCTTTAAACTCCTCCACATTTTGATCTTTGACCTGTTTACTTTGTCCTTTATGATACTGTCTATTCACTATATTTCTCTAAAAACATCTGACTTCATATTTCATTACTTTTCTCACAGATGGACTTAGTTTCACAACTTTCATATTTTTTTTTCAATTGTGAAAATAATGTTTCCTTTCCCTTGCACTTCACAGTCATGTGTTAACATTGCCATTCTAATGTAATACATTAGGAGAATGATTGTGTTAAATGTTTAATGTGGGCAATGAAGAATTATAACAGCTGCAAAATCCGTATTCTGGTATTCACGTTTTAGGTAAACATTATATGAAACCTTGTGAAATTAGATTCTAGGTTGACCTAAGAATGACAATATTTTTTAAGGTTAAAAATGCAGAATATTGCATTCCTTATATTATGCAAGATAATCAACTAAACTGTTAATCCCAAAATAACAAAGAAGTATATATATAGATGCACATTTAACCACAGAGAGATGTATTTGTGAGTCTGCCTTACAGGGTATACCATTAAAACTGGGATGCATTGCTTTATTCTAAGCTGCATACTACTGCTTAGACCTCAGGTGCCATCATCTGGTGTTTTGGAGCTACTGCAGCTATAAAATGTGGAGGGGGGATGATGCGAATGTCTGTGTGTGGCGTTGTTACCCTGAGGGTGCAAAGGGCTCAGCTTGCAGCAGTTATTGACCGGGGTTAAAGGATCAGCCACAGTGCGGTGACCAAACCAAAGACAACAAAGTAGCCGGGCCTGTCTGCACTCATAGTTACACTTAGGTGTGGTTGCAGATTTCATGTTCCATCTCTGGGGGGACCTCCCAAGATTTAAGGCCACCAACAATGTCAAGCTTTAAGTTAATTTGCACGATTTGTGACCCAAAGATAGGTTATTGAATGCCCTCACAAGCAAACAGAAAATACAGTGAACACACAAAGGAGTTAATTTAATATCAAACTCATAGCTGTGTGATTTTTATAGTAAACACTGCTGATTGTTCAATCTAATCATACCACAGCATAGAAACCCAAGGGAGCCTCCTTTTTTTCAATGCAAGGACTGATTGGGGGCTTTAAACTAATAATCCAGAGCAAATGTTCCAGAACTCACACTGCGCAGCTGACAGAGAAGTTGCATGTGATAGCAGTCCGTTAAGTGCTTCTTTCTAGTGTGCTGACGTCCCCCTCAGAAAGACTGGGCAATAATTCCCTCCGATAGCCCCTTTGGGAGCGAGGCTGCTGGTTTTCTGTGTCCACTCCAATCATAACGCTAATGGAGAGGCGGGTTAGCATCTGTGACAGTAGGAAACCAGATCTCCACTCCCCCCAGAGTGTGTGTCTCTTGCAGATAAACAGTTGGCAGGTTTCCCCTTTCCTCGTGAACATGCATGAACACACACACACACACACTTAAGGGGGAAACGCAAACTGGACGGGGTTAATACACTCCATTAAGCTCTATTACCCTAAACGACTCGGGCAAATGAATGAGCACTCACATTACTTCTCGACTGGTTGTATGTGTGTGCACGCACATGCACACATTTCATGTGTAATTACTCTGTGAAGATATGTGACCCATGAGTCATATCTCATTATCCACAAAGTGAAAGACAGAAGAGGGAGGGAGGTAGAGCACTGTGTTGCTACTGTACACTGGCATAGTCCACATCTTGTGAAATCTTTTCAATCTATTCCTCATATGAAACAACAGAAAGTATCTATCTGAAAGGGGTTAAAATGTGTATTTTGGTAGAAAGTTGAAAATTACAGGCTTAGTTCAAAACTTCCATAGAAATTGACTACTTATTACACACTCCGAAAAAAATCTGTTTTCATGGGAGACTGGCTAGAAGATAGCCAGCGTTGAAAGAAAGTCATAAGAAATTCTCTTTTCATTGTGCCATGAGCCATGTGGGGGCCACAGCCAACACGTGGAAGACTCTCTGATCACATGACACAAAGTTGTCAAATTTCAGCCTAAATGTAAACTGCAGCATCTGGCAGAAAACCAACCCTGCACATTACACTGAAAATAACATCTCAGCTGTAACACATGGTAGTGGCAGCATCACGCTATTGGAATGTGTGTGTGTTTGTGGGGTGGGTAACTCTCTTCTAGCCAGAGTTGATTGGAGGATGAATGGAGCTAAGTGCAGTGTAATATTTGTAAAAACCATTTGAAGGAGGTCAACCGCATGAGATTGTTGCATTAGTTTCTAAATGGACACTGACCATGAGTCTGCAGAGTTACAATGTGATGATTTAGATTAAATTATATTCATGTCCAATCATGTAAATCCGATTATTTGAAGACACAGACAGACACTCTCCATCCAGCCTGCCTCAGCTAAGCGATTTTGCAAAAATCTAAGTGTCCACTCTTAGGGCCATACATCAATAAACCTGCAGCGCTAAAAAATGTAAGGAAATGTGGGGTTGGACTTTCTTGTCATTCAGCATATTAAAACTCAATCAAATAGATTGAAAGTTATGGATGTAGTTTGACAAAGTGGGAAACAGTCAAAGTCTGTCATTACTTTTGCAAGGTATGGTGTGGCTTGTTCAAAAAAAGGTTTTGTGTAAAAATAAACTGCACAACAATGTCCCATGAAAAAAACAAAAATAGCTATGAATCTTATTTGCAACAAAAACATTTACGATTCCTGTCAACCTTTGTGGTGGTAGACACTCTCGCAGGATAATTCAAAACTTTTAAACTGCTGCATGTTCATTTCCAGAACAACTACTTCTTGCAGTGGTACATTTGAAGAGACCTCACCGTTTCTCTTTCAATACCGTTTGAAGGGCCAAAACCAAAGTTGAGCTGTTCTGTTACAATCCACACAGGTACAGTATGTTAACTCAAACAACACAGCAAAGCCATCAGTATAAACAGCCCACACCAACAAGATAAAATGGCAGTTGAGGACTGATGATTTGCAGTTGTTTTGCAGCCACAGGGAACGTGGGAACCCTGCAGTCATTTAGCAGAAGAACTATGATATTTAAGGTTCAGATTTGATTATCTGCTTGTCTGACACCTGAAGCTGGAGCTAAAGGCCTGAAAGCTTTGTGAACTGAACGAATTTTGAAAAATGTTGACCAGATTTCCTAAAAAAGAATTCAACAGACTGATAAGATCATACAGAAGATGAAAACTTACTTTGAGTTACATAACTTGAAGAAGAAGGTCCGACGAACTATTAAATTGTGGAAATTACTTACTCCTACCCACAGTGTGCCAAATTAATGTTCCTATTAAGTTGTATTTAGAATTATTTTTTTTACCTGTTAAAAACTGCCTGTGATGTACTGGCGACCTGTCCAGGGTGTTCCCCGCCTCTCGCCCGTTGACAGCTGGAGATAGGCACCAGCCCCCCCACGACCCATTTAGGATTAAGCAGTTAAGAAAATGGATGGATGGTTGGATGTTAAAAACTGACTTTTGGCCATGACAGCATGTGATAGTTTCCATTAAGAAGCATATTTTACAGAATTGTATTTTATTGGTCACCTCAGGAAACTAAAATGTTCATGACCGGTAGAACTGCACATCACATTCAGTTGCAGTTATCACGGCAGTATCAGTGTAATCTCAATTACATAGGTCTGATTGGATGCAATATTTGGTAGGACAATACATTTCAAATTCATACTTTTATTATTACAGATGAGATATTCTATTAGTTGGTTGGATGCTTAACTGCCTTTAATGTTTAAACCTGATGTATGGTTTTACTGCTAAAGGACACTGTGATGGAAAAGAAAGAAGAGAATCAAGAAAATGCAGGTTAATCCTGCAGGTATACATAGCACTGTAAATTAGATGGATTTACTCAAAACAACACATATAGTTGAGAAAACAGGTAAAAAAAAAGATATATATATATATATATATATCCTGTATTTTTATAGTGCTTTACTTAGTTTTTGTTTTACTACATTCTTACTACTTAGTTTTGTTTTACTAAATTTTGTCATTCACACACTGAATGCCACAGCTGCCCTGGGGCACTGACGCCACCGGGCCCTCTGACCACCGCCTGTAGGCAACGGGTAAATTGTCTTGGCCAAGGACACCACAACCAACACAGTCAGAGCCAAGGTTTAAACCGGCAACTTTCCGATTACCATGTGACCATGGCTACTCCTTAGCCAGGGTCACCCCAATAGATAGAGTATGCATGGGTGTGGAGGCCTGCATGTGTCTCTCAACATCAATGCTTAACTATTAATAATTCAATAAATGTTTTGCTAAATGAAATGATCTGGCTGCTGTCAGTCATGTGATGGCCATTAATCTCCACTAATCAGCTGCTTAGCTTTGTGAGTGAGGCTTCTGGTAAGTAGGGTGTACACAATAAATGCTACAGGAGTTTACGTTATTTTATATGCTGTCTTTCGCTATTAGACTATTATCTAGACTGTCTTCTTGTCTTGCGTAACTGCCGGAGTGAAATGATCACGCTGTGTGTGCACCATGCAATTGCACAGCAAAATATTTTCTCTCCTTTTACTATCATGACTGCCGACCTTTGTCCCAAGCCCATGGTAGAGAGAGGGCTAAGAACTGGGCCCTGAAACAAGTCCCTCCAAGGATTTTCTAAGGGATTTGAGTCTGGATATTGGCTAGGCCACTCTAGAACCTTAATATGCTTCTTATGTAGCCACTCCTTGGTTATCCTGGCTCTGTGCTTCGGGTCATTGTCATGTTTGAAGATCCAGCCACGAGCCATCTTCAATGAGTCCTGAGTGAAGGAGGTTTTTGCTCAAAATCTCAAGATACATGGCCCCATTCACTCTCTCCTTAACACAATGCAGTCTTCCAATCCCAATCACAGAAAAGCATCCCCAAAACATGATGTTTCCCCCACACTCTTCACAGTAGGGATGGTGTTCTTGGGATGCAACTTATCCCTCTTTTTCCTGAAAACACGGTGAGTGAGGTTTAACCAAAATCAATCATCTGACCAAATGAATTTCTCCAGTTTCTCCTCTGGATCATCGACATGGTAAACTTAATACAGACCTGGACATATAGAGAGTTGAGCATGGGAACCATCAATGCAATGCATGATTTTAAACTATAATGGCGTAGTGTTTTTCTGACAGTAACTTAAGAAACTGTGGTCTCAGCTCTCTTCATGCTATTGACCAGCTCCTCCCATGTAGTTCTGTAGTTCTGATTCCTCACCTTTCTTATCATCAGTGCTACCCCACGAGATGAGATCTGTATGGAGCCCCAGTCTGAAGGAGACTGATTGTCATCTTTAGCCTCTTTTAGTTTCTGACAATTGCTCTAACAGTTCATCTATTTTCACCAAGCTGCTTGGTAATTACCCTTTAATGCTTTCCACCCCTGTGGAGGTCAACAGTTTTGTCTCTGGTGTCTTTGCAGCTCTTTGGTCTTTTCCTTGGCAGTAGTTGGAGTCCGACTGACTGGGGATTGGTGTGTTGAACAAGCTCAGATAGGTGTTACAAAATTAGATTAATAAGTGTTTCAGGGGTGGACTTTTTAAAGACAGATCTTTAAGAGACCAAATTCTTGCTGACTGCCAGGTGTTCAAATACTTATGGCACTTCCACCCCAGTCAGCACGTCCAGGCAGCAGGGCAGCTAGATTACATGCTAAGTCTATGGTACCTACATAGCATGTGGCCGTCAAGCTGCCATGCAGTAAGTCATGCACGTCGGCGCAGCGGGCATCAGCGCACTCATGCAGCTGCTGCTTGGACAGTCCGTCAAGGCGTCCATTTAGCTGCTGCATTGAAGTTAGGAAAACTTAACTTTGGGGCAGCAAATCAATCAGCGACGAGATGCCAGTGGTAGCTACTCGAAGAGCAGGGGAAACGGAGGACAAAATACCAGCTGGAGCTACTCAAACAGCAGGAAGAACTGAGGACGAGATGCCGGCCGTAGCCACTCAAAGAGCGGGGTCTCCGAGGTGTCTCAGCGGCGATTTAGACTAAAGCTGTAAAAAAAGCGTATCAACTTTTGTCCGTTTTAGCGATTCAATGCTTGGACGTGCTGACCGGTGTGAACATGTCTTTATATGCAGGAATAAAATACATATAAATTCTTTAAAAATCATACAATTTAATTTCTAGAAATTAAAGAAATGGTGTGTCTCATATTGGGAAATGCACCTACAATGTGTATTTCTAACCCATACATAATTTCTAATTGGGGGAACTTGCAAGTTTACATGGTTTTACTCACTGTAGTTGTGACACCTTCTTGGGGGGGTATCTGCTGAACAACTGCTACAACTATGTTCTCCTTCTATTGATGATACACTTGATCCTGTCAATGTATAACCCTGTCTGTCTTCTAGACAAAGCCATTGACTCATTTTTTTTCCTGTAATATGTTGTATGTGCTCTTTTATTCTGTCGACGTTAAAGTGGTATAGAGCTTATCTGCTCAGTTGTGTTTCTATACTAGATGAAGCAACTAAAGGAGCTAACATTGCCATTAACTTTTTACTTCTCTATAACATAAAAAGTACTTCTTGGTCAGTTCTTGTGTTTTTTTGTGTGTCTCTGCTATGTCTTTTACAACTTGCTGGTGGTCGTGACAGATGGCCGTTCATACCGAGCCAAGTTCTGTATGAGTTTTCTTCCTGTTAATGGTGAGTTTTTCCTCTCCACTCTCGCTACATGCATGCTTGGTATGAGAAACTGCTGCAAAGTCAACAAAATGCTTGTGTAAGAGAAGCCTGACTCCTTTCCATCTGCCCGGTTTCCTTACATAGAAAATATTTAAACCAGTTTGAGTTTTAAACACAAGATGACTGCTGGGATCAGTTGGAATGTGTGTATGTTTGGACTGAAATGAAGTTTGTTAGCAAAGTGCTCTAAGACAATGTGATTTATAAATTGATTCTATGTGAATGAATTTAACTGACATTTTTATGTTTTTACAAACATTGAGGTTTTTGGTCAAAAAATAATTTACTCTTCAAAGTGAAATATAACAAAAATTATCTAGGCAACTGAGAAGCTTTAAATAAGGGTTTATTAGTTCCACCACCATTCAGCCTTTGGTTGGGTAACCTCTTTACCAGTGGTTGTGGAGCCCTTTTTCTTGCTATCCAGACATTTTACAAACTAAGAATCATATATGCATTTATTCTCTGCTGCTTCCCTGCCCTGCCCTAACACACCCGTATTTCTGAATGGATTCTGAACAAAGCCGCAGCGAGTCCTCAACCCCTCAGGACTCTCGCAGCAGCACACCAAGCTGAGTTGCTGCGCTAGAACAAACCGGTGAATAAACATTGTTTCAAAATGGCTGAAAGGAGCCAGCGATGCGAACACCTAACCACCCCCGAATCCCCCCCACCCATCCTAATCTGTTGCTTTCCTCAGATTATTGCCATGAATAGGCAAACAAAAGAAAATAATCATCACTCCCCTCTTTTATAGCATTTGTTGTAAGTATGTACCCTGTATATTAAATTTGTCTTCTTTAAAAGGGAGTGACAATGTTTGCTATTTGTCTGTACGCTGCTCGCAGCTGCAACAAGACAATGAATGGAGGCTAAGAAGCGGCACTCGGTAAACTCCACATTGTTGCGCTTGTTGAATTACCCATGAGTTTTGATACTTTGCCTTTGTGCGGATGGCTAATTCCACTAATCCCTGTGGAAGAACAGTGAATAGAGTAAATTCCCTATGATATCTTGTTCAGGCTAAACATTTGCTCACTTACGTATACACTGAGTACAAAAAATTATTCTATTCACAGCATTACAACAGATTTAACCCCGCACCCCGCTATCCTGCAGTCACATGCTTTAGCCCCATTGCGTCATGGGAGTACATTTCCATTTCAAAATATGGCACAGCAGCAAGCACTGACATAAATTCCTTACATTTCAAGAGAGTTCCAGTGTAAATAGCTGTTTGAATTGACTTAACATGGATGTAAGAAATGTCTCTGGAGACTCTGAAGCCTGTTCTTTTCCGCACCCATCGTGGTTAGTTTCACTAAAGCCGTTGAAACATTGACCTGTCTTCTCGCGCTCTCTGGTCTTTATTCAACACCTTTGTTACCCCCTTTCATCTCTTTGCTTCTTGTCTCATTGTCCCACAGTTTTTCACCAGCCTTACCAACGTCTCTTTCAGTCCAACTGGACGTCTCAGTGGGGCTATAGATTCCTAACTTGTCTACATTTACCCCCCCGAGTTGACTGGTCTGCAGGCCATCGAGAAGGGAGTCTTCCCTCTAGCCCCTTACCATTCTCCCCAAGTCAGCCCACGCTCAGTGTTTTCACGACCTCCGACCCCAGGCCATGGCAACATTTGCAGGAATGTCAGGAGTGATTGGCAGGATAAAGAGTGCAGGCCCTCTCTCCTGCAAAAGCGGATTTGAGGCACTTTGAGGGGCGAACAATGGCAGAATTGGGCTTGATTGGATCACTGATGAGCTGATGACTGTCAAAAGAGCACGTCGTCTTTACATAAGCCTGATTATCTCTGCATGGCGGAGACGAGGAGAAGAGCAGGCGAGCTAGTCACTGTGGGATGACGTACTGTGTGAAGGTAGGGGACAGGCAGGGAGTTTGCTCCCATGGAGCAACTCGAAAGTAGAAAAAAGGCGCACACGAGGGCCAGGCTACGGGGTTTGGATTTCTCTCATCCACTGGAAGGCCTTTGACAAATCTTTTCATAGGACAGCGGGCACTTACACATGTGGGCATGACGATGGGAGGATAGTTTAAGGGTGTGGATGTAAGGGGGATGGCACATCGAGGCAGTTATTGTTCAGTCTCTGAGCATCCCAGCAAGACAAATCAGGAGGAGCGAAAACTGGAGGAGTGCATATCATGGTCGAGATGCTGAAAGAAAGGAGCACTGGGATAAGCAAATCAAAGCCAAATAATCCATAATCTTTCCTCTTTATTAAGAATTAGAGCTCATCAAAGAGCCTGTGTCTCAATAGCAAAGTAGCAAAGAAGACATTGTTCACACTGAGAGTTTAAGGAGCAAAGACCCTTCTTAAATATCTACAGATTTATTGTTAACACCACACTGGCAACATTTAAAGAAAACATCACTAGTTTTAAGTACGAATGAGAAATGGCAAGAATCTGGTGATACGATATGTATCACAGTACAGGGGGTACGATACACTGTAATGTAATACTATGATTAAGACTATATATTTCCTTTTTTTTTTAAACTGAATTTAACCGTAGAAAAAATGTCACAGCATAGAAACAGTCCAACCGGTTTCATACTTAAAACATCCAGTTTTATTACTAGATCTAGTTGATCCACTGGAGCGAAGAGGATGAAAACAGCCACCTACTTGTGGTCATACTTTCAATTTTGTTACAAAAAAGACTGCCATCATTCATTTTTCCATTCAAATTCTGAAAATAAAATAAAATAAAGATTGATACATTCATTTTGAATAGTGATACAATATCGTGACATACCGTGACTATGGATGTTTTCTGATAATCCATAGTTTTATGTTTGACGATGATGACATAATCAACTATGCTTCCAACCTGTACAAAACAGGCATTCTTTATGCAGCAGGGAATGGCGATACAACAAACAAATTCGATGATAAAAAAAAAAAGGATTGGATGCATTAACTTAAAGCTATTGTGTATTTTTCTCATATCCAACCGCTGATATTTGAATAAATGGCTCCTAAAAAGTTGTGGAAAAACTAAACCCTTTTTTCTAGCCATAAACAAGCTTCTGGTAGGTTTCTGAAAATGTTCCTATTCTTTTCTTTCAGAAATCATGGCATTCAAATAAAATGGTCAGTTACCTGGCACTTAATTCAATTCAATTAACTTTTATTTATATTGCACCAAATCACAACAAATATCATCTCAAGGCACTTTACAACAAAATTCGTTTCAATACAATTATACAAACATTCCAATCCGTTATAAGTTTTCTATGTAAGGAATCCCAGCAGATTGAGATGAGTCATCAACGTGAGGCTGTGCCCGGATCATGCAGACTCCAACCACAGCAATTCCTCAGCAATCCCTCATACTGAGGAAGCATGTAGCGACAGTGGAGAGGAAAAACTCCCTTTTAACAGGATGAAGGCTCTGGCAGAACCTGGCTCAGTACAAGCGGTCATCTGCCACGACCGTCTGAGGGTCTGAGAAGAGACAGCAAGGAGGATGCTTGGTGATTTGAGCATCATCTGGACCGATGTTTTCCATCCAGCAGGGGGCATTATAGTTGAACAGGGTACCAGACCACGTGGAGCTCCTATGGGGAGAAAACACTGAGAGAAAAGTGTGTTTACAATCGCAATTACAGCAGAAAAAATATATGTGGAGAGTAGTAGAAGAGAAAAGTAGAAGAGAGACGAAAAGTGGTCAGTCTCTCCTCCAACAGTCTAAGCTTATAGCAGCATAACTACAAAATTAGCTCAGGATAACCTAAACCACTAACTATAACTTTTATCAAAAAGAAAGGTTTTAAGTGTCTGCCTCATGGACTAAAACTGGGAGCTCGTTCCACAGGAGAGGAGCCTGATAACTAAAGGATCTGCCTCCCATTCTACTTTTAGAAATCCTAGGAACTACCAGTAGACCTGCATTCTGAGAGCGAAGTGCTCTGTTAGCTACATATGGAACAATCAGATCTCTGATGTACGATGGAGCTTGATTATTAAGGACTTTATATGTAAGGAGGAGGATCTTAAACTCTATTCTGGATTTAACAGGGAGCCAATGGAGAGAAGCTAAAACAGGAGAAATGTGATCTCTCTTTTTAATATTAATCAGAACTCTTGCTGAACTAACTATTAGGCATAGTTTGTGGATTTCAAAAAGGCTGAGGTGTGGGCCATTCCAGAAGCTTAATATTAGCTTTCATTACTGATTCTAAAACCAGTTTTCAAGTCTTTAGGATAATTATCCTGTAAGAACGCCAAATTGTGTTCAAGTTTAATAGTTTGACAGCTGATTTGAAGTGAGGTCAAACAATATGGAGACAACACTTCTCCTAAATATCCCAGCCACTTTTTTCAGTGCAGCATTGAAAAAAGCTAGCATTGAAAAAAGCCCTGCAGCATGATGCTAGCACCAAGCTTGACTGTTGGTGCAGTGTTCTTAGTTCAGAATGCACCGCCTCCACTCATTCAAACATCCCTCCTGTTACTGTTGCTCAATTTTTGTCGTCTGTCCAAAGGGGTTATTTAGATGACTTCTACTCTTTCTGATAAGTATTTAAATACCCAAAATCGTAGCAGGACTTTGTCAATAATATGAACTAAATTGGTTTGTTGAAGTCGAATTTGCTAAAGACATAGGGGTGTTTGTATATATTTAAGCCTTTAAATCCATCATTTACACATTATTTTCAAATTTCTCTTACTTAATTCTAACAAATATGTCAGTGTGATGATCTCACTTGGAAACTATTTTTACATTGTTTATTGTTTAAAAAAAAAGTTTCCCGGCTGTTTAATTGACGAAGATCTGACATAAGATGAAAGTTGTGTTATATTTACAGACTTTCATGGCAACACTACCCAGAAAAAGCCAATCACAGCTTGAATTTTGTTTCTTTATTCCTCTATCTTCTGCTCCATTTTTATAACAAAACATATTTTGGACACTCAAGTTAACTGATTAAAAAGCTATCTGAAGTCATTTTCTGCTCCATCATGCTAAGCTCGCCAGTTTCCAACTTTGAAAGAATACCATATTGTTTGAGCACATGGAACATCGGCCATGCGGCCTGGCTGGGACAAAGTGGAGAAGAAGGGAAGCGTGTGCAGAGTGCCTAATAACTTCCTCAACGCCGACGATGGCAGTCTGTCAGAGCTGGCAGAGGAAGTGAAAATGGCCTCAAGTGTCTGGCGGCCTTCCACGCTGCTCTCAAATCAATGAAAACTCCAGGCATCATCTCTCCCCTCCTCATTTTTTCCTCCTTAGATTCACAGCTCCAACTGTGAAAATACAGACGGATTAAACAATAGAGTTATAAGTATTCAGGTTCAATGTATTTAATTAGGATTTTATGTGATAGACCAACACAAAGTGCTCTAGATAATTGAAAGGTTAAAGGGAAAGAAAACATTGTTTGCTGATTTTTTTTGCGCACAAAAACTGTGTGGAATAGATTTGCTTTCAGTCATCTTTTACTCTGATAACGCTAAATAAAAACTAGAAACTGCCTAATTAGTAAACATGGGTATTATTTAGGGGTATTTAAGCAATTCAGTAAGCAGTCCCAAATGGTGGCAGCATCATGCTATAGGCATGTATCCTTCATCTTTGAAGATGGGGTGGAGGTTCCCCTTCCACCCTGCTAGAAAATACATGCAACTGTTGACCTTACAGATGGACGACAACCCTAAATGTGAAGCCAAAGTAACAATAGAAGGATTTAGATCAAAGCATCATCAAGTGCTAAAATTGAGCTGTTTTGTTAAGTGAATTTTGGTCAGAATTTCAGTCTCTAGATGCACAAAGCTACTAGGGACATATCCAAGTACACATCACATAAAATCCCAATAAAACACTATGATGTTTGCTATTGTAATGTTTCAAATTGTGGAAAAAAAAAAGTTGGAGTGTGAATACTTTTTTTCAAAACAGGCTTAGAAGTTTTGTTTCATTTATTAATTCCATAATGCAAACATACGGTAAGTATTGAGGGTGCACCGATTTCGTTATAATGTACTCATATGGCCATACCATGAACCGAGACTTCAAATGTGGAAACTCTGAAACATTTTAACACTGTTTATTTTTCACTTGAAATTTTTGTTTTGTGGTCATTTTTATTATTTTTTCATGTTTTTATGTGTTTCACCATCATTTGCTGTAACAAGCAGGAAAAAAGAATCCTAATTTCTTTAGTTTTTGTGTGTGGTAGAAGTATCTTCTATGTATTGGTACTCGGTATTGGCAAGTACTCAAATCCAAGTACCGGTATTGTCTTGGTTTGAAAAAAGTGGTATCGTTGCATAGTAAAACTTGTTACACTTGACTGTGTTTTAGCCTAAATGCACACATTTGTAAAGTTGTGGAGGGACAAATCTACAGGCGAAGAACACATGAATATCACAGCTAGTTGTACATTTACAGTAAACTGCCACACTGAAAAAGCTTAACCTAAGAGCTGCAAACGGTGATATGTTTCCAAGCCGAGCACAGGAGGCCACAGCTTTGAGAAACACTTGCCATTAGCAGCCCTCAGACCCCCCACGGTCCAGCCTCTTTCACTCTGAGCCTCCTCTCATCGGGTCTTTGACCATCACAAGGATGCCACACAAACCCCAACCCACTCAACCCCGCCCCTCGCATCCACCTCTCCATGAGCTGCTGCCCCCATACTGGCTGCTGGCCTTTTCCAGGGCGTCTGATCCATATTTCAGAGGCGGCAGCGGTGACACCGAGGGGGTATAATCCGACATTAAAGTGCTGAGGCCCAGGCTGTGAGCACACAGCTGCAAGTTCACAAGGTCCTGGAAATCTTCGATTTTGATTTCTGCGGCGTCTGCAGTCAGCTCCAAGGTGCTGGGCTTAGGCTTTTAGGTGGAGGGAAGGTGTTCCTGCTCAAAAGGGCTGACAGTGGGATGATTCAGAGGGAAATATCACGATAAGTAAGACACACAGTCAAAAGTATCCATTCTAGATTGGTTGTATTGAAAGGTTTAATTATATTTACTGGATGTAAGATTATCCTAAATGAAAAGACGTGTCTACTGTGAAATTAAATTATAATTTTTAAAGCTGTGGGATGTACGGATAACAAAGTTTTGAGGTTTTTAAGATGTTACCATCTCAAAAGTGCTCAGATTTACTGATGGTATTCAGTCCATTCGTTGGTCAGATGTGTAAACCCAGGAAGCAGATTCTGTCTTTGAACACTAGAAGAAAACACAGTGAGTGTAATCATATCAGTGTGTTTCTGGTGACAACGAGAGGCATCTTAGAGATTTTTGCTTTGGCAAAAATAGGTTTATTACTATCTTTACTTTGCAGGATCCCACAATGCAACACAAACTTGGCCCCAAGAAGGTGTTTGGATCAAGCTTGGTTCCACCTGGTGGCTGTGTCGGATCACATACGCACCATAAACACACCGCTCCAGACTTGGTGTGGGTTTGGTTGTTTTGGTCTGCAACCCTAGTGCCATTGCAATTTTCTCATCAACACAAACCAACAACACCAAGTGGGTAAACAAGCCTATGCATCTCAGGTATGAGAACAGCCTTGAAGGTCTTGTTATGAGACGTCAGAGGAAATGCCGGAGTGATCTGTGTTTTCTCTGGTAGTACGGTGCATTCACCCACCTGTTGCTGCCCAAACAAGGCTGCTAAATGTTTCCATCACTAACAAGAAGGAACATTTTTTGGCTTTTTTGAAATATGCCCAGTTGGGAAATACAGTCATGGCCTGATGTTCAAAGGAGCATCAATCTTTACTCTTATTTAGGCAACAGTTTTAAAACTCGCTTAAAAACTATAAGCTGCAAACGGAAGTTTTAAAAAGTTAGTTTCCAAATCCCTCAATTTTATCTTTCATCATACAATTGCTATGACTTAACGCTCTTGTAATGAGATTCCAAAGAAAGTGATACAAAGACCTTTTTTTATGACTGTTAGGAGCAATTAACAGTATATAAAAAATAAACAGTCTAAAGATGCTCAGCAAAAGCTGAGAAATGTTTTCATTGTCTGACGGTCACAAGAACAAGATCCAGGTTCTTTCTGCCAAAAACATTTCATACTTTAAAAAAGCCAAATGCAGAACACAGTTCTTTTTAGAGAAATCGGAGTAAGGGCTTGCCCCTGTTGAGAGCTGAGTCCCAGTTTGCATGTCACTCAGAAAATCGAATTCTTAAATGAAGTATTTCAACTCCCTGATGATAGATGGCGACATGCACCCCTGCATGTTAGTATTCTACTTAGCTGTAGTAAAAACAGGCAGTAAAGAGAGGCTGGTGGGAGTGAAACAGGAGTAAAAGCAGGATATTAGCTATCACAATGCACCGTCTCTTAATCAGTTCAACAATGTACTGATCAGCTGCTTGTTTGTCTTAGCCGCCATGTTCTTCTGATTCTACTACTGTGTTGTTGAGTCGCACTTTTTCGTCTCGTTACTTCCCAAAGGGGTTGCATGAGTACAGGCGGGGGCAGGGGGTTGGTCTCAGAGAAATGCCATTTCCAATGGCATTATCTCGGTAGAAATGTATGATTTGTGACACTCCAGTTCGGTTTGATTAGCGTCGGACTAAGGTGTATACATGCATTTCAAAGGTCTGATTTCAGTTGGACTAAGGTAATATTAAAAATAATAATGTAAATGCACAAGTTAATATTAAAAATAATAATGTAAATGCACTAAATGTAGTAACTATGTCCACTTTAAGTGACTGACCATCACCGTAAATTACAGATGTTCTGGCAAAACCTGTGTCAGCAACAAACTGCAGTCGACAGAACACCGGCTGTCAGCTGGCTGAGAGAAACACTTATACCACCCAAGCCTCCTATTAATCTCCTACTGCTTTACAACTATAGCTAATATAGTCTGGCCCCCATATAGATTTTGTACCAGACTAGATAATAAGTAGGACAAAAATTAGCTTCCAAAGCAACCTTACAAGTGTCCCAAGACCAATGGGACCTTTATGTCAGTCCATGCTGGGTGTAATATGGGTACTAAAAAAAAAACATTAAATTTGAACAACACACCCATCCCTCGTATGAGTCCCACATCTTCCATAGAAGCATTCTGCAGCATATCTGTATAGACTAATTAAATGGGGCCTTTACGTTACCTACCATCTCAACCATTGCCTTCTAGGAATGATTTCCAGGGTATTTTCTACCCTTATGGGCCCCATTTGTAAATGTTGGCTAGGTACAACTGACATGTCATGAAAATAGCCCACTAACTGCATCACCTACCCACAAAGAATTACTGTAAGCAGCTAAGATCAGATGGTCGTAATTGACTCTAGAGTGGTTGAAGGGTGTAATATTCTATGCAAGAAGTACTAAGTGTTTGTTCCATTAAGTTTGTGTAATTCTGTTTACAGAATCAAAATGTAACTGCAATAATTAATATCTTATTTTAGGACCAGAAAGAATAACTGTGTTTTTTATCCAGTTTGAGGAAAAAATACCTGAATTAGGTCATTCTAGATTTTTGGTTTAAATGTTTCCATGACAGTTTAACTGAAGGTGGCCCATGCCCAATAACATTTATTATAATAACACTAAAGAAGCCGAGAGGTTTTCAATAATAAACGCTTATACTGACATTTATTTAGGTCCCAAAAAATATACTCTTTAAAGACAAATTCATATTGTGTATTTACAAATTTCCAAGGTTTTCCATTCGCAACATAAGAGCAGAAGAAACAAACAGAGAAAAAAAATAATGTGAAAGGAGAAAAACAAAAACAAAACAAGCAAATCTCTGACATCTCTTTCGCATGTAAGACGCTAATACTATAACTGGTCAAGCTTTCGGGAAAAATAGCCTTCATTTAACTGTTAACCATTAAATAAAATTATTCTTTTTCTTCTTTTTCTCTTTTTTTCTAGAAAGTTTTTGCTTCATCTTCTCATAATGTCGTCGTCAGAACTCGCTGTGGCGTCGTTCCGTGGTGAGGTCTGAGGGGAGGAAACCAAGACAGTTCTGAAATTAGAAATCGGCTATAATCTCACAACAATGAACTCTTTGAATAACCTATTTATTTCATGCACGTGTCTTTTAATATTAGTCAATGTCTGATGGAAATTAAATAAACGGATCGTTGTTTCCCACCGCTTTGTTGCTGATGTTGCTATCACATACATTAGCCTCATTCAAAGAGGGGCAGGGGTAGAGGGGGGCGTGGTGGGGGTTTGAATAAATAGTGGCACATTATTTAAATGACATTAGGTGGCGATAAACCCGCTGACAGAGCAGGAGCAGAAGCAGGAGGACTGATATCTTGCTCGGCTGCCTGGTGAGGCGTTTCAGTGCTAAATCACATGATTTATGTGCCTCATGCCTAGTCAGATGTGACACTGTTTACCCCTGCTTTGAGCTTCATTTAGCAGGAGCCTTATAGAATTAAAGCTGATAGTGTCATAATGCATTGGCAATGATCACCTGGCAGTGATGAGCTGAAAGGGGGACTTCAGGGAATCAGGCCTGCGCTCACTGTCCTCATCTGCAAAAAGAAAAGAAAAATCAGGCCTTGTCTAGAATTATACCGTGTTTAAATATTCACTGTTTAAATGGCACTTTTTAGTGTTATGTTTGACAACTTCATTGTTGCGTCACTATAATTAGGTTGGATGTATTTTTTTGTTTTTTTTCTGGATGACATTTAGCTGCATTTCTTTTTTGTGCTCTGTGTGTGTAAGTGGCCGCTCTATGAATGGAGTTTAATTAAATTGCATATATATAATATTAAAACGTTTTAAAATGCAACCCATAGATTATGATTAATGTAACTAATATAGCTACCGTCTCTTTTTGGACTGAAGCTTCCCGATGACTCCACGTCGCTGTCATCCTCCGAGTCCGACGTCCCTGCGCCGGCTGCTGCGGCGGGCGTCGGTGCCGCACCGTGCAACTGCAGTTGTCCGGGCGGCGCGCCGCCCAGCAGCGACCTCATGTTCAGAATAGAGTTGGCGTTAATCAGAGCCGCGTTGGCCCAGTTGTGCAGTTTGCCGATCTGGCAGGTGTATATTCCGTGACCCGGCAGCAAGGCCGGGTGGCCGGCGGAGGCCAAAGCAGCCTGTTGCGCGAAGGCCGCGGGGGGAGTAGTTTTGTGCGAGCTGTCGGGGGCCGTGGCGGTCTCTGCCAAAGACCAGATTTTCGGTTTGCTCTGCGGTGCTCTCTGCCACTCCATGGAACGCTCCGCCGCATGTTTGTCCCCAGCGTCCGCCGATTGTGTCCTGCTGCTCTCCGTGGAGGGCTGGTCGGTGACAGACAGGCCCGCTTCCCCGTCTCCTTTCCCGGAGCCCGGCTCCCCAGCGGGCTGCTCCTCTGGCCTCTCGATGTCGACAGTTTCCAGGTCGATCTCCTCGTCTTCCTCGTCGTCGTCGCTGCCGTTCTTGCCGTTCTCGTCCTCGTTGTCGCTGCTGAAGATGCGGCCGTCCCGGTCCTCAGCGCTGCGGCCCCAGGTCACCTTGTTTTCCTTTTTCAGACGCCTACGAGCGTTCGCGAACCACGTGGAGACCTAGAAGACAATCAAATTAATTCCAAATTATATTCCAAAATTGTGATAAATCACGATGAAGCGCAAACAGTTCTCTAAGAAAAAAAAAATAAATGTAAAATATATTGCAAACTTTTTTCCCTTTAAAACACTGCTGCCATTTTAACTGTCTCAGTTTTTTCAATAAGCAATTAAAAAGTATCATAGTTTATACATAGCATATTTTATAAAATAGATTTTAAAACGCCTCTTGAAGCATTCAATTCCCTTTCGTTGCAAAGCATTATTGAGCTCCAAAAATTAAAAGCACTCCTCATTCTCCCTGTTTCTGACACGTCATGCTGCCAACCTGTGTGAGCGTCATCCTCGTAATGATCGCCAGCATGATCTTCTCCCCCTTGGTGGGGTAAGGGTTCTTTTGATGCTCCTGCAGCCAGGCCTTTAGGGTGCTGGTGGTCTCCCTGGTGGCCGTTTTGGCCCTCGACGGGTCCCCATACGGATACTGGCCGTACGGGTAGAAGCCCTGAGCGGGGTGGACGGGCAGCGAGGCTGCCGGGTGGGACCCCGGGCTGTCCTTCAGCTCATACTGGGTTCCCTGGGAATAGCATCAGGAAGAAGAAGGCAACTTGTTGAATGACTGTTGCACTGTAAAAGTTGATTTTTAGGGGATGAAGTATGACTTATTCTTTAAATCTTATTAAAGTGTAATTTTTTTAATCGTAATATTCGACATGGTTTAGACATATTTTTTATTATTTAATTAATTCAAGACATGTTTATGACACCCAGCAATAAAGAAGAATGAGGGTGACATCTTTAGATATGGGTTGTTATATAAATTAATAAAATTCAGTAAACATTGTGAAAAAACAAAATAAAACCTTGGGATTTAGGCTACTTTTTATTTTTTTAGATAGAATTTAAACATGCTCCAAGCTTTACATAGTTTAGCGCCAGCGCTAATGCTAACATCAAACTTTGTAGCTGTGTGCCCTAACCCTGAGAATGTCGCTGCCAATAATTGGCAAGTGTTGTCGGGGCAAAATTTTTTTTTAGAATAAATCTAATATTTTGTTACTTTTTCAGCTACTTTTATAACACAATAATAAAAATAAAAAACGGTTGTTGATTTTTGTTTCTTTTTAACATTGGAGGAAAACCCAGATGAGTAGAATGGTCTCAGGACATTTTTTTAGAGTTCGATTAATTTGTTTTAAAGTAGTTTATGACATGACCTTATTTCTCTTAAACTTCGGCTGATTTCTAATGAAAACTAGTGATTAAAATCTAAATAAAATGCAAAAAATTTGGTTGACTGATTTCATTGGTTAAATTGAAACAGTTAATTTTATCAGCTTGTTAAACGCTGCCCCGCCAAAACCAACCTCAAATAATATTTTGATCTCCATTTTTTGAGGCAGCATTTCTAAAAATGCATATTGGTGCATTTTTGAAAAATTATTTTTACTTCCTTTCGAACTAAAGTCATTATTTTGCTACAAGGCAACTAATTATGTATCTTTTGTCGTATTTTTATTATTATTATTATTTTTTTTTTTTTGAGCAGGCATGTTTTTAAGTGCAAACAAGTCAATTTTACACGATTTTATTATCTGAACATGCAACAATGCCCAAAATAATAATAATAATTTTTTTTTAATAGTTACTATACAAAAATCCAACAAATTTGGCGCAATTAAGTGCTTTTGATTTATAATTAATCAGTATTAATATTGAATGCAAAAATATAACAGTAGCCTAGTTAAAACGAAGCTCCACTGACTCGGCATGCATTAGCCTATATTATAAACAATTTTTAGCATGTAAAAGTTTACTTTGTAAATGCGCAGAAAATAAAAACAGAACACCTGCGCATTGACCTGTCTTCTAACACCTGAGCATCTAGTCTACCAGCTCTTACCATCTGGGATATGAGGGCGAGATCCGCGGCTCCGCTGTACGGCAGAAAGGCACTGTAGTTCGGAGCCGCCCACGGGCTCCCGTACATCCCCAGCATAGAGCCGACGGCCGCGGCCGTAGCGGAGGAACTTACGGCAGAGCCCTCCGCGCCTCCGTCCCGGGCAGCCGAAGCCGGCCTCTCGCTCCCATACACCTCATGTGAGGCACTGAGGAACTGGGGGAACCCCAGCTGAGGGAAAGACATGTCCAGCGGGAAAAACAGTCTGTGCAGTAAGTAGCTCCACAAAAGTCAAAATATAGACGGAAAAAATAAAAAATAAAGAAAAAAGATAGTAGGAATCCTAAGAATCCTCAGTAAGAAGAGAAGGGGAGGAGGAGGAGGGATGGGGGGTGCTGTCTAAACCGAAAGATGCCCCCCTTTTATTTCAGAAACTGCCAAGCGTCTCCTCCTCTCTGCTGCCACGGAGTAGCTAATGTCAGAGCCGCAGTTTGGCACCTTGAGAGCGGAGTGATGCGAGCGTCTGGCCGCGGGAGCTTTGTGGAAGTGAAGCTGACGGACTGATTGGCAGCCTACTTAAGCACCAAGCTCCTCCTATGCCCGGGGCAGGCGATTAGTGCATTGGTTAGCCTAGGTCGCGCCTATGTGTGTGAGCGTGTTGGCGAGTTATGTGCTGAAGTGTGTGATTTAATTTCTGCACAGTGCATGTGTGATATTGTGTGTGCGCAGGCCTGGTTGTATTACTACTACTACTACTATTATTATTCTGCCTAATCCCCTTTTTAGTTTGGGGAGGAGGTGTGTTTAGGGACATTCCTGCCACGTCGATCGGCCCCACTGGCATCTTTACTCGGTCAAGTCACCAAGGGAAGTCCGTGGACAGTCAGAAGTCACTGGAGCATATTGTTTTCAGGGGGTAGATAAAGAATGCTGAAGTTGATGTCAGAGATGGAAGAGGATACCAGATGGTAGAGTGTTAGGGAGCAGGGAGCTGTGGAGTGAAAAATACATACAACAACATAGCCGGCCCAAGGTTGCATGAGGCCCCGGACAGACTTTTTTTTTGGGCACCCATTTTCAGCTAAACCTTGAGCAGAAATATCACTTGTAATATAGAACATGCTAGTTTTTTATTTGTTTTTGTTTTTTTACATATTGATTGTTGCATAATAACATAAATATAATGTGCTTTTTTAAAATTATTATTATTATTATTATTATTATTATTATTTTAAGTTTAGAAATAGGAGACCACTGATTGGTTTTCACATTTCTTACTAAAGCAAAATAAAAATTTCAAGTGAAAAATTTAAATTTTCTGTGAAATTATAACAGAGTTTCCACATTTTAATTATCGGTTCGTTGTGTTGGTTAAATAACCGATACGAGCACATTAGAACTACAACGATACCCGATACCAGTATTGGTGTCAGTACATCCCTAATTACAGCCATACTAGAAAGCGCTACAGGTTAATTTTGATATCCAACATTTGGCTTACTAGTCTGGTCTTTTTGCACTATTCATCTTTTGATTTGAACACACAGTGCTGACATGAGAATTGATTTTGTATTTTTTATGAGTCAGTGTAATTTTAAATCTATCATCCATCCATTATCTATCAAATCTATCATTTATCCCCATCTGTTATCATCATCTATCGTTGTGTATCTCCAGCAATCATTGGTTGAGAGACAGGGTACATCCTGGACAGGTCACCAGTCCATAGCAGGGCGATGTTTTCGTAAGTTTTCATGTTATTATGTATGTTGATGTATTATTTTGGTATTAAAAGTGTGTTATTATGATAATCAAAAAGTGAAAGATGAGAGCTTTGATTTTAGTTAACTTTTATTTAGATAGCTAAAGCCATGTGTTAACTAGCTACAGTTTTTTTTTGTCAAGAGGTCAAATAGGGCTGGTTTTCTCACTGCTTCTGGGGTTGGTTGTCACATCTGCCTCTTGGCTTTTTGTACTTTAAAATAAGACTAAATAGCTGAATTAATCATTCATGAATTCAATAGGGAAACTTTTTAAAGTCCCCAAACATTTGCATGCATGTTTAGC
Organism: Apricaphanius iberus; assembly: GCA_028564705.1. Lineage (NCBI taxonomy): Eukaryota > Metazoa > Chordata > Actinopteri > Cyprinodontiformes > Aphaniidae > Apricaphanius > Apricaphanius iberus. The sequence goes on along the minus strand of JAPXFQ010000717.1, from coordinate 2,540,170 downwards.
ATTAAGAACAAAGTTGAGTGAACTTTTTTTGGGGTTTATATTACATAAAATTTGTTGCTTTGTTTAAAGCTTTATCTTTACACACTATACATTCCTTGGCGTTGCTAAATTTTAGGGATTGAACAAAAGGAACATTGATTATTGCTTAATCCTAAATCTTTTTTTTTTCATTAAAAAGAACAAAAAAGTTACATCATTTTATAAAATCCTTATTTTTAACAAAAATTGAATAGAAAATTAAGAGGGACAACCAACTCCAGCATGAGGCAGGTTGTCACAGGGGCTCAGAGTGACAAGTTATGTCATTTTTATCAAAATTAATTATTAAAAAGAAAAGTGGGTTCAATTCAAGACAAGATCCTAGGCTTTTATTCAATCCATGCGGTACTAAAAATAACAAACACTGAGTCACCTTCTCTGATTACCTGTGCATGATCTGGTGCTTAGAACAGAGTTAAGATTTTAAGTTTTAGGCAGGCTTCACACGACAACGTTGCCGTTTTTGTTTGAATACGCGGGATGAAAACGCACTGCGTTTACACGAAAGGGGGGCATGATTGAAAATGATGTAGTACATATGTGCGGCCTTTAGATGGCAGTTTGACCAGTATAGCGCACTAGATAGAGATGTAGGATTCCAAGGTTTCCTGCTCACAACCCAGAAAAGAAACGTCTCAAGCTAACGAACAATGGGTCTTTTCCACAAACTTCTTTTAGTTTTCCTCCACTTAAAGAAAGGCGTATTTATTATTTAATGCACATACTGTATGTATTTTCGTCGGCGAACGCATAAAAGCCTCATGATCTCTAACTTTGCTTACAGAGACCAAATAACTTCAGAAGCTACATCATCAGTAACAGCGTACCTGGATCAGCTATTGTTGGTTTTTCTGAAGACAGGCGGAATGTGCATGTCCAGAAAGGCCGTAGGCGGCTGGTAGTGACATGATCGTTTTCAAAAGTCTCCGACTTGCGTGTACCCTACATGACAACGAATCACACAGCGTTTTCAGATTTCTCCACTCTGTTAGCCGTTTTCGAAAAGATGCGTTTTCGACCCCCCCGTCTCTCCGTTGTCGTGTAAACGAGAGGCCAAAACGTAGAGAAAAACCTCAGTTTTGCTGAAATACGTTGTCGTGTAAACAGCCCCTCAGGCTGACCAATTTCCAAGCTGAAAATCCAACTGTTTTGTTCATTAGCCGATTTTATGCAGTGTTTATTGTGCTTTATGTTGTAGAGTAAGACAAATATAATAAACTGGTTTGACCTGGTAAACACTTGAGTGTAGCTATCTAACCTAGGGATACTTGCTTCACCACCACGGAACTCATAGTTTGCCAACAGTAGTTTTATTAACGATGATGGTGGACCTATTTTTAGTTTCCCCATCATAACTGACTATGTTTTATTCCATCGGAAATATTTCCAAACAATTAGAGCTGTCTTTCGTGTAAGCGAGGAAAACAGTAGTCGTCTTGCTTTTGCCAGTTTTAGTACCTTTGCACTAATCTGATACGTATAAAGGACCACATTTTCAGTGTTTCATTCAGAGAACTTTATCTCAGACTCAAGAAATAACAATACATTTTCAATTTAGTTTTAAAATGTGTTTCTCGTTAACTGCTTGAAACTGGATGTAAACATATTGAAAAAATGTATGATTTTTAAAGTTGAAACATTTTAGTGTTTTTAATTAACAAAAAACAATGTAACTGTGCATACAGTGGCTGTTTGATAAAAAGAAAATCATATTTGTAACAGGATTTTGCAGTCTTGTAAATACGATAACCTTAAAACCTCAAACAAAATATATATAGCAAGGTATTTCTCAACATTGCAGGTTTCTGAAGAAATTTGAAACTTTGAAAAAGAAGTAAAAGTCTTGTATTACTTATTTCAAGAATGCTATGTTTTATGTTGAGGTATAGGTTCTTACAAAGTATGCTTATTCCTCAGGCAGAGAAGAACAGGCTTCTGCCGGACGAAGGTCTTGATGCTGCGGAAAAAGGTAAAAAGTGACGTTTGGGGGAATCAGAAAAACTGGTTGTGTCTTCATTGAGAGTCGCAGCTATCACAACAGGCACTCCGCTCCTGTTTGATCTGTTAAAACACACGCTCATTCGCACACGCACACACACAAAGTCCTTGAGCCACACACTCTGTCACACTCACACTTGGGCAGTGCTAATGAGGTCGAGCACCCTGCACCCTGCTCAGAGGCCCCGTGGCCCTCCTGGGCTCCCTCAGAGGTTAGCTGTGTAATTACTCCATCCCCATAAATACAGATTCATCATTTCACACTCTGAGCCTCTGATGAGCTTGGCTGAGCTGAAAGTGAGGGAGAGAGAGGGGAAGTATGTGTGTGTGTGTTTGTGTGAGGGGGTGTGGGGGTGGTTTAATGATTTAATTACAGTGCTTAAAGCCCACTCTGGCTAAGTGACGGTCCGCTCTTCTGTGTCTTCTTCCTCTGTTTCCTCTCCCTCTTCGACGCTGGCACCTAGAGGGCTTTACTCATGAATCTCAAAGCTGTTTTCTTTTTCTTTTTTTTTCCTAAACACACATTATGACGAGCGCTGCTGCCACTGCTGCAATATGTGTGTATCCATGTGTGTGAGTGTGTGTGTGAAAGAGAGAGAAAAACAGAGAGGGAGAGAGGATGCTTAATCTCCATGGCATTTTAAATGGCATTCATGGAGGGCGGCTCGATCCTCATTGCCAAGGTAAATGGAGCCAGGGGACTCTCCATTTCAGCTCGATAAAAGAGCAATGTTAAAGACCCTCACCGTTAGCCCCCCTCCCCACCCACCAACCGACCCACCTCCCTCCTCCTTCTCCCCTCTCTCTCTCTCTCTCTCTCTCTCTCTCTCTGCATCCCTGCTCACTTAAAATTAATGTTTTTCTCATGACAGGGGAGGGAAACGAGACATATCCACCATCTAATAGGATAATATAGCCCCCATTCACCACCGTCACCGCCGCTGCCCCTCCCTCCTCTCCCCCTCCCTGCCTTTGTAGCTGCCTGATTTCCATAGTGTCTCTGTGGAGAGGCAGTTAATGAATTCCTCTGAGCTGGAGAAAGGGGGAGAATGGTTTGGCGGTTTAGAGAGAGAGAGAGGCAGGGGTAGGGGGAGGAAAGCTTTGAGCTATGCCATTCAACTTCACAGCCTCTGCCTGTTTGTGCATTCACCGCGTGTGTTTGTGTGTGCTGTGACTATGTGTGTGTGTGCGTGCACGCGTATATGTGTATGTCTTTTAACATGAACCTGCTAAGACTACCAAATATTTAGACTGGCCTCAGACCTCTCTCTGTTTTTTTTTTTTTTTTGTGTGTGTGTTTTTTTTAAAACAGTGACGGTGGATTGAGGGATCTCTGGAGGCAGCTTGACTCTATTTGAATCCAATTCCCGGCTATTAGCTCAGCCCAGACAAAGGAATAACTTAGTGCAGAAAAGCCCTTCAAATAAAGTCCCACCATCCAGTTCTTCCTGGGCAATTTGCACTGAGGTAAATGAAGACTCCTAAAAATGTAATAAAATTGATATTTAGCTTGTCTAGTAGAGGCGGCAAGTAGTAGTAGGTAAAGTAGTACTGTTGTTGTGTTTGCTAACTTTAGCTTTGTTACCTTTAGGTTTTATCTTACGAATCAACTGTACTATATCTTGCAAAAGTATTAACATTTTCCCTGTCCACAACTGGAAAACCTGAATGTATTTTATTTGGCCTCCATACAATAGACTATTTCAGTTTCAAAGGAAAATTGTTTTCTGATCTCAACACATACATTGACATAACTGAAAAGTGTGGCGTGCATTTGTTTCTTTTAGAGCCTATAACAGCCTTTTCTTCAAGATTGGCTTGTACTATGTTTTTTATCATGTCTGATCATCTTCCCTGTCCCTGCTAAAATCATTCCCACAGTATCATGTTGCCATGACAATTTTTCAGAGCCGGGAGTGTCCTGCATTGAGACCAATAAATTACACTGATTGGCCAAAAAAAGAAAAAAAGAAATTGCCACACGGATTTAACTAAAGTAAGTAGGTAGGAGCCTCCTCTTGGATAATTGCTGCATGGACGATTATCTTTCAGTTGGCAAAAAGTTATATAACCCAAACTGCTGTAATGAATTGCTTCTCAATTCATTAAAAAAAAAAATATGTGGAAAGAGCCATCTTGTGGTCATGGAAAAGATGTTAATGTGTTTAAGAAGGGTCAAATCATTGGCATGCATCAAACAGAGATCACAGAAACTACTAAAATTGGCTTAAGAACTATCCAACATATTATTAAAAAGTAGATGGATAGTGGGGATCTGTCGCCTTTGAGGAAGATGTGACCGGAAAAAGTATCCTGAATGATTGAGATAACGATTTTTGCAACCTAGACCTTATTTTTAGCTTTTATTACGTTCATTTACTCACCCAGATAAGTTGGGAGCCACTTTGAGTCCTTCGGGATAAGTTTATATCCATTTGCAATCAGTGTGTGTCCATTTAACGGGGGTCTTGGGGGCAATCAAAGTGCAGCCTCTAAATGAGGCATTATCTACCACAAAACTCGTTAATTTCACCAACGTTTTGTCAGTAATCACAAGCACTGTTCCCCTGGGAGTTCAGAGTGTCCCGGAGGTGATGTGTTGTTGTCATCCAGAGGTTTCACAGGCTTTTAATCCAATCGATTCCAATTTACACTAACTTTATCATAGCCATTTGCCATTGCAGCTGTAGTCTGAGCAGATTGTGGAAAGGGAGTCTGTGGAAGCTGAATTTAATCCACTTGGTTATTTTGTTTGTGCAATCTGGAAACACACAAACGCCAAACATGTTAATGTTTCAGTAGCTATTTCTGTCTAGCCTACTGCTGTCAACCAACGAGTGAAAGCCCTGCTCAGACTACAACTGGGATGCTGCAAGGGAGTAACATCATCAAAATTGTCTGTTAAAAACCTCTAAAACACCCCTGCACACATACATACATACATCTCACATTCACTTAGCTATACATACCAGCATAAGTAAACGCTTTTTACTAAATGCTTATGTATGCATTTATATGTATATTTGTTTTTATTTAAATCAGAAGTCGAAGCTGGAATTCTTTGCAATAAAAGCAAATGTTTATTCAGCGGGTAAGCGGGCACAAAGGTATACTATATTAGAAGAACTTCACAAGAACATCTAAGACATCTGCAGCACATCCCTGTTGAAGTATTCCATCAATGCTGATCTAATTTCAATCCCTTCAGAATTTTAATGGTGTGGTAATGCTCTAACTTGAGGCTGGCAGTAAACCTGACTGTCAGTCATTTCAATGGTATCACCATGCTCCTTACAAACTTTGTGGAGGACACTGCAAGTCAGTGCCATTTTCTTGGCCAGCTCCAGCTTACAGTCTTTATGTTTCAAGAGGGACCTCCACTATCCTTTTAAGCTCTTTGACTGACCGTGCATTGCTGACACAATAGCTATAGGTTTGTTATTCTGGGATGAGTCTACCTGTCTCTGAGAAGGGTTTCATCAGCCAATTTTGTATGGGGTAAACCGGATAACCAACCTCACAGCCAGATATTGTGACCTTGTTTTGCTCCAGTAACTGTCCACTGCTGAGAACCTCTTTACAAAGCAGACTGACGCAGGATTCTGGCATCAAGTACAGTCCATGGAAATCCAGCACTGAAACGGCACAATGAACTTCTCCATTGTTAATTTTTCACTCTGGGATCATGCTTTCATGCCATTATTCATGCCATATTGAACGAACTGGACTACAGGAACAGAACTCCTGCTTTAAGGACTAATAGTCTCACACGGCACTAATCCATTCGGCTTCAACAGGAAAAGGAAGAACTTTGTTGCGTGATTGTGACGTAATCAAGCCTATTTAAAGAGCATCTCATCCCCAAATCAACTTTTTTTCTTTTTTTTTGCTGATAAACTAAAAATGAGCATTTAACTGATGTCACTCAAAGCCCGGACAACGCCCAGTCCTCATCCCGGATGCTGGTCCACTAGGCAACACCTCCTTTTGGCTCATTTTTCAAACAGGAAATGTAGGAGGAGTAAAGCTTGGTTTATGCTTGCCGCGTCCGCGAGGTCCGGACGGCTCCACGCGGCCAGATTACGTCATTTCAGCAACCACGCCTCTCCGCGGGGCCTCCTGCCGCCCCAAAATTTGCCCCAAAACACCGCGCACCTAGGAAAATTTGTAACTACGCGGACGGTCCCTCGTGGAAAAACATGGCGGACTGGCAAGAGCTCATATTGCCGGAGGTTCGTAAATACACATCTTTATGAGTCGGCCGATAGATAGCACTGTGATGGACTGTGTTTTAATGGACGAGTGGACAGTCTCCTTTTTCGTCTCTTTTCCTAAGTAAACAGCATAAAAGTTCTGCTTTGTTTAAGCTCACGGGTATCACCATCTTGTAAACAACAGTGATTACTACTTCTACTATGGTGTAGTGTTGTATGTATGCCGTAGAGCCCTACGCCGCCGTCTACAGTCGTCAAGAATATTGGCTCTCAGCAGGGACAAGCCGCAGAAAATGTAAATGCTGCTCGAAGGCGTCTCGGCCGGTTCCGCACGTCTCGTTTCCGCGCGGAATGTTCATGCGGCAAGCATAAACCAAGCTTTAGACTCTGCTAGAGGGTGAGTTGCTCTTTAAGCACATGCTCCACCCACTCTTTCTTCCTCTTGCCTGTAAGCCGCCATCAGGGGAGAAAGGTGTGTGCAAACTTCCATCCTTTCCCGGATGGGTTGGAGCCTTTTGAATCCAAATACATACAGTGGGGGAAGTAATTATTTGACCCCTTGCTGATTTTGTAAGTTTGTCCAACGACAAGGAATTGAGAAGTCTCAGAACAGTGTTATTTTAATGGTAGGTGTATTTTACCTATTACAGATAGCACATCAAAAGAAAACATGACTTTAAATCAAATATAGAAACTGATTTGCATTTCATTGAGTGAAATAAATATTTGAACCCCTACCAACCATGAAGAGTTCTGGCTCCCACAGAGTGGTTAGACACTCCTACTCAATTAGTCACCCTCATTAAAGACACCCTCAACCATGTTTTGGTATGAATAGTTATTGATATTCCCCTGTGGATTCAGAACGTCTTGGAGGTGCTAAGCTATTAGCATCTGGGTTTTTTACTGGCTTTTATTGTAACCGATTCCAATTTTCAATAACCTGGGATTTCAATGACGTCACACCTGCGGTCATTACAGCTGCAGTCTGCAAAGGTTGTGAAAGGAAGCCCGTGGAAGCTGAACTTAGTTCAACTGGTCATTCAAGTAGTGCAAATTGGAAACAGGTAAACGCGGAAGCAAGTTGTGTCTAACTGACCACCCTAGAGCACAGAGTGAAAGTCCTAATCAGACTACAGCTAGGATGGAGCACGGTGGTGACGTCATTGGGACCATGTGGTAGTATTTTTGTATCTTTGCCTATAATTCACCCTAGAACCGAAATACTCGGCACTTCCAAGACGTTGTGAACTCGGATGGGAGTAGTGCTAACAATGAGTAATAGAAACATTGTTTAAATGAAGGCCTTTTGGGGTAGATAATGCCATATTACAGGCAGCAAACTCCTGTCCCCCTTTGACTCCCATTATATAGATATATGCTGATTGTGACTCGATTTAAACCTTCTCCTGAATCGCTGCAAGTAGCTCTGAACTTGTCTGGGTGGGTAAATGAACGTGATATTTGCTAAAAATAAGGTCCTGGTTGAAATAAAAAATATATATATTTTCCTTTAAGCAGGTATTTGGTGGGATTTCAAGACGGAATCTTCAGCAGAAAAAATAGCAAAGGGGCCACCAAGTACTACTATGAAATATTAATCAATTCTTCAACTTTAACTAACTTTTTTGAAATTACAATTTACCAATGCGTTTTGTTTTCACTAAAAGGACATTTTTAGGGGAAAAAAGGCAAACTACAAACATTTGTTCATCCCAATTTTAATTTTTGCCAAACAACAGGACCATGTAATCAGTTTCCAGGATGCAAGAGACTGAAGTGAAGCTAGCAGGAAGCAAGGACAAGCTGCAGAGGGATAAAGATAAACCTGTCCTCACCTACTTGACAGCAAAGATAAGCAGTGATGGATTCAGCTCTGACCTGATGTTAAAACAGATGGATCACTCTGATGCATATCAGATAAGCCTGTCAGCCTGAAGTAATGCATTCATCTAGCCAATCAGTGATCCCTTAAAACTGAGATCCTTCTTATTCTTTCACTCTGTGGCATGGTTATTTCTAACATTTCTTGATGACCTCATATCACCTGCTACCATCAGAGGCGGCGTGACCTGAAAGGCCGCTTTGCTGTCGGATGGATCCTTTTGGTTGAACACTTTGACCCAGAGGGGGAAAACAGGACAAAGAGGCCGTCATTAGCAATTAACGGGCGAGCCGGCGTTTGTTTGTTAACAGCCCCTTTAGAAGTCCAGTGGGGCTCATTTACAGTGAATGAGGGCAGATAACAAACCCCGACCTCTGGTGAGCTGGGTCCCTTTCCAAATGCTCACCCCGACTGTGAGGGCGTTCCGCGTTGGCCGTTTTAGCCACCAACTTCGGCCGAGAGCAGCCGTTAAAAACCGTTCCATCATTCCCCATTGAGAGCATGTTAAAAACAAGCAATGTTCAGCAAGATTGCTGATTGGAAAGAGAGAGAGAGACAAAAAAATCCTGTGAATTCACTCCTCCTTTTCTCCACAGAAAGACTTAGCGGGGGTCTTTTCTCATGGCCAGGGGATCTGATTGTTTTCTAAACGGATTATTAACTCTTTTGTTACAGTAGGGGTCACTTTAATGCTCCTTAGTCCCTATTAGCATTGCTTTAAAGAGCACACACACACACACACAAACACACACACACAAAGATTGCTGTGTTCTAGGATTTGCCGTTTCGTGTCTTTGTTGCTCACGGCGGGAGCGGAATGATACCGTTATAATGCTGTTAAAGACAATACTTCAACTTAGAAGAGGGAGTGCGAGGAATAAGGGTGTGTGTGTGTGTGAGAGAGAGTGTGTGTGGTGCTCATGATGAAAAGGTGCCCTTAGGAAGACCAGTGAGCTTAATGCAATAGTGCTGACTTCAATGGACACCTCAAAGAAAGTGGCTCTACGCACCACTCTCCACTAAAAATCCCTAACAAGTCCTTGAATGAGAGCAGGATCAGATCAGTCTTCATGGGGGGGAAACACTGGATCATCAAATCTGGGGAGTCATCAAGAGCTTAGGATGCCTACTAAATGATGAGTATATTCAACTGTATGTCCTCCATGCAGAATTTGCTTTGTAGTCTTAAAAAAAATCCTGATAGAGAGGAAAAGCAAGCTACCCTTGGGAAAAGTTGTGCTTATTGACCGAATGAATGTGAGGCTTGTGGTAAGGGGGGACCCCCAGAGACCATAGGATCTTAGCTGGGTGAATTCCCCCCACCTTTTGAGCTGGAAGGATAAAGAGGGTATCCCTTACAGGTCTGACCCTGGGCCACCCTTTCCATCAGAGCGAAAGGTCAAAGGTCAGATCAATTGGGTCCCCATGTCTGTAACCAGACTTAACCCCCACCTCCAGAGCTGCAGGTGAAGAGGTTGATGATGAAGGTCTGGGATTGTCTTTCATCTTGCTGAGACTGAAGCTTATTTATTACATACACAAGTGCTCTTTAATTTCTGTACATATTGCTGTGTATTTGATTATGGGGCCTCAGCAGGACAGGCAATAAAACACCTTGTTCAGGGGATGTGATAAATCAGTTCTGTCTTTTCAGCGCAAATGGTGGATTGTTAGCATCCTGAAAGATTTGGGGCTTAGTTTGACTTTGGAGAAGATAGAAGTATTATTTTAAGCTATAGTAAGTTGATTTCAAAGCAGTCTAGAGTAGTCGTTCTCAAAGGTGGGGTCTCTGATGTCTGTCTATGAGGTCGTAATACAAAACATTTTTGGTAAGAAGGCATTTGCAATGAACAAATACTATTAAAGAAAAAAAATCATGCTTTGAAAAGAACTATAGGCAAAAGTTTGATCGATATATTGGCCGTTGATGATCATTGGGTTGTTAGTGTACCACCTTTTAATGACCATGACATGACCTGCTTGCATTTTTATTTTGTGGGTCAGAGGATTGGAAAGTTTGGGAACCACTTGTTCAGAGGACAATGTATCGGTCCTTGCCATTTAGGCTGGGTTTTGGAATGAATGCAAATAAAACCAAAAATGTGTTCACTCCTTTAGATTGGTGATTTCTTTTTTGTTCTTGGAGTAAAGGACTGAAAAAAAAAACTTTTTAACTGACAATAAATTGAATAGCTTTTTTAAAAGTGTAATGCATTTCATGATGTTTTCAAGATGTTATTATGCGCTTCATTCCATCTGAGAAAAGTTTACTTAAACCTCGAGAAACTATGCTTATTCTGTGTCTCACAAATGTAATCCTAGCGGTCATGCACAGATGGAAACACTTCCCTATTCTGACAAAGAATGTTAAAAAAAATTCACAAGAGACCTAAACCTCTACCAGGTTCTGCCAACAACATTGATTGTGTGAATTCTGACAGAACACGATTTATACTGCAGTTAGTCTTTTTTTATAATAGGTGAGAATGTTAAAATGAGGTCTGATAAAGCACAAATTCTGGAAGAATATTCAAAAACTCTTGAGATTGCAACTAGTACAAGATTGTGAAGAATAATGAAACAGTTGTTTTCATTTTTGTGAAAATTGTAAAATGCATGTGTATTTATCTATTTTTGCTTTTATGCAAAATGAAATCCAGTGTGCCCACATTTCCTTTAGAGTCACATAATCTGCTAATATAATTCACCTGTGTGTAATATTATCTCCTAAAGATAAATACAGATGTTTTGTGAGACAAAAAATCACTTGTTGATGGCAAGATAGCTGTAGCTAAGCACTGAAATTATATATTCCCCCTTTGTGGTTGTAACATAAGACATATCAATTCAAAGCATCTTATAGTTACTGTTAAGGATGAAAATTACATTATTTTGCACAAATCTTTGACAAAACCTAAAGATATGATTAAACTTAAATATTACGGCCCACACACAAAGTCATAGTCATATCCTCCACAAAAATATCTCCACACTTCCAGGATAAGATTTACACAGTAAAGTCAACATATACAATAACTGCACAGATATGCAGCTGGGTATGCATCCTGCTCTTAAGCTCTGTCAACTTCCTTTTAGAACCCTACACTCATTGAATGCATCTCCACCCTGCCATGAGGTGGGTCTGACGCTGAGGTTAAGAACCCTAAAAAAGTGTGCTCACTGAATAAGATCATTGTTCATAACTGAGATATTATGCAGTGTGCAATAAAATATGCCCGATTGTAACAAATTATTATTCATTTAGATACTATATAATTTGTGAAAAAGTAGAGAGAAAGAATTGGTAATTACTAAGTCATTTCTGGTAGTCATTTAATTTAGGTTCATAAATCTTTTAATTAGAAAATCATTAATTCCACAGGAAATAATCGACTTTACTTTATTTATAGAAAATATTAGTTAAACAAATTGTATGTAAACCAATGAATCTATCATTGTACAGAAATACCATTAATAAAGTACTCCTGTAAATTCATAATTTCCACTACATATGGATCTGAAGTTCACTTACACACCTTGAAAACATAATACACAATTTTTGTTACATAATCCATCAGAGATCTTTATCATTACAGCTGACAGTTGGTTTTTGCATGTCAGTATACAACAGTGTCATCTGCATTAGAGGGTGACACGGGAATCAATAGTCGCTCCTGTCCCATCCTGATCCCAAAGAAATACTCCCGTCACGTCCCGATCACGTGACAGCCCCCCCCAAAAAATCTTGTCCCGAAGAAATCGCGAGAGAAAGACTCCCGTCCTGACCCGAATCCCGTAGATTAGTAATTTACCTCCTATGGCGCTCGCTGCCCCCGCCCCCTTTAAACCATAGCCTAGCACAGGATCAAAGATCATCTATTTAGCTTTATCCGCCATCTTTAACCATATCCTGCATTCTCGTTCTTTGGCCACCTTACCGCGTCATGAATGGACTCGACTCGTCTGACTACCAAACTATTAAGATACACGCATTTTCAGTCGGATATCATATGCTTACCAGTTTTATCCAGGTGGTGTAGCAACAACGTAGCAGTTTCAGTTTTGGTGCGTGCAGTGTAGTAGACCCGATGGAATTCAACTAAAGATAGCGATCTGTCAGATTGCATTTTGCAGCGGAGTTAATAACCACACACATTGGCCTAGTCTAAACATCCCATTGGCTCTATAATTAAAATAATGTTATGTTTATGTTTTGTGATTTCCGGTTTCCCGCCCGATCCCGTGGATTATTTCCTGTCCCGTCCAAATCACGTTACCAACAGTGAAATTGACTCCCGTCTCCCGACTCCTGGGAATCCTGCAAGAATCTCGTGGCCCGTGGGAATCCTGAAAGATTGTCACCCTCTAATCTGCATACATCTAAAATGTAGCATTAGGCAAATAACTTTTTTTGAATTCATAAATATATACGCTAAAAAGCAGAGGACCTAATGTGAAGCCCTGAGGTACAACATCAGGTACATCCTTTTTTACTATTTAAATGTTATTTTATGTTTAATTTTGTTAGCTGAAAACTAGCTACCTTTAACAACTTGTGATGGAGTGAAAGGCTTTCTTCATGTTAAGAATGTTACTCCCTGCTGCTTTATGAAACTTATAGTTTCATTAGGATGGAGTGTCCACACTACAAAAACTGTCCATCTAGCAAAGTCCAACAATCTTGTTTCCAGCTAAAACGTTTTTTGTTTTTTTTTGACTTATATACTAAGCAAGAGTGTTAGATTATTAAGCTTATTTGGAGGATATACTGTATGTCTTATTTTGAGAATTCTTACCAAGTGCAGTACCCATCCATCCATTTTCTTAACCGCTTAATCCTTAATAGGGTGCTGGTGCCTATCTCCAGCTGTCAACGGGCTGGGTACACAGGTTGCCAGTCCATCACAGGGCAGGACAAACAGGACAAACAAACATGCACACACTCACACCTAAGGACAATTTGGAGAGATCAATTAACCTGACAGTCATGTTTTTGTACTGTGGGAGGAAGCCAGAGTACCCGGAGGGAACCCACGCACGGGGAGAACATGCTAACTCCATGCAGAAAGACCCTGGGCCGGGAGGGCAACAGTGCTAACCACTGCGCTACCGTGCAGCCCAAGTGCAATACCGCACTGGCAAATTAAAATGCTAGATTATGTCTAAAACTTCCTAAATTAAGTAAAATAATCTGCCAGTGTAGTAAAACAATCAAACTTAGTAAGAATTCTAAAAATAAGACTTATTTTCTCTAGATAAAATTAATAATTTAACAGTTTCTGCTCTTGCCTAGTATGTAGGTCTCAAAATAAGATCAAAAATACTTTTTAGCTGGAAACAAGATAGTTGGACTTTGTTAAATGGAAAGATTTTGCATTGTGTAACCAACATAAAATATTATTTCTATTTCAAAAGTGTTGTATTCAGATATGATTCAGATATAATCAATACAATTATATAATCATTATTATAAATTATTTATCTAAAAATTCTAAACTTTTACCACAACTATAAGAAACCTGAAGTGCTTCGTAATAAAGACTAACAATTCAAATTCGAAAATACTTTACCGATCCCAGAGGGAAGTCAAGTGTTGTTGTAGCTCATATTTTATTCTTCAAGGAGTTGTGATGGCTGTGGACATGAGGGATCTCCTGTAGCAGTCTCTGTTGCAACGAAACTGAAAAGAAGCCTCTGACTAAAGACACTCTGTTGTTGTACAATAGTCTTATGAAGAAGATGCTCGGGGTTATCCATTACTTTCTTGATTTTATGCAGAATCCTCCTTTGTCAGAAAAGGAAGGAAACATCAATAAACCAACACGTTGCAATATTTTATGTCACTATATTGCACTGATATTCAAAAGCAAGATATTTATAGCTGATTTTTGTTTTTAGAATTTGTATAGAACCATTAATGTTGACGTTAATTTTTGCACTTAAATTAAAGTATGGTTGTCGGTGTCTGTTTTCAACTTTTTCGTTCCAACGGATCAAATAGATCTATTAAAAAAACTGGATGTTTTTAAGAATGCTGTGAAAGTATTTCTACAGTTAAATTCAGCTTTAACGATCCCAATATAGCGTATTCTTACTCATGGTTATGCAATATATCGTATCATCCCCTGATTCATATCACCAGATTAATACCAATACACATCCCAAATATAGCTACTTGCAATATATTTGCTTTATTTATACTGTATGTACAGTAGAGGTATCGGAGGGTCTTTAGCGTCACTAGATGGAACCTGAAAAAGATTATGTACACCTACAGACTCCCACATGTACATATAACATTACCAAAAGTTTTCACAAACTACGACAACTACCACAATCTTTTGATTGACAGAACACTGAGAATTTTAGTGAATTTTAAAGTCGCTGCCAGTGAAACAAATAAACCACGAACAACACAGTGACTGTGAGCAAGTACATGGTGAAGCCCAACGCGAGGCCAGACTGTCACATATCTGTGTAAAGACTCAATAACCAAGAGTGTGCACGGCTGCTGTCTGTCAAGCCTTTGAGAAGCAACAGTGGAGGTGGGGAGCAAGCATTCCTCACAGCGGCTCCATGCAGCTCGGCCAATTAGCAGCTGAGTGGTTTGTTTAAGTCCAAGTGATGATGAGCTGTTGTGCTGGGAGGCAGTCTAGTTCATTAAGCCCACTGTTGCCTCCGGTTTACTCAGCTTGCCTGGCCTTAACAGCCTCTTGGTGCTTGTTTACCAGCTGCAAATATGACAGACTGTGTGTCTATTTGACCGTCTGTTTGTGTGACCATGCATCTATGTGTGTGTGTGTATTTGTTTGGAGTGAATGCCGGAGGTGGCGAGTTTTTATGTACTTGCATGTGGGGGTGATTCTGTAATTTTCGGTGCTAGTTCTGCATGCTGAGTACAGTAATAACACCTGTGCACCTACAGGCAATTTATATATATATATAAAGTAGGCCTAATTATAGAATAAAAGGTCTTTCCATATATTACAAACGTTAAATGTAAAGCTAAAGTGTTATGTTTAATATGTGAAAAGAGCAATAGTGTATACCACTTGTACTAAAGGTTGATGAGATCAAGTTCCTCAAGTGTATTTGCATGGCATAAGTGGACGACTAAGGTATTTTATGTGATAAAGCCATGCAAAACAGTGAATTGTTTGGAAGGGGGAGGAACGTGATTCATGGTTTACAGAATTTGCAACAAATGTCGACAAAGCGTAAAAGGTGCCATAATCAGATGTGGCGAAAATGAAAGGTCTTGGCCTTTATGACTAAAATACCATTTATGACAGAAAACTAATACTGCAGATAATACCAGACATATTCACCCAAGATGAAACACAGTGGTGGTAGTATCAAGCCGCGTGGTTGTGTTTCTTTAACTGGAACAGGAATGCTGGTTGGAGTTGATAGGATGATGGAATCCCTTACCAAAAAGTAGTATATACAAGTATGCATTAAGTGTACAAGTTTTGAACTAAAAATAAGAGTATACCATCAGTTTACTCCTAATGTGCTTACATCAAAAAAATAAAACTTAGATTTACTTAAAAATGTAATGTCAAGTGGTTCCAGGTCAGAATATCCAAAAACATTACATCGGGAAAAATTAGAACAATTCTGCAAAGAATAAGCCAAACATTCTCCAGAGGGATATGAAACATCCGTTGCCAGTTATTGCAAATGCTCAATGGTAGTTGATGTTGCGTAGTGTGACACAACTAGTACCCAAGTTTTGATGGCAATAGTAAGACACATAGAACCAGGGTGAATGGAAAACTTTTTTCCCCCCATAAGAAGTGAAATAATAACTTTTGTTTAAAACAACAACATTTAAACTGGTTATTTCTTTTCTTATTTCTTTTTCTGATCCCAACATTTTATTTTTTTATCTGAATGACAAAAATGCAAAAACAGAAGAAAAATGTGGAAGACACTTTTTCCCGGCACCTGGTAAGTGACCTTGCTATGGTAAGGTTGCATTGTTGAACTGTTAAGCTGATTATCTGTGAGTAAAGTAACAGGTAATCTGTCCTGGTGATGGAAAATATTTTTTGGCCATTTAGACAAATATTTAAGGTCGACCGAACAGCAGATAATCGCTTTCTTCACCACTTGGGCAAATATTAGTCTAGCAGTAACACTTAAAGAACTTTTATACCTCTCCTTCGTCCTTTGTCTTCTCGATCAACAGAGGGCATCAAGTCAAATAACCTTACGGTGTAATAGCAGAGGCCGTCGATCTAATGAGGACACGGCTCTCTCTGCTCCTACCGATAAAACGGAGACTCGGTTTCACTTCGGTTGGTGAGACTCTTCCCTGCACAGACACATTCGGTGGGGATCTTCTTCCATGTTTCCCCTTTTCTGTGAAGAACAGTTTATTCAAGATGTCACAGCTGCCTGCGTCTTTGTTGGGGCGTTAAGGAGGGTCACAGTTTTATGACAGTCTCTAATGTGTGTGTGAGAGAGAGAGCAATAGCTAAAGCAGAAATGCAATGGCCGCTGACAGATCACTTTATATGCCCAAGACGGGGGCAATTACTTCAACCATGACAGATTGCCTCAGCAGAAGTGAGTTTAGGATGAAACCTTTCTCCCTTCAAATCTTCCTCTATCCTCTTCTTCTTCCTCTGTTCAATAAGGAAGCTTGTGGTACTCCCAGCTAATGACTTCCTCCTCGCTGTTGCGCCATTTTCTGAGCGTGTGTGTGTGTGTGTGAATGTGTGTGTGTTTTCGAGAGAGAGAGAAAGAAAAAGAGAGCAGGGGGTGACAGTACCATCTGTCTGACTGCTGTAGCCCTTGCCCCTGCCCAGCTGGTGGGCATCGAGTAATGGGAGAGGACTTCCTCATCTCGCCCCCCCCGAGACTCTCACCGCATTAGTATGCAACACCTACTGTCAGAATGAACCAGAGAGGAGGCAGAGACAGAGAGAAGAGTCTTTTTTTTTTCTGGAAACCTGAGCAACTGGAAGTGTCAAGTGATGGGAACTGAATGCTCCGAGTCTCGAAAAATTGGCACATGCAGCACAAACTACTCTGTGTGCATCTGGCTGTGACTGGCAGTTGGAGAAATGTAAATGAGCACATACTAAACAAATGGATTTCTCTGGGAGCCAGAGATGAAATGAGAGAAGTGGAGAAAGAGGGATTGTGTGTGCTTTACGCAAGATTCCGGTTACCTTCGGCTGAAATATTGCACCTCGCACATCAAACATTGCATCTTGCCCCAAAAAAAAAACATTGAAGAACGTCATTGTTTGTGAATACCAACTAAAAAAACACAAGTTGACTTTTGTAATAAAGAAAACTTGTACTTTCATTATTAGAAATACGCCACAAATGTGCACGTTAACATATGCAAGAGCACGCTAAAGTGTGTTTAGTGGATCTGTTGCGGCCAGTTTCAAAACATTCGCTCATGGTTTAGAGCACATGACAAAAATCGTGGCTTGTGCATTTTATAGATCTAGCAATAGCATTTAGCTGTGTAGATCACTGTTTTCTCTTACAAACTTTGCAACGCGCGTGCTAAAGTAAACTATCAACATGAAATTAATAAAACTACCTACAACACCTGCTACATTTTAAGGCAAAAACAATAAAAAATTGACCTAAATCACGTTACTATGCAAAATATTGTTTTTCTAGCAATACAGTTTTTATATTTCGTCAATGCAATGTCACATTCTTACAAAAAGTATTAGTTTGAACATTGCACTTTTAAGGCAAAGGTCAAAAAGCCATTCAAATATTTTCTTGACAAATATCTTCTTTTCTTGTTAGAACATAAAATGTTTCACATTCAGATATGCCATCATATTCAAAAGGCTTTGGTTTTTATCAAGATGCCACATTCATTTGAGATGATTTCTGTCTGATTTGTCTTGGCTCAACCCTGTATGGATGCAGATATTTCAGTAAATGTCTCACCGTAATCTGCGCAACAACGCAACCTGCCTCGATGCCATTGGTGCAGGTGGTGTTGTTTGTACCCATAGAGCCAACCATGGCCCCTGGAGAAATCAATAAGAAATGCTGCTTCCTCAGTCAGATCAGATTCATTCTTCCTGCCGTGCAGCTCCACGTGTTTTAAGCTTCATCTCAGTGTACGCATGGTTATAACAATACTGTCCAAAATGCTGAATAACACCAAACTCTCTCTTAATCAGCTTCATTGAACGAGGCATTGCTTTTCTCCAAAATCGTCAACCTTATTATATTAAAAGGTAAACAATAATCACACATCTATATTTTCTTTTAAATACATTTAGTCAATGGGGAGTAAACACACTCCCACAAACTTGCTCTAGCTTTAAGAGCATCATATATATATTAACACATATGCAGTTGTCAAACTAAATATGCTCTTTAATTTCTCAGTTATCTCCCCTCCAAGACTAGGTGAATTATTGCTGATCACCCAGCAATAGCTTAATAGAGAAAATGGAAAATACTCTGCTGTAAAAAAAAAACGTATATTCTCTCTGACATATCTATTCTGTCTTGGAATAATAAAGAGTTATCTATTGTTTGTTATTGTTTGTGTTTTATTTCATTTTTTATTTTTTTTTTGCAAGTGTCCGTTTATGCTCTTTTTGGCCATCATCATTTTTTGATGATTAATCAACCCACAAATAATTTTTTTCCCAGTCTAGCCTACTGTTAGATAAAAACCTTTGAGCTAATGAGGTAAGGGAGATCTGCAGTGATTAATATTTTGTTTTGGGTTTTTTTTATGGTCACAAAAAACACTCTTGCAGTAACTTTGCGGTCATCTGTCACTCTTAGGAAGCTTCCCCACTGTTCCATGTTTTCTCCATATGTGGTTGCTAACCATGGTTCACAGTAGTGCCAAAGCATTATACATTGTTTTGTATTCCTTTCCATACTTATACTGTGGACATTAGTCAATTTGTTTCTGATATGATCTAGAATTTCTTCAGACCTGGGCCCCGTTTCACAAAGCAGGTTTAGTGAAAAACCTGAGTTAGTTAAGCCTACAATGATGGTTTCACAAAGCCAGTTTAGCATTACTCTGACTCAGTTACCAGGGCAACATAGTCCGTGAACCTAACCGGCTCGCTGGCAGGTTTGCGTCAACTAACTCTGAGTTTCTCCTGCTCTTAAGTTGAAGCCTGCAGTCTGAAAGCGTTGCCACACATGGCGTGAGCCTGTTGACGTGAAAGCACAGATACTCTGCAAAATTCTCCATCAGGAGAGGATAATAATATTATATTCTACCCATTATAAAATCCCTGTGGAAATGTATGTGGCTATTTAAAAAAGCATGGGAGTCTGATATAGTAGAGGGCTCCACAAGGCAGATTACACCATCAGTAACTGGTAGAAGATTAATTAGCTGATTACTAACCAGCAAAGTGCCTCGCCTAATGTTCATTTTTTTAAATATAGTCCATGTCCCATCAGAACTGTTCTGACTCTGAGTCACCTTAGAATAGATTGATATCTGAGAATAACAGCAGCCAGTTACAGAGAACTATAGCCTACAGAAGAATGGATGGACACTACATCTACGGTCAGCCATTCATTTGAATAACTTTACTCTTATGTAGGCCCTTGTGTCCTGAGGTGTGGCTGGGTCCAATGAGCTTCCCCTCAGAGATTCCCTCACCAACAGGTCACCAACTGTTTAGACTGAGGGTCATCTCTTCAACCTCTGTGAGCGTTGATGTTGGTAGTTTCACCGACCTCAGCCTTCTTTCTGTTAGCTGTACTAGAGGTCAAATTTGAGTATTTCCTTAAAACTATTTTTAGACATGCGGTCATAGGCAGGCATTTAGGTAGGCTATGGCTTTCATATAGACGATACTAAATGATGCCAATGATAACATGAATGAAGATTTTATTTCTTCTTTGTTTGTGCAGGATTACATAAGGTTGACCCCAAATCATTTATTCTAACCCACCAGGGAATGTTCTATAAAAAAATCTATATTGGTTTACTTCAGTGTGCATGACAATTGAGGTAATAAAAAGATGAGGCCAAATTAATATCTAGGCTATTGGTCTTACATAGTTCTCACTGATGGTGCTTAAATTGAAATTGAAATATAAAGAACTACAAGGGGCATGTAGAGTATATTTGTGCACATATTTACATTTGCAAACTTTATAGGACCATAAACAGTCTTATTTGATAAATGTATACAATTTCCCATGAGTCTTCTCTGTCATACAAGACTGGGTCAAACTATGTATATTATTAACATGGAGCAGGATTGTCAGTGGCATACAGACAAAAGAGATTTTTTTTTAAATATGCTCATTTTCCACATATGCAGTCATTAATATATCCAAATCCATTGGGGAAAAGTAAGAAGATCTAATATTTTTTTCACTTGTTGCCATGGTGAATCATTAATGAGGGCTTTTTATATCCTCATGCATGAGGTTAACTTTGACTCAGAGTTGACTGAACTAATTCTTAACACCTGTCCTGAAACCGAAAAATCTCTGAGTTTGACAACTGAGAGTTATCCAACCTTGAGTTTAGGTAGAGTTTATAAAACCTGCTTTCTGAAACGGGCCCCAGGACAAGATATGTTGCTTTATCATAACTTTCAGCCTTTAAATTACAATCTAGATGTTTTATTAAATATATAGTTCTGGCAGTGATTGGATCTAGGTGTGAGTTGGAAAATGAGCTCAGAATAATCAAGTTTGTTTCTGATTTAACTATGGGGTTTCTTTTTTAAATAGGGCCAGTTTTGTTTGCCACCCCCACCCCCCTCCCCCCAAATTCATTAATATAACTTGGAAATCGCTTTTTGCATTTACTCAAATTGATCATAAGCATTAAGGTGAATACATATGTAAGGCAGCAAATTTTTCACAGCACCATAGACATAGCTCTGTAATTTGTCTGGAGAAAGTGACTCTAGTGAATTTGGTGGTCTAAGTTATGGGGAGCCAGAATGACATTAGCCCGTTAAACACCTGTCTTGTGTCAGTCAAGTTGGTACTTCATCCTGTATCCACATGAAAGTCTTCCTATCTAGATTTTAGTTAAAAAAGACAAACGTGGCAGTAACAGTGGCCTCTGACCTCCTTCTCCTAAGTACAAGCTCTTAAAGTGGAATATGTTTCAGTAATTGATCCCATGGTGCCTTATAAGTTTTCAAAGTTTCCCCTGAGATCCAAATAAAAAGGGATGGAGGTATCTGGAAGGTTATAACATTCAAAAGCTCCTTAAATCTGAAGACAATAAAACTCACTCTTCTAATTGTCACAAAGGTACTTTTTGTTTCAGTCTAAACGAAGGTATAAGTAGATTTGATTAATAAAATCAGAAATAAATGTATTCATACCCAGTTAGTTAAATTTTTTTAGGTGTATTACGCAATTTTGACTTGAATATAACGTTTTCACCACATTCTAAAATGATTTTAATTCAAACTCGGGTGTTTAAAGACACACATCACTAGGTATGTTATTCACACAATATGGATGATGTCGCTGGGGAAATTACCACAATGAAATAAAAGCTGACCTTCAAAAAATGACATTTGGAATATAAACACATAAAATAAAATAAAAAAGGTTCAAACATATTTTAAATTTAAAGAAAAATACCAAATACTCCATAATAATGAGCTTTAAATGTTATATACATTTAGTTTTTGCACAATTTTATTGTCAGATTATTTATTTGTCTACTATTATTTCATTTCAGATATTTATTTCATAATGATTTATTTAACTATTTAATTTTGAGCAGTATGGCTTTCTATACTTAAAAGCCTCCTGGACATGTTGTGGGGAAACATTCAACTTTTGTGATAGAAATATTGTATCCTAATTATTTCCAATTGCTTGTAACTGTCTTCACTTTACCATGATATGTATATGCTGGGATTCTTTGGTGCTCGTCTTCTGACTGATATTTTAACATACTGTTTTTCTTTAGGTCCTAAACTATTGCTTTGGATAAAGTATGCAAATATAAGAAAAATCCCTCTTGGACGGCTAATTTCAGTTTGACTACAACTGAAGTTGGACATGTACCAATCCTAAACATAAGTTGAATCGTGCTTAAACAGATGATTAATTTAGGATTTTCACATTTATACAACAAGGTTATTAGTGCTTTAAACATTTCTGTATTTTTGTCCTTCCAACAGATTTATTTGTTTTTTTTAAGCTGAATTCTGTAGTAGAAATGTTATATGTGGGTTTAAAAAAATAAACGATCACTCATGCTCTTTTTGTTCATATTAGAAAAGCACTGATTTTTACCAGAGGTGTGTAAACTTTTCAGAGACACTGATATATGTTATATTCAGGGATGCAATGATACCACTTTTTTTAAACCGATACAGTACCAATACTTGGATCTGACTACTTTCTGAGTACCAATGCCAATACTTCTACAACACACAAAAATGCAATAAATTAGAAGACATGTTTAATTTACTTTTCTTATTGTTGAAAGAAATGATGAATTAGAAAAAAAAATAATTCATAAGACTGCAAAAATAAAATTTAAAGTAAAAACAAAAACATAGAGATGCACCAATACCAGTATTGGTGCATCTCTACTTATATTTAGAAAGAAACAAAGTAAAGGGGGTGCCACATACAAAAAGGAGGCTTTCAGCCAGAAAGAACTTTGATTACTGTGGTGCTGCTGCTGTCTTGAACCATAAAACCAGATCAAAAATAAAGGTAAAGAACAACTGGAAGCTGGAGTCAAACGTATTTGTTTGGCGGTTAAAAGGCGGGACTCTTCAGGCATAGCTGACTGATGATGTTTCTTTATCTGCGCCCTGGCTGCAGGCTGCGTTTGGATCCACGGTGTGTATAAGCCAACAGAGGCTGATAGCGTCCCACACTGTGGCAAAGACCTCTCTCTGGATCTACGTCTCTCTGTTCCACACACACTCTCATCCTGTACGCTTCTCTGCCTCTCCATCTCTCCCTCTCTAACCCCCATCCCCCCTCCCCTCTTTCTCTCTCTGTGTTTCTTTCTCCTTTCATGCGTGGAATCATTTAATTATCGCCTATAGCTCTTTTGGCAGGCTGTTGAATGCCCACCTCTCAAAGCCTAGAGGAAACAATTTACCCAGGGATATCACACACACACACACACACATAAGCACAGGCATTTCAAGGAAAGGATTTATTACACCAAGTCCATCTGTGCTACATAGAAATCCACTACCTAGTTCAGATTCAAATGCAAAAATTATAGTAGTAATTATAATAACAAATATTCGCTGAGCCAAAACAATGTTTCAGCATTGCTTAAATCTTGGAACATTTTTGCATCTAACCTCTGCAAGCTTTAAATAGAAAATAGTTTGAAGTAAAACTGAGCTAATGATTCAATGTTGTGAGGCATTAAGAGTGTTTAACTCGCCATTATGGGAGCAGCAGGAGGTGATTCATTCAGGATGCCTGACTTGTCCTCCATGTGAGTGTCTTTTTGTGTCTTTATTTGGACCACCGAGGAGCTCCGATAGCCCGTCACCCACACAGGAGAAAAGCATAGCTTCAAAAGTGGAGGGGAAAAAAAAAAGGCGGGAAGTTGGAAGATGAGGGGAAAACAGTGGGGATCCATTGAGAGGAAGGCCATGACCCACCTCAGACCATCATCCTCCTCATTGTTAAGGTGGCCAAGGAGGGAGGAGGACGCTTTAAAACGATGTCCGTTACGTGAAAAAAGAAAAAATACTAAAATAGAAGACAAGGCAGAGAGAAGGATGAAAGGGAGAAGAGGGGCGAGAGGCTGTAAATTTTCGACAGAGCTCTCACTTCATTACAGGCTGATCAGAGTCAAGGCAGACCAGAGACAAAGGGCCCCAGTGTTGTCAGCCCGCTCCGTCAGTGTTACACCGGGGTCAGCCCTTTAACTCGCTGGCAATGAATAACTGGGCTTTCAGCCGGCACAATGGCTGGCCAGCTTTGCTCAGCTCTGGGTAGGACCTGCCTATTGTCAGGGAGGGGAAATGGGGAAGTCACCAATCTGTAGGGACGCCGAGAAGCTAAGGGACGCGACGGACGTTTTGGAGGAAGGTGCAGATTTGGCGGTGTGTGTGTGTGTGTCTGTACCAGCATGCAACGTGGAGGTCAAGAGTACTCCATCAACACTATGTCATTAAAGATTAAAACGTGCGCTGCATTAGGGGGCTGTACAAATTCCATGGTCTTTCTATATATGTGTGTGTGTGTGTGTGTGTGTGAGAGAGAGAGAGAGAGAGAGAGAGGCTTTGGCTTCCCTTACAGGTAGGCTACATGTTTAAAGTTTGGACTGAATCAAAGAAAACACCCTTGATTGAGTAAGTTACATTTTAGGCCAGTAAATGCTAAAATTTCAAGCATGGAGGAAATTGCTGACAGCTGGCAAAAAAAATGAGCAAAAAGTTTTAAAATAAATCCATCCATCAGGGGCTGGTACACCATAGACTCATCATAATATATTCTAACACTACATCACTTTAAAAAAATCTAAATTCTTACCTTAATATTTGTTTTCAATAGGAGCGAAAAGCTGATTCTTTTTATTTATTTATTTACTAGTACAATCCACCAGTTTTTTATTTCAAAAGTCCAGATGTATCAAATTGGTAATGATGTCATACACTATACCAGGGATCATAGGGCCATTTCATTTTAAAGTGAAACGAGCTTCACAGCATCACAGGTTTCACTGTACTTAATTGTGGCCATGAGAAAGCCACAAATCTTGGGTTTCACACCAGACCCATGTGCAATTTTTGCTTGTTGAAAATTTCCCTCATATAAATGTATGCTCTCCCATCCCCTCTCGATGAATTTAACACTGCATCATACATGGTTTGATCACCAACTAAGCTATACTGCTTAAGTGTTTTTTTTTTGTTTTTGTTTGGTGGATTGAAGAGTAATTTAGTATGAGCACCACCGCCGTCGCAGATGGTGTATAATGCAAATGTGCATCACACCAAATTAAGGAAGCTTTGATTGGAATATTGCATTAAAGATAACATGATTTAGACTCATGCAACACTGTGGAAAGCTTTCACCC
Source organism: Apricaphanius iberus (assembly GCA_028564705.1). Lineage (NCBI taxonomy): Eukaryota > Metazoa > Chordata > Actinopteri > Cyprinodontiformes > Aphaniidae > Apricaphanius > Apricaphanius iberus. Next base: position 2,515,005 of record JAPXFQ010000717.1, on the reverse strand, counting down.
ACCTGAGCATGATGAAGTCTTGAACTGATGGCCACTGACCTACTTTCCAATATATTTGACGAATAATAATAAGATGACTTGATGGTGCTTATTGAGCACTGAAATTGAATTGCTAGATGGTCAGCTGATTCTCTATTTTAAAAAACAAAATGGGGTAGAATTAAGTGTTTAGCCACATAAATACACTTGGTTAGGGGTACAGTTAGGGGTGGTGCTTAGGTAACCCTAATTGTAACCCATAAAGATTACTCTGAGACAGGAGAGAGGAACCATGAAAGAAAAATGAATGAGTATGAGTGAGTTTTTGTGATTAAGTTATGGAGCAATCAGAATTCTAGTTATTGTCTAGTGGAGATGAGATCACACGGGATAGGCAAGCGATATACACCCCTATGTAGTGTCTTGAAATTGTTGTGCAGGGAGTTTGATACACTTTGTGCCCTGGGGCCTCTGCAATTATAGTCTGGCCCTGATAGCTCAGCATGAAAACAAATAAGCCACAACATAATAAAATAGCACTTCCTTAAAATTGACAGCAGTGGAGAATTTGTCCAATATGTTTTCCATTTCGTAGAATTTTTCATCATATCCATAAAATCATTGCTTTTCCAGAGATTACATTACATGCGCAGAGGTATAAAAAGGTTTTTACTTAAAGTTGCACAAATTCATATCTTATAGAAACACTCAGAAGCAATGTAATGGTGCGATCGGGGGTGCAAGAAATTTACCTCGGCGTGACATAACAGGGAAACAATAAGACATACTCAAAAAGTGAAAGTTCCGAGAGACCCATATTTTTTTGTAGGCTATTTAATTAACTCAAACATAAAATCATAAATTGCAACACAAATAAAAAGGTTGATAGTATGATTTTATTAAAACAATTACTTTCAAAAGGGTTATTGGATTTTTCTTAACTGGACCAATGCATAAGAAATAAAAGATTTTTTTTTAAAGAAACCAACTATTCCTGTGTGAAATTATGCAACTGCAATTAAATATGTTCTCAGGCTTTACCAGGGGTGACCATAATTTTATATGTAAATATAACATGACTAAAATTTTTATATTAGACTTGTAGGTCTGGGAGTAGATTTACATAACAATACGTTATCAATTTGAATGGAGATATGGTATGATCCTCAGCCCTAATGAAAAATAACTTCCAATAACTTACATTTTCCAGTAAATCACTGCACGTAACTTGATGTGCTAGAGATCTCTGATAAACTCTGATTTTAGGCCATAAGTTTCGCTCTCTTCATGGTTAAATTTCCTCTCAGCACTTCATTCAGAAAGGAACTGCTTTCATCTCCCTCCAACATAAAGCTTTGCCATAACTGCCTGCAGAGTGTGTGGATCTGTGCCTGCCTGGTGTCCCAGTGTGTTTAAGGCAGGGAGAAGTTTTTTCAAACCGATGAATAAAATCACTGAGGATCTGTTAATCAGATCCACAACTTCAGTTAGGAGAGGAAATGTGGCTGAACCTCCGGATTTTATGAGCACGATCCAACAGTTTGGAGGTGGCTGACAGAGTAGTGGGGGGATTGTTTTGAATGAAAACAAATCAGCCTAAACAAGCTGAGCTATTTTACTTTTTTTCATGATTTATTCCACTGTATTTTAGCTTATGAATGTTGCTATTTAACTGGTTTTATGTAGACAGATATTTGCATTAGCTTCATGTTTGTACATACAAAACAGTGCATAGTGCAGACAGAGTCAGTTAAAGATTGTGTATAGTATAGATGTGCTTTGATAAAGAGCGATTAGTAAGCATTTAAAGAGTGAATGCATATGTTTTCAGTTGACTGTCTGGGTTTAATAGATTAGGAACTTTGCTACTGATATTTCCAGTCAACGTGGCATGAGACCATTTATGAAGCAGAAATATATTAAAAAGACCTGGGTACAACTAGATAGAACTAGAATAAATACATACAGTTCTTATGATAGAGCCAGTTAATGTGGAGAAAGGAGGTAAAAAAAATAGTTAAAGTTATATAAATAACAAAATCTGAATAGGATTTTATTGCAATGTGCTTTACTGATAGTTGCAATACAACAATAGTTGCAATAAAATCCAACTAATCCGACACTTATTATATATTCAGTAAGGGGACTGTATGTGAGAGACCAATACAAAGTCCAAAACATCATTTGAAGAATATTTTTTCTCATTTAAGGATGCCACATTTGGAATAGTTTGCAACCACTAACAGCTACTACCACTTTTACATTTCATGTGAACAATAGCTCAATTAGATACATCTGTGAACACTGAAGCATGACACTTAAATCAGATTGTACTCTTGACTTTTTAAAAGTCCAAACACTAACCAGACACTAAGTCTGGAAATCAGCCTTTGTCTAGAGGTCCTTTAGACAAAACAAGGGTTTCTATTAAATGCAAAAATTTTCTATGTCTGGTCCCTGCTCAAATAAATTAAAATAAAATAAAATGAAGTAGTTTATAGTAGTTTATAGTTCAGGTAGATGGAAAATAATTTATTGTGTTCAAATGTTGTTGTTTTTTTATAAACAAAATCCAAAATAATTTTATTTGTGTTCATCCATCTTTCTGCTACACCCCTACATCAAACCCATTGCAACCAATGGTCTTCAGAGAAGACCTCATCTGTATGAAGTCCACCTCTGCGTAATTTAATTGCAGTAAAAACCCAGCTGGTCTGTGAAGGCCTTACAAGTTTTTTGAGGACATAAGTGACCAACCAGCATGACACTACAAGGTTTGTGGGGTGTGTGGTGGTGTGTGGTTTTGGGTGGTGGTTTTGGGTGTTTGTTGGGTGGTTGTGTGGTTTTGTTGGTTTTGGGGTGGGGGGTTGGTGTTTTTGGTGTTGGGGTGTGGGTGTGTGGTGGTGGTTTGTGGTGTGGTGTTTGTGTTGGTTGTGTTTTGTGTTGGTTGTTGTTGGGTTTTGGTGGTGGGGTTTTGTTGGGGGTTTGGGTTTTGTTGGTTTGGTGGGGGGTGGGGGGGGGGGGTGGTGGGTTTGTGGGTGGTGGTTGTTTGTTTGGGGGGGTTGTTGGTGTGTTTTTTTTTTGGTGGGGGTGTGTTGTGGGTGGTGGGGTTGGTTTGGTTGTGTGGGGTGGGGATAACAGGTCAAACAGGCAGTGCGCAGGGAGGGTGGGGGCTCCAAAGTTTTCCTTGATTCTTTTTAGGTAGCAGGATCTGGAGATGATGTCCAGGGGTGGCAGGAGGCAGCCAATAATTTGTTGGGGTATGTTTATGACCCTCTGACAGGAAAGGCAAGCCAATTTTATTTGTATAGCACACTTTCAACACGAGGCAATTCAAGGTGCTTTACATGACTACAAAATAAATTTGAAAATTAAAAAATATAAGCAGTAAAAGAGAGCTTAAACAAACATTTTTAATCAACTGGCAATATTAAAATACAAGAAAGCATAGACAATAAAACAATTGTCTATGCTTTAACATAATAATAGCAATTGAGTAAGAACAATAAGGGGATAAGTTACTCATAATGAAATCTAAATACGTAGGTTTTTATTTTGGATTTTAAAAAGTTCAGTGTCTCTGCAGTTTTGCAGTCGTCCGGCAGTTTGAACTTTTAGCATAGAAACTAAAAGCTGCTTCTCCCTGTTTGGTTCTGGGGATGATCAGTAGAGTAGAGCTGGAGGATCCAAGTGATCTGGAGGGTTTGTACCGTGATAGCAGATCGTTAATATACTCTGGTGCTAATCCATTCAATGATTTATAGATTAATAAAAGCACTTTGAAGTCTATTTTCTGAGCTACAGGGAGCCAGCGTAAGGATTTTAGAACTGGGGTGATGTGTTCTACTTTCCTGGTTTTAGTTAGAACACGAGCAGCAGCTTTCTGGAATAAATTATTCTATCTTTTTTGGTACTTAGATTTTGTTTTTGTTCAGTTGGAGGAAATTATGGGACATCCAGCTGTTAATTTGCTCAATGCATTTATTGAGGATTTAAATAAGTTCAACATAACCTGGATGAGGTATAAGTTGAGTGTCATCAGCATAGTTGTGGTAGTTGACATTGTTTGTGGTTATAATTTGACTTAGTTGAAGCATGTAGATGCTAAATAGGAGGGGCCCTAGCATGGAGTCCTTGGGGACCCATATGTGATTTCTGTGTTTTGTGATGAGAATTGGTTAATCAACACAAAGAAGTTCCTGTTTTTGAGGTAAGATTCAAACCAGTTGAGTACCGTACCAGAGAGTCCGACCAAGCTCTCTAGATGTTCCAGTAATATATCAAGTTTAACGGTGTCAGATGCCACACTGAGCTCTAATAGTACCAGCACTGTGGTTTAACCACAGTCTGTATTCCAACAGATGTCATTGAGAACTTTGACGATGGCAGTTTCAGTGCTGTGGTGTCTACGAAAACCAAACTGATAAATATCAAAGCAGTTGTTCATTTTTAGGAAGCTGTTTAACTGTTGGAACACAGCTTTTTAAATAATTTTACAGATAAATGGGAGGTTAGATATTTGTCTGTAGTTTTGCATTAATGTGCGGTCTAGGTTCTTCTTTTTAGTATGGGCTTGATTACTTTTGTTTTTAAGGATTGGGGGAAAACACCTGATAAGCGGGGTGAGTTTTTTGATCAGATCTTCCCTGATGGCTGGGAGGACCCTTATTTAGAAAACCTGTTGGTAAGATATCCAAGCAGCAGGTGGCAGAGCTTAGTTTCTCAATTTAATCAAAGCTCGGTTGATTTATTGTTTGGAAATGAATAATTTTATCTGCATGGGTGTTAAGTGGGCTTAACATTGGTATTGGGGTTCAAACTGATGCAATGATTAACCTTCTAATGTTCAAGATCTTTTCACTAAAAAAGCTGTCAAATTCATTACAGGCCCCAGTGGAGTTTATTTCAGGAGTCACTGTCACAGGAGGAGGAGTTAGTCTCTCCACTGTAGCAAATAATGTCCAAGAGTTATTGTTGTTTCTGTGAATAATCTGAGAGAATAATGATTCCTTTGCATCCTTTAAGGTTAACTGATACTTGTTCAGTCGGTCTTTATATATCTCATAACAAACTTGGAGTTAAGTTTTTCGCTATTTTCTCTTAGCATAGCGGCACTCCCTTTTTTCATTACATACCAATGGATCACTTCTCCACAGACTTCTCTTTACTCAAAACAGTTTTAACCTTAAGTGACACAATATTGTCCATCATGTCTGAGATTTTGGATAGAAATTCATCAGTCAGTTTATTTACTGAATGTGTGTTGATGTGTGGGATTGGGTTGGAGTGTACATCAGTTTTTTCTTTGAGGAAGCGTTTTTTAATAGTGGTCTTACCGTGATTAGAAATTTTTGTTATGATGGTGCTTTCAAATGATATGCAGAAATGGTCAGATAATGCAATATCAGTTACTGCGATGCTAGAGATATTTATGTATTTACTAATAAGTGGGTCTAGAGTATGTCCTGGGTTGTTTGTTCGTAAATGTGTTGGGTTAGGTTGAAGTTATGTAGGGTATCATTTAATGCTTTATTCCCTGTATTTTGGGGATTTTCAGTATGGATGTTGAAATCTCCCACAATTATTAGCTGGTCATAGTTTACACAAATTGCAGAGCAAAGGTCTTTGAAGTCATTAAAACAAGTATGTGTTAGGTTTTGGTGGTCTATACTGTATATATTTAGAAATAGGACTTTGTTTGGTTCATTAGTCTCAACAGCCAGATATTTGAAAGATTCAAATTCACCTAGAGAAACTTTTTTCAGGTTTATAGAGCTGTGAATGACTGCGGCCAGAATTAAATAATAATTTGCTGGACAAGTCTCTATCACTACTGTTTGTTCATTATTTTTAACTAGCCACGTTTTGAAAAAAAATAGAGCATGTATATCTTGTGTAACGATGAAATCATCGATTATGAGAGACTTCCCTGATACAGATCTAATGTTTAATGTAGCTACCTTAATATTTATTTCAGTGGTTGAGAGTCCATTTTTGCAATATATTATTTTAAGATTCTGTGCTGTTCGGTTATAAGTGTTTTTAGTGTGTAGGGATCTATTGCTCAAAATTACCGGAATGTTACTTTCAGAGTGACCGGACACATTTCGTTAAAAAATTTGCAGTCTAGAAGTGGTGTCCGGTCGATATCAGATATCAGACACTTTGAGGTTTAGTGGAGAGCCATATTGTTCATGGTATGGCGGTGGTTCCAACCTTGGTGTAAGAAGAACACCCTTATTCACTCGGGTTTGCAGGGCTTGGGAGAAGGACCTGTAAGATAAGGGTGGGGAGGAGGCTTGATTGTTTTATCTATCGACAGAGAGTGACATATTTGTGTTTCAGTTGTTCCATCTGGTTGGCTTCCAGTGTGATAAGAGAGCAGGAGAGGAGAGGAGATTGAACAAGTCGATGACTGGATGTCCCGTAACTTTCTCCAGCTACACAGAAAAAAAACAGAAGTAATTATTCTTGGACCTAAGGAAGAACGATCCAGAGTCAGCACACAGCTTCAGCTAATACAACTAAAAACGACTCATCAGGCCAGAAATCTAGGTGTAATAATGGACTCAGACCTGAACCTCCAGAGTCAAAATAAAGGCAATAACAAGGTCAGCTTTCTATCACCTGAAGAACATTTCCAGGATTAAAGGACTAATGTCACAGAAGGACCTTGAAAAACTGATCCATGCGTTTAGCTTTAGTCGGATTGATTACTGCAACAGCGTCCTCACAGGTCTACCTAAAAAATATATCAGACAACTGCAGCTGATCCAGAATGCTGCTGCCCGTGTTCTCACTAGAACTAGGAAAGTAGAACACATCACCCCAGTTCTTAAGTCCTTAAACTGGCTCCCTGTAGCTCAGAGAATAGACTTTAAAATACTCCTACCAGTTTATAAATCACTGAACGGTTATCACCAAAGTATGTTGGAGATCTGCTGTCACTATACCAACCCATTAGACCACTCAAGTCCTCCAACTCGAGCCTACTTAACATTCCTAGAATTAGAACTAAACAGGGAGAGGCAGCTTTCAGCTTCTATGCTCCACAAATCTGGAACAAACTTCCAGAAGAATGCAAAAATGCTGAATCGTTAGGCTCTTTTAAATCAAAGATTAAAACTCTACTATTTAGAGCTGCCTTTGAGCTCTAAATTGCGCTTTCTGATCACTATTTGATTCTTGTGGCTTAATTTTTATTCTTATTTATTACATCATCTTTTCTAATTAATTGATTGTGTCTATCTGTTAAACCTATGTTTCTGTTTTTCTCTAATCATGCTTCTGTAACCATGTATTTGGTATTATTAACACTGAATCATGTAAAGCACCTTGAATTGCCTTGTGTTGAAAGTGTGCTCTATAAATAAAATTGCCTTGCCTTGCCCCGAGGACTCCTGGTCTACGAATACAGCTGATCAAGACTGGATGTTTAAATACTGTTTAACGGCTCAAACTGGCTCGAAACTTCTCAGGGTGAGTAAAAAAACATAGGTTACAAAAAAAAAAGGAATTTCCCTTTAAGTACATGTTTGTAAATGCATCTAAGGAATATGTCATGTAGAGATCAGGGTGTTTAAAATGACATTAGTGAGGAGCAGATTTGAAAAGGAAGTCCTCTGAACTTATTCCCTTTACACAGTGAAATGATTTTTGACCTTGTGGGACTAGACATATATTCTGCGTAGGAAAGGCTGAGGAGGAAAAAACTGGACTGCTTGATGCCATGAGGGATTAGTAATAGAAGACATGGCCAAACTCTGGCTGCACTGTATGCCACATATTTCTGGCCGATATGCTTACTACATATAAAATAAATGCCATGTTTCAGCCTCATTTTTGTAAGAGGAAGATTTTTTTTCCACGACAGCTGCAGAGTTGTTGCTTTCTATTTCTTAGCTCATTGTGCAAATTATGATTTTACGGCGTCTGATTCGCTACCACCAGCATTCGTTTACTATCTGTGTGATCCTATGGGAAAACGTAAAGGCAGAGGGTGGAAACCTACCGTCGCAGAGTCGAATTCACTTCGAGTAATTTGATTATCCTACCGAACATGTATAATTGGACAAATACTCCCTTTCTGGATAAAGTATTAGCTTGATTATTGCATGTGCATATGTCACAAATGTACTTTGTCTCATGTCAAACATTGATCATTTCAGTCTCCGTAAAGCTTCTTAATCTAACCCTAAATATAGAGTAGGTTGATAATGTCACAGGTTGAGAATAAAATAGAAAAATGAGCTCTGCTTGACTCATAGGTCAGTTTGCCATCTGTCATAAGTAGTAACATGCAGCCTTTCAGAACTGACACAATGCATTTCATCTGTTCCATCAGAGATCGGGTGTGCGTGTGTGTGTCTGAGGGGTGCAATGTGACAGAGGAGGTCAGCTAAGCGGCTGCTGGGGGAGGATCTGCCAGTAAAGTGGTCAAGCAGCCCCAGATGGGTTTCTAATAGTCCTAATCCAACAGGTCAACGTGCTGGGCTCTGCCTCTGTAAACCTGGTTTTCCTCTCCTTCTGCCTCCTCTTGCTCTCTTTGAACCCAACTCTGCTTACCTAACCCCCCTCTTCTTTACTGTCCCTCAGCTCCTGTCTCTCAACAGAGGCAGCTAGAAGCTAATGAGGCTTGGCTGGCGTTTATCCAGCCATATATCCCCCTGTGGGCTCTCTCTTCGTGTATACTGGAGGAAGAATTCTAAGTATCTCTAGGCTAAATATATTACAATTATCAATATCAAATGGATATTGAGATAGATCACTTTAGGTGTTTCAAATTTGAGAAATGTATTTATTAGAAGACATTTAAACACTGCAGACTTGAGTGGGAATGCTGTTTTGGAGAGACAAGTAAAGGATGGCGGGAATGGGAATTCCAAGTCAGATGTTCACAGGTGGAAGGCAGGTTTTCCGCCCCATTAAAAGGTTCCTAGTGCGGGGGAGATGCGCTCCACCTCGAATAAGACAGTCCCCCTTATCTCTTCACGGAACAAACAGATGGGAAATCATTCCTGCTTCCCTTGTGTCCGTGATGCACCTGCTTTCCATACAGAGGAACTCTCTCTGGGAACAAACACCGAACGGCCTCCTGACGCACGCTTTGATGCTAAAATCTCCTGCTTTCCGCTATGAGGACTTTCTCAATACCTCATTAACTTTCATCGGCAGAATTTGCAGACAAATCCGACTAATGAGACATTTTTTTGTTTTTGTTTTTGCAGAGAGCACATTTCAAAAGGTGCTTCCGTCTGACAGTCCACTTCACTGATGCACATTTGATAGAATTTACAGAGAGGGGCAATGTATATGAAAGCAGACGCTGTGGAATCATGTGTGAGGAAAGAAACGGAGAGAAAAAAACGCCTGTCACACACAACCGCTGTCGCTGTTATTAGTGCAAAGTGACAGTTTGCGGTGGCCCTTCACACAGCACAGAGAGTCTGTCTGTGTGTGTCATGGAGGCGAGACAGCAGGATGTAATGTATTATATCAACAACAGGTTCGCTTCAGCACTCACGGCCAGCGGGCCAGTGTTAATTTTGAAGGATTATTATTCAGCCGAGCAGAGCTGAAGGTGTGATGACCCGAACAGGTGACGAGACTAATTAACCACCGTTTGACCCTCCCCGCCTCAGACAGCTGCTCTGTCTGGCTGTGTGTGTGTGTGTGTGTGTGCACACTAACTGTGAGCTTAAGAAGGCATTTCTTATTCGTCTGCCAGTGAGGGCGAAGTAATTGTGCACTCACCTGTCCATCAAGAGATTCAGGCATCATATTTCAGTTGTTATCCCACACATGACTTAATTTGCATAGAAGCACATTAAATGATCTGGCAGCTGTTTGCAAAGAAATTATAGATATTTTTTAGCCCTCTTGATTTAAAATGCTGGACTAAATTGGGTATATAGAGACACTGCTAGAGTGTGGATTTATAAGCACACAATGTAGTCAGGACGTTTGTAATGCTGGGCGATAATGCATTGCAAACTTCCTCTTGTGAATAATGGTTAACCATTAGCGCATTCGTTTTCTTTAACTTAGTAATGAAGTGTCGGTTTAAGGAGATTTAAAAAATATATTTTTTGTAATTATTTGTTATTAACTCTTAATTTTAATAATGTTTTCTATTTTTTTGTATTTTGGACATTCAGCATAAATGATCTAGTTTTCTATGGAAAATGTGTATTTTGTTTTCTGGCTTAAACAGCTTGCCACACTTTTCCCATCGACACGTCGAAAGATTCTGAATAATGATTATCGCAAACATGACATGGAATACAAACCGCACAATGAGCCCATGCAGCGTAAGTTGCTGCAATAAAATTATTTAACATCCTGCAGTGCTATGCAGATACTTTGTCCGCACTGATTAAGTTTTACTCAAACGCATGTCTGTGTAATCTTGGCTTCTTTAGGCCAGGAGTATTATGATGTACTACGTATTTGTTAAACAGAGTACATTGTGTTCATATAGCAGACTCTTCTTTTAGTTTGATGTGACTAAAAGAAGTTCTATATTTGTAACAATATGTATATATATTGTATGGTTGCTCTGTTAGACTCGCCACTAGGGGGCGAACAAGGGCCACATATAGGCGTCAAGCGAGAGAGGAAGGGGAGTTGTTGACATTGTGATGGCGGAGCCGTTTGAGACTGTTCAATAAATGCCGACCCCGTTGGGCCAGGGCAAAGAATATGAACTCCTGTTTTATATGAAAACCCGCACTTTAACATGGTGGCAGCGGCAGTGGATTTTTGCCCAAGTTTTTAAGAGATTTGCTGCGGAGGCGCCGGAGAAGTCCGACGGTAAAGTGCTAATGTGATAAGCATCAAAGTGAACAAGCTAACCCCAGCATGGACGGACTTCGACCTCCACAGACGTTGTGTCTGTATTCCAGTAACCTGTCTAAAACGTGGAAGTCTTGGAGAGACGAGTTTGAACTGTACACTGGATTAACAGTTGCGGAGGATGACGACAAGAAAAAGGTCAGGCTTTTCAGTTATCTGGTCGGTGAGAACGGCAGAGAGCTACTGGATACGTTGATGGGAGACACAGCGAAATCTGACTGGGAGATAAAGGACATTGTGGACAAGTTCGATACCTATTGCAGTCCTACAGTGAACGAGACAGTGGAGCGGTATAAATTCTTCACAAGAAGTCAAGGTACCAGTGAAACTATAGATGGCTATGTTACTGAACTCAAGTTGCTCGCTAAAACATGCAACTTCGGGACGTTGAGGGACTCACTCATTCGTGACAGGATCGTATGTGGGATTAACAGCAGTAGCATGCGAGAGAGACTGTTACGGGAGAAAGCCATGTCATTGGGCACTTGCATTCAACTTTGTAGAGCTGCAGAGTTGTCGCGGGAAAACTGCAGGGCCATAGCGGGGCACACACTGGAGGAAGTTCACGCAGTGCAAGGGGCTTTGCGCTTTCAACAGAAAGAAAGCACCGTAGATTGCAAGTTTTGCGGCAAGACGCACGAGAGAAGCAAACAGAAATGTCCAGCATTTGGAAAGAAATGCAAAAAGTGTGGTAAGGAAAACCACTTTGCGGCCAAGTGTAAGGCCCGCACTGACCAGAAGAAGAAGAAATCAGTGCACATTGTTACTGAATGTGAAAGTGAATATGAGGACATACTGTGTGTTAGTGATGTAGCAGACAGTGAAAATGTAAATGCTGTTGACTCTAACAAAGGTAACGACACCAAGTTGTTTGCAGGCATGCTTCTAGGGAAAGATATTGTAAAATTTCAGATTGATTGTGGGGCTACATGTAATGTTTTGCCTATTAACATGCTGAACACAGATGCTAAGCTAGCTGATACAAATTCTGTGTTAGTGATGTACAATGGAAGCAAAGTGAAGCCGCTGGGTAAATGTAAAATTAAATTAAGAAACCCTAGAAACCAAAAACTGTACCAGCTAGAGTTTCAGGTTGTTGACAGAGGTTGTACAGTATCACTGCTGGGTAAGAGAGCCAGTGAGGCTATGAAACTCATAAAAGTACACTACGAAAACATCTTGGCTATTGACAGTATTGTGACAACAGAGAGAGACACAACAGGACAATGGACATTGGAACAAATAAAGACAGACTTTACAGATGTGTTCACAGGAGACGGTTGTCTGGAAGGGGAGTACAAAATGGAAGTGGATGAGAGTGTGAAACCTGTGCAACTTCCAAAGCGACGTGTTCCGGTCGCCATGATGCAGCCGCTGAAAGAGGAGCTGCAGCACCTGGAGCACAGAGGTATTATCACACCAGTGGACTGTAGCACAGACTGGATCAGTAGCATGGTACAAAAGCAAAATGGTAAACCAAGAATATGCATTGATCCAAAGCCCCTCAACAAAGCGCTCAAGCGCAGTCACTTCCCACTACAAACTATTGAGGACGTACTCCCAGATATGTCTAAAGCAAAAGTGTTCACAGTCTGTGACGTCAAAAGTGGTTTCTGGCATGTCAAGTTAGAGGAGAAATCCAGCTATCTGACTACGTTCTCCACTCCATTTGGCCGTTTCAGATGGTTGAGGATGCCCATGGGAATCAGTACGGCACCAGAAGTTTTCCAGCGGAAACTGACCCAAGCACTGGACGGGTTACCTGGTCTATACATTATTGCTGATGATGTGCTCATTACAGGTCAGGGTGAGACTCAGGAAGCGGCAGAACGAGACCATGATGTGAAGTTGAAACTGTTCCTGGAGCGGTGCAGACAAAAGAACATTAAACTGAACCCAGACAAGTTCAAACTGAGGAAGAGTGAGTGTACATACATTGGGCACCGCCTGACAGCAAACGGACTGAAGGTGGATCCAGACAAGGTTCGCGCTATTGCACACATGCCGAGACCCACAGATGTGAAAGCGGTACAGAGACTGTTAGGTATGGTAAATTACTTGGCTAAGTTTTGCCCACACCTTTCAGACCAGTGTGAAGTGATGCGACAGTTGACACACAAAGACACAGACTGGAACTGGACGGAGCAGCATGATAATGCGTTTGTGAAACTAAAAATGATCATTGCAGATGCTCCTGTTCTGAAGTACTACTGCCCAGAGGAGGACCTGGTGGTTCAATGTGATGCATCGGACACAGGTTTGGGAGCAGCACTAATGCAAAAGGGTAAGCCCATCGCTTATGCTAGCAGAGCCCTCACACAGACGGAGCGGGGTTATGCCCAGATAGAGAAGGAGTTTCTAGCCATGGTGTTCAGTGTTGAGAAGTTTCATCAGTATACGTATGGTCGCAAAGTGACTGTACAATCTGACCATAAGCCATTAGAGACCATAGTTAGGAAACCTCTTTTGAGTGCACCCAAGAGACTCCAAAGAATGATGTTACGCATTCAGAAATACGACCTGACTGTAGTGTATGTTCCTGGCAAAGACATGTTACTGGCAGACACCTTAAGCAGAGCATATCTCCCAGAATGCCCGTCTCTGAGCTCTGGAGATGCTGACATAGAGACTGTTAACATGGTGCAGCACCTACCCATTTCAGGTGACAGTCTAAGCCAGATCAGGACAGCTACAAAGGATGATAAAACACTACAAACCGTGATCAGACTGATGAAGCAGGGATGGCCATCAGACAAAAGGGCCATACCACAAGAAATCAAACCCTATTTCTCATTCCAGGAGGAATTAAGTTATCAGGATGGCATTGTGTTTCGAGGGGAACGTGCAGTTATTCCATCTTCACTGCAGAAAGACATCAACCGCCGCCTGCACTCCTCCCATCTTGGTGCAGAAGGATGTCTTCGAAGAGCTAGAGAATGTGTCTACTGGATTGGCATGAACGACCACATAAAGACACACATAGCTCACTGTGATATCTGCAGGTCAGTGGACTACAAACAACACAGAGAAACGCTCAACCCACACGATATGCCAAGCAGGCCATGGGCCAAAGTAGGTGTTGATCTATTTCTCTTTGATAACAAAAACTACCAGGTGACAGTCGACTACTATTCCAACTTTTGGGAAATAGACTTTTTGCCAGACACAAAATCTACTACAGTGATAAAAAAGCTAAAGTCACAGTTTGCTAGATACGGCATTCCCGACACAGTAGTCTCAGACAACGGACCTCAATATTCATCCCAAGAGTTTCAAAGATTCAGCCAACTGTGGGAGTTTTACCACAAAACCTCATCGCCAGGTTACCCACAAAGTAACGGCAAGGCAGAGTCTGCCGTTAAAACTGCTAAGAGACTGTTACACAAAGCTAGAGCCTCTGGACAAGACCCCTATCTCGCACTCTTGGACCATCGTAACACACCCTCACAAGGACTGGAGAGCAGCCCAGCTCAAAGACTGCTGAGTCGTCGTACAAGGACTTTGTTACCGGCGAGACACAGCCTTCTCCAGCCTAAAGTGATTCAAGCAGAGCAGGCACTGTTTAACAACAAACAGCGTCAATGCGCATACTACAACCGATCAGCCAGGGATCTGGAGGCCCTACATTCAGGTGACAGGGTCAGAGTGCAGCCATTTCAGCCTCACATCAAATGGCAGCTGGACAAGGTGAAAAGACCAGTTAACTCTAGATCCTATGAGATTGAAATGGACTTGGGTGCAGTTCTCAGGAGGAATCGTAGACACCTCAGACGTGCGCATGTTGTTCTTCAAACAGAGCCTGTTGACATAGAGACTGAGAACACCCCAGATACCTAACCAGACACTGTACCAGTCCAGCTGCACCCTCAAATTCAGAGCGATATGCCGAAGACAACCAGATGTGGTAGACTTGTTCGTCAGCCTCAGCGCTACAGGGACTGTACTGATTAAACACGTGTTTTTCAGTTTTCGTTGACTTTTGTGGCTCTAGAAAAAATAAAAAAAAAAAAAAAAAAAAAAAAAAAAAAAAAAAAAGTGTTTTGAGATGTTGAAGCGATAGTTTTATTTGTTGTACATGTGAAAGTACATTTCTAAGAGAGAGAGAGAAAAAAAAATGTTCTAAAAGAGAAAGGATGTAACAATATGTATATATATTGTATGGTTGCTCTGTTAGACTCGCCACTAGGGGGCGAACAAGGGCCACATATAGGCGTCAAGCGAGAGAGGAAGGGGAGTTGTTGACATTGTGATGGCGGAGCCGTTTGAGACTGTTCAATAAATGCCGACCCCGTTGGGCCAGGGCAAAGAATATGAACTCCTGTTTTATATGAAAACCCGCACTTTAACAATATTACGTCCAGTTTTATTCTCTATTTCTACTAATGATATTTGTACAGATATATTGAATATCTCTTACCCTCTTTATGCTGATGACTGTGTGATTTGTTGCTTAGCCAATTCTATTGATTGTGCAAACAAATATTTGTAGGATGCTTCCAACAAATTTCTGGTAAGACAAAAAAAATCTAAAAGTGGCTCTAAACATTTAAAAGTAAATTGTGATCAACTCAAAAGGACTCAATATGGACCTTTCTATGTAAACCTTTACTTAAACTGTTATTAGAGGGTGGTACAGAGCCCGGCAAGGGTCAGGTACAGAAATAATATTTGAGGGGTAAGAATATGTACCCTCGGTTAATTACGGACTCATAAACCATGAGTGACAGTGTGGGGGATCCTATCCAATTGCCTTGGTGCCCTGGATAAGTGACACTTAAGATGGCCCTTTGGCAGACTGGTTAACACCCATGTCTTGCATCCGGGGCGCTGGGAGATTTGAATCCTGTATTTGGAACTTTTTAAAAATATTTTATTGATCCTTGAGGGAAATTATGCATATTGTTTTGTGTTCCTGCAGGAAAGTAGGCCATAAATGTAGGTGTCATATGTATAAATAACAGTGTTTTAGTGAATGAATGGGCAAGTACAACTGTAAATAAATAAATCTAGAAATACATTCAAGAAAAATATTTAATTTCACATATATTTATTTATTTCCACATTGATTTATTTAGTTATTTACACATCACATTTATTTCTACATTTCCACATCACATTTATTTCTTTATTCATTTCACATTTATTTCTACTGTTTAAGAAATGTATCATAATAACGGAGATTAAATCCCATAACATCACAATTCATAACCCTACACCCTAACCACTGTGCTACAGCCACAGCTCAAACATCATAGGCAGTCAGGGCTTTCTTTCAAGCAAACAGAACACCACACGGTCACACGGTTTATTAAATCGGGGGAATAGATTGCAAGTCCGTGCACACAGTTTAATAAAATGAGGAAATGGGTTAGTAATTCATGCCCACTGTTTAATAAGATGAGGAAATGGATTAGTAATGACTAATTATTGTTGGGGTCTGTACGTTCGGCCCAGAAAGAGGATGGAACATGTTAGGTCCCATACCATTGGCTGAAAGCGAACAGCTGGCTAAGTGATTAATTTGATTGACAGGTGCCTTAGCCAATGGTGACATTAGTTGTCCGTGCACGTTAGGTGAGTCTCAGAACTCACCACACAGAATTCTCTCACGAATACAAAGAGGTTCAAAAATGAGAAATGGTGGGTTCATGAACATTCAGGAATTTGTATGTGAGTATATATTTGAAGCTTTTTTCAAAAATTTGTGAAAACAGCTTGTGTGCATTTGTGAAACAGATTGTTTGCACTTTTGAAACAGATTTTGTGCATTTTTTAAAGAGATTGTGTGCCTTTTGGAAACAGACCTTGTGTGTTTGTGAACCTCATCGTGTGCATTTGTGAAACAGACCATGTGCATTTCCGAATGAGCATATGCATTTGTGAAAAACCTGCCTTAGTTTATTTATTATGAGACTTTCTCGACTCCATACCCCACGGTCAAGAATTTTAATAAACCGAGGGAACGAATTACGACTCTGTGCGCACAGTTTAGTAAAGCGAGGGAACGGATTAGTAATCCGTGCGCACGGTTTAGTGAACCGAGAGTACAGATTCTTAACACTCAAACATTATTTCTGTACCTGACCCTGCCGGGCTCGGAGGGTGATTCCTATGTGACAATATCAAATGAGCCTATGAATATTTTAACTGCTTTTCTGTGATGACAAAAAATTGGGTACATGTCTGACCCTTTGTGTGGAAGTTATTACACTTTCTTTTTTATGGCCATATTTTGCGGTTGGCTATGCCCACATGCTTTGACACAGCAAAAACCTTTTAAGAAATTTTTATCCCTAATGCATTAAGACTACCCTGATTTATTTTCAAGTCTGTAAATCAAAAGCTCATGGAGGAGTTTGTTCAAATATGACGTCTGTGAAGGACAAAGGCACCACTTCGATCCAAAATGGCTAGCTTCCTGTGGGGTTGAACCATGGCTCCAAGACACTGGATTGTAAGTCTTGATACACTACAAATATATACCCAATTTCATAATCCTTGGATAAAGTATAGCTTGGGGCTGATTATCTTAATGTTTCTAAGGGGAGTTCTGTTGGAATTAGGCCACGCCCAACACACATTTGCATAAATGTATTTTTTACTAATTACAATCCTGTTTAATCTGGTGCAGATCACATAAATTTTGTGTAAATGCTCAGTCCTGGACCACAAGTTACTGCAGAGTTTACTGTCACCAGACAAGGTTTGATCTTGATCAAGTCAAGGTTGTAAAATTTGGAGCTTTTAAAGGAAAACATTACCCTTCCTGTTCCCGCCCCTTGAACATGCACGAAATGTCAGGATTTTGATTACTATATGTACCTATGCCTGAAAGCTGTCTTGATAAAATTTGAGCCAATCGATCAAAATGCATGGGCTTTAAAAGTGAGAATGGTGTAAAAATTGTAATTCCAAACCTAGGATTCCTGACTCGATGTTCATTTTGGACCATGGGGATTCTATGTCATGTCCTTCTACTTCCAGTCCATGGGTCCCCTCAGGTGTGTCTCCAGTCTTTAAGAAACAACTAAGCTTCACCCGGACAATACCTGATATTGGTATTGTATCGGTTTGAAAAAAGTTGCATCAATGCATCATTAGTTAGAATCGACTAAAGACTATAGCATACATGGTAAGTTGCCTAAATTATCAAAAGTTTTCAATACATGCATGTTGAAACAGTTTAATATGTCCTTGAATATATAACAGCTTATAATATTATATATTAAGTTCAGTATAATGCTCAACATTTTGTATTTTGGAAAATTACATCTGAGAACTGCTAAACCAAACAGTAATTTAGTTCAGTCGATCTTTCTTCACTTTCTTCTGTTGGTCTCCCAATTGTCTTTCCTTACTTGAATGTGTCTTTCTTTTTCCCATCCCACCAGTGAACACCCCCAAATTGTTTCATATTTATAATTAGATTGCTAATGCTAACAAACGTCATACAAATACTATAACTCGTAAACTTTTCCCCCATTGCTGTCTCTCTCTGTTCTTTATCTCTAGCTGTTGTCCCCTCTCTTCTCCCTCTCATCATTGGTATTGTCCTGGTTAGTGTTTTCGGCTCAGTCATTAATGTTATGTTGGTGAATGAGCTGCAGCTGCTGTATCTCTCTCTGTATGGAGCTCATCTTTGCTTTCTTCATCAAAATTAGTCAATGAAAACTAAATGTGCATCAAATATTCAGAAAAGAGGCCGCACCTATAGTAATACAATAATATAATAGAAACGAGTGGAGAATAAAAACCAAATCAACCAGTTCAACAACAATTGAAGCATTCAGCCTTCCTATCTAAAGCAGCAGTTCTCAAGTGGGGAAAACTGTCTGCAGGAGGAACATTAATTTAAAAAAATTATGGTATAGAACAAAATAAATCAAATTTTATAGTAAATATTGCTATATTATTGTTTCCCACATCATATAATATTTTGTTGTTTTTTTGGACTCTGCTATGTAATAAAAGGGTTATTTTGTTGCTTTTGTATTAGTAAATTTTCATTCAGCTCTTTAGTCAATGTGCTTACTAAGGATAACGAGTTTGCTACCAACAGGACAGCTAAATAAAATGATGCATTAACCTTGGCCTCTCTCTCTCGAGAAAAAGCGAGCAACAGAGTTGCAACAGTTTCTTTTTCCAAATTTTTCTATGATCCATTGATTTCTGCATGTAACTAATACCTTCTTCTGGTTATGGTGCTATGCAGCTTTTTGTGCATGTATTTGTACAGAGCGGCATCGTTAGGTGAGGGGAGGGGCCGTAGGTCCATGGTAGCGACTCGCTACAACAACTCATATTATAGCAAGGCGTTAATATACGCCATGGACATCAATACCTTAATGAGGTATTAACACACGCCTCATTTTTGCTACTGATGGATTTCCATAGCTGGCTGTAACCAGACATCGAGTCCAGTCACCAGCAGTGCTTATCAGAGGAAAGAAAAGCAGTCGTGGATCTAAGTGATGGAGAGAGGGATGAGCCTGTAGATAGTGAGTAAAAGAACAGAAATAAAACATTTCCGCTTGACTGAAAAGATTTGGGGCTAAAGCCCCAGCAAAATCAGCTAATGACGCCACTGTGTCCTTTACTGCCAAAAAAAATGAATGAGAGTCAATGAAGTGAGAAAAGTTATTTTCTGATCCCATCTGAAATGCGCCAAGGATCGAACACATGATATCTGTGAGTTTTATATAAAAACGCCTGTTTTTGACCGGTGTCAAAAGTTACTTTAGGTTTTGTGTAAAAACCTAGGAGGAGGAGAACTCTTCTGAGTTGGAAGTTTGGAAATCTCGCAGTGTCTCACATGTAGATGGCTGCGCTATGTTGGTAATTTCAATGTCGTTTTTTAAATGCTCTTACACACTTGATTACATTTTTGCTTAAATTAAGTCACTAATTTATACATTGCACAGCCTTGCTGTGTGTGCAATACAATGTACAGCTTTATTTTTAATGCTGGTCTGCTGAAGATGATATGTCGCTAACAACAATAGCAACGACTAGCCTGCCCCTTGAAAGCTGCTGCCCTCAAAGCATCCATGTTCTTTCCGACTTGGAGTGAAGTGGGGGCACATTACACCGGTCTTAGAATCACTGCATTGGCTCCCTGTATGTTTTAGGATCGATTTTAAGGTTCTTTTAATGGTTTTTAAGTGTCTTAATGGTCTTGGGCCTTCTTATCTTTCAGAAATGCTTTTACCGTATGAACGCTCGCGGTCTCTGTGCTCCTCTGGCAGCCGTCTCCTTATCATTCCCAAATTCAGGACACAGAGTCATGGTGAGGCGTCCTTCCATTATTATGGCCCTCACCTCTGGAACAGTCTGCCAGAGGATCTCGCACCGCAAAGAATGTTCATGTTTTTAAGAGCAGGCTCAAGACTCACCTTTCAGCTTTTAACAAATTATTATTTATGAATATATGTTTAACTGGCTGCAACAGACTGGCGTCCTGTTCAGAGTGTACCCTGCCTAACGCCTGATAATTGCTGGGATAGGCTCCAGCTGCCCCGTGACCCTGAATTGGATAAGCGGTTAAGAAGATGGATGGATGGATGGATGTTTAACTGGTCAGCATGTTTTACCTGATTTAATTTTTAGTTTAGCTTTTAACTGTTTATTTATTTATCTGCTTTGCATTTTTTATCTTGATATACATTTTATATCTTAACTTTTTTATTTTTGGTTTTTGAAGGGTGGGTTGGGGGGTCATTTTAAATCTGTAAAGCACTTTGAGAAACTGTTTTTGAAAAGCACTTTATAAATAAAGTTTTATTTGATTTAGTGAGACAAACTGGAACGCAGGGAATTACGTCACGTCCTTGTTTACAGCAACTTGGACGCCCGAGTATTCGAGACAAATGGAATGCAGCAGAAGAAAAAGAAGGGCTTTCACCTCCTTTCTCCAGGACGAAGGAATGAGCATTAAAATTGAAGAAAAAAACACTATAAATCTAACCATGTGGAAAGTGGCAGCTATGTTGTGGGAGAATTTGTCCCTGAGTGAGAGCCAGCATGCGAGAGAAGCTCTACAAGGTTGAGTATTGGTGAGTATTGCTATCTAGCTAGTGTTAGGCCCTGACATTGTATCTGGCTTCTGATTTGTAGGAATTTTAACTGCGAATATTCAAAATGAAATGAATTCCAAATCACTTGACTAACAAAGTCAAAAGGCACATCATTAGCTATCATTTAAATTGAGGTACAGCATTTGTGTGATTCAGGATGTAAGACAAGCTTTAAGAAGTAATAACTTTTATTGCGCCATTGACTTCCATTCATTAGTTTTTCAACCAACGGACCCACAGGCCATCAGGAAGAGGTTCATTTATATTTTCATTTATGTTTTGACCTCAAAAAAAACTTTCGAGTACAGAAAAAAATAATCAACAGTACAGATACAATAGGCCTGCAATGCTTTAGCAGTTTGAGCCTGATTATATCAAAGGATTATATAGCTGAAATAATAAATATGCTATTTTAGAAACTGTAATAATTGTATTTTTGTTGTTTCCAAAATAATCAGATCAAGCATTTTTGATTTGTGAAATGCTCAGTAGTCTAACTGCCAAGCTGACACTTAACTTTTCTCCGTTTCTCCATTTACCTCATACCGTTTTTTCTGTTTAGCTCTCACTTTCTTCTCACTCTCGTCTCATTAGCTAGCTTTGCTTTGCTGAAGAATGCCATCCTTTTGGGATTAACTATTGTGGGTGGTTACTTTGGTGTGGGTTCATCGTCAATGGCGGAAAAAACAGAGATCTTCCCGCTGACTTTAGTTTTGGTAGGGAAGAGCCTCACTACATGAGATTATGTGCTGCTGGGCTCAGTGCAGACAGACGAGCTCCCAGCTGAATCACTTCACATCAAACCCTTCAATCACTCGCTATTTACTGGGCTAAGCACAGATGAGAGGGCCTCTCCATCGCAGCAGACACACACAAAAGCACATCCGTGCACATGCTAACCAGCTGTTGCAGTGCTCACAAACTAAAACAAATTTGAGCTAGAAAAAAAAACAGTCTGTATAGACACAAATACATACAGACACATACCCCAATTAGGCCACATGGACACACACACACGCACATGCATTTAATACTAATGAGCTGCTATTAAAATATGCATCATGTGTTTGAAAGAAAATGAAAAGCAAAAGAGAAATATTTATTAGGTTGATATCAGTGTTCCTCTGTGAAAGTATGGTCTGGATTAACGAAAGTGTCTGTACGAGCATGCGTCCCAATGGTGTCACCACGGGGACGAAGTGATTAGCGGTATCCATCCGGCAAATCATACGCAGGCACATCATTACCGCCCGCTCCCGCCTCCCCCTCCTGCTCACATCTCCATGTCTCTCAGGGGCGCGTTCGCTCCCTGTGCTCCTTAAGTGTTTTAACGTGTTAATAATCATTAGGCGCTCTTCAGTGGAGCGGTCGAGGATCTGGTGGTGGCGAAGGCGGTAGGGCGGATTGGGGAGGAGGTAATGATTGACTGACCTCTGACCTGCAAACCCCCGACCCCCTCCCACCTCCCCGGGCTCTGTGTTGTGTGGCTGCCTCTCATCTCGTGGGTCCATCAGGGACCTATTAAGAGCTGTCTCACACTCAGTCACCTTACTTAACTTGCCCTTGTCAATATGTGTGTGTGAGAGAGGCAATAAGAAGAAGGGAGTTTGTGTACCCCCCCCCTCGTCTGGGAAGTTATTCCCTCCATCTCTTCCCACCTTTTTCTGCCCATCACTCTTTCTTTTTGCTCTCTGTCTCCTATTTTTCCATGACTCTCCCTCTCTGTCTTCCTCCCTCCATCCGTCCCTCTCACTGTGTCTGTCTTTGGAGATGCTAATTCCCGGTCCAGGGAGACCAGATGAAACAGAGCAGAGTTTCTCTCATTAGCTGACACAGATGCCGAGGCGTGTGGACCTGAATAACAACACTCTGGCAGGCTGCTGCCTCCTCTTCCCTTCCACATGCTCTGCCGACACTCGAACGTTCCCGACCATATTCCACGCGAAGCGCAGGTGTGAGCGCGTGTCACTCTATTGGCTTATCTGCATTGCAAGTTTTCTCAAAAAGTTGCGTTTGCTGTTACAGTGCCACACTGAGAAGATCCGTGAGATTTCTTTGGGGAGCTTGGCTAATTTTCAAGACAACCTGTGCTACTGTGTGGCTTTAGCAGAAATCTGGTCTCTGAAGCGTTACAACAAACAATTGAAATTTTTATCTCTTGCAAAGATTCAAACAATGTTGCAATGTTGAGTCGCAGTTGCAAATCCTAATATCATCATGTTTTGGAAAATGATAGAGCTGTAACAGAATAAATTTTAGTCCAGTAAGAAAAACAAATCAATACATGCAGTACCTTGCTAAAGTATTCAAGAGTTATGATGGCTTTTCAAAAAGTGTCATGGTAAACCGACAAATATTTGTTGGGATTTTATGTGACACATCAATGCACAGTACTGCTTAATTGTGAAGTGGAACAAGAATGGTATATTGTTCTCAGATTTCTGAAAACATCTGTGTTGAGTACTTTTGAATTTAGCAATTTTTCCTCTGATACATGGAAAAAAAATCGGATCACAACTTGGTAGAACTGCTAACCTATCAGTGTATGGGTAGGAATAACATTAGGTAGAGAAGCAGCAAAGTGACATCTCCGGTGAGAGTAACTTCACAATTCTGATCTTTATGTAGGGACAAGGAGAAAAAAGAGAAGTCCTATTTCCACTTTACCACAAGCTGCTTGGTGGAAACAGACAACATATGAAAGAAAGAGTTTTGATCTACCAGAGGTGACCTTTTTTGACTTGAATAAACCCATTGTTAAACCTGGTGGGGGCAGCCTCTTGCAGTGAGAATGATTTACTTTAGTAGTCTTATGAAAGCTTGTCAGAACTGATGGTAAGATGGATGGAGCTAAATATCTAGAGAGCTATCATGAAATAGTTTAGACCAAAGCATATCCATGTGTTAAAATTGCCTGGGCAAAGTTCAGACCTAAATCCAATTGAGAAGTTGTGTCAGGACTTGACAATAGGGATGAAATCTGCTTTCCAGCTTTAGAGAACTGCATGCATTTTCCAGGTTTGTTTATGCAAGTTGCTAGGAGATTAATAAAGGTTATGTCTAAGACTGTTGTAAAAATGCCAACTGTATCAGACTGTCAAATAAAAGCCTTGGTTTCATATTTAACGATAATACTTACTATCATTGCTGTGCATAAATATGTTATTGGAGAAAGTGAGAAGGACTTTTTTGAGAGCTTTTAACTGACAAAGGCTTTTCAAGAGTCAATGAATGATGAATTTTGTATACAAATCTTTGATCGTTAATATGGAAAATATATGTTAGAGTTGTAAAGTCCGAGGAGGCATAATCAAAACAACCTGCAGCATAAAATCTAAATAAATGAAAAGAAATATACAGACATCTTCACATGCCTCCTTTGCTCTTTTAAAATTATTTTCATTGTCCAAAAACAAATGGAAGGAAACAAGTGGAAATTGTAAATATGTTATTTACAAATCTAAAACATGCAAGGCACTAGCCATTGAGGACTTGAATTGAACACCCTTATGGTAAATCATCCTGTTGCTCTCAGTTACCCTGACTGTATCATTCCCCATGTGATGGTTAACACTTGCACCTGTCATAAAAGAATAGTTCTGACTTCTTCGTAAAGGTAATGGCTGCTTCACAGGGCAAGATTTTAAAATGGTCATAGGATTTCTTAACCTTGAGAGACCACAAACATGGCAATAACAAAATCGTGGACTCAACTGTTTTGGTCCTACAGTGTGTGATGTGGCAATGATGTGACACCACACACAAGCAGATTTTATAAAAAAAAAATCTCATCTTAGATGGGAAATCTCACAAAACCTCACAGGATATAACTTGACTAGTAAAGTCAAAGGAGTTTGCTTATGGAGGTTAATAATATTTTTTTTCACTTGAAAACATAGTTTCACACGTTTCTCTGTTTGATCTCTCTTTCCATACATTTGTAGCCATGTTACAAGAAAATATTTCAAGGTTATTTCTATTGATTGATTAAAGGAATTATGAGTAAAGGCATCCTGGGAATATGCCATATTAAGAGATTATTAGGTAAGGCAAGGCAATTTTATTTATATAGCACACTTTCAACACAAGGCAATTTAAGGTGCTTTACATGATTCAGTGATAATGATTCCAAATACATGATTACAGAAGCATGATTAAAAAAAACAAAAAACAAACAAACAAAAAAACAGGAACATATAGGTTTAACAGATAGACACCATCAATCAATAAGAAAAGATGATGTAAGGAACACATATATGCAATGTAGATTAAAAACAGATAAAACACAATTTTAAGACTAAAAACAGATAAAACACAATAGGTTAAAAAGGAAGTCAGTGAGGAGGCGTTTCACCTACTTCTGTCTCTACAGCAAGAAGTGTTGTGATAACTTTGTGGGAAGACACAACATGGTGCTAGAAACAGAAGCAGGGCTGAGCTTTGGAAGAATTTATTATTATTATTATTCACTGGGTTTGCGTCTTTATTTATCTGCACCTGGCACCTGTTTACAGCCAGCTGACTGGAAGGAGGATGACGGCGGGGTGAGCCTGAGTGAAAGCTTTTTTGTTGACCGCTTGGTTGTACATCTTGCGTATTTTTGTAATGTGGACCATTATCAAGAAGGTACGGCAATTGGTACGTCTGATGGTGAAGATGGATATAAATACAGAAACGCACTTGAACAGCGTAGCGCCTCATCAATCATGTCCCTCGCTTGGCCTGCCGCGGCACTAATGAATTGTTCATAGGTTGCCGCAACAGTGACCTTTGTCCTTTAGATGTAAATGGACTTCTGAGTCTTGGCCTGATGCGTTTTCTCCTGTGTTGAGCCATATTTTCGTGTAGGTGGTGTTTAGCTTCTCCAATGTCCAGCTTTTAACATTCCTCACTGCACTGGACTGCACAAACCACCCCACTAATCTTGTGTTTTGGTGTTTTGTCTATGGGATAAATCTTCCTTTGCCTCAAAGTGTTACCTAATTTAAAAAAATATACTGGGAGGTTGTGTTTAGAAAGTATCTTTCTTAGTTTCTCAGAAACTCCAGCCACATATTGGATAACTATGTTCTTCCATACCCTTTTCTCCTCCCCTATGCTGGGCTGAGTTGCCCTTTTACGTCTTTTTTGAATGTTTCGTTTTGACCTTAACTTAAGCAAGAGCTATTTATGCGGTCGACACACAAGCAAGTTTTCAGTAGCATAGCCAATGAAATTTAAATGCCCATAACACACAAGTATTGACCTGACTTTTCAACACACTTTTGTTGGACATTTCTTTTCCGGGTTTCAAGATGTAAGCACAAGCTTACACTGCAATAACATGAGGATAGCAATAATTTATTTTTTTTATTTTCTTTTCCAAATTCAAACATTCATTTGAAGAAATGTATTAAGAAATTAACTATTAAAATGTTTTGTTTTTTTTTTGCTGTTGTTTAATGTAAAAACTGAAATTTTCTTTAGGAAATTAAGTGTAAAACAATGCTAGGAACATTGGTCAATAAAACTATACCCAAAAGATATCGATTCCTTTCTGAGTTGAGAAATCTGGTCAATAAATCAGACAAGGAACAAGGCCAAAGCACAAACCTGCCGGCTGTTTTCCACAGAACAGAGAAGGCCAAGGAACATTGTGTCAGAAGGCTTTGACAAGCAGTAATCTAGCATTAAACTAGACCCACATGTTTGTCAGATGATACTCGCTGGTGTTTCGGCGCTTCCCTGAGAACCAGACATGACCTCAGCACTCAGTACATGTCATCATGGCCATCATGTCCTACCTGATCCCCACCTCTGATAGTAACCTCCAAATAAGGTTTATACTGTCATGCTAACACTGCTTTAAATTATTCAGCACTCAGTCATGAAGATCCAGTTCCTAGCACCCTGCACAATGAATAAAAGAATAAAAGAGCTTTAGCTACAAATGTGACTACATCTGGTTTTGCATGCCCTCCACACTTTCTATGCACACACATTCACACACAGTGGTATTTAACTGAGAGATTGGTCTGAAGTGACAGTAATGTAATATTAATAGCCAAGGGGGATGACAGCCTGTCCCTATTGTGTTGATACCCACAGGCTTGACAGAGCTTTGGTCACACATGCCACTGCTGTACAACTGCTAACGCTCGTACTAATAAGTCCTCCCTGTTTATTTTGATAGTTTTGTTTTCCCTTCCACTTATTTGTTTATTTCAGGTGATATCTGACTGAATTTGCAACCATTCAACTATTTGAAGCTTAAAGGTGCACCAAAGCATCCTTATAAAGCCCCTCTGAATTCACTGCGTAGGCAAAGTCAGCTGCCTCTCTCAGGGGCAGAGCCTTACTCCTTTTCCTACAAACCACACTTGACTTTTTATTCTAAAAAAATTAGAGTTTTGGTATTTGTCAAGCTTTTTTAATAAAAAACAACAAGCCAACAATGGAAAAAGCTATGAAACAATGAAACTCTATGGTTGAGATGTGAAATATTAGGATTCCCAGATTTTATCCCAGTTTTTTATTTGGTTTTCAGGTTTTCTTTACATAGAAGAGTCAAATAGAAACAGCATGCACTTATACAGATATCTTCACATCCCGTTTCTAGGCCTCCAACTGGGTTTTCTTCCAAGATAGGCTTCTTTTTATCTCCACCCATCCTCCCATCAGTTCCTATCGCTGTTAAAGAAACCCATCCCCACAGAATAATGCAGCCTCCACCGAGCTTTACTGTGGTGGATAATTTGTTTAGTGTTCAACAATTTTAATCTTGGTTCTCATGGGACTAGAGCACCTTCTTTCACATCTTTGCTATTTCCAATACATGGTTTGTGACAAAGCGCACAATAGACCTCTTCTTATGAGGGAGAAATATTATAGTTATTGAATGAGTTTATTTGCAAAGTCATGTTTGGTGTCAACCTCAACATTTGTAGTCTTAGCTATTTTCCATTGTTTCTTCGTAGTTGACCTTTTGATAACGTGACACACCATAATGTAGAAAGTTTATAATACAAATAGAAAAAACATTTTAAAAAATAACACTATTTGGGCATCGCATAGCGTAGTGGTTAGTGCAGACACAGCTGTAAGCATTGACTTTTGCTGCATGCCTTCTTTCCTTTCAAAAACTTGTCCACTGTCAAATAAAGGCCACTGTGGCCCAAAAAAGCATTAATTTAAAAAAAATACTGCTTAAGATGCAACAGTACATAGCAAACACAATACCTTTAAATTTAAAGTTTTCAAAGTCCATCATTTACAATATTCTGTTGTTGTTACTACATGAATTGGTTTGCATTAGAAGTAATCTCATAAGCGATCGATATTTATTTTGACCATTTGTGTTAAAGGGACTATATCATGCTATTTTATGGCTTTCAATTTCTGGTATAGACATATATATGATAAAGTGTTACCATTGGTGTTATACAGTATCAATTTGTCCTAAAATTTAACTTGTATCCTGTAGTTAATGTTGGACCACAAAGTAAAACGGCTAATTTCTCTATAAACCCCAACCCCCGCGCACTCCGCTCCTCTCATTCACAGCCGATGCAGCACAGACTGAGAGAAACAGTGCTGAGCTTTATCTCAAACAGTTTTCTGACAGCAAAAAGCACGAAGTACCAAAAAAAAAAAAAACAGGACAACAGGAAACTCTGTTTTATTAAGGGCTCAGGCTGGTTTATTTTATTTTACTTTTGTAAAAAATTGTGTCAATAAGGCCTATTTCAGTTGCTAAATCTTAAATATTTAGACTGAGCCGAAAACAACTAATTTCAAAAAACGTATTTCAGCAAAACAGAGGTTTTTTCTGCGTTTTGGCCTCTCGTTTACATGACAACGGGGACACAGGGGGTTGAAAACGCATCTTTTCGAAAACGGCTCGCACAGTGGAGAACTCTGAAAACGCTGTGTGATTTGTTGTCATGTACACGCAAGTCGGAGACTTTTGAAAACGATCATGTCACTACCAGCCTCCTGTGGCCTTTCTGGAAACCTTGGAATCCTACATCTCTATTTAGGACGCTATACTAGTCACACTGCCATTTAAAGGCTGCACATATGTACTACATCGTTTTCAATCATGCCCCCCTTTCGTGTAAACGCAGGGAGTTTTCACCCCGCGTATTTAAATAAAAACGGCAACGTTGTCGTGTGAAGCATGCCTGAGTCCATTAAGCAGATCTTTCCAGCCCAGTATATAAAATAGCCCTGGGTGTTGTTTGCACCCGTTTACTGAACATTCTGAGATGCTACAGATTAATTAATTAACCACACAAGGCTGTTATAAGATCACATAACCAGCTTGATAAATGGCTAACCCACATTAGCATTCAATTCACTTTCATTTCACTTTTATTTATATAGCGCCAATTCACAAAAAATGTCATCTCATTGCACTTTACTACAAAAGTCATTTCAATACAATCATACAAACATTCCAATCAGTTCAAAGTTTTCTATATAAGGGAATCCCAGCAGATTGCGATGAGTCATCAACGTGAGGTTGTGCCCGGATCATGCAGACTCCAACCACAGCAATTCCTTAGCAATCCCTCATACTGAGCAAGCATGTAGCTACAGTGGACAGGAAAAACTCCCTTTTTTTTTTTTTCTTACGTGTCCTGTCTAGCAGTTTGCCACTCAGAATTGGTGTCTGAGTACCAAGTAAAAGCCCAACAGATTTACTTTCCCAAGCAGAGTATTACATCTTTGCTGTAACACTCCACTTGATGTATATGTATTAAATAATCTTTATTAGTAATTACGGAGGGTTCATTTTCCTGAAGTCATGGACACGAAACCGAGAAAAGAAGGAAGAAGAAAGAAGGTGAAGAAAAGAAACTGCACCAGCAGAGGCGAGAACTGACGACAAAAGACAGGGAGGCAAACAAAGAACACAAGAAAACATCCCAGTCCTCCACCTCTGCCGGATGGCAGAGAAGTGGTAAAACAAAACAAACAAAAACAACGAACTGAACAGAACCACACCAATAGTTCAGATCCAGTAATAAAAATAAAGAATTACACATTCACTACACACAAGCATGGATTAATAAACACAATACTAATGTTTCTGTTAAGCTCCTGGTAAAAGCTAACTAATGACAATAACCTCAACTCAAGATATGTCCGTCCACACCAATGTCCCCACACCTATGTGTGTGCGAGCATGCAGGTCTGAATAAGGTTTCCCCATGCAAGTGATTGATAGCTGGTGTAAGGAACCGTCAATCCGTCCTACAGGAATCGAAACAGACATGTAGGAGGCAGGAGACGCATGCATCCAGAGTCCCACAGAGCGCAGGAGCCGCAGGCGGACCAGCGCAGGGCCGATCACCCACCAAGAGAGGAACAGATGGAAGCCCCAGGGGACACCAAGCAGCCGTAATGCTGGGGCCCCGAGAGATCGCAGGATCTCCCTTTTAACAGGAAGAAACCTCCAGCAGAACCTGGCCCAGTACAAGCGCTTATCTGCCACGACTGTCTGGGGGTCTGAGAAGACAGAGAAAAGACAGTATGGAGGATGTTTGGTCACTTTGAGCATCATCTGGACCGATGTTCCCCATCCAGCAGGGGGCATTATAACTGAGCAGGGTACCAGACCATGTGGAGCTTCTATGGGGAGAAAAATACTGAGAGAAAACTGGGTGAAATATTGCAATAAAGGCAGAAAAAATATGTCTGTAAAGTAGTAGATGCCTATAGCAGCATAACTACAAAAATGGCTCAGGTTAACCTAAGCCACTAACTATAAGCTTTTAAGGTTTTAAGCCTAGTCTTTAAAATAGACATCAGCCTCACTGACTAAAACTGGGAGCTGGTTCTACAGGAGAGGAGCCTGGTAACTGAAAGATCTGCCACCCATTGTACTTTTAGAAATCCTAGGAACTACCAGTAAACCTGCAGTCTGAGAGCGAAGTGCTCTGTTAGGAACATATGGAACAATCAGATCTCTGATGTACAATGGAGCTTGATTATTACGGGCTTTACAGGAAGCCAATGGAGAGAAGCCAAAACAGGAGAAATGTGATCTCTTGTTTTAAAATTCATCAGAACTCTTGCTGCAGCATTTTGGATCAACTGAAGGCTTTTCATTGCATTTTTTGGACTTCCTGATAATTAAGGAATTACAGTAGTCCAGCCTCGAAGTAACAAATGCACGGACTAGTTTCTCTGCATCACTCCTGGACAGGATGTTTCTAATTTTAGCAAAATTCCGGAGGTGAAAGAAAGACATCTTGGAAACCTGTTTGATATGGGATTATAAGTGTCATGTCAAGTCCTGTAATCCATGCAGCCAAATGGGTGTTTTCACAGAGAAAGTAAAAAATCCAACAAAAAAAGTGTTTTAAGCTGCCAAAAACCATAGCAACCATGAGCTGTGAGAAGGAGGAGGGTGTGTTTGGAACTCTACCAGGGGTTAGCCGCTCTGCCTGCAGGAGCGGTGCAGACACCTCTAGCACTCAACGTTCAACTAGTGATGTCACTAGTTGAACACTCAGTCCTTTTCTAGGAGAGGGAGGGGCAGCTGCTCAGAGAGCAGAATTCAGGAGGATTACTCAAACATGCGTGAATTAAGACAAAAGCCACTCTGGTGGGGGTTTTTCTGAGAAAATTGTATTACCAGATGGTTGAAAACTCCAAAAACTTGATTTTGCATGACATAGGCCCTTTAATCAAAAATTATACATTCGCTGTTCCCTTGTTTGTTGATCCCAATAATATATTCAGCCATGGCATCAACTCACAGCATTTAGGCATCTAGATCAGCAGTTTCCAAAGTTTGGGTCAGTACCCCAAACGGGGTCATTAACAGGTAAGTGTGGGGTCTTGAGATTCTCTTAATATAAAAGGTTGATACCAGAAATGGCAATGAGCAGGCAAATCCATTTTATAAAACAAGCATCGACCTGTGCTGTCCTCTTTGGTAGAAACAAGGCATTAGTACACCACACCCACCACACCCTGACTATAGTTGCTGCCGTTGTCCACTTCTACTCACATTCTGATGACTGCTTCTAGCAGGATAATAAAGCAATATCACAAAGCTCAAATCATCTTAAACTAGTTGACTGCACTCCAATGGCCTCCACACTCACCCAAACCTCAGTCCAACTGAGTACCTATTGGATCAGGTGGAATAGGAAATTTCCATCATGGATATACTAGGGACAAATCTACCTGATGCTGTGTTGTGGATATGAATGAAAATCTTAAAGGAATCTTTGGCAGAAGGGATTTTTGCAGTTCTGAAGGCAAAACCTGTTGCCAACAGGGTACGCCTAATAAAGCGGCTGGTGGTTGCACAGTTAATTCAATTCAGTTTAGTTATATAGTGCCCATTCATAACAGATGTCATCTCAAGGCACTTTACCAGAAAAGTAATTTCAATACAATTATATAAACTTTCCAGTCAGTTAGAAGTTTTCCATGTAAGGACAGTTAGACACTATCAAGAATATAGATTGTTTTAAGGAAAATCTTGGATATTTTTTTGCAAGATAATTTCAAAATCTCAATGTAATGTTTAATCACAGTGATTGACGTTCCCGTACAGTCACAGTTTTACCATTGCTGTTTACTTGCTTACAATAACATTTTTAGTTCAGCATCGTTTGTCCTCAGCCTTTCAGTGTCTGATATGTGCCGCTCCACCATCCTGGCCTAAAGCATAAAGAGCCCTTTTTTTTTCTCCTTCCGAGAGATGGATGTGGAGCAGCAGTTCTTTGACTTTGCAGTTTTGCGCCTGGGACCAAAGAGAGACAGTGGAGCGGGGGGAGAAAGACGGAGTCCATCCGGCTTCAATCAAACGAGCACGAGTCAAAGTCTCCCCCATCTGAGACGCACAGATGCAGACGAGTTGAGATGGCGAGAAGAGAAAAGAGAAAAAGGGGAAGGAGGGGTGTAGAGGGGTAAAGAGAGGGCGAAGAGAAGAGAGGGAGAGCAGCAGGGGAAGTCATTATCACTTTCTAACCTCACTTACAGTCTAATGTATTCAATGGGAAACAGTTAGATTTGGTCCCTTTGGCAGCCCAGCGTAAACAAATTGATTTGAAAGGGAGAGTATAAAGAGCTGTTTATAGCGCTCTGCATCTCTGAGCATGTGTGTGTCTGCATATTGTCAATATACATTTGTGTGGCACAGTATGGAAATGCCATTATGCATGCTGTCTGTTCGTCTTCAGCTTCTGCTGTACATTGCAAGAAGAATGATTGCATTCCCCCTCTCGTCTGCAAGTGAAAACTTGTGCAAAGCCCCACATGTTTTTTCATATTCTCGTTTTTTTCTCCGGTCGTGGTGGTCCTCTGTCCTCTGTGGGACCTTTTCTGGGCTGGGTGGGGGTTAGGGGTGGAGGGTTGTCTCTGCTTTAACTGAAACTTTGAAGACTACATGCACACCGCTCCCAATTTTAGGACAGAGGTGGATTATTGTAATGACTTATGGGCACGGGTGTTGTCCCCTTGTTGAGTGAGGTCTCAACAACCTCAAACCGAGTCAGGTAGAAGGGGCTTTGCCGGGCAAACATCCGCACAGGGCGCCGCTTGTCCCGATTTGATTTTGGACATATTTGGGGATTCATCAGAGAACTGATGAAAGGAAAATATAGAGTTAATCCTTGTTAAAATTAAGAAACCAGCAGGGCACACACAAACACACACCCACAGGCATGAAAAGGCACACACTCTTACACTCTGTAGGACATGTGTAACCCAAGTCTGATGTGATTCTTTCCTGGTGAGGCCTGGAGGAGTCCAGAAGAGGTTAAAGCAACACAGCACGGTGTGAAAACACACTCATGAGGTGTGCTGCCTGAAATCTGACACACACGTGCACACTCACATACACACGCACACACACACACACAAGGCTTTGATTAATTGGGTTGGCATGTGTTTGCCAGAGAAACAGTATTTATTCAGGTTAGGGACCTCTTCTTAATAAAAGGTTGCTGGATAAACAGCTCACTCAGGCGGCCATTTTGAGGATTAATCCTCAGGTTGGCTTCGGTTACGTCTAAGACACTAAAGTTCAAAGGTGAGGGTTATGAACTATTGCAATAAAATGCCAAATGGAGGGCCACGCTCACAGGATTAAAAATGAGGAAGGGCTGAGGATCAAATCAGGAATTTTCCAAGGCAGGATGTAGGCAAATCAAACTCGAAACCAACGACAGTCTGTCTAATTTCAGTCGGACCAGCAAGGAAACAATCTTTTATTTTGGTAAGCATGTCCAAATTTTTTATTTCAAGAACTAGGTCAAGTTGTGTGTTGAAGCATAAGGCTGTCAGTAAAATGTAGTTTTCTTCATGATCAGTTGAAATTAAGAAGCAACAATGTCTGTTTCAAAACAGGGAATGGCTCATAAGACAGTAAATAGGTACGAGAACCTTCTGTACTGGCCTAAACATCTTTAGATTTACAGCCAGAGAGATAATAAACAAGTTGCGGAGAGTGGGTAGGTGAACCGTGACAAACAAGACTTGATGAGGATTCAAGCTGATGTTGCCAACTATGAAGAACTTTGCTAGTCCAAATTGTTTTCAGTGTTTGGCACAAAGCAGCAGATACTGGCTACATTTCCCTTCAATTTCATGTTATTAATAAAAAGTTTTTAATGAATTCAGTTAGAAAATGGAATTCATTTTCTGTAGCAACAAGCTATACTAATGAGCTACTAAAGTACTTACTTTCCGTTACATCAACTCTCTATGCCAAAGTGGCACTTCTGCTTTAAGTGATATGCTAATGACAGAGCTAATAATGGCTTCTCAGCTGCAGCCACTTCAGCAGGTGAGTGTGACCTGGTTCAAAGAGGCGTCTCTCTCTCTCTCTCTCTCTCTCTCTCTAACACACATACATACACACTCCGTCTCTCCAGGATGGCTGGCGCAAATGTTACTCCTCAATTATTCAACCACTTTAAATGGCAATCTGTCAAGGAAGAGCTGTAGGAGGACGGATGAAATGCAACACTATAACCGTCCCACAAATCCATGCGTTCATTGTGGGGATTTTAGAGGCTGACCTCCACCGGGTGTGGATCTAACATCCAACTGGCTCTCTGTAAACAACATGCAGCAGCACATATTTGTGCTGCGACAACAACCATGGCGTGCTGTGTCATTACGTTGTCACATCATGATTTAGCGGAGGCATCCTGAACAGATTTTGGGAAGACAACGGCATCAGCAGATTCCCTCTGTGGCCCCATGCACGGCCGCTCTCACATGTTACTGATTCTGGGAAGACAACGTTAGAGCATTCTGTATTCCCGCCGTACGCGCTTTACTGTTCTGCGCCACATATTTGTTTAGGGATGAGAAACAGTCAGTCCCAGTGACGCTGACACATGAAGGGATGAATAGTGATGAGGTTGGGGTAAATATTAGCCATGTGGATGATAAAGGGGGGGGGGAGACGCACACACTCAGACGTTTCCTCTGCGCTCTGTAGCTGGGATCATTTAGTCTCTGTTGCAGGCCAGCACGACTTGGAAACTGTGGTGACGGTGTCAGCAGTTATGACGGTGTTCGGCACAGTGCATTTGTTACTAATTATCACCCTCTACGTGTTTTCAGTTCTTATTTCAGCTGATCAAACATTTTTATATTAGTTCACACATATTTTCAGTTTTGCTTTTACAGATTGGAGGGTTTGTTTGGTGGGTTGTAGATTAAAAAATAGCATCAGACATATCTGAGAACTAAAATATTATAAGTGTAAATCTCCAAAATGACATTTAAGAACCTATGTTGGCACTTTACTAACTAGAGAAAAAGCTTTATAAGCTCTGATAAATGTTATATTAAGCATCATTTTAAACACAACCTATAAAAGGGGTGATGACCAATATAATATAGTCTGTTGCTATTTTTTTATGTGCTGGGAAAAATGGGTTTTAGTTGGAGATTGCAGCTCATTTTATTTTCAGACACAAACGTGCACTCGTTTCAAAATATTCGGCACTCAAATATTTGTCAATGAACAAGCTTATAACAAGTCTAACACCTTATTATAAGTAAAATAATCTGACTCAGTTGCTTTATAGATTAGTGTCATACCAACAAGTGGTTGCATGGTTGCGAAATAAATATATGGGAAAAAATAAACATGGCAAACATATTTTTTACAAAATTATTCATTTTGCTAAAAGTTGGAATGATTGGGAAAAAAAATGCAATAGTGGAATTGTAAAGTGCACATTGACAATGCATGTACATTTCCCCAAATATTTTGGGTTCAAGGAGTAAAATAAAAGGCCATAAAATTAATCTCTACCATCTTTAAGCCTTTACTATGAAATATATTGTTTACAGATTGCAATTGAGTTTTGGGGAGAAATGAAAAGTTTAAAAAAAATGAAATAACCAGATTAAATGTGAAAAACAAATATATACTCTATTAAAGCATCTTTTAATTCAATTAAACCTCCCATTATTTATAGTGAATCTTTTTCTCTTTTTTTTTTTACCTGGCTAAAAATTCCACAGTCCAAGCAAGTTGTTTCTGAAATTTGTTCATTTGGACCCTTTAGCTAAAGCCATGGCTTACAAAGCGGTTACAAGATTTCATTCTGCAAAGGCAAACATCAAGAGAAGCAAGAAATCCATGCCTTTTTTTATTGCTCACCATCACACCAAACCTTGTGGGAGAAATGTCTTATTATCCGGTAAACACCAGAGTTGATAACTTTTACCGGCATTCCACAAAATTGACACAAAAACACAAGAAAAGACTTGAACCGTTGTGATGGCCGCTTCATATTGTGGGCTTACTTTCCTTTATTTGGGGCTGGAGTTTTTGGATGAAGGTTAACAGTGCCTAATATCAAATGACTAGTAGAAAGTTGGGAATGAAGGATGATTTAATGTTCAGCATCACAAAGAGTCTGAGCAAATCAACAAAAGCATTTTTCATCAGATGAAATTGAAGTTTTGGAATGACCTAATTAGAAAAAGAGCCATGGTTATTACCTGTGTGCTGATCATCTTTTGAAGGTACAATCAGCAGATAGTCTTGAGCACACGTGTCAATGTCAAGGCCCAGGGGCCAAATTCGGCACACCATAGCCATTTCTGTGGCCCTCTAAAGTCTAGAGGATCCCATAAATACAAACTTTAAGTTCTATTAATGTGCACCTAAAAACTATTTTATCACTCAAACAGTGTTTTTTTGAATAGTCCTAAATCACATAATTGAGAGGAGATGTTCAGTATCATTTAATTTTAAGTAGCACTTGTCAAACGTAAAGATGTATTCATTGAAACAGATATTTTTTGATATCTCAGAATCAGAATCAGAATCAGCTTTAATGGCCAAGTATGACACATACAGGGAATTTGACTCCGGCAACTTTTCTCTCCAGTACAGAACTTAAATAAGTGAAATTAAAAAACGGAAAAAAAATAAATACAAATAAAAATAAAGGATAATATATACACCAAATCTTAGTGGTTTGTTAAATTCGTTTTATCAATACTTTGTGCCACAAACGGCCCTTTAAAGACATTCGTTATTTTAATTTGGCTAAATTGGAAATTAGTTTGACACCTCTGGTCTAGAGGTTCTGCGGTGTGCTGGTAGACTCCAAGCTAAAAAGAGCCCTGTAGTGTAAAACCATCTTATCCTCTTTTTTTCAATATATATTATTCACGATTTACGAGCTCAATATCACTTTTTTCTAAATTAAAAAGGCTGGAAGTGAATCATTTTAAGATTGACTCGATGCCTGTGCAGCACAGAGTATGTGTAGTGCTACTGTTTGAAGCCAGGTCTGTTGTTGTGAAGGTTAAAGGTCATTGCAAAAGGTGGGCACTGCAGCACCTGCTGAACTCGTCCACTATCCCCCCATCTCTGTATTTAATACAGCAGAGATGGGATAATCCTTCCACTTCTACACCATGGAGATGTCTCCATCCCCTTATCTCACACACAAACACACATGCAGAGAGACTTCTGAGACACAGCCACTGCATTTGAGGTACCAATCTCATAGGAGCAGCTGTAGCCTACAGCCTATATGGAGATGGAGGGGACCCCTTCACCCTGACCCCGTCACCTGGCACATACGGCACAGCTCTCGGCGAACGAGGGGCGGTAGCTGGGGGAGGGCTGAGGTTCACTGGAGCTGCTTCAAACAGCTCGCCATGGAGACTTTTGGAGAGTGCTATCTGATGTAGGTGTCTCTGTGCGCAGAGATGGGGGGACAGCTCACTGCAGCAGTAAGTGGGTGTAGGGTGATGGAATAAGACAGGTGACTACGGGGCTGTGCCGTGTTCCTCATTTCAAATTTTTACCTGATTCTTAACCAACAAAGAATATCATACACATATATATAACACCTCATATTTACCCAGGTCCTCTTCACTAATGGACTCTTTCAAGTCTGTTGATGGTGTTTTATTAAAAAAAAAAAGCTACTGTAGAAAATATGTAAAATAAACAAATAGATAATACAGCCTAACAAAAAGTCAGGTGTGTTTTAATACATATTAATTTATCTTTTTATTATAATCTCAAGCAAATATGTACATTATTTTATATCTTTTCATGTTTAACCCTTTATAGGGCCCTCATTGATATTATTTAAAATAAAAAATGTGAACCGAAAAATGTTATTTTGGCATATGTCAAAACATTTATTCTGTTGTTAAATTTTTTTATATATTTTTTTTTATATAGAAAAATAGATAAATCAAAGTGACTTAATCAGATCACTTGCCCTGTTCTGGTAACAAAAAATACCACAAGAGTATATGGGATAAAATTGATAAAACCATTTAGAACTTACATAAACATTAATTTGGAATACTATAGAACCGTAAACTAATAATAATTTAGCAAATCAAATATATAATTTTTTTGAATGTACATATAATATAACATATATAAAATACATTTTATAACAAAATAGAATACTTTATAACATTTTCAATGTCTACATAAGCTTACTGAAATAGAATAAAATGTTTCAAACACTGTCTGTACAGTATAAACAGAATTATTTGGCCTCTCACCCTAACCACACAGCTATGTCTTACTTGATGCATTGGGCTTCTGTCTATAAATGTACTTAGTAAATGCCAGTTTTTTTGTTACTTGTTTGGAGCATATGATCAAATATGGCACCTCCAATTTCCGTGGTATAATGTCACCTATCTCACAAAGTTTAACATATTCAGGGCATATATCCTTATTTAGCAAGGCTAGTCAACCATGTAATGTGAGAGTTTCATAAATTTACCATCATTAGCTTTAGAGATTTGACAGAAACACGAGACAACAACGGGCAACAGGATTGCACTTTTCTGGTTCAGGAAGCACACTAATGTTTGGCGCGTCACAGAACCGATCTGAATGGTCGAGCAATGGTGCTCTCCCGTCAGGAGCTTGATCTCTGCTGATTGGTTGGGTGAAATAACATGATTGTAAAAATCTGCAAAAAGCCATATTGACCTCTTTGAAATCATATGTGGAAGTGACTAAATATGATCACTTGCCCTATAAAGGGTAACAGATTCAGTTGTAGCAATTGATACATTATTAAAAAAATTATTGCATTTTTTGTCAAGATCTGCACCTTTAATGTGTATTAACATTAATAAAATTAGTGAAGTATTCCCTGCATTGACAAAAACAAATTAAGGTACAGTGTATGGATGACGCACTGATTTTTGTGATTATAGCTATGGTGGTAAAGACACCCACAGTTATTATAGATTAGGAGTTGTACTGAAAAGGCTTCCTCAGAAGCCTCACTTCATGATTTCCTCCCCTCCTGCTTGCATTTCATCAGCCACAGCTAACTTTTTGTTTTTCTTGGTAATTTCTTTATTGTTCATAAACTATAGAGAAAGTCATAGAAAAGCTTAAATGTAGCATGTATTTTAATTTAATTTTTTTGATTGTTACATCAACACATTGATTATGAATTTAATCCAGCCAGAAGTAACTCTGATCTTCTTTTTCAAGAAAATATTTATCAAAGTCAAATAAAATTACTTTAAATGACTGAGTCACCAGTTGGCAAAGTAGGCTTGAATTTCCCCCGAGGCTGACGTGAATGAAGTTCGCCCAAAATGCTCCGTGCTCCAAGGAGAGTCGACACATTTAGTTGTGGACACATGAGGTTGGGTAAGAATTTACTCCGTGGCCACAAAGATAAACGCATTTTCCAGGTCAGCTTTTTTTTTTTTTCTAAGGAACTCTCCTCTTACCTTTCTCAACTGCTTTAGAATTGATCTTTATGCTCCAGTTAAAATCACTCTTAAGATCAGCCAAAAACAAGCCCACAGAATGCGTATTTCGACCGTTTACAGGAGCAGCTAACGGAGTTCCTTTGTAGCAAGTTTACCATGCGGTATGGCTCTGACATGCACTTACATTTTCAATTATTTTTCACTCGAACACTGCATTTTCTTCCTTTAGTCTGATTATTCAGAAAGCCAGAGTTTGCAGATAAGTTAGAAATTCTAATTCCTTACCATTAAGTATGCATTCTAACACAGAAATACCACAAACATTGTATAAGAACAAGTTCTATTCTGATAGATTTCTGCTATTTTCATTGTGCATCTTTCCTTTTTGGTATGTAACTATCTACTTGATCTATATAATTGTTTTCTATTTGTTTACACATACTTTCTGAGATTTTTATATGTGTACATTCAGGTTTGCAGATTTGATCACAACTGAACATAATGTAATTTTCCTAACTCCTTACCAAGGTGCTGCTCTCAATAAACTAGGATTCACCCTTCAGAAAAAAGAAGAGATTTCCCAAAAGAAATAAGTGAATAAACACAGATGTTTGAGATCTGCAGTCACTCCCAACAAGCTAAAATATTTTGATATGGTGCGCAGAAGCTGATTGCAGCAGCAGGTGTTGAGTCTAATGTATCGTACCTGTGTGGAGCTCCAGCAGGTGTACATACACACCATACTGGAGACTGTTAGCTATCTGCAGCCAAGATGCTCATTAATCACCTCACCGGTGATAATCTCATTCCACGCTGCCAAATTATCTCCATCCACCGCAGATTTGTGCACATCTCGCTTGTGTGCGACTGTGTCAACATTTATGCCTGATTATAGCCCATTACTGCCACTCAACCTCCTGTAGCTCTTCTGCCCCTCGCTCTCACCAGCAATGAAGCAAAACACACACACACACACACACAGATATTGATCTGCAGATAATACTTAACCCCGACAGTTGAGAAGGATGCTTGAGATTTAATGACGCTGTAACGGCCAGTATTCACAGAAGCAGGAGTAAGTTAATGTGTGAGACTGAGATATTCTCAGATGTTAGTATTTGCTTCCATCTGCTGGTCTGAATGCAGAATCTGGTTTAAGATGCAAGTACATCTAACAGACAACAGATGGCGATATAACTGTCTAGTTAAAGCTCAAATCTTGAACATATTACAAAATGTTTAAATCTCAAGGACACATTTAGTCAAGATTACAAGATTCTGATACCCAGTGACGTTGATTACATTCTCTTTATGTATTTGACTTTGGGTTCTCTTTAAACCTCCAATTTATTCTAAGCACATATTTTTTTTAAACCCTGCAAATTTACCCAAAGTGCTCCACAATGATAAGAAACAATACAATACAATACAATAGATAAACCAACTTAAAAATGTGTTTTTTAATTTCAATGAAAGGAATAGCAAAATTTTTCAGAGTTTGGGAAGGTACACCAAAAAAGCCAGATTTCCTTTGAGTTTTTAGGACAAATGAAGGCGGCTGATTGTCTGATCTAGTGAAGATAAAGGTACATGGTATAAAGTGTAGATGTACAAAGGTGCAAAACCAGTAAGGGTTTTACAGACCACCAGTCTGATTTTAAAATTTATTCTGTGGTGAACAGGGAGTCAGTAAAGAGAGGATATAATAAGTGAGAGTTGTCACCCTTCTATTTTCTAAGAACACCTTTGCAGAATTTTTTTCTATTTACTTAGTCCTGAAAACTATCTTGAACATGTTGCTGTCAAGCCCACATGTTATGTCTAAAATTAGATCAAAGAAATATATCAAAAGTAAGGCTTGATTAACCTATTTAATCCATTCAAACAACATTTCAGCGACATTTTCACTTCAGTTGACGTCTGTATGCAGATGATCTTTCCCTTTTACTTTCCAGCCACATTTCCAATTGATTTGTATGGGAGACTATATATTTTTCATTAGTTTTTTTTCCAACATTAAACTGCATAGGGAGCAAGCCACGTTGAAGTGGTATGTATTGCTCTAAACTGGCTTGTCACTTTATCCCATTCCTGATTAAGTATTAAAAGCATTAGCATAAATAACTTAAATCTAAGGGAAGACTGAGGAATGACAAGGCTAATAAAAGGAAGGCAAGAGCATTCACGCCGTGGGGCTGCACTAAAAATAACTATTAAAACTATAAA
The DNA here is from genome assembly GCA_028564705.1 of Apricaphanius iberus. Classification (NCBI taxonomy): domain Eukaryota; kingdom Metazoa; phylum Chordata; class Actinopteri; order Cyprinodontiformes; family Aphaniidae; genus Apricaphanius; species Apricaphanius iberus. Next base: position 2,472,673 of record JAPXFQ010000717.1, on the reverse strand, counting down.
GTGTCACCTTTGTCAAGCAGCAGTGTAAATCTGTATGTGCATGTAGCAAATATTGATTCAGTTTTTAAGAAAAGCTCACAGAGACTTTATCTTTTAAGGAAGCCAAAAAGTAAGCAAACTTGAGAGGTTGTATATCAAGCAGATGTGAAGATTTTGACTCTACACCTTTTGAGCCTGGTTTGGTCATGTAAAGCAAGAATCACAATGTGTGATTATGGCCCTCTTAAGCCTTTAGTTTAATTGTGAAAAGAGTCACGATGAATAACGCCGTGAATGTGTGTGTGATTCGCTGGTCTGCCACAGTGCAGTTTGACATGCTGCACTACAGCAAAATTATTGCACCTACGACCAAAACCAGTCCTCACTAGTCTTCAGGCAGACTCCAGTCTGCCGTTGACCAAATAAATTGCGCCTTGTGTGTGACGTGTTGGCCAGGATAATGCTAAACAAGACTTACCTCAAGCTCGTTATTGAAGAGCCGGCATCCCAAACTGTTCCCTTTTTCCCAGCTATGAGCATGTCCAGATTCATCTTTTTTTTTTATCATTTTTCTTGTCTTCCTTTTGTCATTTGATTCACTGTTTAGAAACAAAAGTATAAAAGCAGCTAGAGCTTGTTTACATTACCCCTACCGTCTAGGCCCTTTCCATATGTCAGCTTTCAGTAACGTAGGCTCCGTCAACGGTGACGTTGGCTTTTGGGGCATCCTGCTACAGCCAAACGTTGTACAGTTTGACCATTTGAAATCTGCGGCCGTGCACTGCAACACCTCTAGAGTTCGGTGGAGCTTGCACAGTGTGGCATGAAGCAATCTTTTGAGACAGCCAGGAAACACACAGTGTGATCTCGCAAGTTTAAGAATTTTTTCTTGGGCAGACAAGATATTTGGCAGACCACATAAACCTACCTCCCAATTGACTGTTAAAAGGATGAGAAACATAGCAAGGAATATTTTTGGAAACAGTGTAGTCATCCACTTTTTTGTCAGTTTGAACCCCTGAGCTCAGGAAGGCATTATAGTGTGCCTTTGGCAACAAAATATACAAGAAGTCTTTTGTTCCTAGTGCTGTAATGTAGTGTAGTATTATAATGTGTGTATACCAGGCGGAAAACTCTGCTGGCCAAAATAGAAGCCAACCCCGAATTGACCTAAATTATAGTCCCCTCATCCGCTGGGGCCTGGCTCCAGAAAGTAGCAAGTTCCTGTTGACTCCCATGTTAAAAATGACAACTTCACAGCAGAAATAAACCTTTTTACAGCAAGGTTAAAAAAAACAACTTTAGGTTTAATAGGTTAGGCTTACCATGTTGACACTGCTGGGGGCTGTGAATCATATAACTTTATAACTTAGATTTAATTTAAGTTTGGAATTATGAACAATAATGGTTGTGTCCTTTTTAGTTGGCAGGTCTCAGATGAGTCATCAGCGCTAGCGCTGGTGGCTAGGAGCTTGCTTCCATTCCTTGCTCCAGGGAAGGCCATAGCCATTGTATTATGTATAGTCAAGGAGGGCAATTCATACCTCTGAACTTGACCTTCAGTTATGTCTGCAGTGTTAATTTCTATTGGACTCATTGGACTAAGATGGCTGGCTGGGGAATTGACTAGAGTAAAAGACCATCCAAGAAGTCTCTGTTCCATTTTTTTACAATTATATTTCTGCTCTGCATTAAAGATAACGCTGCTCAATCAAAAATGGATTGAAATTAACACAGTTGTTCTTTAGATATTGATTATGAAAACTGCTTTTTTTTATAAAAAATCACATAGCTTTAATAAACATTCTGGACCAAAAAGTTTGGTTTTATTTGACAAAATAATTTAATCTGCCAAGAAGGCCGAGGGTTAGCAGCGTTGCTCAACTGAAATTTTCCTACAGTGGCCGCTAACTTTCGGTTAGCTCCAGGTTAGCTCAAAGCTACATCGGCTCAGATTGTCACTCATCCGCCCCAACCTAGCAGCCCCACTCTCAGCTCCAACTATCTGTCCATTTTTGTATTTTCTGGCCATGACGAGGCAGGTTACTTGGCTAAGATGGCAATGGTTGGAACTGCCCAACTGGCTTCAATTCAGCTCTTCAGAAACCTACAGGTGATGCCACCATGGCTCATCTGTCTTCATAAACACTCTATCACGAATTTTTTTGTCCTGGAGAGCTGAAGGAACATTTCCACCATGGTGAAACATAAAGTTTTATTCTACTCTATTAGAATGTAACTAATTGCTTTAATCGTGTTGTTTTTTTTTACTTGCAATAGCTTGTTGATTAATTATTATCAGCGCAGAACAATAATTTTTTAATGTCTTTTAATTAAATTATTTTACTGTAGGAGTATTGTCTGGCTTGGCTGTTGTTGCTTCTGAAGCTGTGAACGAGTCCACAAAAAAACAAAAAAAAAACACTACAATAATGTTATGTTGCATTTGTGACTAGAAGAAAGTTGTAAAACATAAAACATAGATGTAGAGAAGTAAATTATAATTACTGAGTAAGGGAATTTATTAAAAACATGGAAATGTTCCAAGTATTACTAGTTTATTCCGAGAAATGTGTTTTAGACATTGTATGGAAGGTGAAAACAACGGACCTCATGTTCTGCTTTGTAAATAGTTTTAGACAAAAACTTAATAGTCTCAAGCTTGCAAGTAGAATGAGGTTAGGTATTACATCCTCCACAGATCTTGCGCAGAAACACTTTAGTGGAACAGCACATCATTCCAAGCTAACATTCATTCATCTATTGCCATTGCTTGTCATTGCAGGGTATTTCCAATGGTCAAAAAATAAAAAAGAGGGAGACTAAAAAGTTTGTTAGTGCTTCACAGGGAAACAACCATGTGCATGTACACAATCATACATAAGGGCAATTTAGAGACCTCAATTAACCTAAAAGTTATGTTCATGGACTTTGGTAGGAAGTGGGATTACGGGAGAATGTGCAGACTCCATGCAGAAAGACCCCAGGCCAGGATTTGAACCAAGAGCCTTCTTATTGCACTGCAACTTTAGTCAATTTCATTCTCAAAAGGAGGACCGACAAACAACACAAAGTGTTTTAGTGAAGTAGTCCACATGTATGCCATCTAACCTAATATTAATCCAGTTGTTCTGTGAAGACATTGTTAGTTTGTCACAAAGCATTAGGGAACAAAAAGCATGATGAAGTCCAGTAGCAAGAGCAGGAGGAGCTGCAGAGAGCCACAGCTTGGGGAAATCTAATGACAGAAAAAAATATTGGTTGTGTATTCAACAAATCTGGCAGTTTTTAATGATCATAAGAAGTCCTGTTTGTGTTTTGTCGTGAGGGAAGTAATGTTTATTTTAATTTATCCTTACAGTTTTGTGTTAAAACAGATCCTGTCCAAGATGGATTATTAATTTAAGATATTATGTGTGAATCACTGAAACAGTTCAGTCCGGATAGTAATATATTGATAATTTTTTGTCCATATTGTCGAGCCAAGGACAGATTTTTAACTGATGCCTTCCATCCAGTCTGACTGAACTTGAGCTGTTCTGCGAATGAAAATGGGAGTAAATAGTAGTCGCCCACACTTTTACGATTTTTGATTCTCTTTCAGTTTGCATTCCTGTCCAACTTTGTGCTGGTCTGTCTCAAACTATTCTATTAAAACAAAAGTTTTTGGTTGTGATGTGACAAGTTGGATTACCATAAATAATTTAACAAGGCAATCTATTTTACAGTGAACAGTGAATATCTGCCTCTCATATGTCGTCTGCATTTAGGTTACAGTTATTGTTACGGTGCACATATTTTTAAATGTCCTGCAGAACGTTTTCATTGTGGCATCCCACTCAATTCTCAATCCAATCTTAAACCTCAGGCTTCATTTTAATTCACATTTGGTGGCATCCAGGACTTCTGAATATGATTACGGACTTCAAAGCAGGAGACAGAGGAGAGTTTAATCAGGGACTTCCAGTGATAGCATGGCTCTGTAACCCCAGGGTACTGTACTGTGGCGCAGCTCGTTCCAGCAACATTAATATGGAGATGAAGTCCAGCACAAGTGCAAGGACCTGCGATAAGAGGATTCAGTGTCGTGCTTCATCTGTTACACTCACATAAAATTGAAATGTAGGGAAGAAGGCACTCAGGTATAGTCAGTGGGGTCTGTATTATGGAATGACAAAACCGAGCAGAAAGCACCACTGAGAATGGATTTCTCAAACAGGCTATCAATTCCAGATAGCTGCTTAATATGATCACCAGGGGGCGACAGTGCTCCGTCCAGTCGTTTTTTTTCCTTTCTTTTTTTTTGCTCTGTCTTCAAGGCCACAGAAGGACTAGAGTTTTTTTTTGTTTGTTTTTTTGTTGGAAGGATTTGTATGAATAAGACAGACGTATTGATTAAAGCAATTCAGGCTGAAAACTCACCGTGCTGCCTGCTTCCAAGCAGAAAAAAACATTCAGGCATTTATGTTTTGTTAACATTTGACACAATCACAAAGTCGTTGTCCAATAAATGCTTTGTAGGATCAGAAGAGATTAAATTTGTCTGCGGGTCTGGTTTATTTGTACTTGAGCGGCTCCAATTTGGCAGAAATGGCATAACACAAGAAGACATTAAAGACAACAAAAAAAAGGGGGAAATTAAGAGACGCGAAAAGGAGCAGGGACAGCACACAAGGACGAGACGATGTGATAAGGTGACATGTTGTCTTTGTGTCCTGAACTCTACGTTCCCATGGTGCCTCAAACACAGGCCTAATCAAAATGCAACAGGGTCTGTCTCCCCTCCCTCCCCCCTCAGCTCCTCTTACAAGCCACGTGCCCCCCCCCCCCCCCCCATCTTATCTATTTTCATGCTTTACTCTCCAAACACGCACTCACCCTCTCTTCCTCCCTCGTCTCATCTCACAGCCTGTAAATGCTGCAAATCCTTTCATCCTCGCTTCCCCCCCTCTTGCTCCTCTTCTCCTGAGGAAATGTGACCTCGAGGGCTACAGGAATGATCTCACTTCTGCAATGCAAACAATGCCCAACGTAGACACTACCTCGTGCAGGTGAGCGTATACTGCGTGTGTTTCTGATTCAGGACGGCACAGATTTCCCTTGTTTTTTTGTTCCTATAACATATCGCGGTGATTCTTCACACCCATTTGATTGATTGCCATTCCAACATCGACCTGGCGTCCAGACGTACTCCTTCAGCTAGCTTAAAATTACACACGACGTGGTCACAGTTTGCCTCGTTTAATCCAAATATCGCCATCAAGCAACAAACATAACAGATATCAGGCAACCTGTCTCATCCTCTGTTCTGATGTTTGTCTTTTAGTGGTCGATTTCCCAGAAAAATCCACTGCTTATTAAGATTTTTTTTTCAACTCCTCTGGGGTTTTTTTTTTTGGGGGGGGTGGGGGGTAGAAAACATGCTGAGCTTTTCACCATCTCCCAATCAGCGGTAGATGCGGGAGCTTTCCATTAGCTATCAAAGGAAGAAAACCTACTGTGACATCCCTGATTGGGTAAGTTCAACACGCCTAAAAGTGTCAATCTGGGAGAAGCAGAACCATAGAAGTCAGTATATTGTTTAAACTGTTGTCAAGCACCGTTTCCTTTCTTTCCATGTATGCTGGCATATTGAAAAAATATGTTCAAAGGTCTTAATGTTAGGCAAAGGTGGGGATTTTGTGGATTATTATTTCTTGTCAAGTTTTCCCAGTATGTGAGTCAGTTTTAGCGTATGTGCATTAGGACCAATGGAAGTGGAAGTTGGAATTTATTTAAAAGGGACAATGCGCATTAATGTACGTACGATTAACATATGTAAACACAGGATTATAACCAGAGCTAATTTCTTCCGTCCCTTCACTGTAAGAACCAGCGACATTAAACAATAAAAAAACATCTCCAATGGTGTGGTGTTCTGTTGCATCAGGACAGGGAAAACTGCTTATTCTGTGGTGTCACTGTCCTTTTTACTATATTTGTTCTTTTCATTATCTGATGACTTACTAACAGACTTGAAAGGAATTATATTTTTGTTAATTACATGAAATGAAGCATCTGAATATAGCTAAACGGTTAACAGCTTCATTTTGATTATGTCCTCAATCAAATATATATTTTTTCCAATTGCAAGAAAAAACACACCTCTCAATCAAATGTCAGACCTCGCACCAATCCAACATCAAGAATGTTACCCCCTGATTCCCTCGATCCCTCCCCGCCTTCACGTAGTGGGGATGTTTGATCACCCCTTCAATCAGATGGACCAATGTTGTCCAGAGCATTGGGGTCAGGTTGAGTATCCCATGGCAACCTGTTCGCAGGGAACAGGTAGAAAAAGAGTTAAAACAGGTGGATCTGGATTAAGAAAAGGCAAGGCAATTTTATTTATATAGCACACTTTCAACACAAGGCAGTTCAAGGTGCTTTACAGGATTCAGTGATAATGATACCAAATACATGGTTACAGAAGCATGAATAGACAAAAACAGACACAATCAATCAATAAGACAAGATTATGTTTTATGCAATATAGATTAAAAACAAATAAAACACAATAGATTAAAAATGAAATAAAAACAAATAAGTATCAAAATTAAACCACAAGAATCTAATAGTGATCAGAAAGTGCAATTTAGGGCTCAAAGGCAATCAAAGAAAATCCCCAGAAATTGTGAAACCATGTTTGAAATGGGGAAAACAGGGAAAGAACCCTTTAGTCAGGTGGATGCCAGCAGTTGAAATAGGAATTTACCCCAAAAGCAAAGTTCTTGGTATACTAGTCTGTCAGTGTTTCAACCTTTACCTGTGATTGTGAGATATGGCTTATGACCAAAGAAAAAGATCCTGGATAAAATCACGATTAATGTGCTTTGCGAACAGCAAGGCTGGGATCACCCTTAGTGAAAGGATGAGCAGCCCCGTCATCAACCAATAGGTGAGCTGGTTAGGGCATCTGGCAAAGAGGGTAAGGATGCCTTTAGTGCCAAGTCGCTTAGGAGCTTTTGAAGACCCTCAAAGCAGGACTTAAGTGACTGGACCAACTAAATATTCCTTCTGGGCAGAGAAAACCTTCAGATTTCCCAAACTGAGCTGGACTGTCACCGGAGATAAGAAATTGTGTTGTTGTTTTTTCCAAGGACCTGTTACCTCTATCCTCCTCCAGCCTCAGAAATGTAGATGGATGGATGGATGGATGGATGGATGGACTGTCCATCTAACCAAGTCCAACAATATTGTTTCCAGCCAAAAAGTATTTTTGATCTTGTTCTGAGGCCTGTACACTAGACAAGAGCAGAAGGTCTTAGATTATTAATATTATTTAGAGAACATGTTATATTTTGAAAATTCTTACCAAGTTCTTCTTCAAGTAAAAATATTTTTGAAGTTTTTAAGATTATGACATTTTTGACTATGCAGTACTCCAGATTTGTTTAAGACAAAGAAAACTTGCTCCCATGAGTCTTTGCCTGGAACATTTTCCAGCACAGGCAGCTGTTTTGCCCTTGGAAAGAAGTCAGAAAAAACTATGCTGTAAAAATCAACCTTACCTCTGCTCTTCTTTCTAAATACCAGAGCACACACTATGTTTATGTGTGCTGTTTAATTTGATGCTAAACTGGAACAAGGACCAATTTTGCAGGTACCAGTAACTAGGACTTGTATATATCTGCAAGTAAAGAAGTTTGGGGAAAATTGCACTAATCTTTGGCAGCTTTCATTATGAACCCAGTTTCTCAAACTCTACTAATTCACTGTGTGGAATCAGATATACAAACATAATGTCTGCATAGCTCTAATGCTTGCTTATTCTTAATTAAATTAAAAAAACAGCAGCAGCAGCTAAAACTAGAGACAAACGAGAAACAGGGATTGGAAACGTATGGGACCTATAAATGGAATAATTTTGGTGTTCGATTCGATGTGTGTTCAGATGATGTGTGTGCTTTGGATTTTATTTTTATATATCTGTAATTTTTTTATGTTTTGATATTTCTTGTCAAGGGGCTGTAGAAGCAAACTAGCTTACAGCTAAATCGAGTACAATACATCAATTTATTAGACATTTATGTTTAATATTGTACATGGTCCCTGCTCAAATACACTTGATATAATTTCTGCCAACCCAAAAATCCCACCTGCAGAATGCAATGACAGCAAAGAAGTATTAGTCCCTTTAAAAGGAATGCATACAACACTACTACATGAGTGGTTTTAGTAAAAAGAACATTAATTTAATACACAAGCATCCAACACAGTTTTTCTTTCACTGTTGAACCACGTAAGATTTTTTTTTTTTTTTAAACAGTATTTCTCAGGCTTTGGTACTTCCTTTTGGTCTTGCTCTTGCTTCAGCCATTGTTACACCAATGCATGTCTGTCATAGGAAGATATGATGCGGTAGGAAAATAACGCTTTGACATTTCACTTTACACTATAGCACGCAACACTTCATTTAAAAATGCTGTTCTTTGAGGATTACCATTCTCACATGCCATCTGCACTTGACATGTGCACCACTGCAGGAGAATCAGAGCCGCTGAAACCGCACTTTTCCTTTAGCATGTAGTCTGCCCCGATTTGTGAATAACCACACTTATTTTCTACGCATAAAAATAATTTCACAAAATGTCAAGTTTGAGGCTTGAAAGCAGCTCCAAAAATACAGTTAACCTATTTTTGATGGCAGACTTGATAAAGACAGGGGACACACTTTTGGGTTGGGTCTTCTGCGTCTATGCAGATCATAAGCAGAAATTATATATTGCCGATTGAATGAACCTTGGTAAGCCCTTTATGTCCTACTGTGAATAGATAAAAAGATGCCTAAAATCAGTAAAAAGAAGTTCCACTAACACTGATGGAAACCACACTGTGCCAGAGCGACTGCATTTAATTGACGTCATTGATTAGGTATTAAAATTTTAAGCTTCAATGTAACACATGAATATAACATGCACTCCTCTAATTATCTCCCCAGACATCATCCCTAGCTGTGAAAAATCGCCTTTGTTTCCTGTAGTAGGGCCACAGTTGAGACGTTTCTAAAAAAAAAATGGAGGAAGAAGAGCTGAGCACAGTGAGCATGATCTGAGGTTCTCATGCTGCAATATCCAGTAGAGAGTAGAAAGGGTAGGTAGTTTATCTATTTGGAGTGCGAAGCTATGTGTAGCTTTTTTGTCCTGGTGCTAAGTATACTGAGTTGTGAATTTATTAGATACTGCTTGTTGATACCAGTTTAAAAATCATTTTGCATTTAGAGCTGTCTTCATTTTCCCTGGCATAGAAACAAAATGGTGTCAGAAGCATTCCTGAGAGATTTTGGTACAAACTGACATCAGCATGGCGCTGTTGTGGCAGATTTGCTGGCTGCACATCTATGACACAAATTAATCCTTTCACCATGTCACAAAAATGCTTTATTGAAATGAGATCAAGGGAAGGTCACTGGAATTGAAGGGAACAAATTACCATGTTGAAGAAAACAGGTGTAATACGGCGAGAGCTTTATGACATGGCGTATTGTACCGCTGGGAGTAGCCGTCAGAGGAAGGGTGTAGTCATAAAGGGATGGATATAGTCAGCAACACTACTCGTGTATCGTTTGTGGCTTTCAAGCGATACCCAATCTGTCCTGAAGCAGCCAGTCAGTGCCAACAAATGTGTCCGACCTCGATAAAGTACCAACTATCTGCTTTCATTTGAAGACTGGAGATCAAGTTTAGACTTATCAAACCAGTCCAGCAGGTAAACCTTTCCTTGGAGTTTGCTGTAGCTCGAGCATGACCGGGGCTCAGGTTTGAACTGTAAGCAGCAGAAGGAGTTGGTCTTAAGCCTAGTTTATACTCCTCCATCTAAGTCGAGACAGGGTCTCCGTCACCTACGCAAGGAGTAGAGCCCAATTTTCTAACTATCCATCTTTGTCAACAGAGAGTGTATGTCTGTGATTGGTCAGCTCAACAACAGACAGAGATCGTTTCACCAGAACGGTGCTCTATAGTCCCTGTAATCAGTAGTCAATGCAGCATCATGGCACTGCATGCTTTATATTGAAAGGAAAGTTTATCTAATCTGGTTTTTTTTAATGTTTTTGAGCACAAGGATGTGTAGAGAAACAACAAAACAGACACTGTTTACAAGTTGAAGAAACTTGTTAATGGTAGGCAGACCCGCAGTGAAACGTTGGCACCACCTGCTGTCCTGGTGGGGAATTGCTTTGCAACACAGGAAAAATCAATGGAGGACTATAAACAAAAATGTCTCCGTCAATACGTCTGCGTCTGGGTGCAAACTTGCTGTCGGAGAGGTATAAACTAGGCTTCATTCCCAAAGTCTTGTGTGGAAGGTGTTTCTCCTCATTCACTCTCCTACTATTTCTCTTCACTTCTGCGTATTATCTCCTTTCTACCACCGCCCTTTCATCTTCTGTCTGCCACCGTTTCCCCACTCCTATTTCTCCAACTACCCCTCCCAATCCTTTTCTCCTCCTTCGATTTCTCTTCCCAGACAAACTCGAGACAGAGATCCCATACGATACACCGGATCAATGGTGGTGATAGGCAGAGCCACTGAGAGCCAGGAGGGGAAATTACAAGAATGCATTCACATTCAAAAGACTTTTTTCTCAAGGCCTCTCATCGTGATTTCCAGGTCTTTCATATGCAGACTTAAAAGGAGAAACTGGTTGGAAATAGACTGCCTGGCTCTTTCCTCTGATGTGAGTTAACAATGCCATCTTAATAACGCTTTACTCTGGACCTTTAAGCATGAATGAGAGTTATTGCGCTGTGAAGCTCCCATGGCAATGTTTGGTCTGCGCAGCTCTTCATTTGTGTTGTGCAGAACACTGTTCCAAACATGCTCTTGTATAACCTCTTGACAGGATGTGAGTGTCTATGTTGGAAAATGGTGGACTAAGAGGGGGGAGGGAGTCCTGGATAAGTGACAGAGGAGAGCATCTGTCAGAGGCAAAGACAAGCAGGAGTCTCATCCATTATTCACAAAATGGAAGCATGAGGCGTGCATGGACGTGCATAAACAGCTGCGTGTGTTTTAGTGAGTCGTGGTCAAGTGAAATGTGAGCTGAAGATCTGTGACTGAGATGATTGAGAAAACTAAGCAAGTACCACAAAGAAACACCCTCAGTCTTTCAATATGTTTTTTTTTTCCTTTTGAAAATTACATAGTATCTTTAACACCAGTGAATCAAAAACAAGATTAAGATGTATGATTTAGTTGAATATTCTTAATCAGAAAGTAATATTTTTATTAATTGTGTGGGAAATTTAAATTTTTCCTTTTTAATTAGTAATTTTAAAGATTTGACTTCAGTGATGGGATCATCTAATCTCAAGTATCTGCTGGGATCTCATTTCCGGCCGTTTTAGACAAATGGGTTCAGAGTCGGTATACTGATTTTACAGGGCAATAAAAAGTATTCACCTTTTTGGATCTTTTACCATTTTATTGCTTTTACAAATCAGTCATGACAAAAGAATAATGTGGCTTTTTTTTTTTTTTTTTTTTACAAAGAAAATCCATCCATCCATCCATTTTCCAAACAGTTTATACTCAAGAGGTCCCGGGGGGGCTGGTGCCTATCTCCAGAGGTCAACGGACTAGAGGTGGGGTACTCCCTGGACAGGTCACCAGTCCATCGCAGTGCAAAGGAAATTTACACAAAAATAAATGTGAAACTGAAAACTGATTTCTATGAAATAATGAAATAAAAATATGAAAAAAATCAATTGTGTAATTATTTACCCTCATTAACGTGATTCAACTTCTTCAACAGAGGTGCAACCAGGTGGCGTTACATGTCTAATAAAGGGAGGAACTGAGATCACTTGAGTCCAGTGTGGGTGTCTCAAAGAATTCCTCTGTTAAGACGTTTCTGTCTGGAAGGTTCATTTACCGGTCATAATATTCCTGGCTACCATTACAGCATGACTCTCTAAGGCCCTGAACATTCCCTGGAGATTAATTAAAGCCATCATTAAGAAATAGAAGAAACTTAGTTAAATAATTTATTTAAATAATATAAAGCAAATGAGTAAACTAATGCAAATACTGGGGAGAGTTCCCACATCATTCAAAAAACAGACAAGAACAGTTTTTGTGGGGATGAGAAGCCCCTGAACTGAGGAAGGAATTGATCTTAAATAGGAGAGGGTGACACTGGGCCCAGGCGTCTAAAATCAATCGATGGTCTGCTCTGAACGCTGCAGCATGCACCTGAAAAACAGTATTATTGAGCAGGCAATCACAGTTGATTCATCTCAGTAATTCCATTCAAAAAGGGAAACTTGTATTTAGATTCATTCATTACACACAGAGTGATGCATTTCATATGTTGATTCCTTTCATTTTGAGGATTAAAGCTGGCAACTTATAAAAGTCCCAAATTCAGTAGCTCAAAAAATTAGAATATTAATTAAGGCCATTACGAAAATGAGACTTTTGATAATGTTGGCCAACCAAAAGGTATGAACATGAAAAGTATGAGCATCTACAGCACTGAATATTTATTTGGGCTCTTTTGGCCTGGATTACTGCAGCAATGTGGCGTGGCATGGAATTGATCGGTCTGTGGCACTGCTCAGGTGTTATGAGAGTCCATGTTGCTCCGATAGAGAGCTATAGCTCTTCTGAATTGTTGGGTCTGGCATGTTGAATCTTCCTCTTCACATTACCCCGTAGATTTTCTATGGTTTTAAAGGAGACATATTATGACTATTTTTCCACTATTTAAAATAGGTCTATGAGTTCCAGAAAACATGTTTCTGAGGTTGCTTTCTGGAAATAGCTTGTAGGAAACAATTGTTACCAACCTGAATTTCCCTCTGTTTCAGCTCCTTGCAGATTGCGCTGTTTCTGCTGTTCATTACATATTACATCAGCTGCTAATAACTAGGCCACGCCTAAAGCTTCTAGAATATTTGATCACACCCCACTCATTGACTGCTACCACTATGTGTGAAAGTTACAGACATGGCTGCTGCAGTAGTTCAACCATACAGAAAAAGTAGTTCAACCATACATGTTTGAACCAGGATCAGCTCCCATAGGAGTGCAGTCTCTTGAAGATCCAGAGACTCAGAGAATTCAGCAAAATACTTCTGAATGGTCATTGAAAAAATCACTTTAAGTTAAAAGAACATATTTAACTGCTAACACTCCGATATCTTCCCCCAAATAAGGTCTGATCTCTTCCTGAGACTGAAGCTTTCCAGCTCGATCTAGCTGACTCCAGCTCTCTACCATGGCGAAAAACCCGTTCTTTGAGCTCCTGTGCGGCGACACGTCCTCAGTCTTCCCCGCACTTACCGCCAGCATCTTACCATAAACATTTTTTCAACCCATGCCGCTCTTCTGTCCTCTTCGACTGGGACCCGATTAAGTGTTTTGAGCTCTTTTGACCAGCCAAAAACTGAGCATTTTGGCCTGAAGCTTCAACATGGTGTTTCCTAATCTGAACCAGTGGTTTTCAATCAGAAGCTATTGTTTACGTACTGCTGTACCTGGTGGGTGGAGACAGTGCTTTGAGGAGGTGTGGATCTTCCAATATTCCGGTTTGTGACTAATGGTGCTTTCAGACCAAGAGCTTTGTCAGGCAAAGCTTACAAAGCATCTAGTTTGAGGCTTCTATGTTGAAGCTTGCAAAGCTTGCAAATTCTGCCACTTCTAAGCAAAAAACAACACATGGGCGGGGCTTCTTCTGTTGCTGTACGTTCTGAACTATGGCGGATAGTGTTGAGAGAGTGGTTTTGCTTTATTTCTTAAATAAAGCTAGACAACGTCGACTTTGGCTACATCAGCGCCGTTTGTGGATACACCCTATTCTACGGATGCATTCTGAGTTTGGGGAGTTTAACCATTTGCTCCAGGAGCTACGTATGGATGAGGTTCTCTTTCAGCGGTACTTCAGTTTGTCCCGTGCCCAGTTTGACGACCTCCTGGGCTGCATCGGAGCTCAAATCTCCTACCAGGACACCAACTACAGGTGCTCTGTTCCTCCTTAGGAGCGCCTGTCCATCTGTCTTCGGTAAGTGTTATTTGATTTTTTAAATCTGCGTTTTCTAGACTTAAAATGTAGGTTTTTCCTGCTCCCTCTACATTCAAACTATGTGTAGTGACATCACTACTATTATAAGCTCTGATTGGTGATGAGCTTTGAAGCTTGAAAAGCTTGAAAAGTTGACGGAGCCAAAGCTCACAAAGTGCCGCAGAGACCGTGACGCTCCTCCAACGGCCTCCACCATAGACTTAACAAGTAATCTTGACGTTGCTGACACTGACAAAGCCTGTGGTCTGAATGCAGCATTAGAAAGCCGGACAGCTTTTGGACGGCTCACTCAGAGACTGAAGGCAGGATGAATTCAGATACCCCCATCTCACTCAAAACAGCATGGATGTTTTTATTCCAACTTTGTATGCATGTATATGCACCAGAGACACACCATGACACCCCAAATCCCAGGAAAACAGATTATTTTTCCCCCTAATTATTTGTCCCCTTCAAGGTCAGATGAATTTGCTGGACAATCAAGTAACTTTGGAGCACTCAGCATCAGTCCAGTCCTTTTTATAGAACAGGGAAGATGCTTCTGACGCCATCTTTTGTTCAAGAGTTCAACACTTTGCAGAAGACTGAAATGAACTTTTGTCATCCCAAATACTTATTTTCTGCACCATTATACAAATAATTTCTTTAAAATAATAAAAGGGGATTTTCCAGATTTTTCTTTTACATTCTGTCTCTCACAGTTGAAGTAAAAATTACCAACCTCTCTCATCTTTTTAAGTGGGAGAATTTGTATAATTGCTTCTTTGCCCCACTTTGTGTGCATTAGATAGATAGATAGATAGATAGATAGATAGATAGATAGATAGATAGATAGATAGATAGATAGATAGATAGATAGATAGATGATGATGTATAGATAGGATAGATAGGAGTGAGATAGATAGATTAGAGATGTGATAGATAGATAGATAGATGATTTTATAGATATAGATAGATAGTTGTGATAGATTAGATTTTTAGATAGATAGATAGATAGATATAGATTTGGATAGATAATCTAGATGCTATAGAGTAGATCCTAAGACTGGGCTCCGGAAGAAGTTTCTAACTTTTGAGAAGGCGAGTTTGATAGGGAGATTATTCCTTTACGCAGCATTAGTATTACCTCTGCAGTTGGCTGCTCTCATGTTCTCTCCGTGCTCCGTTTACGTAGTTCTGTTAGGACGATAACTTAGACAATAAGCTGTTGATAGAGTTAACGTTCGGTTAAAAAGTTTAAAACAAGGCTTGTGTAGTTGTGGGATTTATTTTGGTACGTTTAAGTCACTCTTTCTTTTTGCAGAATGCAGAGGCAGAGATATCAAACATCTTTCAACATCTGCTATGCATAATCACCTAAACGCACCTAAAGCATCCTCTCCTGGTACTGTCTGTCCCCTCCACAAGCACTAAATCATCATCAGAGCCATGTTCTGCTCCTGTTGAATGAAGTAATGGCTGTTGTACTCATTGTTCTTTTCAGTGGCATTCCTTGTTATATGTTCATTGCTGGATTTAAAACATATCAACCAATTTAGCATAATTAAATATAGCGTTTAGAAGTGTAATGTGAAAAAATTTGCTTTTCTTTTTGCCTATTTGGAATTTTACTCAAATACAAATAAAAATACCCCCCCAACAAATACAAATACATATCTATATATCAGATAGACGTCAAAGACTTTGTATCTCTGAATCCCCACTGACATCCATGTGATAGGTGGGGTCTTACATAAGTACAAAGTGCCCTTGCGTCTCCCCATGGACAGATCCCATTGATTTCTGCTTTCTTGATGGGATGTAAATTAGATCCACCCTCTTAGGTACAGCTTCTGATTATTAACTGATTAAGTTTCATTAGGTTAGCAGGTTTGTGGGGTGCGTCTTATGGTTTTGAAATAATTGGGTTTTCCGGGGAGTGTTGTCACTAGAAATTCAATGATCTGTTACCACTGGGTTTCATAATCAGTTTTTGCCAGTCCATTACAGCAGTAATCTGTCCTATGATTGGCAGAGAGTAGAAGCTTTTGACAGTTTGGGATGACTGAAGACATTAAAGGGATTTCCATGGACAAAAAAAGGTTTCCATTTTCTCTGATATAGTTTCTGTCAGGGTAAACCAGTATTTTTCAGCTAGGGCTAAGGTGTAATTGAATTTGGTGGGCCATCTGCTGGCACATCCAAAAATATATCAGGCAAGGTGCTAAGGCATAATGCAATATTTATAATTCTGAAAGTGCACACAATATGATGGAAAAAACACACATGTATACAGCCTTGTTTGACCCTGGTAGCCACTTAGAAATTTGCATTTTGTAACAGAGAAGTAAATAAGAATCTTCCAATAAGCATACTGAAGTTCTTCAGGACTGGGCACACTGTGACAGCAAACAGCTGCTTGGTGTCGAAAACTACCCACAGTTTATATGCGATTTATGTAGAGAACATTTATTTGAGTCAAGTAGAGAAAATAAATGTGTCTCCTCCGGACATATCCTATTTTTTCTGTGCATCATTCATTGTTTGGAGATAAACTGCTTTTGGTTGTTGCATTTGTACAGAAAATGATTATATTTTATGACAAAGCTTTTGTTGGCCAATCAACCCAACAGCATGGTCAAGGGAAAAACATTTTTGATGCATTTGGCTGTGAAGGCAGATGCCATGTTCTGCTGAAAATTAAAATCAACAGAAAAATATGTACAGTTTTAAGCACACTTAGGACCTTGCTTATGCACATTTTGGACACGAAGGACACTGATAGTGCAGATGGGGTGAATTGAATTTAAGCTACATTGCCAAACTTGTAGAAACCTTGCCTACAAATGAACACACAACCAACAGTAAACCCAACCCCCTCCTCTGAACGTAGAACTAAAATGAGAATCTGAATGAAAAAATGTTTCTTTAAGACTAATATCACAATATGTTCAAAATAAACATCTTAACGAATATATGACAATTACACTTTTTTGGGGCATGGTGATGAGTAGAAAATACTGGTGTACAATGGATGCGGTGGCGCTCACTTAAGATCATGCTACTCGCAAAATCTGGATCGGAGGGAGATTTAAGAAATTTCCTGGCCTTTCCCTAAAGCACTCTTATTAGATCTATGTGCTGAACTGGGAAAGGTGTTAGATTTACAGACCCGGAGCTGGCTTAAGTCTGCAGAATATTCTCTTGGAACTTTTTACATTGACCATTTTTTGTTGAAATTGGGGGGAGGGGTGTGTGGTAAGGAGGCAGGATATAATCCAAAATTTCAACATTTATAGATTGTGAATTTTCTGTGTGTAAGTAAAACATTTTTTATGAGTTTGTGGAAAGATTAGGTAAGGACTGTACGTATAATCACATAAAGTTGACCCCAGTTTATTTTCTCCATGGGCCAGGTAAGAAACATCTGACATTGTTTCTAGGTCAGAAATGGCTTGACATGAGGAATTAAACATTTGTAGGCCATAGTTAGGATTCGTCTATGGTTAGAAGCTCTTGATGCACTGATTCCGAACTCAATCCAGACCTCTTATTGCGCTTCCCGACTCTTGAACAGAACAACTTTAAAATCCTTTCTAGGGTGCAAATATTCGGATTGTCCAAGAACCTTTTTAATAATTTTCCTTCCATTTAATTTTACAGGCTTGAATATAGCAAATACTATAATGTGAAATGGTAGCTTCTTTAACAAAGACCTTTTGTTGCTTCTTGTTTCTTTGGGCAACAACTGGCAATTCTTTTATATTATGCAGGCCATTTAATTTATAAATAAAATTTGAAAAAAAAATATTTTTCACTTGAAATTGTGGTTTTGTTGTCCTTTTTTTTATCTAATTCACCATCATTTGTTGTAACAAGCAGTGAAGAAAATACAACCCGTCTTCTAATTCATTACATTTTTTTGTGGGGTAGAAGAATCGGCATTGGTACTTGGTATCGGCAAGTACTTAGATCCAAGCAACAGTACCGTATTGGTTGTGGTATTGTTGCATCCCTATCAAAATTGCAAGAAATAAAGTTCTGATCAGCCACTATGTGGGATAAATCTAAAAATTATACAAGTTTATTTTTTTCTGAAAGGAGTAAATACAAATTTTTAAGCATTTTCACAATATTCCAACTGTTTTAGATGTACCTGCATAGGAAAAATATAAATGAAACTGGCAATCCCCCCTTAGAGAGTAGAACACTGAATTTTGCAGCTTTTATCCCAATACACAGACTATTTCAAAAGCCAAGCATGCATTATTGACATGAAAGAACTTGATGTGCCGAATATTATGCTTGATTTTCATTTTTCCACCTTTGTATACATAAAGCACATAAAGCACCCACACAGTTGGCAAGATCAGGGGTCGTTGTACGCAGCTGAAGCCCACCCGAACTGTGAATCATTAAGGGAATTTGGAATATTGAATCATAGACTAAAATCACACAAAAGTTGCATTGCTTAAGTTAGATATCACCTAGCTAATAAAAACCTCCATTAATGTGACCTAAATGCAATCTGATAGATTGAGGACAAATGCTTCACAAAAAATACAATTTACTACTTTTACAAGTGAATTTACTGGTGATTACAAGTATTTTGTCACATTGATTTGATTTTTTCATATTTTATATATATAGACACCCGTGGTTGCAAATCTATATGGCATAGACTAGCAGCCATTCAAAAAAAAAAAAAATCAAATCAAACCTACAGAAAATGAGGGACTTCGCCTCATTCTCAGGAACAAGTAGTGAACAGAAGGTCAAAGCAAATTAGAATAAAAGAGGGAGATAAAGAAGAAAGATTGATCATAATAAGATCAGGTGCACGGAGTTAAAAGGTAGCTTCAGAAGGATAAGAGTAGTTTGCTCTGGTTCGTCTAGTATTGATTTGATGTCATATGCCTGGTGATGGATCATACACCAAGACAACCAACTCCTCCTCATTCGTCCTCTTCGTCTCTTGCATCATGATTTTCAGTAGCGTTGTTTTTGACAGCCTTTTTTAATTTTAGCTTTAATCTAGTCTTTGTGTCAAGCTGTCATTTTAGTTTTTATTAATTTTAGTCATGTTCAAACTCTTTTAGTCTAGTCAAGTTTCAGTCAACTAAAAGTCTGAGCATTTTTGTCTTATTTTAGTCAGAATTATCATGACTATTTTCGTTTAGTTGTAGTCGACAAAAACTGATGACATTTAGTCTAGTTTTAGTTAATAAAAATTGTATTTTAGTCTCTTTTTTGTAATGCAATTCTATTTAACCCAGTGAGTATAGTATAAGTACCTTGTAGTATAGACAAAACCAAAATGTTCTTTTAGTCTTTATGAAGACTAGTTTTTTAGATAAACCGATAACAAAATTGTGCACTCTGCCATTACAAGCAGATAGAAGGTTTTCTTACTCATACTGTGTCCTGTTTGCGCCCAGATTAGCCTTTAATGCCTACTTTAAAAAGTTTAGACATTATAAAATGCTTAAGCTATCGTTCTATTAGCAGAAAAAAGGGGAGAATGTGACACATAAACAGCAGAGCACCTAAAAATACATCTGAGACACACTGATGTTAAAACAGTAACGTCAAATGTGTTTGCATAAGAGCCGGGATTTAATGGTTGACAGTTTCTCGGCAGCCGAGGTCACTCTTCTTCTACAATTTTGGGGCTTCCGCTGCATTGTGGGATAACGTGGCATCCACTGGCTGCTTACTGTGGTGGTACTACACATCCAGGAACTTTATGCCAACTTCTCTAATTCATACTGGAGATTCAGGTATTCAGATGCAGCAGCAGACTCCCTAGTACAGCTGCATCTTTTTTATTGTCTTGTGGTCTGATGCAACTAAAAAAACTAACAGTTGGCCACAATTACCATCAAGTGCATGGAGGCGAGCTTTTAGCCTAGATAAGTGATTTGTTGATTGACGAGTAAAAATTAACTTATCTTTCTGACAATATCGTTAATCGGATAATAGGATTAATTTTTCACATGTAGCCCGGTTGTTTTGTACAACTAAATCCCCTATTAAACTTATCTATCATATGAAAACTGTGTTTTAAATTTGCTCAGATTATATTTGTCTGGAATTACAATTATTTTATCTAAAAAGATTGTGTGAATGAAAAGTGAATAGGAAGGAGCAAGGATCATGGGATTACCATGTCTCTGAAAATGTGTCATTAACAGTTTATTCTATTTTTAAATGCACACTAGAGCCTTGGTGTTGACATTCAAATTTGTTGCCATCACACTACCTGCAAAGTCAGCATGAGATAAGAAAGAGAGCAGGCCAACATAAATACATTTATGAGTTCTGTAGATAAACAAAAAATCTGCGGTTTTAGAGCAAGAGAGATTGGCTTAGCTCCATGTGAAATGAGCAGATCTAAAAAAAAGGTCAGAATTTAATAAGGAAAAGCCAAAATGGGAGAATCTGCAGTTTTTTGCAAGCATTAGACAGATCTACATCTCTGCGTGTGTAACAGGACAAACAGAAGAACAGAGAACAAAAAGAAAAAGAAAAAGTGGTGGGATGCTGTGCTTGCTAATGACTCTGTGGCCTCTCTATCCTTTGGATCAGGGCTATACAGAAACCATTAGAGGTGCATGTGATCAAAGGTAAAAAAGGGGCACATAGAGCACCACTTTAAAGGACCTTACAAAAACAAAACTTATGATATACCATACTAAATAACTACAATCAATATTCATCAAATAGGGAATAACCACATAAAGCACAACCACCAGAATGATAAATAGCCTGTACTTGTAGCACTTTATTTAGTCCCTATAAACTTCAAAGTGCTTTACACTATATTCAGTCATTCACGCACACATTTACACACTGGTGATGGTAAGCTACATTGTAGCTGCCCTGGGGCACACTGACAGAGGTAAGGTTGCTGAACACTGGTTCTACCCTTTGACCACCACCACTAAGCAACAGGTGAAGTGTCTTGCCAAGGACACAGCGACCGAAGACAGCCAGAGCTGGGGGTTGAACCACCAACCCTCTGGTTACAAGACAAACTCCTAACCCCTGAGCCTGTGACATAGAAGGGACTGCTTTTTTTTTGACTCGCTCACTTTTGCCATCTGTTTCCTTTCTGCAGGTAATGCAAGGAAAGGGGGGGTTGAATAAAATGTTAATGTGTAGTGTACATATGCAACTCAGAAAGCTTTATTTTATTTTAAGTATTATACTGCTTCTCAGTGAGAGAGACCTTTAGGGAGTCAGGATCACTCGAGGTGTCATAAGCTCCAAGAGCTTTTGCCTTTTTTACAATCAATCATTCAATCCAGGTTTATTAATAGAGGACTTTACAAGACCGTTGAAGGTGGCCAAATGCTTTACAGATAGGGAAAAAACAATACACATTTAAAATGCTGTTAATAACAGGCTGCATGGTGGTGAAGTGGGTAGCACTGTTGCCTTCCAGCAAGAAGGTTGTGGGTTTGTATCCTGGTCCAGGGGCTTTCTGCATGGAGTTTGCATGTTCTCCCTGTGCATTGGTGGGTTCCCCCCATGACCCCTTGAGGATTAAGCAGTTTAGAAAATGGATGGATAATAATAATAACACAAAACATCAGAGCATAGCACTACAATAAAATCTGGGACAAGAAATGGAATTCTCTCTAAAAATATGTGTTTTCAATATCCTTTTAAACAATGTAAAATCTGTTGATCAACAGTCAATTTATTCCAGAGTTTAGTCATAGCCACTGCAGAGGAGCGATCACCCCAGTGCTTGTGTCTGGGGAAGTTCCAGAACAAGCTACCCTAGTGATCTTGTTGCCTTAGTTTGTTTGATTGACATAATAGCATCATGCAGTTGCTTCAGATTTGTTGGCTGCACATCCATGATGCGAATCTCCCGTTCCACCACATCCCAAAGGTGCTCTATTGGATTGAGATCTGGAGACTGTGAAGGCCATTTGAGAACAGTGAACTCATTGTCATGTTTAAGAAACCAGTCTAAGATGATTAGAGCTTTATGACATGGCACATTACCCTGCTGGAAGTAGCCATCAGAAGATGGGTACACTGTGGTAAAGGGTTGGACATGGTCAAAAACAATCTCAGGAAGGCTGTGGCGTTGCAACAAGGATCAGTTGGTACCAAGGGGTCCAAAGTGTGCAGAGAAAATGTCCTCCAAATCATTACACCACCACCAGCAGCCTGAACCTTTGATACAAGGCAGGATGGATCCATGCTTTATTTTTTTATTTTATTTTTTGAATTTAACCCTTATTTAACCAGGGAAATCCTTTGAGAAAAAGTCTCTTTGGTGAAGTTTAGTTAATAAACAGCAGCATTATATCAACTAATGTTAGGGAATAAAAAATATCCTCAAGACATCCACAATTAATGTTGATGCCCAGTTCTGACCCTACCATCCAAATATCGAGACCCAGCAGACTAGGCAACATTTTTCCCATCATCTATTGTCCAATTTTGGTTAGCCTGTCTGAATTGAAGTGTCAGTTTATTTTTCTTAGCTGACAGGAGTGGGAATTGGTGTGGTCTTCTGCTGCTTTCTATTAGCTCAAACCAGTCTATCCATTGTCCTCTAACCTCCGCATTAACAAGGCATTTTCGTCCACAGAACTGCTGATCACTGGATATTTTCAATTTTTTGGACCATTCACTGTGAACCCTAGAAATGATTTTGTGTGAAAATCCCAGTAGATCAGCAGTTTCTGAAATAGTCTTACCAGCCTGTCTGGCACAAACAACCAAGCCACGTTCAAAGCCCATTACATAACCTTTTTCCCAATTCTGATGGTCGATTTGAACTGCAGCAGATCGCCTTGACCATATTTAAATGCCTAAATGCATTGAGGTGCTGCCATTTGGTTGGCTGATTTGAAATTTGCGTCAACGAGCAGTTGGACAGGTGTGCCTAATAAAGTGGCCAGTGAGTGTAGATTGTGCCTTACCAGGATTCGTTTAAGTGGCAACACATCCAATGAAAACAAGAAGATCAAGAAAAGACCCCTGGGGAACTCCGCTGCATAGCTGGGCCTGTGAGGAATGAACATCACTGACTCACTGAAAATATTCTATCCGTCAAATAGAGTCCAACTGTAACACCAAATCCAAAATATTTTTCCTGGGAAAAACATTGTCCCGCATGACTAGCACAACAGGAAATCTGTCATCAGCAGCATTATTATTATGCACCTGCAGCAAAGCTACTGTGGCATGATCTAAAACCAGATTGAAAGACTTCTATGACAAAAATTGTATCTAAAAATGTTTACCTGATTAAGACCAAGTATTTTCTAAGACCTTAGATAAAAAAGTGATTTTTGTAATAGGTAAGAAAAAAGACTAGGGTGTCGGTTGACCTGGGGCAGTGATGGTGTGTGTCGGCGGGGAACTCCTTTCGGCTGATCCCTAGTCAAGGCCCTGCTGGGGGGCTGGGTTCCTGTGTCCTGGACCAGGCCTGCCCTGGCGTAATACAGATAGTGAAGAAAAGGAAACAGGAAACAGGTATCAACAGAGTGGTCAATAGTCACAATCGAACCAGGATTGAGAAAAGAATCAATACTCTTAAACAGAATCCTTGGAGAGTGGCTATTAGAGGAGATAGTAAAAGATAGTGTGATTTCACAGCTTTCACAACAGTTTTCTAACAAGCTAGACCCTCCCTGAGCATGTCCAAGAAAATCTGCAGATGGCCCGTCCATCATTTGCATGCTGCACTCCTACACTGTCTTCTGATGGAGTGTATAAAAATCACATAGCCCAGAATCAGAAGGTGGATGGGCAACCTACATTTAAGAAGAGCCAAACTGTTTGAAATGAAGTTCCAAAAGTTCAGGGACGAGGTAGAGAAGTGGTAGAAGGTGTGATGATGCAGTACCAGCTAACATTTCCTTATGACGAAATGGCCAGCTGGGGGATTATAATGTCAAAATTACTGTAGGGAGTGATTAAGTTTGTCTAACTGACACAGAACAAACAAGTTCAGCAGGGGTTTAAAATCATATGCCAATTGGTTGTCCGTACAGAAAACGTATATATTGAAATCACAGAATAATATCCTATCAGAATTGGACACAATATCAGCTAGTTATTCAGAGGAATCATAACTAAAAGCTCTTTTATTCTAGGTGGACAATAAATCAAAGCACAAAATAAAGGAGGCTTGGAATCGAAAACAATGATGCATCAAAAAGATCAAGCAGGCTACATTTAATTTTGTTCTTGAAAACTGTAGCAAGGCCCCCAGCTCTGCTAGATGACCTGGGCAAGTTGAAAAAAGAACAAAATAATTCTGAAATGGCACTATTTTCACAAAGTTTAATCTATACCTTTAAATCTAAAAAATGCATAGACAAAAAACAAATGCAAACTCCAAAAACACTTACAAACTCAAAAACATGTAAAATCAGAAAACATGTGAGGGTCCTTTCACTATGGCTCTGATTGATCATGCACTCTGGCTGCTTGGCCACAGGATATCCCTTTGGCTGAATGGTTACCAGGCATGACTCTCACCTGGGAGTCGTGCTCCCGGATAGATAAACCCGTAATGAGAAAGGTAATCCACAATATGCTTTTTGTTTGATTTGTTTTAACTCACTATAAACATAAAGTTGGTTCTGAACTGAGATCAAGTGAGCTGCCACTTCCAGTCTCACCCTGCGTTGAGCGGTCAGAACATGCTCTACACAGATGAGAGATCGGATGATCAGTCGAGATCAGTGAGAGATAAAACAGTTAGTTAGGCTTTACTTAATTATATTTCATTGTCTAACACAAAAGGAGATAAAGTATTATTATTATTATTATTATTATTATTATTATCATCTTTATATTTCTTATAAATCATTGAATGGCTTAGCTCCAAAATATGTTGAAGATCTGTTGTCACCATAGAACCCCCCCCCCCCCCAGACCACTCAGGTCCTCCAATTCTAGTCTACTAAACATCCCTGGAATCAGAACCAAACATGAAGAAGCAGCTTACGGTTTCTATGCTCCCCTTATCTGGAACAAAACTCCTGACTACTGCAAAGCTCCTGACATTCTGTACTGAGCTGCTTTAAATCAAAACTTAAAACTAATTTATTTAGAGCAGCACTTGAGTAAACGATTATAGTTTTTTTATATATATATAGTTTTTTTTTTACTTTCTCTAATGTTTATTTTCACACTTGATCGCTATTTTTGCTGTTTTCTCAAATGTTGTATTTTATGCTTTTCTTGATAGCTGCTAGAACTTATTCTAATGCAGGGGTGTCAAACTAATTTCCAGTTAGGGTCACATTAAAATAATGATTGTCTTTAAAGGGCCGGTTGTGGCAAAAAGTATTGATAAAACTAATTTAACAAACCACTAAGATATCAAAAAATATCTTTTTCAATGAGTATATCTATAAGTTTGACAAGTGCTTTTTAAAATTAAATGATACTGAACATCTTTCACAATGATGTGATTTAGGACTGTTCAAATATGCACTGTTAGAGTGATAAAATAGTTTTAGGTGCACATTATGGAACTTAAAGGTTCTATTTAAAGAATCCTCTAGACGTAAGAGGGCCACATAAATGGCTATGATTTGGCACCCGGGCCTTGACTTTGACACGTGTGCTCTAATGTATTCAATGTTTTTCATTCTTTATCACCATGTAATTAAAACACCTTGAATTATCCTGTTGTAGAAAGTTTGCTGTACCAAAAAATTAACCTTTCCTTTTTTGTCTAAAAAGTCGACACCTGGCTCTGTGTGCAGCTGGTTTTCAACACTGAGCCAATCTCATCTGGTTTGACCACATATTTCTAAGTGATGGCCTACTTCAATCTGATTGTAGGTAGCAGTTAGGCAAGGCAGGAAATTTTATTTATGTAGCACACTTTCAACTCAAGGCAATTCAAGGTGCTTCATATATCTTTTTGCAAATTGACACTCTGAATAAACTAAATCGATTGTTTTTAAACCAGTGCAACAATAACTTAATACATTTTTATGTTTTAACACCATTGCCTCAGTGCTAGGAACATTTTGGCCCCTGGGGATGAGGCTTAGGCCACGTCCACAATAAGCCGGATAATGCCTTAAACGTATAATTATTTAGTCTACACCCCCCTATCGTCCACACTAACCCGGCGTCGTTTAAGGTCTGTGGCCGGATAACTATTAGCCGGATAAGAGAGCCGTGTAAATCTTAATTCAACGGCTAAACGAGCTAGTGTGGACAGCCTCCCCGGATAATGAAAGGAAGTGGCGTCAATGAATGCTGCGTCAATAACAATACGACAGTAGAGACAAAGACAACAGCGAAGATTAATAAATCGATCTCGTCGTCTGTCCACACCAAAAACTCTCTCTTCTTCTGAGCAGCTATTGTTCTCTTCGTTTAACGGGACAAGCAGATATGTACTGTGCTGTAGAGCTTCTTGTATATTATGTAGGCGCTGGCGTCACATAGATTATACGCGTGTTTTGCGCATGCCCAGTATTTGCACAGCTCGGTATGGGATTGCGCAATGATGGGACCTTAAACGGGGCGTAAATGCTCGTGTTGAGTGGATAACATTAGGCGTCTTACTCCCCATATAACCTTATCGGCTTAGTGTGGATGTAGCCTTAGGACGATGTAGGAGAGGATGAGACTGGATGAGACTGGTTTGGAGAAATCTGCTGGGCTCTCTAGTGGAACAAACTGTCTTCTGTCTTAGTCATGTGGCAGCCATCGATTGAGACAGCCCTGCAATGGAGCTACCCTAAGGCCTCTCTCCAGACTAACCTGTATGATGTTCTCATCAACCAAAAAAGACCAGCCATAAGCCTCAACTGCAGCATCGCATAACATATCAGATCTTTACTCTGCAGATCCAGCAAAACTCCTTGTTTATTCTAATAAAACATATAATATGCTGCCATGGTGTGTCTTTTGAAAATCCCTATTAAGAATAAAGGTTTTGCTGAGGAGAGGGCCGTTTTTTAACAAAGGAAAATGTAAAAGCCTCTGTCCAGGGTGATGATATTTCCCAGTCCCTATCCTCTCCCCTTCCCTTATGCTAAGTGTAACTAGCAAAACCTGGACAGAGAAGGTGTCCAAAGTGCAGCCCAGAACTACATTTATTCTGCTTTGATCAGGGGTAACATCTCTAATGTTTCATTAGTGATGACTGCTCTATGCTAAGATCAGAACCTTAATAGAATAATCCTTTAATTGTCCCACAAGGGGAAATTTGGTTGCTGCGGTTACAACCAGATTTCTCCCTTGTGGGTCAATTAAAGGATTATTCTATAATCAGTAGAAAAGGTTTTAATACATACTTCAGAAAATTGTATACAAATGACCAAGTATTACATGTTATTTTGAGTTTTTTGTATTTGATTTGCTGCACAGAATCAGAATCAGAATCAGAATCAGTTTATTGGCCAAGTATGTCACATACAAGGAATTTGACTCCGGCAAACTTTTTCCTCCAGTACAGAACTTGAATAAGTGAAATAAAAAATAAAAAAAGAAAAAAAAAAGAAAAATATGAACAAAAATAAGTAAAAATACAAATAAATATCAGATCGTAAATAATAAAGGATAATATATACACCAAGCTGGGGTTATTTTACAGTGAGTATGTACAGAAGTGCAGAGTTATAGTTTATTGTTATGTGAGTGCACTCACACACTGTGACTAGACAGAGTTCGTCAGAGCGACAGCCTGGGGGAAAAAACTGTTTTTGTGTCGGGTGGTTTTGGCGTACAACGCTCTGTAACGCCGACCTGAGGGGAGGAGCCTAAACAGATTGTGGCCAGGGTGTGAGGGGTCAGTGGTGATTTTCCTGGCCCGCTTCCTGACCCTGGCCCGGAATAGGTCCTGAATGGAGGGAAGATCGGTTCCTATGATCCTCTCTGCAGTCCTGACTGTTCTCTGCAGTCTGTCCTTGTCTTGCCTGGTGGCGGATCCGAACCAGACAGAGATGGATGAGGTCAGGACAGACTGGACTATTGCTGTGTAGAAGATGATCAGCAGCTCCTGGGGCAGGTTGAACTTCCTGAGCTGACGCAGAAAGTACAGCCTTTGCTGGGCCTTTTTCCTTATTATGTTGATGTGTGAGGTCCACTTCAGGTCCCGTGTGATGGTGGATCCTAGGAACCTGAAAGACTCCACTGTGGGGACTGGCTTGTTGAGGATCATGAGAGGAGATGTTGATGGTGGTCTCTTCCTGAAGTCCACTGTCATCTCCACAGTTTTGAGCGGGTTTAGCTCCAGGTGGTTCTGACTGCACCAGAGAACCAGCTGTTCCACTTCCTTTCTGTACACAGACTCGTCGCCGTCGCGGATGAGTCCAATGACGGTGGTGTCATCTGCAAACTTCAGGAGTTTCACAGAAGGGTCCCTCGACGTGCAGTCAGTGGTGTAAAGGGAGAAGAGCAGTGGGGAGAGAACACATCCCTGGGGGGCGCCGATGCTGAGGGAACGGGAGCTGGATGTGAACTTACCCAGTTTCACCTGCTGCCTCCTGTCAGTCAGGAAACTGGTAATCCACTGACAGGTGGATGGAGGCACGGTGAGCTGGGACAGTTTTTGGTGGAGGAGCTCTGGGACAATGGTGTTAAACGCAGAGCTGAAGTCCACAAACAGGACCCGAGCGTAGGTACCTGCAGAGTCTAGATGGTGCAGGATGTAGTGTAGAGCCATGTTGACGGCATCATCCACTGACCTGTTTGATCTGTAGGCGAACTGCAGGGGGTCTAGCAGGGGATCTGTGATGTCCTTCAGGTGGGTCAGTACCAGACGCTCAAAGGATTTCATGACCACAGATGTTAGGGCAACTGGTCTGTAGTCATTTAATCCAGTGGTACAACGTTAGCGTCTTTGTCTTCCATATAAAAGGTGTTGCGTAGAAATTCTAACATGGCCTATTTAAATGAAGTTTTCCTATTTCCCCCAAATATGTAAATGTTTACATTTCATTCAATTCATGAACAGGTGTTGTCAAAGAATTCATTCATCGCTGGTGTGACACTGTTATTCAGCCTTCGTTTGGCAGATCTTAAAATTACACCTTGATAATGCTAGAATTTCCCTGCATGTATCATTTCACAGCTCTGTTGGTTTTTATCATCTTTCTGCTGACTAATGCCATCTATAGAGAAAATGACCTTTTTATCAGCTGCAGCCACCCAGAGTCCCCAGCACAGTGATAAATCAATTCATAGCAGTGCTGCAGAGAAAACCTTGATCTGTTTTGTTGTATTTGTCTCTGTTACACCTAATCACTGTCATCCATCTTGCTGACATTAAGACAGGAAATTAATAATGAAGGCAGCTTCTGGTTTAATGAAGCCGCAGACAAGAAAACACACGTGCATTGTAATCGGGAGGTAAGGGGAGATAAACATGGCTTTCTGCAGGCTTGGAGCATTAATGCAAAGCTAACAGAAGACAATGTGTCACAAATAAAAACACAATTGTTTTGTTGATTCTTGCGGTACAAATCCAAACCACACATATTACAATCCAATATCACTGGGATCCATTCTCATTGCAGAAACTGCTCACTTTCCTTCACGGAAGGTATGATTTAATTAAATATAAAAGAACTCCTTCTGAGCCCCCCTGGTAAGGTCTATTCGGGAGTTCTGGAGAGGAGGGTCCGACGGATAGTGGAACCTCGGATTCAGGAGGAACAATGCGGTTTTCGTCCTGGCCATGGAACACCGGACCAGCTCTACACCCTCGGCAGGGTCTTGGAGGGTGCGTGGGAGTTCGCCCAACCAGTCTACATGTGCTTTGTGGACTTGGAGAAGGCGTTCGACCGTATCCCTCGGGGTGTCCTGTGGGGGGTACTCCAGGAGTATGGGGTACCAGGCCCTTTGATACGGGCTGTTAGGTCCCTATATGAACGGTGTCAGAGTCTGGTTCACATTGCCGGCAGTAAGTCAGACTCATTTCCAGTGAGAGCTGGACTCCGCCAAGCTTGCCCTTTGTCACCGGTCCTGTTCCATCACGTTTATGGACAGGATTTCTAGGCGCAGCCAAGGTGTTGAGGCGATCCATTTTGGTGACCTCAGGATCGGGTCTCTGCTTTTCGCAGATGATGTGGTCTTGTTGGCTTCATCTGAACGTGATCTACAGCTCTCGTTGGAGCGGTTCGCAGCCGAGTGTGAAGCGGCTGGGATGAGGATCAGCACCTCCAAATCCGAGACCATGGTCTTGAGCCGGAAAAGGGTAGAGTGCCTTCTCCGGGTTGGGGATGAGGTCCTTCCTCAAGTGGGGGAGTTTAGGTATCTGGGGGTCTTGTTCACGAATGAGGGAAAAATGGAGCGGGAGATCGATGGATGGATTGGTAAGGCGTCTGCAGTTATGCGGGAGCTGTACCGGTCTGTCGTGGTGAAGAGAGAGCTGAGCCGAAAGGCAAAGCTCTCAATTTACCGTTCGATCTACGTTCCTACCCTCATCTATGGTCACGAACGCTGGGTGGTGACCGAAAGAACAAGATCGCGGATACAGGCGGCTGAAATGAGTTTCCTCCGTAGGGTGGCTGGGCACTCCTTTAGAGATAGTGTGAGGAGCTCGGTCATCCGGAGGGGGCTCAGAGTAGAGCCGCTGCTCCTCCACATCTAGAGGACCCAGTTGAGGTGGCTCGGGCATCTGGTCAGGATGCCTCCTGGACGCCTCCCTGGTGAGGTGTTCTGGGCACGTCCCACCGGGAGGAGACCCAGGGGAAGACCCAGGACCCGCTGGAGGGACTATGTCTCCCAGCTGGCCTGAGAACGCCTCGGGATTCCTCCCGAGGAGCTGGCCCAAGTAGCCGGGGAGAGGGAAGTCTGGGCCTCTCTGCTTAGGCTACTGCCCCCGCGACCCGACCCCGGATTAGAAGATGGATGGATGGATGGATGGATAAAAGAACTCACCAGTGTGTAAAGCTATGTCTACCGCTGGCAAATTTATATCTCCATACTGAAATGGCATTAGTCATATCTGAGTATTTTCATCCTGTAGCTTGTTAGCTATTTGAAATGGGTCTGGAAGCGAGCTGTGTGGGCTAGCTCCTAGCTATCTCAGCTTTCTTACGTGTTACTGGTTGTACAAGTTGTTGCCAATTGCCTGTCGGTTGAAAGTTTATTCTTTTATTCCTTTATGGAAAGCTGTTTATAGTAAAAGCCGTAGTGCAGCGCTCACCCAGATGATGATGTTATTCTCTAGCTGGTCACTGCACAGGAGTGCTAATGCAGACGATACTAATGTGAAAACTCTGCAATAATTTCACAGAAAGTGTTTATTGTTCACTTGAAAATGTAGTTATGTGGTCGTGGTTATTGATATTTTATTTTTCTGTCCAATTGACCATCATTTGTTGTAACCATCAGAGAGGAAAATAAAACCTGTCTTTCAATTCATTGCATTTTTTATGTGTGGTAGAAGCATTCGTTTTGGTGCTCCGTATCAGCAAGTTCTCAAATTCAAGAATCTGTATCATATCACTTTGAAACAAATGGAGACTTTACAACCCTACTCAGGAATGTAAAAGAGAGGTGTGTGTAACCCTTTAATAAAAGCAATCTCTGAGTATTATTGGAAATGCTTTCTTTTCAAACATTAAAGAGTC
The DNA here is from genome assembly GCA_028564705.1 of Apricaphanius iberus. Lineage (NCBI taxonomy): Eukaryota > Metazoa > Chordata > Actinopteri > Cyprinodontiformes > Aphaniidae > Apricaphanius > Apricaphanius iberus. The sequence continues at coordinate 2,441,062 of JAPXFQ010000717.1, read as the reverse complement.
ATGTTTGTAAGATTTAGGACCCAAATGCAGCAGACTCATGTTGTGTTTATTTAATGAAAAAAAGTAAACAAACCTATAAAAAAACAGGACGGCAATAATTCAACATGGGCCAAAGAACAGAGGGGTATTCCACAAAGCAAGCTTACTCAAAAAGCCAGGCTTACTTTGAAATTCCAGGCTCCATTTCCCCAGATTCAGTTCCACAAACGAGGCTAACCTGAAGCCCCGCTCATTCACTATGTCAGCTTATGTTTTTGGATGAAACTGCTGACTAACTTTGAGGCTAATTTTAGTTTGATCAAATGATTGGATGATCCAGATGATATCACACTGTGGGGTTGGTATTCTGCTGCTGTTCTCTCCTTCAGCACGCCCAGCCTCCAATATAAAGTTATTAAATTGTTTGCAGCAGCTGCAGTTTCTTTTTGGTGTTTAAATCGTGCAAAGGAATGTAGATTTTATCTTTTAAAACGTAGTTCTAATTATTTAATGATTTATTTTATCTAATGATATTACTTTTACCATTTTGAAGAACATTTGAGTATTTAATATTTCCTTGCTACCAGAAGCTTTTGGTTCAACCAATGTCACACCTTGCCCCGAGCTATTAATAAATACAAATAAATCCCTTTTTGTCTATAAGATGGAGCCATCTCATAGTATCTTGAAATTTGTAAAACAAAATACACATGTAAATTTAAATGCTTTATTAATGTAACTTCAAATTTAAAAGACTTGAAAATGTTTTTATTCAATTGGTAGCTCTTGGTAGCGAACAAATCTCTTGGTTTAATTAAGATATTAAAGGAAAAGTTTGGGGGGGGTTTCAACCTGGACCTGTTTTTTGTTTTGTTTTTTTGAAAATATTACTTTCATTTACTCACCCAGACAAGTTTAGATCTTTTTGGAGCCGTTCAGGAGAATTTTATATCCAGTCATAGTCAGTGTATATCCATATAATGGGAATTAATCAAAGCAGGATATTTGCCTTCTGTAATAAGGCATTATCTGCCCAAAAACTCCTTCATTTAACCAACGTTTTGTTATCAATAGTAAGCCATAGTGAGTTCAGAATGTTACAGAGGTGTTCAGGTGTTAGCATCTGAGGTTTTTACAGGCATTTAATGTAACCGATTCCAGGTAACAATAAATTGGGATTTTAATGACTTCACACCCACCACCATTGCAGCTGTATTCTGCGTAGGTTGCAGAAAGGGAGCATGTAAAAGCTGAACTTTGTCCAACTGGTCATTTGGTTAGCACAATTTGGAAACATGCAAACATGAACCATGTTGATGTCTGCAGTGGCAACTTCTGTCTGACCCAAGGGGTAAACTCCGCTTAAAATATGTGAAGCCAGTGACAAAAATTGCAGTTCAGCCCTCATCCGCTGGGGGCTGGCTCCAAAAAGGAGCAAATTCCCATTGACTCCCATGTTAAAAAGGCCAACTTTGCAGCAAAAATAAACATGTTTAAAGTCTGGTTCAAAAAAACATTTTCGGTTAGATAGTTCAGGTTTACCATCATGACAACTCTGAGGGGGGTGAATTTTTTTCTAACTTCTCCGTTTATTTGTAATTTAATTTTAAAATTATAAATAGGGGCTTGTCCATTTGATTGACAGGTACGTCTAGGCTAACGCTGGTGGCTAATGGTGGCTAAGTGTAGCTAATAGCTTGCTCCGTAGTCTGCTGTCCCCCTCTGCTTGCGGGGAAGCTTTTCACAGCCTGGGACCTGGGACTAACGTAAAGATTTCAGTCATTTGGTGATTCTGAACTCCACTATCAGTTGCCTCTGCAGTTTTTATTTGATTTGGATGTAATCTGCAATTATTGGGCAAAGATGGCTTGCTGTGGTGTTGATGACAGTAAGAGACCGTCCAAGAAGTCTATGCTTTGGGGGGAGGCTTCATACTGGCTGATGCTTAACCAGCTTGGGGGGTCTCTGTCAGACAAGATGGTGGCGGTGGAAACCGCCCAGTTGGCTTCATTTTTGCTCTTCAGAAACCTATTGGTGACGTCAACGAGGGTTTGACTAATTATATACAGTCTATGATCTGACCGCCGTAGAGCACAGAGTAAATGGCCTGCTCAGACTACAACTAAGATGGAGCACGGCAGTGACATCACTGTTATTGCACGATAGTGTAGTTGTGATATAGCCTCTAAATCACCCCAGAACAGAACAAGTAAACACTTCTGAGATGTTGTAAACATGGAGAGAGTAGTGCTAATGATTAATTACATTGCATGGTTAAATGAAGGTGTTTTGAGGCAGGCAAACTCCTTCCCCACTGACTCCCATTAAATGGACATACACTAATCACGACTATATAAACCCCTGCTGAACAGCTCCAAGTAGCTCCAAATTTGTCTGGGTGAGTAAATGAACATAATATTTGCTAAAAATAAGGTCCTGGTTAAAAAAAAGGAACTTTTCCTTTAAGTGATTCTCTTGAATCAGCGCAGATTGAATTCACCTGAGCTTCGTTGGTGGAACTGAATAAGCCTGGCGTGAACTGTTACGCTAATTCAAGCGAGAATATTTCACATGAGCATTAATTTGTTAAACTTCGTGGAATACCCCCCCCCAGGAGGTAAAGATTGGCATAGTAAAAAACAACGAACTGGCAAACACTGAGGAGACACTGAGGTTTAAGATGGCTGAAGTAACAATGGGAAAGTAATCAGGGAAACAGGGAACAGCTGGAGACAAATAACATACAAGGGCAGGGGAAAACACGCCCTGCATCCGAATCCTTAGTATTTACTACATGCTACATAGTAGCTGTAATTGCCCGTTAATGAAGTGTATACAGCATAGCAAACTAGCGCGTAGTAGGCATGAAATCGGACATACAGCTCCACCATTTTACTGGGATGTTTACGTTACTTACATGGTCCCTTCCTCGGTAGCCGAAGTCACTTATCTTTTACGATTTTGGGGCTTCTGCTGCATTGTGGGATAGCGTAACGTGCTTAGGAATTCACTTTGGCGGTAGTACACATCCAGGAACTTTATGCCTACTACACCAATCCATACTAGAGATTCAGATCTACTACCAGTGGCGGCTGGTGGAATTTTCTCTCGGGGGGGGGGGCTATGATGATGGCTAGATATTAGGGTTGTCAAACAATATTTTTTTAACTTAATTAATTAAGGGATTGCTGTGAATTAATTCAGACTAATTAGCATTCCTAAATAAGGCTAAAAAAGCTACACTTTTTAGAGTAAAAAGAAAAATCCAATTACCATAGCTCTTTTTTTATAAATAGATTAGTAGAATTTATTTTTTAACTCCACAATCTTATTCACACATTGACTACATTTTCATACATTGACATATTGATCTTTTAGCCAGTTGCTAACAAAAACTAACCAGCTAACATTTTCTGTATGTAAAGCTGTTTCTTATTAATGTTGAACAACCCTGATCATCCTCTTAATAGGACTTTCCTACAACAACAGAATGATTTCAGTCAAAGGCTTCACTAGTTTAGCTAGAACAGACTGCTACTGTAGATGAGGAAACACTGAGCTGTCTATAGAGGTTCTGGTTGAGACTGGGTTCACTCTGTTAAAGCTGGGAGAACCTGCCAGAGCTCCACTTAAAGCCAATCAGAGAAGATATTGTGGAGAAAATGCTGTTATATTTCTTCTGTTCTTTATTATTTCTACACAGCTGCTGATACAGGTTTGGCTGATATAAATGTTAGGAGGGAGATGATATGTGTGATCTCATATGAAAAATAAGATCTAATGCAAGGTAGAAATAACCAAAATATATGAATAAACTTAATATTGGAATATCAGCAGCTGTGTTAAATATTAAATAAATAAAATATAATATAGACTTGGTAATAAAATGTCACAATTTACTGTTTTCTAAAAGGTAAAAACTCAGCAGACAAACTATCCAAGTCATCAGTATAAACAGGAGTACATGCTCTTATTGTGAAGTAGCGTTGTCTAGACTACAAAGCTACTTCCGCTAATCAGTTAGCATTAATTTAAGTCAGAAAACATCCCTTTTACTGAATAATGCACATTTGTAACGCAGCGATACCTTACTATGAAATGTACTCAAGCTATACAGCGACCCAAAATGTATAATTCAATATGCATATAAATACGCCGCTTTCTACTCGCATTATAAAACGCTTGCTTGTCTTTCACCTGCTGTCTGACGTTAATTTGTGGCTGGTCCAGTCCCGTTTCTTTTATTTTAAGCTTTTCATCCAGTGGTCTTCTTTCAAATGGATTTTGAAGAAGAGATTGCACGGTCTCTGTCTCGTATGCCGCCGCCATTATCAACTTGTCAAGAAAGACTGGCTCCCTCCGCCGGGTCTCGCGGACACTTGACCACACCAAAAAGTCCATGTTAAATCTCCGATGGGCGCAAATGCCAAGCGCCCATCGGAGATTTAACATTGCGCGTCTCTGATTGGTTGAATTAATTATATGTAGTGACGTTTTTATACCCTATTAGAGCGCCATTGGTTAGATAGCAAAGACGCTGTTCCTTGCCGCCCCAAGTATAAAACTACACATTTATCATGTTGTTGCAGCACACGATGAAGCTGGCAGACAAAAAGACACCCCACCCTTCCCCCCTTACCACCTCCTAGTGTGTAAAACACTACACTTGTACCGAAGAAAGTAATGTTTTGTTCAAACATAAACTTTTTTTTTTTTCTACAATTTGTAGGAGGGGCGGCGCCCCAGCGCCCATAATAGACCTGCCGCCATTGTCTACTACATCGCTCGCTTACTGCTTTTCGCCTACTTCGTAGTATGTATTAGGATGCAGGGAGGCAGTACTAAACAGGAGAAGAAAACAGAAAAACTTCCTAAATTAGAAACTAGAAACTAACTTAAGTAAGAAGAACTAACAAAGACTGATAAACTAAGGAAAAATAACACCAAAGAAACAAAAGGTGTAAACATCCAAGGGCAGAAAGGGGAAAAATATGGAGAAAAGGAAGTGCCAAAATAGTGTTATACCAAGATAGAAACTAAAATGATATACTAAATAACAAAAGAACTAACTCAAATTCACACTCAAATTCCTAACATCATAACATTAGGATTAATGTTAGGGCTTTAAGACTTTTTGGTTTTGTTTTGGGGATTTCTTTAAAACAGCTGATGGTGTCCTGCTTTAAGAACCAAGTCCAACCACAACAAGCAGCTAGCATGAATAATCTTTTATCTGTTTTTTTAAAACCAGAAGACATGAAATGAAGGATTTGAAGGGACACATGTGCTGACAAATACAGATAAGTACAAATAAAAAAGACATTTGCACATAAACAGACAACAGTGTGTATGCGTGTGTGTGTTTACAATAACTCAGAGCCTTACATAAGGATACATCAAAATATGAATAATGTAGAGTCTGTTTTCTATGAATAATGTAACAAGTTGTTTGCTCTCTGACAGGAGTTTGTGTGACTGATGCACCTTTGGAGTTTGTTGTTTATTTGGACATGTTTGAACCTGTGTCTTTACATGTGTGAGCTAGGAAAAGAAACACATATCAAATGAAACTCAGACTAACATGGAGGATCTCTGTATTCCCTTTGAATGTTCAAAGTGGGGCAAAGGAGAGGGAGGAGGGCAGGAGTAAATGGATGAATCATTTTCAGTTTTACTCATTCACACATATCTAAAACATGAATAATGATGACCCATTTTAGGGGACTGCTTCACACCTACAACTGAAACCAGAAGTTAATATACACCAAATAAAAGACACATTAACTATTTTTTTTTGTTTTGTTTTGTTTTCACTGTGTTAAGCTAAATCAAATTTGTTTTAGGTCTATTGGAATTACCAAGATAGAGGGTATATGCTAAGAGATTTATTTAGTAATGTCTTCAAAATCAGAAGTCCAAATAAAGTATCGCAGGATTTGGTAGTATTGCCTATTAACATTTTGGGTTTCTCCAGTAGTTCTAGAAGGTCTGGCCCATTCTTAATAGAGGTGATGTAAATCTGTCAGGTCTCTGGACTGAATACCTTACCAAAACACTGACTTTATTGTCCTTCAGCCAATTTGTAACTAATTGTCTGTATGCTTAGGGTCATTGATCACAATCCCAAATCAGACAAAAGTTGGGAAAGTATGATAAATTAAAATAAAACGGAAAAAAGTATTTTGTTAAATTATATTTGACCAGTATCACACTGATTAACCCACTGAGCCATTTTCAGTAAGTCATACAGTCATCCCATCTCCAGCTACTTTTAAATTTTCAGGGGCGACCGTGGCTTAGGTGTTAGGAGTTTGGATTTTAATCAGAAGGTTCAAGCCCCAGCTCTGACTATCTTGGTCGTAGTGGTGGTCAGAGCGCCCAGCTGTGCCAGTGTCCAGCGGCCTCTGTCGGTGCATCCCAAGGCAGTTGTGGCTACAATATAGCTTACCATCAGTTGTGTGTGAAGTGGACTGGAGTCTGTAGGGACTAAATAAAGCGCTATACAAGTACAGGCCATTTAAAGGCGTAGAACTTTCTTGGATTCTGCTTTGGTACCAAATCATTATTCCAATCACCTATTGACATCACCTATTTTAAATCACATCATCATTTAACCAATTACTATCCCTAAATTGCTCCTGTTCCAACCTTTTTTGGAATGTGTTGCAGGTCCGACTGACAGGAAAAATATGTATATTTACGAGTGAAAGTTGAGCAGACATAACATGAAATATTTTGTGTTCATATGAAATACAAGTCGAAGTAAATTTAGAAATCACTACTTTCTTTTTTCTATGCGTTTTTCATACTGTTCCAACTTTTTCTGATTGGGGTCGGTATTTGGTAGACCCATTTTTGTCTCATCTTTAAATTCCGGGTTAATGTCTTAGATGCCACCTTAATATTTCTATATAATATTCTTTCCTCTTGATGCCATCTACTTTATGAAGTGCAAAAAATCTGAAAAAATAAAAGCCAATTCAAAAATATTAGTCAACATGGTTTCAATAACTCAATCAAAGTATACGAGAGCATATAAGACACTAACGAGGGGATCAAAAAAAACCCCGAAAAGAATTAAATCCAGCGATCATCAGGCAGGAGGCGGGGTCTAACTCTGGACAGGTCATCAGTCCAATGCAGGAAGACAAACTTATTAAAGATACAAATAAAATTCTTTCAACCAACAGCATGGATCTTCTCCTGATGGCTTGCTTATCTGAAAATAAAATCCATCCTTCTTTCTTTTCTCAAGAAGACCTCAGTGGCGTTGTTGAACAGTTTATATGCCCAGGTCCACGATAAATCCTGGCAGGTTGAATTTCTTGAAAAGTAAGTCTTAAAAATGGCAAATATATCTCCTACCAAATCTAGCCCTTCTCCTTCAGCCATCATGGGGAAAAAAATACACCACTGGTAGCTCTCTGTAGCAAACAAATGTCGTGGTTTAATTCAAATATGAAAGGATACGTTTGGGTTTTTTCAACCTGGACCCTATTTTTAGCAAATGTTACATTCAATTACTTACCCAGACAAGTATGAAGCCACTTGGAGTCCTTCAAGAGAAGTTTTTAACCCAGTCTAATTAGCATATATCCATATAATGGGTGTCAATAGGGCAGGAGATTTACCGCCTGTAATAAGGCATTATCTGCACCAAAACACCTTCATTTAACTAATGTTTTGTTCTGAATAGTTAACAATAGTCCCCTGTGAGTTATTTTTATTCAACTATTTTTATAGATTTTAGAAAAGCTTTTTTTATTCACCTCAATTATTTTATTAATGATCACAATGTCCTAGAGAAAATTCTGTCTGGTTTTAGGGTGAAATAACAGCACCGAGATTGCCCTTTTGAAGATTCAAAATGATCTTACAGTAAGCTATAATGCAAAGAGAGTGACTGTCTTGGCTCTACTGGATCTAAGTGCTGCCTTTGATACAGTAGACCACGCTATTCTGTTAATCCGTATAAAACAGATTGGCTGCTCTTGTGTTGTTCACAAATGGTTTAAATCCTATCTCACAGTCGGGAGTTTTATAGTAGGTCTACAAAGTTAAATGTGGTGTGCCCCAAGGTTACATTTTAGGCCCAGTGCTTTTTAACCCATATATGCTCCCTTTTGGCAGTGTCATGAGAGGACATGGAGTTAACTTTCACAGTCATGCTGACAATTCACAGTTTTACATCTCCTTGTCTCCTGATGACAAACGGCCAATGGGTGCACTTTTTAACTGTATTTCAGACATCAATCCTGGGTGGCAAAAAAAAACGTTCTCCAGCTCAACCAGGACAAAACTGAAGTCTAAGTTATTGTTTCTTAGGCTCAAAAAGAGAAACTTTTAGCAAAAATGCAATCACTGTCTTTTGACTCTGAGCTGACTTTTATCCCTCATTTAAAAATATAACTAAAATATTTTTTTATCAACTGAAGAACATTGCCAGAGTCCGCACTAATCTCTCTCAGGCCAATATGGAGATGCTGATGCATGCTTTTATCACCAGTAAAATTGATTACTGTAATGCTCTGCTTTCTGGTCTTCCCAAAAAGAGTATTTCAGGTTCACAACTTTTACAAAATTCAGCAGCACGTCTCCTGACGAAGACCAGGAGGCAGCACGTTACAGCGCTCTAGCGATCCCTGCATTGGCTCCCTGTATGTTTCAGGAGTTATTTTAATGTTCTTTTAATTGGTTTTAAGTGTTTTAATGGTCTTGGGTCTTCATATCTTTCAGAAATGCTTTTACCATATGAACCCTCAAGATCTCTGCGCTCCCCTGGCAGCCGTCTCATTGTCATGCCCAAAGACAGGACACAAACTCATTGCCAGGCATCTTACCATTATTATAGCCCTCAACTCTGGAACAGGCTGCCAGAGGATTTCAGGGCTGTAGAGAATGTTTGTGTCTTTAAGAGAAGGCTCAAGACTCACCTTTTTAGCTTAGCTTTTGGAGTGAACTGTGGCGATTGGAGCCCTTCCGGATATCCTTTCTGCTCCGAGCAGTGTATGACGCCTCACCGATCCCAGTAAATTTGCACAGGTGGGGGATGAGGGAAGACCCACTGTGTAGATTGTGTGGCGGTAAAGGAACAATGGCACACATTCTATCTGGGTTCAAGACTGCTTTAACTCAGGGTAGATATAGGAGGCACCATGACAAGGTGTTGGCAGTGCTTGCAGATATCTTGGAGCAAGAGAAGAGGAAGAAGCAATCAACCAAAGCAAGACCACTGCTGGGCACCATAACCTTTGTGAAAGAGGGCTTAAGACCGGTCATCCACAGCCAAGCCAGGCAGAATCTCATGCAGTTAGCACAGCAATGGGAAATGGAGGATGACCTTGGGAGGAAGCTCCATTTCCCAGAGGCGGTACTCTCCACCACTCTAAGACCAGATATTGTTATGTGGTCTTTGGAGGGGAAGAAGATCATCCTGGTGGAGTTGACGGTGCCGTGGAAGGAGGGCTCTGAGAAAGCTGCAGAGAGGAAAAAGGCCAAATACCAGCAACTTGTCCAAGACTGCCAGGATAAGGGATGGACACGGTGGAAGTTGGATGTCGAGGATTCCCAGCCCAATCTGTGTGGGATCTAATGACGAAGATTGGACTGAGAGGCCACTTGAGGTAAGCAGCCGTTCGTAGGATGGGAGAAGCATCTGATAGAGCCTCCTGTTGGCTCTGGCATAAGAGAGAGGACACAAGCTGTAAGCCTGGGGGAGAGGGGCAGTGACCTTGCCAGTAACTGCAGACCCGCCAGCTTGAGGGTGTTGTGGTTAAGGGTCAAAACGCCCAGTGAAGGTTGGGGACCACCTGAAGACCTCTCTTCCAGGCCAAGGCTCTTCCCATTAGAAATGGGTATTTTTTTGCATCGCAGATGTATTATGTAACAAATTAATTCATTACAGTCTGTTTAAATGATTTGTATAATTTATTTGACAAAATGTTAGCAATATTTTACTATACAGTTATATTTTTCTTTTTCGTTATTTCAGTTATTTATCTTTTTATCCTACTATTTTATATTTACCATATATTTATATCATATTTTTCTTTTTCATTATTTTATTTGTTTATTTTTTTTATCTTTTTATCTTACTATTTATATTAGTTCTTGTTTATTTTATATTTTAACTTCTTTTAATCTCCTTCCAGTGTTTCCTCTCTGGGAGCCCTCTGTCTCGGTGGTGGGGGGTGGCAGTGGCTGCCAAGGTTCTCTTTGGGTAGAGCCTGGATGGCGCTCTCTGTTGGTGCCTCGGCTGCTGCTGTTGATCTGCTGCTGCCGGGGCAGATGGCTCCTCTGAAGACGTTCCTAACCTTACCTGGCTCAACTGAACTCAGCCCAATGACTTTTAACTGATGTTCTTAGTGTGTATGTATATAGGAGTTATGTGGGGGAGGAGGGAGTATAATTGTGTTAAAGCTCTTAAATTTGTGTGGGAGGGTTTGGATGGAGGGTTATATGGACTCTCTTTTCTTTAAATGAGTAAAGTACTTTGAGTTAAATTTTGATTCTGAAGATGTCAGCACAGGACGCATTTTACTGTACACTGTAAACCCCAATGTTGAGATTACTTAGTTACACTGAGTAGCTGAAACTCAATATTCAGAAAAAAATTATTCTAACTCAAATATGTTGTGTTAGTGCATCATATTCTTGTTTTGAATATATGTAACTCAAACCTTGTGAGTGACCTAATAATCATATTGGGAGTAACCTAATTAGCACATCTCCCAGGATGCTTAGAGGGATGTTTTTGTCACCATGAGTGACCTGGAAGTCTGTTGTGCTCAAGTACCCAGTGAGTTCTATTCAATATGTCTCTTGTGTTGAGTCTATAGTACTTAAGAGCAAACAAACAAACAAACAAACATACATACATACATACATACATATATATATGTCTTAATTTCATGAGACTTGATTGAGTTCCTGTCAACTTTAGTCAAGTACATTACACTAAGATAACTTAAGTGTAGCTTATACAAAATTTCAAGTAATGCCTACTTATTCCAGCAGACTAAGTTCTCATGAATCACTGTACTTAATTTGCAACAGCTTGTTTTGAATTTAACTTTACTGAGATTAGGTAGTCTAAACTTCTATAAAAGTACAGCTCACTCAAATATAATGATTTCACAATACTTTCCACAGTTAAGGTTGTTTACTTACCTTTTCCAAGGTAATCGGTTTCCTAAATATTTTCAACTAAACTTAACTTGTTGGAATTTACAGAGTAAATAATGAGCCCATGCCTTCACAATGTCTATAACTTGTATTCTGAGGTTGATTTGCACATTTTAGACCCAAACACTATCATCATCTCTGAGACAAAGAATTCATGTCCTTCCTAAGCAGAATGATGGTCAGACATTCCCATCATGTCTTGCATATGGCTGTTTCAACAGATGAGCACCGCATCTTTAAGCATCTAATTGATCCCAAGGATAAAACCAGACTTGTGCAGCTCCACAATTTTCTTCCTGACTCGGCTGATTTCTTTTGAGGTTTCCTTTGTGACAACCACAAAAAGTAGTGCGTTTCACGTGTGCCTCCAATGTGCCAATTAATCAGAAGTCAGGGGCAGCCAAAGCCATGACATCATCATCTAGTCTTCCCCTCATTGTTTAAAGAGATATCAATCACTCCATGTGTAAACGTCTGGTTTTGAATACATTAATAAAAAATGTCTGACATGTTCTTTCTTTCATTATTGTGCCATTTAGCAAATAGAAATAATTAGATTAATTCTAAGTTACATAAAAAAGAGAACTTTGGACTGATTTACCTTCAGGAAGTAAGGAAAAAAGGCATGTGAGTTTTTATTTGGTGTATCTAAACTACATCCAACAGTAATTATTTCAAGTTGGGCTTCCCTATTGTGTGCACCCATCAGGTTTTCACCAACAAATGTGTTTAAATCTCTTTAAAAAATGTTTGCTTCAGCAAACTTTCTTCTTATACCTGAAACAACATAAATAAATGGTCAGCTTTGTCTTGTTTTCTTGGCTTGCCCAAATTACTGACATTCTTCCTTTGATGTTTTAGCTCTTCCATGTTGATCCAATAAAGGAGCTGCTCCTATGACAGCTGATTCAGCTATAAAAGTGGGAAGGGAACAAATATTAACCGTCCATGAAGAGAATCAATCATTCTGTGGAAGGCAGACTCCCCCATGTTTTGACATTAACTAATAATGTCACAAGGGCCAGTGCAGGCAGGTTGGTAGGATTGGAGCCGTGCAGGACTATAGCTTTGGGAGATGTGTGCATAGGCTTACAGCATCTGTACATAGGCTACATGCATTGAGAAGCTATGCTACTTACTTAGAACACCTTTCAATCAAGAGATACAAATTCAGTGGAGAGAGGAATTGAATTTAATATAGAAAGAAATCCCAATACTATGTTTCTTACTGCTGTAGAAGAAAACGGAATGATTGCAATCGTAAGGGAATTCAAATCTAAAACATCAACAGATTGGAATGACATAGATGTGAATATTGTTTTTTTTTTAAGGTAATCATCAGCATAGCAAAACTTTTAACTTATATTTGTAACTTGTCTATGCAAACTGGAACATTTCCACAGAAAATGAACATAACTAATATTTTTTACTATTTATTTAAAGTGGAAAGGTGCACAACTTTACTAATTACAGGCATGTATCTCTCTTATCCCATTTTTTTTTAAATATAAGTAATCGTTTTGTCATTAGATTGGATACATTTATTTCAAAATCTGAGATCATATGATATTCAGTAACAATAAATTAGAAACTGTTACCGAGGTAGCAAATAATACTGAAATAGAAATGGTAAGTCAAAAAAATTTTTTGGAAGTGATAATGTATTGGGAAGATCTCTTTGAAGCCCCAAATAAACGTATAAAATGAAATTGGCTAAAATTATCTTAATCGTAAACAGAACAAATCATTTTTAAAATCATAATGCTCGTCACATTCTATACAGCTCCCTAATTTTGACATATCTAAATTATTGTGTGGAGGTCTGGGGTAACACATACAAAATTAAAATAGATCTGTTAACCATACTACAAAAAACGGTAGTGAGATTAATTATTCAGGTAGGATTTTAAGAACACACCAACAAACAACGACAATAGAGACTGCTAGGGTGCTAACAACTCTCCCTATTAACTCGAATGAAAACATGGGGAAAAATTCATAATTACATAAAAATATTTCAAAATATATGTTTTCTTTCAGATGTCCAAAATAAATGAGTTGAGTTGTTACGCTCATCAGTGTTGTCTGATTGAGGACATATTTCCACCTTTGGGCACAAACCTCTATGCCCATAGTGTCTTGATAAAGTTAGACATGGGGAGTAGCTCCCAATAAAGAGATAGGATGATTTGGGGCGCAGAAAAGCTGCCCTGTTCAGTTAAAACTTTAAACTTCCCTTGAATTGGAATCGGGCATTGCTACTGGCTCAAGCATTATTGCCTATGTCAGCCTTTATTGCTGCAGTCAGCTGTCCTGCCTCTGTAAAGAAGAAAAAATGAGCAGTCTCGGCCACACCTTTTGTGGCGTATTGGAGTTGGAATAGAGAGGAAGTGTTTGATGCTGTCGGTCCACCAGGCAATGCCTCCTTGTTGCTGCATTTTTCAAACCAGAAATATAGCTAGCAGGAGTCTCTAGAAGGGAGTTGAATCATTCTTTAAAGGGGTGGCGACACCCCTGTCCTAGACTATGAAGCAGCCTACCCCTGTAACTTCATTTTGCTGACTCTGTGGAGGCTTTTAAAAAACAACTGAAAACTTCTGACTTCTGTTTCTGTGAAAGGTGCTTTATGAATAAACTCTACATACTTACCTGCTTACTTACCTACTATCCTCAAGGCTGCAGGACGATAAAAGGACCTGGCAGTCAGTCTTTCCTCGCCTGAGTATTGACCTACACGGTAACCTCAGTCTATAAAGACTTTGTGATGTTAAAACATTGAAACCCATTTCTTTTGACCAAATTGTGCATGTTCCTACTGGTATTTGATCACTGAGAGCAAACAAAATGCTTGCTATTTTCTCTTGAATGAACACAGTGTCTGTTCTAACATTAGTGTTTATTTATTTTTTATTTTTTTACTCTACTCCACCATCTACTGCACCCATCTATTATTTTAACTTACACATAGTTACTGCTTTGATCTTTGTTTTTTTAGGGTCGAAACCAAGACTTTCTTCATTTTTCTTTGGCGGGTGTCGGGGCACATTCTGTCATGCTGACCTTGCCAATATGTATTCCCACTTGCTAAATCAAAGACACAGTATCCATGTCGTTGATTCTTTCTTAACAAACACATTTTAAGAAGACTAACTAGTCCTGAAGTTTCTGGAAAATTCTGGAAGTGATAGCCTCTAAAACAAGAAGGTCACAGGGGCTGTGCCTGATAGAATGTGTTCACCTCCAATATTTAAGAGGTATTTAGTCTTTATATGAAATTTGTGTGCTAAAACTCAAGAATGTAGGACACTGTGTCTTTGACTTGGACAGAGGGAACAGTGAGAGTATTCGTAAGTGACAGTAAATTGAATGATGATTTCAAAACAGTCAGTTTCTATTAAGGAAAGAGAAAAATATGCTAATATTGGCACGATCTTTGTATACCGCATGAAGGAAAACCAGGAAGAATACGACATTATGTATAATATAATAATATTATTTTAGCTGATTAAAGATATTTTTTTTATATTAGTCTCTTACTAAGACGGAACTAAACAGTGTTTTTTATTATTGGTCCATTTTTACTTATCAGACCAACACTGATATGTTAAAAAAAACATTTGCAACATTGACCGATACCAATGTACTTTCTAATATGTTGTGCATTGCTTAACAAAAGCCATGTTCTCATGATTTTAGTCATAAAAAAACAGGAGGAACATGAGGAAAGAGACAGGAGAGGAGGATGGAGAAAAAACCCATGCAGGAAGGAGAGGAGGCGAGAAACAGGAGCTTTGATAGACAGGTTTATTCAGCACATTATTATTATGTAAAAGGAAAAAATGTATATGCTCACTGCATTTATTTTCCATTTCTGATCAAATGCTTTAAACTATGAGTCAGATATACTCAAACCAACTCCAAAGGGTTTTAACAAGAAACGAGAAGCAAAAAACTGAGAAGACAGGCTGAGACGCAGAAGGGCAGCATTGGGGAGCTGGAAAGCAAAAGAATCATAATTTCCTCGCACAATGCAGATTAATGATTCATCATTGAATATCTCCTAAAAATTGTCATATTGGTCATATTATTATTATTCATGCGCACGCATGTTTGTATGCTGTGATTACTCACACGTCCGCCCCTGGATATAAAACTGCTAACACTCTCTTCCACCTACATGTGAGAGTAACAGAGGGGAAAAAATAATAATATTAATAAACAAACACACCAAATAGAGATGAAAGAAACTGGTCCATGTGGCCTGCCGACTCCCTGCGTGTCGTAATAACAGGAGGATGACACTGGGGGGGAGCAAAAAATACAATGAAGAGTAACACAGAGATCAATGTGTGAGAGCTGAAATGCGTCTTTTGGTGAGTCAGTTTATGCATAGCCATATTTTAAACCATCTCATTGCACACAGCAGATCCAATAGAACCAGTGGGTCTTTTTTACTGGCCTCTCTCGTTTTCATGGGCAACATTCACAGACACTTGAGACATCCAGAAACCAGGAGGGAAAGTCATTTCCTTTTGTCTTTCAGTCCACTGTGCTGAAAAATGGGGGTAAAAAATACAAATCAGATTCACTCTGTCCTTTCATCCTTCAGCTTTTACACTGAAGGTTAATTTTTATGGTCTGGCAGTAGGATGTGTTCATAAAGAGGCTCTAAATGAAGAGGAAGTGAGCCATTTTCTTCAACTCGCTGCCCAGTGAAAAAGTAAAAGGCAACGGTCCCTGTGTAACCTTTGTTTGCCCCAACGTTAGGAGAGTGGATTACAGATGGAGACATTTGGCATGCCTCATGAGCTCACAAATTACACGCACACACAAACACAGAAGGATTTCTCTCAGTAGGGAGGATGCTGGTCACATGCATCCAGCTGAGGAAGTCACCCCAGCACCATATGCCAGCTCAGTCGCCATAAGTCACCCAATCTTTATTTTCCTTTCACCTAACCAGTCAACTTGCCTTTATGGATCATTTGTCAAACCATTTCACAGCTATGTCAACAACAAAAAATGTGCGCAGTTGCTGCTGTTGTAACATCATCTCTGTGCAACCAGACACTGTATGAAGGCATGACTACTGCTGTGTACGCTGAAGTAATCAGAGAAGGTTCTACAACAGTGACTCCAGGAGCAGCAACGGAACCTTGTCTCAAATGTTCATTTACCAGGGGGAGTGATGACCGTACAGTAGATCTGCTGTCTGATCCAAGTTTTCCAACACTGCTTAAATGCAATCCTTCAGTACCCCTGTCACACTGTTACTTATCTGACTTCTGTTTCTATGACAACATTATACATTTGATAATAAAGATGTGATCTCCAAGCCTTGTCTAAGAGATTCTCTTGTTGCAACTTTTGTCTAAGACACAATACAAATGTAAAAATCCTGTAATACTATACTCCCCTCGCTGTTGAGCTTCATGTGAAGAAGTGTTAACAGATGCATTATTTGTTGCTGTCAGATTTCATTCGAACATTTAATGCAGTACAAGTTAATGGCTATATGGGTCTTATTGTTAGAGTTTGAATCTAAATACTGTAGAGTCTAACGTCTTTGAGAGGCAAGTCCAATTCATTTGTATAGGGCTATATGTAGTCCAAAGGACCCCAAAGCACTTTACACTACATTTAATCATTCACCTATTCATGTACAGAAAAACACACTGATGGTGGCAAGCTACACTGTAGCCTGGTGGCATCTGAGAGAAGCGATGCTACCATACAATCGACGCCACTGGGCCCTATTACCAGCACCAGCAGTGAAGTCTATATCAAGGACACAATGACTGAGCCAACATCAAGTCAAGCCTCAACATTTTCAAGTCAAGCCTTGAGTCTTTAAGGGCCAAGTAAAAGTTAGGTCTCTTGCTTTGAACCACTAATAAAGGCAGGTCAAATATATTTATTTTTTGTATTTATGCTTGGTTTATGATATAGATGTGTAAGGCTCATGACTGTGTGTGAAATGTGTGTTCTGTACCAAAAGAGTGAAAACTTGAACTTTTGGGGACCATTGATCACTAGAATATTTGGAAAAGGAAGAAAAAAAGCATAAGCCGAGAAGAACACCATGCCTACAGTAGCGCGCGTGGGTGTCTCACTTGGGTTGTTTTGATCATTCTGGCACGGGAAACTGCAGTACATGGAGGACAAGATGGATTCAGTGAAAAAAATCAGGAAATCTTGGCAGAAAATGTCATGTTGTCTGTGAGGAAACTAAAGTTGCGTACCAAAGCTTGGCTTTCGGAAGTCCTTTAAGAGACCAGAGTCGTCATCATAGTTGCATGACTTGAACTGTAACTGGCTGTGAATCTCATTAGTATCTTATTATTTTATAAAACAGTGCTCTACTAAGTAATAAGGATGCCTAAGTTGTTCTTAAATTGTCTTTTGGTGTTTCATTTGGTATAAAATAACACCTTGTAATATCAGTAGCATTGAGCTGTTTAGTTTCTTCTTTTTTTGTAGCCAGTTTGTACATTTTGTTGACCAGAAACTGACTGGTGTCCTGCACCCTCCCCTGACTCCGCCAGTAAAGCTGAGCTGCACAGTAGCCTTTCCTTGTAGCCAATCTAAGGCACACCTGTACAATATTCATGCCGTCCAATCTGCACCTTGATATACCATATGTACCACACCTGTGAGGTGGGATGGATTATCCTAGTAAAGGAAAAGTGCTCACTAACACAGATTTAGATAGATTTGTGTGAGTAACGCTGTGTCCACACTGAATGCGATAGGAGCGACTATAAAGAGCAACACACGCCTAGCTGTTTGCGTACACATTCGCACCTTGAAGCGTGTACTACGCAAACTGGTCGCGCTTAAAATATGGTATTTTCACGCGCGAACTGGCCTTCAGCGGAGCTGGGACCAGAGTGCATCTGCGGTGGATTATGGATCGAGCTGACAGAGGATGAGTGTTAGGCCCCGGCTTCAGCGGAGCTGGGGCTAGGGTGCAGCTGGCGGTGGATTATGGACTATGGTCTCCGATATGACGGAGGACAGAGTGGATTACAGTCTAGCTACGGCAGAGGGATCAATAAACAGCAGCGAACCTCTCATAAACACCGGCTCCTCGCCGCCTGGAGAACACGACCTGCTCGCCCAGTTTGTGCCCTGAAAGTCCAAGCTTCACCTGCCGAAACACCAACTACATTTCTGAGCAGCTGTCCATCTGTCTGCAGTTCGTAAAAGTTTATAATATTTGAGCAGCGTGGGATGTGGTGCGGGAGCTGCTACCAGGAAACCAGGTGAGGAGGCTATTTCAAGGCAGACTTCTAGGCCGAGAGGTGCTTTTACAGCAACAACGGCTCTTTTAAGTGCCACCCACAAACCTCTTAAGAGCATTCCTGTCTAAATAGTTTATTTTTTTATTTCTGTCTCTGTATAGCAAACTGCTTGTGTCGTGTAGCTCGGGGTGATTGGCCACGATGTTAATCAGTATTTCCTCCATGTCCTGCTGAGGCTGTGACTACATGACAGTCACAGAATCACTGAAACTCTGTCCCCTGATTGGTTGTCGCAGCGCAATTTGACGCTGGAGTTAAGATTTTTCCAACTCGAGCAATAGACGCCATGAACGCGAATGCATAAAATGCACCACATAAAATGCAGCGCGAATTTTCCATGGCATCTGTAGCGCGAATTGTTCACGCAAATCAGGCAGAAAAGCTTTTTCGCGACGCAAATCTGCTTCTGAAGTGTCGCGGGACACCAAGTCGCGCTTCATCGCGCTCCTCCATTGATTTTACATGTAAACCTGAAGCTCTAGTCACTCCTATCACGTTTGGTCTGGACACACTGTCTTTTTTGCTTCTTTACATTTTTATGGGATCACAATGATATCAGCTTGAAATGAAAACTGAAAAGAATTTTACTAACAACTAACTAACAAATTTACTAACAATCAACTTTTAACACTTTCATGTTTTTTCAATGCCAACAGCAAAATCCACTGCTATGACTTACTTAATGTTTATTTTAATATAACTTGAATGAATTACTGTTTGCTTCCTTTCTCTGGGTTTATAGTTTTGTATTTAAAGCATATTACAGATGGGCTACGGTTAAAGTTCTTTCAGGTGCTGCCCTGTAAGCCTGAAGTCATGAGTTTGCAACTGCTTCTCATCTCTTTTTTGTTTAAATGTATTTTTTGCCTTGTACACAAGTGCACTTTTGTTTTTTCATTTGTTTTTTTCCATATATTTTCATACTGTGATAATGTTATTATACCAAGTAAAGCACACTTATGCACAAGGTTTAAGATACTGCTTATGTTTTGTTTTACCTTAAAAACAAAAATGTTCACTGCATTTATTCTAAATTCAAAATTAAGATTTTCAGTTACAGTTCTAATTTCCAATGCTAATATTTCTTTTTTTTTAGTGCCAATATTTCTTTTCAGTGTGATTTTAAGATGATATAACTGTGTTCCCATAAGTTCAGCAAACAGGAAAAATTTGTTATAGCCATTTAAAATAAAGGCTTTTTAAATTTAAAGAAGAATGCCTTGGGTTTTTCCTTTTTGATGACCCTGTTTTCCCACCAAACAGCACCTTCGCCACAATTTTTGGATGAACCTTCTGAGCACTCTGGACTTTCTTTCTTTTTTTCTAACTGCCCATAAGTTCAGCTCATGAGAATTGAGAGGAAAAACAAAAGTGTATAAAATCTATATTTCTGTAGATATTAACACTTCACGTCCACTTTACAGTTCAGCATGAAAACATCTGCACTGAATGGCAGTAATGGTTGCAGGATCATCCTACCTTGAGGCGTCTAACGTGCCGCAAATCTCATCGAGAAAGCTTTCCATAGCTTTAGGTTTTGTGTGATGGGTGGTGAAGTGTGGCGCTGGTGTGTGCATTTAGAAGAACAGCCCTGAGTGGGACTGGAGTGTCGCACTTCCTTTCTTCTCTCTTCTGTCCAATTTGCGACCGTAATCTGTTTCAACATCTCTATGGAAACTGAGAGGCCATAATCAGCGAGCTGCATGAAAGCGGTGCCTGAGAAAAATAAAAGGATGATAATGAAGGTAAAGGCTGCAGAAACACTGTTAACTTTGGAGGGTGGATGGAGAACGAAAGTGCAAGTGATGATTTTGCATTGTTCGAACTGAAACGTTGAAACAATTAAGTATTGAATTTAAGTGCAATTTAGGATCTTCGGTAATTTGAGAGTTATTATTTCTGAGACAATAAATGTGAAGTAATCAGTCATCCCTAATAAGGTTTTGATTGGGAGCACTTCAGAGAATAAAAGCTAAATCAGCTTAAATGCCTTTTCATTGATAAATTCTGCAGGGCTGGTGTTGCTTTGTGTCTGGCTTTCACATCCTCCTCAGTGCTATTAGAGATATGGCCTGTGTCAAGCTCAAACACACATTTAAAACAACTGCCTTTCAGCCACGTTAAGACCTCTAAGGATTATTTTGGCTGTGTCATAAACAGGTATGAGGACGAATGAGTTTTTGACCCAATTTTCCCTGACCGTTACTGAGCTTTGTGCTTGTTTGCACCAAGGAAGAGTAATGGCCACACCCAAACTGGCAACACAGGTCCAGCATAATGGGATCACCATAACCTCACCCTCTCAGGCGAACGGGCAGGATGATCAAATCTGGAGCGACGCCCCCTCACCATGGTGAGCAGATCGGTAGCACAGCAGGACAGACTGATGTCCAATGCACCCCAGGGAGGTGTGTGTGTACAGAAGAGACAGACTGGCAGCTTTCAGCACCCAGCTGAGAAGGGAGGAGGAGGAAAGAGACAGGGGAGTACAGAAGGAGGGGGAGAGAGGCTGAAACAGGGCAGCACCAAGATGTTTAGAAGGAAAAAGACATAGATAGCTGAAGCTGAATGATGATGAAGGTGCAGAGAAGCAACAGGCAATATATTAGGAAATAATGATGACAGAAGATGATAGACTTAAGGAATAATGGGAGGAAATCCAGTCGTGGAGGAGAGTGTGATAAAAAAAAAGGAAGTTAAGGTAATAGAAAGGTGATGTTCCACCGTAGAAGGCCCATTTCTCTGTATTATCTACGAATAGAGGACCAACATTACAATTCTGGTTGCCTCACTTTTGGGTTAAAAGGTTTCGGCTCCACTTCATTTATGTGTGTTGCTGTATTAATCTAAAAAAACTGACAGTGTTTTTTCCCCCATCTTCATTTGAGAACTAATATACAGTGCCTTTTAAAAGTATTCTCATCTTTTGAACCTTTTCACATTTGTCTACCATGAAAAAGCGTCAGTGTTTCTTTTCACCCTTGGGATATGCATTTAACCAACACAAAGTAGTGCAGGCTTGAAAAGTTGGAGGAAAATTAGCGGGTGTGCTTTTGTGTTCAGCCATCCTTTGTAGAGTCACGACCGAATCGCTTTTTTGCGGTGTGTTCAGAGCGCTCTGTTCAGAAGGACGTTGGGACCGCTCCAGTTGCAAATCGGGGATATTCAACATCTTGGATTGTCTTGACCCGTTATCGCAGCATGTGTGGTGATTTGCAAGGGCAAATTAATATGCAACCTGTTGAGTGTGGCATATATATATATATGCATTTTTTGCACACAACAAGATATCCATTTCCCTATAGGCTATGTGTATTCTTTGTTCTTTTTGCATTCACTCACCTCCTCTTTTTATTTTACCTTATGCATTTCTCCCTCATTATTCAAATGAGGATAGCTGGCCTTCTTGGTCCAACTCCTCTGCTATTGGTCAATAAACTGGAATGATCAGGATCAAATCAAATCAAACTTTATTTATATATATTCCCTCCCATCCCCAGAAATATAAAAGCAATTTGACAATAATACCCCTCATTACACTCATCTTCTGACACACACACACACTCACACAAAAATGAAACATAAAACACCCTGGCCTGAGTTCAGATGAGCCAGACGAGCTAAATCCATGTGCAGATCTATGTGCATGCCAGCGACAATCCAATTCCTCCAAAATCAGGAGAAGTAATGGGTCAGCTTCATTATCCGTGTCTGCAGCTACTTGGAGTAGCCTCTCACTTAAAATGTCTACGCAAAACAATAAATAGTCATCACTGACTGTATTACTTTCAGCTAAGACAGCAACGTGCCTTAATTGTTCTGCAGTAGTCTGAGACATCTCTGGTAGGACTCCACTTCCTGTCAAACAAAACGTTCTCCTGAAATGGCCAAATGCGCAGGCATACATAATCGATCTGCACATGGATCCGCTCCTTCCTGTAACACTCCCTCTGGTGCCAGGCCTGGAGGTGGGGACGTTGGCAAGTGCATGTTGGCCAAGCCATGGGCCCCTCTTCCCATGAGCTCACCACCTGTGGGAGGGGCCATAGGGGTCGGGTGCAGTGTACAACGGGCAGCTGCGAAGGCAGGGACCTTGGTGGTCCGATCCTCGGCTGCAGAAGCTGCTTTGGAATTAAAGCACTTTATTTAAGCCTAGCTCACAAAAAGACAAATCATAAAGCAGAATTCCTATCAAGCAGCTCTTTTATGTGTTTAAGATTCGTGGAGCTCGTGTGTGACTGGTGTCTTTTAGATTTGTAGTGATTAATCATAAAATCAAGAACAGCATCCGTATGGTTTCAGAAGCTAACCGCCTCCTGCTGCACTGGGAGATGTCTTTCCACTAAAACTGTAATGAGGAAATATTAAATCTACAGCGAGTGCATTTTGTAAGCACCAAAGCTTATGCAATGTTTCATTTGGATAAATTAGGAATTCTCTGAAACAGTAATTGCCACCTACACAGATGTGTGCAGGTGCACGAAGCAGTCCAGTTATACACGGTAGTTGCAGCTGTTTCAGAAAGGCATGATCATTTAATTTACTGGTCATTTGTTTATGTGTATTTCTATATTTCATGATTTAGCTCTAATGCAAAAATAGGCCTTTTGTCGAAATCTAAGTGTATTTTGAGGTCATGGAATATTTTTGCATTTTTCCCACTCTATTTATATCAGATCATTATATCAAGCTTTCATCTTGGCACACCACACCAGAGTCAAAAGTATAATAATGGCAAGTATGCTGGGATAGTAAAAAGAAAAAAATTGCAGTAGTGCCAATTGTTCTCCTTACAAAAATACTTACAGTGGGTATGTTATCTGTATTTACAATTATTACATGGTGTTGAACCAGTATTTCATCATTGCTGCTGATGAAATGCAGTTTGTGCTCTTGAGGGACCTTGTTTTAAAATGTTCTTAAATGTTTGGCAACATGTTATCACTAAGCAGCGCAGAGTACGTTCTAATTAACGTTTGGTGAGATGGTAAATGTTGAAGTAAGACAGCATAAGTTCTATTTGGCATTTCTTCTTAAAGGAAAAAAAACTGTTTTTAACCCCAAGACCAACAACACCTGCAGTTTTCTTTATGAAGAATCTTTGAGTGGGTTTGAAAACCACTATATAAAACTTATGTATTATTATTATTCATGAGTCATTTCTTATTAGTTATTTGGTGACGTCTGGACATTTTTAGCTAAGCTAGAACCAATCAGTGTGACTTGACCACAGCTTCAGCCCAGCAACTCTATTGGGCCTTTTTTGAGTACACACCCTCAGACTGGTACTCTGACACTGGTTCCTGAAATTGCCCCAAAAACATCCCTATTGGCCCGATGTTCTGACAAAACAGTACACTTTGTCAGAATAGCATAACATAAAGATAAATTGAGTTATCTAACCAATTTTAAAATTTAAGCCACAGTTTTATGTTCTAACCCTAAGTTCACAGGACAAATATACTTTATTTTAAATGCCTTAACCTAAACTTAATATATGTATAATTTAAATTGATTTGAATAAATAAACACCAAAGGGAAAAATACGTTTTTTTTTTACTGCTGTGCATTTGCATTAACTGAAAGTATGTCATTCTGATGGGTATGCTCTTTTGTCATAACACTGGCAAGGAAGAAGTTGAGACATCCTCATACCTTGTAGCTCTAGTAAAATTACCCTGAAATTCCAATAATGGAAATCTGTCTTATGTATATATAAGAAGGGCGGTATTTGCCAATATTTCTGTTAATATGATTTAAAGCAAGTGTCAAGAGGGCACCAGAGATAATTTCCTAACTTTTCACTTTAGAAATGTTAAAACATTTCTGTAAGTTAATTTCTTTAACTTTTTTTGTTTGCACAGCAGTGCTGAGTAACTACTTTTTACATTTTCTCATCTGACCAAGACCTCCTTAAAGCAAAGGCTAGTGACCTAAATGAAAATAAAACCAAAGTTTTACCCCAATATCATTGCCCTGGATTATAGGATGTATTATTTTCAGCTGCAAGTACACACACACTATGTACACCTACAATGAACTGACTGCTGTGATTTTGGCTTGACCCATCTTAGAAACATTTCTTAATCCAGCTTGATCAGGGCCATCCATAGACCTTTAGAGCTCAAAATTAAAAAGGGGCACTTAGAGCAAGATTTTAAAACGGCTTACAACAACAGTATGCCATCATGATTAACAACAACCAATATTTATCCCGGACCTAATAGGGAATTGCAACACAATATATAAATGTCATCAGATGGAGCCAAGCAAAGCAAAAGTAACCTATTTCTTATTTTTTTTATCTGATGGGATTCAATGTTGCTGTTGCGACACTGTGTTGATCAAAGACCATAATCATTAAAGAGGCAATAGGAGATCTGGTAACCCCTTCTCTACGATGGGCTCAGGACAAATGTGATAGTGATAGTAAAAGGAGAGATAAGGTTTCATCCACCGTTGCATGGTGCATACGCAGCATACTCATTTCACTTTGAGAGTTGCCAGAAAAAAAGTTAAGAAAACCTGAGGAGTGGAGGCAGATGCAGAAAGATCATTGGTTAACTGCCACCCTGTTATTGATAACAGCCAGATCATTTTATTTATATTGATTTAGTTAAAGGCAGGGCATACGATTTCATTTTAAAACACTTTTTTTAAAACTGAAAAAAAAAATGCTCTTCATATACCGGTGGCAACCTATAAGTTAGGAGTTCTTAAACCTGACCGAGTAATTTTCATTCTTTCTACAGCAAGAAACCCTGGGAAAACCTCATCCAATCAACTTCCACGGTCCATCCAAAATAATTGGCTTGTAAGCAAAGCTTCTGTGTTCCAGAATCTCGCCCTCTGCGCGTCCCCTTCGTGGGCACGCAACCCTCGTTCTAGCCTGTAAACAGGAAGTGAGCTTGCGCTCCCTTAACAAATAAATTGATTGCGCCAGCTGCAGCAGCTGACGTGTTTGTTTGGTGAAGCATTTAGTTCGAAGTTAGTGCAGATTAGCTTCCAAAGATTAATTGAAAACACAAAGCTGTTGTGGAAATAGCAACCAGACCATGCTGGCTGCATGTGCCTGTCGTATTGAGGCATGAGTTAGGGGTAGAGCATGAAGCAAGAGCTGGGACTTTTTATCTTGCAATAATTTCTGTTGAGGACCCAGAATCGTATACCCTGCCTTTAAATCTTGATGTAGAGGGGCACAAACATATATCATTATTATATTACCTTTTTCATCATGGTACCAGGTCGGTTTAGATGGTTTAAAACTCAATTGTGTGTTTACTAAAGTTGATGACCTGAATCAGTAAAGGATGGCAGGAAAGCAAAATGCGAGAAAAAAAAAACTGTAATGCGGGAAAAACGTTTTAAAGCCGCTGAGAATGTGGCAGAAAGTTCATTTAAGCCTAGGTGATTTGTGGCAGAGTTACAGGTTGTGCTGTAACTGCTGTTAGAAAATAATTTTAAAAAGCACCTTTGTTGCACGTTAATACAGCCTTGACCATATCAAACTGTGTTAGAGTGAACAGAGGCTCTCAGACTTTCCCGGCATAAAGCTTGATGTGCCCTTGTCACACTCAGCACAAAGAAAAATCCTTTCACACTTTCTTTCGCCGGTCACACTGGGTTAGATTATTGTGCCTTATCAGACAGACAGACAGACAGACAGACAGACAGACAGACAGACAGACAGACAGACAGACAGACAGAAAGAAAGAAAGAAAGAAAGAAAGAAAGAAAGAAAGAAAGAAAGAAAGAAAAAGATTTGAGAAAATATTCACATGCAGCATTCTTATACAACTCAGAATGTCGGATTGTTTTGAAAAAAATAAATTTCAGGATTTTCAGTGAAGGAGACCTTTAACAAAAATAATTACCCAGTAAAACTAAAATATGTTTGTGCCAACTCCCATCAGGTGTTTGCAATGACTGACATTTATTCTTTTTATTCTTTCTTTGGAGGACATTTTTCCTACCCCTCTTTGGAGAATAGCTTTAATTTAGCCAAAATGAAGATTGTTCAATCGTCAGCTGTTATGTTACAGAATTGTAATAGCCTTAATGAGTTAGTGTAACATTAATGAGTCCAAAATCTTCCTTTAGTTTAGCAGTTCAGAGGTTGACTCCAGGGTCCTCATTTATCAAACGTTTGTAGAAACCATCCTATATCCTATCCTATGAATGAAATTTAGAATGTTCTCAGGAACAGTCAAAAGTCTGATTGATGAAATGTGCAGTGACTACTCGAACGCACGCTCCTCCGCAGTAGTGCAGTCAGCTCTGAAGGTTTTACAAGCTCTTCAACAAAATATCAAACAAACGTGTCAGTTGATAAACCATCAAACAGTTTCCCCGAACTGTATCACATCATTATGCCCAAATAACCATTTATTATTACTTACCAATCCAGTAGCAACACGGCTAGTTCAGCATCCATGCATCCTGCTGTATCCCTAACGTTTGAGTCACATCGGCTGACCACACAACACTGAAAAGTTGTAATACTGGGTTTTAGAAGCTAATCCTACTTCGAACTAAACTGAGCAACAGTTTGACATATTATTCTCTGACCTGTCTTTTCCCATCTTCCTGCTCCGCCGACATAACACTGCAACTTTCCTTACCCCAGATTCACACCAGCTGCAGAACGGATGCGCCCCTGTGCGAATCATAACGAGCCTCGGCAGCACTGAGGTTTGCGACAGCTTCCCGTGATATTCCCGCAACGGCATGCCACCATGGCACATCCATAAGAGCCATTGTGTCGGGAATATTACCCCAATATGTTGGCATGGTGTGTCTTATTAAAAGGCCTTAGTAGTCATATTTAGATATTTCCAAACTCTGCAGTGTCACATCAATCAGAATGTGGTTACTAGACGGACAATGGTAAGAAACAGCAAACCAAATGTATTTGACATCCAAGGCCCTCACCACCTAATTAGTGCAAAACTCCAGGAATGAGGTTGGGCGTCTACTGATCTAAGTGTAAAGTAATGAAACAAAGGTTACATATGCACTTAACTTTTTCTGTTACCCTACAAAGTAAGTCTGTTCTGCTGGAATAACTAGTACTCAAATTGCATAAAATTAAATTCTACTACGTTAAGTACACTGCTAAATGTGCAGCTTGCTTATTTACCAGTGTAGGAGATTAAATAAAATAGATTGTACCATCATCCACCTAAACTGGAGACCAATCTCATTTTAAAACTAACAGATACTTAGTTATAAATTTGACTACTGCGTCAACCAAAGTATTTTGCCACAAGTGATAGGTACACATGTAGTGCACAGCAGATGTGTAGGCTTATTCTCGCTAACACTGAACAAGAAAACTATAAAAACACAGAGAATGAAAATTAAAATATGATCAATTAGTAGCAGAGAGTAAAAAACTTTCACAGAACGGAAAGGTTACACTCGATGCATCTGGCTGTTCTGCAGAAGGAAATAATCATTTTAAATATATTAGATTATAAAGTTATTTGCATACTGATCATCATAAGAGAAGCACAAATTATTCTAAAGGGATCGCCTGTATGTTTGGTTTGTATTTAAATTGTACTTTAAGGTTCCTTCTCTGATTCCTCACCACTGCTGTCCAACACTGCCCTTTCTGCAGGAGATCTTGCAGCACTCGCTGTTGGCAGTGTTGACAATGCTCCCTTCTCCTTCTTTCTACTGAAAAAACCAAGCTCCCCCCAATAATACCCTAGATTTTTAGATTCAGTAATTGATCATTTTTTTAATGCACTGGCCATCTTCATACAAGCACACATGTTCTTAATGGGATTTTAACTATCTAAATAAAGGTTAAATTAAATAATATAATACAAGGATTTCAAAATTCATATAATGTATTTGCTTGTCTATGTAGTTGTCCATTTTTCTAAGATTTGCAATATCCTTTGGGTTTTTTTGTTTGTTTGTTTTTTACCCTCTCTGCTCCACCTTTTCTTTTGGCCTGTTGATCGTTCTCCATTTTGCCTCTAGAGCTAAAAGGTTCGGGAGGAACGGTCGTGTCTGCGGCGCTTTGACAGACAACCTCACATAAAGAGATCAGGGGGTGTGTTTGTGCCCAACCTTGCTGCGTCTGTGGTACAGATTCACTTATGATCCGCGTGCAGTCGCAGAATGGGGCGGTGCGGCGGCCAGGCCAATGGGAAAGGTCCCAGTGCAAAATCGGAAAAAAAGACACACACAATATAAAGCTGCATTTTGTGTTTCCGGAAGAGAAGAATAATTTTAGCTGCAGATTTTTTTTGGCCTCCACACAGGGTCCCAAGGAGCCAGGCGTCAGAGTTACCTGAAATTTGTCATCGACAAGTTCCACAGAGCTGGTGTGACGGGACACGTCTAAAATAGAAAATTGGCTCTTAGGGATACAGGTGTGTCTCCTGCTGTACATCATGGAAGAACCACTCTTAAATATTGTAAAGCTCAAAAATTGCATTACATAAAATTTTAGGCAATCCAGTCCTTTCATGCCTCCTAATCAGTCCGGCTGTTTTTTTTTCTTATTTCATGCCAATCACTTGCTTTAAATCCCATTCCGTCCTGTTTTTGTCCCCCATCCGACACTGTTAACTCCTGTTTTGTTCCAAGATCCAGTCAGAGTGCTGTAAACAGCCAGGCGTGAGATTAGCTTTTAAAGGAAGGTTAGTGTGCCCCTTGTTTTCCTTGCTACCTGTGTTCTCAGCACCCACAAGGGCGAGGGGTCACTAGCAACCCATGGTACTATCGTGACACCTCATTACTCATCTCCATGGTCTATGGTTGCTGCAATGTATCGTCATAGCAACACCAAGAGAAAAAGCCTCTTAATGTAGAAAATAAGAACACCTAAGACCTGAAGCGATCGGCAGCAGCCTTTGCATCTTCGTATCTTTGGTTCTGAGGGTCTGAGTGTGTTTGTAGCATATGGCGCCTGCTGCATGGGGAGGTTGTAGGCTGAGATAAGGAGAGAGTTCCTCTCATGCTGTGTAATGTTCATGGATTCCCACAGAGATGGAGGTTTCCCAAATAATAGCTACTAAACAGAAGGGGGAAGGTGAAGCCTGAGATTCAATTGATGGTTATAACACCAACACTAAAGGAGATTAGGGAAACTGGTATATTTTCCCTAACTAGTTCTGTTTTTCACTGGCAAAAAAAAACAGCAAAAGATTGCACATACAGATTATGGTCTGCGATTCTTATTTGCTGCACTAATTGATAGGAGGAAGACTATTTGATGAAATTTGATTAAATTTAATTCAAGGTATCTCTGAATATCAGCATCATCTATTTTTGCCTGTCAATTCCTAAAATGATAATAATCCACATGGTGCCATCATACATCAAGCAGTTGAATGCGTGTATTAGATATGAACATTTCGCCTGCTGTGGCATGAATGCAGACCCTGTCAAAGAAAAAATTCTGACAATTAGAGGGTCAATCTGTACAGCAGCACCTAAGCCACCACTAGTGTCACCCCCATGTAAAAGCAATGTAGAGAAAATGACTGAATTCAATATACTAAACCAGTCAAACCTTGATGAAGCTATTCTAAAGAAAGTTTTCCCTGGCATTAAAGACACAGTGTGTAATTTTCGGCCAGTAGGGGGCAGTGCATACCTAAATTATCATATGCATGCAGTATCTGTGTCTTTGACTAAGAAACTCAACAACAAAGGTCCAACTAGTGCTGTTTTGAAACGATCAATTTCCTGAGAATTATCGATTTGTAGCAACATGACGAGCACATCAGTCTCTCTTTCATCGCTGGGAACTAGCGAAGAGGTAAAAATGTATTTATGGCCAAACTTTTTTGCATTTTGAGGGGAAATCAATGTTTTAATAGCGGGCGTGTTCCGTGCGCTTTGTCCATCCGGGCTCTTGTAGAAGTAAAGATGGCGTCTAATATGGCTCCCCCCTGAAAAGAGGACCCGTGCCTATGTATTTTAAAACTGATTTTTAAAGTCATATTTTACAATATCGCCAATATTTTGCAATCAATGTGCTTTATGTAATTATTATTACATATTATTTTAATGGCTATTTTCAAAGATGTACTCCAAAAACTACACACTGTCACTTTAAGTCTGATCTGATTCAAATAGTTAACATATCCCTCCTTTCAGGTGTTTTCAAAATAGCAGTTATCAATCCACTACTAAAGGAGAACAACCTGGACAAAATGTTAATACAGAACTACAGGCCAATCTCTAAGCTCTCATTTATCATCAGCAAGATTATTGAAAAAGCTGTGTTTCAACACTTAAATAGCTTCCTAACAATGACCGACAGTCTGGTTTCCATGCCCATCACAGCACTGAGACTGCCCTTGTCAAAGTTTTTGGTGACATTTGCATAAATGCGGATTGTGGCATAACCACAGTGTTGGTTCTGTTGGACCTCAGAGCGGCATTTGAAACTGTTAATCATAAAATACTACTGGGATGACTGGAGAGCTGGGTCGGACTGCCTTGTACAGTACTTGGCTGCTTTGAGTCTTACCTGAAGTACAGGAAATTCTTTGTGTCAACAGTTTCTCATCAGAACAAACAGAAATCATGTGTGGGGTCCCCCAGGGCTCCATCCTCCATCAATTTTTATATTCTCCTATTAACCCATATTATAACAGTTAATAAGATTAGTTACCATACCTATACAGAGGATAGTCAGCTGTACATTACAATGTCACCAGGTGATTATCCAGATCCTAAATTAATGCACTGAGTAAATCGATAGATGGATGCCTCATAATGTTCTCCATCTGAACAGAACCAAAACTGAATTGTTTTTTGACCTAAAGAGGAATGATCAAGAGTTAGCACTAAGCTTCAGTTAATACAACTAGAAGATACTGATCAGGCCCGAAATATAGGTGTAATATTCCAGTGGAGGAACGTTCTCCACATCCTGCTACCAGCTTCTGCTTCTGCATCCAGTTCTTTTGCTCTTTCTGTGTCCCTGCTGCCTTCTCCAAACCCCAGACGGTCTCGGCAGATGACCGCTTATGCTAGGCCTGGTTCTGCTGGAGGTTTCTTCCTGTTAAAAGGGAGTTTTTCCTCTCCACTGTCGCTTCATGCTTGCTCAGTTTGAGGGATTGCTGAGAAGTCACGGCCCAATCTTCTGTGGTTCTCTAATTCCTAGATTAAACATTGTATTGTAAAACCTTTTCTTGTAAAGTGCCTTGAAATGACATTTGTTGTGAAATGGCGCTATATAAATAAACTGAATTGAATTGAAATTAATAATGAACTCAGACCTGAACCTCCAGGGTCAATATTTCTCGGATTAAAGGACTAATGTCATAAAAGGACTTATCCATGAATTCATCTTTAGTCAGATTGATTACTGCAACAGCGTCCTCACAGGTCTGCCTAAAAAGTCAATCAGAGAGCTGCAGCTGATCCAGACCGCTGCTGCTTGTATTCTCACTAGAACCAGGAAAGTAGAACACAAAAACCCCCTTAGTTCTAAAGTCCTTACAATGGCTCCCTGTAGCCCTGTCGTGGTGGTTGAATCCGTGCTCGGCTGCCACACTGGAGACAGGAATTATTACTCCAGACAATGTTTTGAAATCAGGGAACATTTCTCCAGTTGAAGTGACCAGAAGTCAGAAAGACTTTCCCTTATACACAAGTTATCCCTTCAGCAGGAGGAATTCCCACAGCATGCATTGCTTCTGGAACGGTGGTTGGCACGACACCTGGCTCTTCAGGTTTTTCCGTCATTGTTCTAAAAAAAAAAGGTCAAATACTACTTATACTTTGTTAATGCCACCCATTGCATGTTTCTTAAACTATCTGTTAAATTACCTAGAAAATATATTGTGATAAAAACATGTGTTTGCCTGATTGTAATATAATATCTTCTAACAGCCCCTACACCCGAGCATTCTTTTTTTCAGTCTTGATTTAAACAAGCATTACACGGCAAATCTGTCCAGTGTTTTAAGAGACACATACCTCCACGATCAGATTTTCAATCACAGAGAACGTGTCGCTAAGCAACCCTTATTTTGCTGCCATAACAGCCACTTTCTCCCATTTTTTTCCATCAGTCAGTTGTCCTCTTGTGAAAGCTGGTAGTTGCACGGATAGATCAAGGAATCAATGCTCATTTAAAGTTGTGTTAGCACCCAGCACACACTCTGTCTCATGTCTTAGCAGGTGTGACTCAGAAAGACAGAAAGGGCGATCTATTTTGCTTCATAACCTTTTGTGCGATTAT
This sequence comes from Apricaphanius iberus, assembly GCA_028564705.1. Lineage (NCBI taxonomy): Eukaryota > Metazoa > Chordata > Actinopteri > Cyprinodontiformes > Aphaniidae > Apricaphanius > Apricaphanius iberus. Next base: position 2,408,374 of record JAPXFQ010000717.1, on the reverse strand, counting down.
ACCCACCCACCCACGGGAGTGTGGCCTCTGGATAGCATCAGATGATTGCACCAGTTTATTAAACTTAGACCTATCAGTCCATAATGTAGTGAATGAAAACTGTTAAGTCAGACATCCTTCCAGTATCAGTCTCTCCAATCGCACTCTGATTGCTTTCTTTCATATGCTTTTATAACTTTAGACAGATTTCTACTCTCGTATGTTCTGTTCTCCCGACAAATGAATCCACACAAATGAAAAAAGCAGCAAGCAACATCAAGGTGGAGCGCTTTGCAAAAATATCCCTACTGCTTGAACTCTTTCATATTTTATAAGGCTACTAGAAAAAACCTTTGATGTCTTTTACTGGGATTTTATGTGACAGACCAGCACACAGTAGTTCAGAGATCTGAACTAGTGGGGAAAATGACCTTTATAGTGGTATATTGTTTTTACAAAATAAAATATGTACAGTGCGGTGTGCTTTTGTATTTATCCCAGCTAAAACAATACTTTACTCATTGGATATTTTCCATTTTTTTTACCATTTTCTGTAAACCCTTGAGATGGTTGTGCATGAAGATCCCAGTAGATCAACAGTTTCTGAAATACTCAGACCGTTGCTTCAACAACCATGCCACGTTCAAAGTCACTTAAATCACCTTTCCACCCCCATTCTGATGCTCGGTTTGAACTGCAGCAGATTGTCTTGACCGTGCATTGAGTTGCCGCTATGTGATTGGCTGATTAGAAATTTACCTTAAAGAGCAGTTGGAGGAGAAACCCTGATTGCAATATGCAGTGTTCTGTTTTAGCTTCAAGATAAAAAAAAAAAACATTCCTATGTATATTAATGATAATCATGATTTTGACCCAACTTTTTAAAAAAATACAGAAGATATTAGACATTGACTTCTCCTGCTTATTTTCCATTGGGTGTATATGATGCAAATATCATGCACCAGGCCAGTCAGTAAATTTCAGACATGCACAGAGCCTAGCTGAAGAAAAAATGCCTTAAGGTCAGCCTTAATAGGTAAATTAATATTTTATCATCTTCAATTTGGTGGAAGCAATTTATTTTCTAAGTCAAGGAAACAGCATTTTTTACCAAAACAGCTTCAGCTCCACTGAATCATGTCAGATTTATCCAGGAAGTGATCAGAATGTCATCAGGCTCAGAGAATACACATTTTTTATTAACATGTCAATGCATCACACTCTCACAAAATTAGCAAAAAGAGCTGTGCTGCACTGTTGGGTTTTTCCAAAACCAAAAAGTGTTTTGGAACAGTAACACATTCTAGCTTTATTGGTGTTTAACTGATTCTGCCAGAACATTGAGGCGGCATTAGTGGGCTAATGAAAGGGAGCACAGCTTGTTCTATTGGACTTGGACGCCCTTCAAGTAGGGAAACAGAAACTATGAATCACACTGCTACGACAAATCGCTTCATCGCATCTTTCTCCAACCATCCTTCTGCTTTCTAGTGCACTGTAGAGCTTGCTGTTGTTACCATAGGCCAGAGTGTAATAAACCTTTGACATCAACACAGTATCAATGCAGCACATCGCTCAGAGGTAAGGGGCATGAATTCAGTTTGCAGAGGAAATTCCTCAGGAACAGCTGTCTGGAAGAGATCTACAGTAAAACAGAAAACACACACAGATGGGATTTGCTGCCTCAGAATTGGCTGATTTCCACAGAGTCTTGGTTCAGACTGAGAAAGAATCTTGGGGCATCATTTTTTTTCCCATTGGTCGTGAAATATTAACCTCATATCGAATGAATAAAATATTTCTCATTACTTACTTCTGCTCAACCCTTGTTCCAGAACTTTGGCTTGCTGTTACTTAGTTGTCACAACAGAGTAGAAAACAGCTTCCAGCATTAAGAGTTAAAAGACTTATAATGTTGTTTAGAGACATAGCACAAATGTAGAATACTATATATACACAGTTTTTTTGACCAGCATGCATTGTTGTATTTGACTTTCATAAGATTTTAGTTTGGAAAAGTTTTGACCCCAAATCAAAACTCTCCAGCTTGTTTTCTGCATCCTAATCTGTAAAAACTTCACTATTATCTTCTTTTTTTGTTTGTTTTTTACATTTTTATTGGTTTACAGAGGAATCAATCCACACAAAAAATCTGAAATTGAAAGCTGTGTTACAACTTGACAGAGCAGTTTTACAGGCAGGCTGATGTAGTTTTAAAAAGCTCTGTCTGACAGCTTCTGCCGAAAGTAATTAATCTTTTTTAACGGACGGAGAGGAACATCTGTTAAAAAAGTGTAAGAAAGAAACATGCGGCCCCATTCGAGAAGCATTGAGAAATACATACCCCTCGGGTTTTATATATATATACATATATATAATAATTCCTTTCTTTTCTAAACAATTAAGCATGGCATTTCCTCCAAGGACACAGAGTGTGGCTGGAGTTAACTGTAATAGCCAATCAAATGTTAATCACAGTCTCATAGGGTAGCTGTTCCCACCTTCCTCTGATATTCTCCCCGTCTGTGCTTTAATTAAACCATTCTTTTCTTCTCCTCCATGGGCGTGCTTTCAGACCCTCTTTGTTCACTTATATTAACACCGTGCAGAACAGCAGGCGGCGTTGCCGTGGCCTACTTTTGACAAGCTCAGTGGATTGCATGAGTCAACGAAACACACAACACGTCGCCCCAAAAGTTTATTTTTGAAATCCTGCAAAGCTTCACTTCTCCAGATCTGCATTAATTCATAACACTAAGGAGATATGTCATTTGATCAAATGGCTGTGTGGCCATTCAGTCAAAACAACCCCCAATGTTTAAAGAATTCATCAGCAACATACTTAACCACCCTCAGTTTATTACCACTCCTTTTACCCAGTCAAAAAGGATTTGTGCCATCATCATTTCTGCATGAAATTACATTAGTATGCATCATGTAAAAAATGTGTGCGTGTGACACTTTGCCTTTTCAAAAGTATTCACACCCGCTGAACCTTTTCACATTCTCTCATGTGACAACCAGAAACTTAATGCATCTGTTCTCAGTACTAGAGTCAATACTATGTAGAACCAACTTTTGTCGTGATTACAGCTGCCAGTCTTTGGAGGTATGTTTCTATAATAGTTTTTGCTCTGTCAGTTCGGATGGAGAGCTTCTAAGAGTCGTATGTTTTAAGTCCTGCCGCAGATTCTAACCTGGATCTACGTCCATACGTTACTGGGCCGTTCTAACAATGAATATGCTTTCCATTGTAGCATACCGGAAGGTAAACCTGCCCCCCAGTCATCAGTCTTTTATAGCCTTTAACAGGTTTAATCGGTTTGACCACCCTCTTCCACATGTTTGCTGTATTCCTAACATGGTTTTCTTTTAAGAATGGGTTTCTGCTCGCAGCTCTTCCATAAAAGTTGTTTGATTTTTTTTTTTTTGGGGAGTGTAGAATTATTTATTCTCCTCTCAACAGACTTTCCCAGTTTAGTTGTGGGTTTCTGCAGCTCCAGACCAATGACTTACTGGCTGCTTCTGCTCCCTTCGCCTGAAATGTTTAATGACAGGTGAACCTGTCTACTACTTGTGTGATTTCTGAAGGCAGTTGGTTACACGCAATTTTGTCCCTGGATATCAGAGTAAATGAAGCTTAAATACCTGCCACTCTTTAAAAAAATCTGAATTCAATTGCATTCATACAAAAATATCCAAATCAATTTCAGTATTTTACAAAGTTTAATATTTCCTACATCGCTCATCATAAAACATTGTGTTCAGCCCCGTCATGCTCCCATATTTGACCTACTGTGTTGAAGTGTGGGGGAATTCATACAAGACAATAAACTCAGTCCGACTTCTTAAAACAAAAGCCATAAGAATAATCACAAGACCATCTTATACTAAACCAACAAATTATTTGTTCATCAAATTATTTATTTTTTCATTTTGGATACCTGGTGGATTTCAAAATACTTCACACCATGTTCAAAATGAAAAATCCACAATTACCAAAGTATCCCAAAGTTTTTTTGTTTTGTTTTTTTATTAATGGACAGTAAGTTGAGTTTGTTTGAGAGGAACAAATGTGGTTGTAAAGCCATCTGTGACAACTAAAGCCAAACTTCACTGTATCTCTGTAAGAGGGGACCAGTTGTGGAGTAGCTGCAATGATTCCATGAAAAATTGTCAAAAAATGGGTACATTTAAAGAAGATATAATTAAAAGATATAAAGCAGTCAAATATATTAATCATGAGCTATGTCTGTATTTAGTAATGTGTTTAACTTTCTGCTGAATTGTTGTAGCAATACTGCATGTAAATCTAAGTTATAATGGACTAAAGTCCATTCCTACTTAAATTCACCACATAACATCCCTTTAAGATACTCTTTGTAGTCATGGTGTGAAAAAATTTGAAAAGGATGAAGGGGTAGGGATACTTTTGAAAGGAACTGTATGCATGCTATGGATATGTGACGTAATTTAAAACAATAATTATCAAGATTTATTACAATGGAATGGCAGACAACCTGTCAGGCTGAACCTTGTCTCCCACACCCCAGGGTGCAGTCTAGACCAAATTGACTACACAACGGCTGAGAAGCAGAGCCCTGATAATGATATGATAATTAGGAATAAAACAGGGTTGAAACTGGATGTGGGATGGATGCATAATCACCAAGGCGTCTCAGGCCGTTTCATCTGATGTATGCTAATTTAATACATGTGAAGCATGGTAATTTGATCACATTTTGTATCCGGGTGAGTATTCCCCAATTTCCAGATAAAACCCCACCCCCTACCCTAGTATTTGAACCTTTTTTTTATTTTTATGCATACCTCAGCACTGTCAAGATCTCAGGTACATAGTGCGTTTAGGGCTGCACAGGAAAGCAGAAACAGCACCCTCTCATCTTTGTTTAAAACGAATTTTACATTATGTTAACTATATATAAAGTTACATTAAGGGCTGATATCTATATTTGCAGGAACAATAGAACAATGTATATTTTGCTTTTGTGATTTTTTATTCAAATCAATTTGAATCTAAATGAAAGCTTTATTTCAACTAACTCATTGGGTTTATTTATTCATTAGGACACTTTTTAAAACTATTCTGCACTCCATTACCTTTTAAAAGTGGAATAATGTGTTATTGTGTCATTGAACACTGATTGTGTTCAGTAAAACTTTTTTTTTTTTTTTTACAGCCAAGAAACTCTAAATCTAGCTCCCTTTCCCACACTAGGCCATTAGTACAGGACGGTGATAGGACATTTTCAAAGTAACTTAACTCAGTATAAAAAAAAAAATACACAAAAAAAACCTAAATATTACAAAAGCATTGTCACACAGAAACCACTCTTCTGCTATGAACACGGTGTACTCTGCCAATCATTAAGTCGCAAACAGGATGGTATGATACAAATTTTCTTCGCGGTTCATCCGTAAAGCTACACTTGGGCTGACTCCTGGTAAACATGAGCTACCATACCATACCCTACCAATTTATTTATAAAGCACATTTACTAACGGCGTCATGCCGACCAAAGTGCTGTACAAGGTAGAATCAGTAGATAACGATTCACACAGATAAAAATGGGATATTAGAATAAGATAATAAAACAATAAAACAGGCCAGGCGGAAACGAGTGATGAGCACAATGACAACCCTGTGCTGCAAGCTTGAGGATGACGCCTCAGACAGCAGGTGAAACGTGGACATTTAAGTGGAAAAGAGGACGCTGTTGCTAACATAATACAAAACAATGTAGATGCTGCTTTCACAACTAAAGTGCAGAATATTTTCTATAGAAAATGAAATTGACATACAATATATGGTATGTCAATTTCATACGGCAAGCTAAAACACTAGCTTTTTCCTATTTCTCATTTTAGTATTATGGAAAATAATACTTTTTTTAACACTTACATTTCTATTGATTTGGCACATTTCACATCACAAATAATAGATTTTTGTGACTCGGCACACCCCTAATGATGATTTTATTATAATAAAAGTCAGAAATTACTGCTGCTCTTGGCCATGGCCAAGCATTACAATAAAAACGTTGTTAATCCAAAACATTTCGGTCATTTTTTTCCGTCATTTTATGGTAGACAGTTGTACTGTAACTAATGAAGGGACATCCATCCATCCAGACAGACAGATTTGCTTGCAGAAGAAAATACCCTCCAGCTTTTTATAAGAGATCCTAGGGTGAACCCAATGCAAATGGAATATGTAGACTCTCCAGTGAGTTCTGGGTCTTCCCTAGGGTCTCCTCCCAGTGGGAGCCCAAGATAAATCCTGATCCACTGCTTGAACCACATCAACTGACTGTTTCAACCTCCACTGAGCTTAAGTCTGGCCTCCCTATGAAAGAAGCTCATTTCGGTGGCTTGTATCCGAGATTTTGTTCTTCCAGTCATGGTCCATATCTGACCACCACCATATCTTTGGTGGTGGTCAGTACATAGACACACCGGTAAAAAGAGAACTTTGCTTTCTGGCTCAGCTCTTTCCCAATAAACCACTGCAGACAAAACCCACAAAATTGATCATTTTTGCATGGTTTACAGCCCATGTTTAAGCTAACTCCCTTGCACCAAATATAGCTCTGACAACATTTCGTCATTTACTAAACTCTGGTTCAATTTCCAACCTGGTAGCCTCTTGGGCCTGCCAAACCACGCAGATTAAAATGCTTTTTGAAATAAGACAGACCACATTGGGCAATAGGAATAGGATAGAAACAGCTCTTGAGCAGCCAAGTATGAGTGGTATCTTAAAATAGCTACGGAACGACACGACACAGCAGTTTTGTACTGTGTCACCCTCAGCCACTTGCCAAATAAGGAGGGGGAATTACTACCGACTCATCAGACTGTGCCAAAACCCCTTACATAAGAGCTGCCCTTGACAGTACTGCACCCGAGCAGAGACAGGTCACTAACATTTCCCTGGCAGCTAATATTAAATTATTCATCTGATTGAATTGTTGCTCACTATTATGTAAGAAAAATCTAATTGAACTCTGTGAAAAGGTTTCCCTGCTACTATTTAAAGAAAGGAAAATCACCGAGCAGGGTTCGGTTGATTAGCGAGAGAGCGCCTCAAGTTCAAAAACACCTTCTGGAGGATTACCACCTGTGAGGAGGGGGGGGGGGGGGGGCAGGCCCATTCATTGATTTGGAAATCTCTGTGTTTGTTTCTGTCAAAAAGTTTAAGCCACTTACAAGGTCTATTCTTGCTTCTGTTGATTGTAGCACATCGGCGCTTATATAAGCTTAAGGAGCTAAACTGCTGTGAGCAGACAACAGAGGAGTAATGTGCGGATATTTGTGTGCGAAGAGTCAGTCTGACCTCATGTAACGACATTTAAATGGAACACGGGGCCAAAAGACACCCACATTGTGAACTCTTCATGCGTCACAAGTATACACACACCCACTGACTTTCCTACTCTTGCTGCGGTCCTTTCACTCTCGGAGATACAAACATACAGAATCATTAGCTGAACATGACAGAAATCGGTGTGAACACACACTGGCGCAGAAGCAGGTTCTGCAGACGCGAATTGTCTTACTAGCGTGGATTCATTAGCACATACAGCAGGCATGCCCGCACAAGCCCATCATTGCCCCTACAAATGGTCCCAGAGGTTCTGACGATTACGCGTTCACACTCAAATCACCGGACACATATATGGACCCAAAACTGGTCTTAATCAATTCAAAATATATTTAGGAGTTTGTTTGGGGTCAAGTGTGAAATCATATAACGGTTTAGGGTAAACTGTAAGACTAGACACTATCATCGTTTTGGATGTTGAGTTTAGTCTTTTTTTTTCTTGTTTCTGATCATTTTTTGGTTTTCGTATTTTCTATACATTAGCATGTTATCATGTTCACAAAGATTTTTCTTGAGTGAGGTCCCCCCCAAATTCTGTTAATCGGTCGACAACTCTAATTTAGTGCATTACACACCCTGGTAGTCATTTCTCCTCAATATTCAATCTTCTGGTCTCATTCTCTTTTTGATCATTTCTTCAGCTATCAACCTGTCATGAAACCTCACTTCCTCCTGTCACTCTCTCTGTTTTGGTCCTACTTTCTTATATTGTGCTTTTGAACCACCCTGCCTACCTCCTGCTTTCATCTTGGTCCTCGATTACAACTAAATATGAAAGTAAGGAATTGGAAACGTTTCAGTGAAGTTGCCCCATGGAAATAGAAAAATACCCAGATGTGTGAGACACCGTGCCTTCTGACCACCACCAGCAGGCAGCGGGGTTACATGTCTTGCCAAAAAACACAACGAGAAGGACAAAGTGGGGATTTGAACCGGGCACCCACAGATTAGAGGACAAATTCCTTCCACCTGAGTCATGCTCATCCTGTTCACTTTGTGTTGTAGCTTTCACCCATCACTGCACTGCAAAACTCAAACTGTGGTTTCAACAAACTTAAAGTCTAGTTGGCTAAACTCTTAAACCATGAGTGAATAGTGTCATCAAAAAAATAGAAGATTTCTTGACTTGAATCTGAATCATTCTAACGTTGTGTTTTCTCTTCTGCTTTTATTTTTATTTTATTTTTTTGAATTTCCTCTAGAAAGTACACCTGACCCAGTGATTTTGTGAGGTTGACGCTGTTTCCCCTGGAGGGTTCATTTTCCCAAAAGTGGATAGAAGTTTTCCAAATTGATACACTGGATTGAACTGGATCTCACATTCTATACGTTTTCATTTGAACTGTAACACGTTTTCTTTTGTATTGAAGAGGTATTATTAGCATAGTTGTTTGAAAAGTAATTCTCCACTGACCTCGAATATGTTGGCATTGTTAATCTATTTTTTTATGTGTTGCCTGTTGCGGCTAGGAAACTCACACTGCTCAGAGAGGTTAAATCCGTTTTCTCGAAAATGAATGACACAAAAGCCCAGAATAGGAGAAACTCGGTTTTACTATTCCAGGAAGCTCCCACATTAGATGCTCTTCTGAGCCCATGAATACATGACATCACTGTCTAATCCATCTGCATCCCGTCCTATTTCTGTTATGTCATCCGCATGCAGTCAGCGAGCCTCAGTGATCCAACTGTCTAAACAAAGGCGCAGAAACAATAACAAGACTCCCACAAAGAAAGCCACCTGTAGGTATAGGGCCTAGAGAATGGGTTCACACATTTACACGTTTTATTGCCTCTTTCTGTTTTTTGTAGGATTTTATGTGACACAAACTCAGGGTTTTTTTTCGTTTATTGTGCATTTGTATTCACCTAAATAAATAACTGAACACTTCATATCACACCAAACACACCATCCCTACTATAAACACGGTGCTGGCCCTTGGTTTTGTTTTTTTGTTTTTTTAGCAGGGACAGGGACATTGAATGGAAGATACATGCTGCTAAATAAAACATACACACGTGGCTGTGGATATAAATGCATGTCAGACTTTTTTTCAGATTTAAATGCGACAAAAAAGCTATTAACAAGATGAGACTGAACTTAAACGTCCCAATCATACACAACTTTGTGCTCTTCTGTCGAATAAAATCCAAAAACGTTGATAACTCCAAGGTGAGAAAATATGGAAAAGTTAAAGCAGTGGAAGGACTTTTATAAGGGTCACACGTGGTTCTTTGGTTGTATATTCTGTGAATAACTGACTCGAGTATAACTTATTAATCAACAATAATTATTTTTACAATGTCAAAGAGAAGCAACATTATGAATCTTGTGGTGTCAGGGATGTTGATACGCTCATGTCAAATCAGAGATGACAGCAGCTGCATTCTCAGATGAAAGGATCACTTAATTTAAATAAATAAATATGCTTTAAAATTATTTTTGACTGTAAATGATATAATTATGGTGTATTTCGTATGTACTCGTGCATATGTGCGGTGAAACAGGATTAACATGTCTCCTGCATTTAAAAGATAGAGCGTCAACTATAAGTATGATTTATGGAAAACAAAAGGAACATCTCCAGAAAATGACTTTCAGTTAACACAAAAGCCTAACGCTTTGTACTTTATCAGGGCCATTAAAGCCTACAAACTCAGGAGGATTAATTGCCTTAAATGAGCTTACGGGCAAAGAAAAGAAAAAAGCCAGAGACATCCCTACCATGACACTGCCTGGTGAATTTTATGTGTAGAGGAATGGAAGGGAGGTGCAAAGTAGGTTAAAGGGAAGGGAAGATGAAGGCGGAAGAGCTGAAAAATTTAATGCAAAGCTGTTAGGTCTTTGAGGGGAGGATTAGTCTTTGCACATTCACAGATGAATATTAATGCTGTTTAAGTCGAGGATATCTGGAGAATTATAAAAGGCATTTATGGATTAATACACAAAAGTCTCATCACACTTATTGTGTAACTGCTTATGGTCCATGTGACGTCGATTAGCTGCACAGTTTTGCTGCAGTTTCTTCAGCACCGTGTGGATATCATAAAAAATGCAACAAGCCGATTTAGCGTTTTACTGCCATGTGTTACATATTTTTACGTTCATTTTAGCTTTCATCTTTTATACCTCAGTGAGGGCAGTAAATAATTAACATGAGCGACTAGATGCCGGCGCCTTAATCAACGAAGCACAGTCATTTTGATGTAAAGTATGTTGTTGGGTGAAAACAAAAAAATACTGAGTAATTATTTTTAAACTGGAACGACAAACCTTAGACTTTCTGTACCGTAACATTTCAAATCATTTTTGATGTAACTTGCAACATATGCATGCAACAACATGCCCTACTAATCCATGAACTTTCACAGCCAAAAACTTCAATGTCCAGATGGAAAGATGGTGATGTGGTTGGATTAAAAAAAAAAAGAAAAAAAAAAAATCGGCTCATTTTAAAATGTAGCACTTTGTTTAAAAAACTATGTTCACATTGATAAACTGACTAGATTATTAGTGTGGATAAGTAAAATAGTTATTATAATTTTGGACATGTTTGTACAAACAGTTCAAGTTTAGATCTGTGAGTCAAAAAGTAAGCCTTTGCAGTTGGACCACTCAAGCACTGCTCTCTGTAGGGTAGAACTGTTTTATTCTTAATGTCACTATAATATTAAGTACTCCCATCTCAAAACTGTTTCACACCAGGTTTTAAACTAAATTAAACAGTTTATATGGGTGATTAAAAATATTATTTCTATGTTTTTCTGATCCCAGTCAGAATCTGTAGAATAATTTAAACGGTGTGACATTCAGGACCATGGACAGCACATACAAATTTAGCAAGGTCTTTGTTGATGAACCAGGGCGGATTACACACGAGAGTTGTAATTTTGATTCAAATGTACCACCGCAGTTTGGTGGAAAATGTTTAATGTAAAACAAAAATGGGAGAAGAATCACCTTACATGTTTACACCCACCATCTGGATGGATTTGTGTCCAGAACTGTAGCTGCTGTTATCTGAGTTGCATTTTTCTGCCAGGACCTCTTGGCTGCTTCTCTGATGAATGATTTCCTCTCCACCTCCTGTCGGTTTAGGTGTAGAGCCAAATACCGGTAGGTTTGCAAGTGTGAAGAGAGCTCTATGAGATGTTCATGTGAAAACTCTGCTTTAAAATTCTCCACTACTTCCCTTCTGACCTGTTTGCCGTACCCTTTTATAATCATTATGCTGTTTGTTCTTTGATGTTCTCTAACAAACCTCTGAGGCCTTCAGAGAAAACCTGAATTTATACTGGGACTAAATTACACACAGTTGGACTCATTGTGTTGGACTATGTCTCATTGCGGCTGATTTATCAACGGTTTGCATTTGTTAAAACTGGTGCAAACCGCACAGCGTCGCAAAAACAGGCTGTAGCTGATTTACTAACATGGCGAAGGGAGCATTGCGCCTGTTAAACCTGGAGCAAGACGCACGCAGTCCATTTAGTGCTTTTCCCCATGCTGAATATGCAATATGGGCGTTTTCTGTCAGAGGAAACAAAATATTGGGAGGAGAGGAGGCAAATAAGTAGGCGTTCCAGGCGCAGTGTGATTTACTAAACATCAAAATTTTTGCGACAGCTTTTTTAGCGTCTATTTTTACCGCTGGATGCCGTTGCAAAATAAAGGCCACTGCAATAATAAAGGAGAGATCTGTGAAACTTTTGTTCTGAACTTTTTGTTCACATTCACACATGACTCTTTAACCTATTAATCTTTAAGGCAGTTGCTAAGGCAAAATGAATGGCTAACATTTTCTGTACGTAAAGCTGACCGTTTCTTATTAATGCTGGACGAATCTGAGGAACCTCTTCAAGGTACTATCCGATGACTGTTTTCAGTCAGATGTTTCAACATTTATGCTGCAACACACACTGCTTCTGTAGAGGAGGAAACAGTGAACTGTCACCCGAGGTACTGATTCAGGGTGAGATCACTCTGTTCACATTGGGAGTACCTGCCAGAGCTCCACTTAAAGCCATTCAGAATATGAGAAGTGTTGCAGAAAAGGCTGTTCTATTTTTTCTGCAATGTATTATTTCCACACAGCTGCTGATACAGGTTTGGATGGTATACATGTGAGGAGGGAGAGGAATGTATTTGTGGTCTCCTATATAAAATAATGAATACAACTAAGGTAGAGCTAACCATAATATATGAATAAACTTAACAATTTGGATATCAGCAGTCTGTGTTAAACATCACATAAATCAAATGTAATATAGACTTAGTAATCAAATGTCTGAATTTACCATTTTCCCATAAGTAAACCATCAGTAGATAAAACTCGGTGCATCAAATTACCATCAGTGTTGACGTTGCAGTTGGAATCAACATGATGCACTTATTGTGAAGGTCTACAAAGCTACTTCCACAAATGAATTAGCACTAATTTAAGTCCAAAAACACAACTTTAACATATTTTAATGCACATTAATCATTTAAAGGTAGCTAACGATGAATTGAAGGTAACTAGCTATGAATTGTAGTGAAACTATACAGTAAACCGACATTCATAAAGCAACAAAAAACATTGCACATTTATACTGTGTGCACTGGGACAGGGGGGCTAGGTAGCTATTAGCAAGACAGAACAAACAGAAGAAGCAGATGGAATCAAGTGAGAAAAATCACCACTGACATGTCAATATTAAAGTTAGACATTAGAAACACAAAGTGAAACACAAAATTAAATTCTTTGTTTTTACATTCTACACTAGGATAAGTTTTTGCACCTCATGGAAAGGTTTTCACATTTCTCCTTTAACAGAGTTTTTTTTTTTTTTCTTGTTTGTATGAGCCTACCTAAACCTAACTCCACGGCCTTCTAATTTCACCTCAGTGTGTCTGCTCTGAGCAAACAAAGCGCTGATGCTATAGGAAAGTCAGCAGCTGGCTGCCAATCTAAATTTGGTTAGACCGCAACTCTGCATTTAAAAATAACCAACTCCCCCTCCTTTGCTTTCCATCCCTGACACGTACCCACCTCCACCTGCTGAAAGACTCTGGGGACCGGAGCAGGGCTAAAAAGACAATTATACATTTTCTCCACTGTAATTTCATCACTCGGAGAGACGAAAGCCATAAAAGTATGACCACAGATGTTTGTGTGTGTGTGCACGTGTGAACATTCTTATAGTTTATAATTTGTGTGACTGTGCTGCAGGCCTAAGAGGCACATAAGCCTCTACTTTCAGCCGTGTCTGAAAGGATTTTTCAGGCATGCACCATGACTGGGAGCAGGTGTTGCTACTTTTCTCTCCTGCTTCGCTAGTTCAGAGTCACCGTTTTCTCCCGAACTCAAGGAGACACTTTCTCAGTCCTATGTTCAGGAATCAGAAAAGATTTATGTCCCTTTAACCATTTTGAATCCACAAACCTGCTAAAGTGTAACTTATTTATGAAGCAGCGTGAGTGCGTTCTCTGTAAAAAGGGAAAAATAGTAAAATTTGCATGAAACAATCCTAAAAAATGAATGCCCCTGTCCTCGTAGCTTTTTCTCTCGTGTCAAATTGAATTCGGTGCTTATTTAAAATAAAACTGAGAAAAAAAAAGTCTTTAGGGAAACAACAAATCTTAATACCAGATTAGTTTTGACCACCAGCTAAACACCAGCACGACATTTGTTTTATGATTTTAGATGCAACGCTTCTAAAAGAAGTGATTGTCCAGCTTGGGATTCAGAGGAAGTTATGTAACTGTTTCACAGCCATCAGGCTTAAGCTCTGCAAGGTACAGTGACTAAAACACATCCATTAGCAATGAGCAGAGAGGCAGCGCACAAATTCATCATTGTTTGAGCTCCACAACTGCAATAAACTGTTGGTGTGAAAAAGAACCTTGGACTTTAGTTTTCATTTCTACAAACTGGTGGATATCCAGGTATTTTTTTACACAATAATCACTGTTGGGGAGCGAACAGATTGTTATATTATAATATACAATAAATACAAATCTGGTATATTATCATAGCCGCTTGATTACATTCATTTTTAGCAGTATAAAAAAATATATTTTCAAGAATTTTAGAGATACTATTCAAAGCTAGGTCTATACAATATATCACAAATACAGTTGAAACAAGAAGTTTACATACACCGAATAAAAGGACACTTTTTTTCTCACTGTCTAAAGTAAAATCAGACCTGATTTCTCTTGAGTTAGGTCACTTAGAATTAATACAAATATTTCAATTAGCTAAATTTCAAAATAATAATTGAAATAATATTTCAGAGATTTTTTTATCAATGTTTTTTATTATGCTTGTTTTGTCAATTTGTTAATTCTATATCAATTAAAGTGTGGGCATTGGGTAGGATCAGGCTCTGTGAGATTGAGTCATCAGGTAAAGTGTAAGTGGTGGGTGTTTGTGTGGGCTCCAGATAGCTCAAGCAACATCAATGCCAGACACCCACATAAATCACGTTTTTTGTGGGGGTTTTTTTCATCTTTATACGTTTATGTGACATGTAACAAAGATGGTTGTGTTCAACAAAGATGATGTGTTCAAGCAGACTTACATAGAAATTTTGCAGCTTTAGCTCTTTTCAGTCTCACATAACAAGCGCCCAAAGTCTTTTTTTGAGGCAGCTGTGAAACCCGCCGATCCAAGATGCAGACAAACGCACTTCAATTTTTTCAACTTTTTGCTGATACATACTATCTATAGAGCTACAGATATAGATAGATACTATCTATCTATCTGTCTATCTATCTATAT
This sequence comes from Apricaphanius iberus, assembly GCA_028564705.1. NCBI lineage: Eukaryota > Metazoa > Chordata > Actinopteri > Cyprinodontiformes > Aphaniidae > Apricaphanius > Apricaphanius iberus. Next base: position 2,393,224 of record JAPXFQ010000717.1, on the reverse strand, counting down.
ATCCATCCATCTCAGGTTTTTCAAATAAACCTAACATTAAAATGGTACTGTTCTGAGACTTTTCATTTCTTTGTCATTGGACAAACTTACAGACTCAGCAAGGGGTCAAATAATTATTTCCTCCACTGTATAAGCAAAAAATTTAGCAGAACAGGAATGCAAGTGCACCAGGCGTTGATTAATGAACCTCTGTTGTTGCTGTGTAACACCACAGCTGCTGCTATGGGGACTTCAGCACAAATCGAAAACAATATAGCCTACTTGGTCCATTGCAGAGTCACATGTGAACAGACACACATGCTTGTTCTCTCACTGGACTGCAAGCACCCTTTTCTTTTGTAAAATAAAATAAAATGGTTCACACTAACCCCTGCCATCACGTTTGTATCCAGCACACACTTAGAAGTATATAAATCTGCACCCAAAGAAGGACTTATTCGTTTTGGTTTTTTTAAATAGCCGCCTGTGATTTTCTGTTTAAGACGAAGACCCTTTTAGATGTTGACAAATGTATTATTACCACATTGTAGCTTTTAAATAAAACAATGACTTGTGATAAATATTCAGTGAACACAAACACTCACAATGCCACCTTGCAGTTGAACCTTGCCTTAATGTGAAATTCCTATTATATTTGCTTGAAATGAAAATAAGTGTTTGTTATAAAAAATATTTCTGTTTTTTTAATATTCGTCAATAATGTAAATAATAAATATTGATCAAGTACAATCATCTGTAACTGTTCCATTCTAAAATACCTTATAGCTAATTAATTTTGGTAGCAAAACTTGCTTCAACATTTTGAAACGTTGGTACAGTCAACTGTTATTGTTATTCATTGTGCGTAACACACAGAACAGTAAAGCTGATATGTTGATATAGAAGAAGTTAATTTAGCAGCTTTGTAAAAGTTCTCCACTATCATAATACATGTAAGCTAAGAATGTCGCTGAGTTGAATAAAAAGGTTGACTTTGTATTCAGCTAAAGCTAGTTTAGCAGTGGCGCTAATCGTAAAGCCAGACTTGCTAACAAGCTAATGTGAGCCCCTTAACCCTGTAGCCTATTGTTAAAAAAAAATCTAAATTCATAATCATTGCCCAATGAAAATTGTTGAAACAACCTCCATACATGTGTAACCTGTATTTGTTTATTTCCATCTTTTCATAGCAATAGTGCTAATTCCAAAACCTGAGTCGAGCTGAGGTTCTTTAACGAGCATCAGAAAATTATTTTACAAAATAATACATGTTAGCCATTAGAATAATTAGTATTCTGCATATCAGTTTGTGAATGTAATGTTCAGTTATTTGTATATTCTAATAAGATTTATTTATTTGTTTTTAAAATGAAATAACTAATAGGTTAATGGTTCTATAAATTGCCCTTTGGTATAATCGTACTTGGATGACACTGAGAGCTGTCATAACACTTGTGTTTGAAAAAACAACAAGATTTTAAGTTGTCAGCTATTGTTCCCAATGAAAAGCACATCTAGCTATACTATGATGGTCAGAAAAAAAAGGTGTATGTCACCTGGTTGGTAATTCAATTTTAACTGGGGAGTATACAATTGATTAGAAAATTGATTCAAATCAATAGAATTTCTTTTTTATGTTAAATTCATGATTTTTTCTGAAAAATGTAGATTTAAAAAAAAGCTTGATAAATTTTATTAATGAAATAATTAGGTCAGATATATTAGGAAAAACAGCTAAGAAGTGGGTTTGTCTTTGTTTAAATTAAAAAATTAACCTTCAAATATTGCAAAGCCATTATAGCTGTACAGCATTTTCAAAGCAGAAATTCAGCAATAATTTCTGTTGCTCAATGTGCTTTGAAAACTATGAAATGTGTGACCAAAAATTGCAAAAGGTTACATATCAAATTGCTTAGTTTTTTCCAATGCAATGATCATGTTAATTACCATTTAGTGTGAAGTTAGTGTCGAAAACAGCAACAGTAAGCGAACAACATTATAGTTAAATCCTGAGAAATATCAGTAATTTTTGTACTTCTACTTTTAATTCAAGTAAATTAAACAGTTCTGATGGACCAAAACTTCCGCAACCAGTGGAAGTGATGTCAGTCACAGAAATGGAAAAAGTAGATTTATGTAATCATTTAAATATCTTATAACTCTCAAAAGAAAACTAACAAAAATATTTTAAAGAACTGCACAGCCAGTATAGACCTGGTGTTACTGAGTCTCACATTCACCCATCTTATTTTATGTTTAAAAGCATATGTAGATCATGATGTCAGTAGTCAGTTGGTATTTACGTAATTATGTAGAGCAGCTTCGGCAAACTGGCCTTTGCCTCAGGTTATGGATGGATGGATGGATGGATATACTTTAAACATTCTGAAGGAATATCTAAAGTATATTAGGGTATATTAAAGTATATTATTAGTTTTACTGTTGTCTCACGGACACACAACGTACAAAAAATATAAAAATAACAATTACAATTGATAAATAAATAATAAAAGAATCTTTAAAAATGTTAAAGATAGCATTGTAATGCCTCCCCCCTGATTTCCCAACAGTGGAGTTATGAAGCCTGTTTGATCGAGGCATGAAGGAGGACCTTAGTCTCTCGGTTGAGCACTTCACGGAGAGCAATCTGTCTCTGATTAACAATGGTGGAGTGGGTGGCTATTGTTGCTCATTACTGCTCTGAGCTTGAACATGGTCCTCACCTCCACCACTGTCTCCACAGTGTCCAGTTTGAGACCAACAATAGATCCCACTCCTTTGATTAAGTCTGTTCATTTTCACGGTGTCTCTTTTCTTGGCACTATTTAAACATTACACAATGGCTGTGTCATCTGAGAATTTCTGCAGGTCACACGTATCAGAAGTGTAATGAAAGTCAGAAATATAGAGAGTGAAGGGGGGGCGAGATAATCATTCCCGTTGGAGGCCCGGTGCTGCTGGTGACCACAGATGACACACATCCCCCCAACCTGACAAACTGAGGTCTGTCTTTAAGGTAGTTTCCCAGTAATCCAGGTGACCAGATGAGGATTGACAGCCATGGTGGTCAACTTGTTTTCTTGTATTAAGTTGATTTAACTTGTGTTTTGCCTTCCTCGCCTGTGAGTATTTTCCCCTAGTTCAGGAGAGAACAGCCATGTCCACTTTTTGGACAAAAAAAATGTGCACGTGCAAAAAAACTGAGAAATGCATTTCTCCAAATAGCGTGCCGAACTTTATCCTACCTGTTGAACAGAAACTTGGTGACAGACGCATCAGCTGGGGAGCCTAAGCTGTGCTTTCAGTGCACGCCATCGTTGGAAAGAATCCCCAAAAACACTCTGGTCATGTTTCTCTTTTCTGAGGCTTTTATCTTCTTCGCATACACTTTGTAAACAAGTTTTCATTTTCGACTCTCAGCCATTTTCAAAAGAATGAATGGTTGAAGGGGTAGGCGCACTACACATAGACAGCTGAGAGTGTGACTGCGCAGAAAGTGAAAACCATCCAGAATGACTGACAGTAAAGAGGACCAATACTCTAGAATCTAGATGATCCATCCGGAAGAAAAAGCTCCTCCACCATACCTTTAAGCTCCTCTCTCAGTTATTTTCAGTGTGATGGAAAGCCACACAGGGTAAGATCAACACCTCATCTCTAGTTTGTTTCACCATAGTTTACTTTCTAATCACTGCTTGAAATATCTTACTCATCATCCACTACACTGTTTTTTTTTTATCAGCTTATCTTCCTATCACCCTTACAATGTTTATATGGAGGTCACACACGTCAATAGCCTGGCAAAAGACAGATCTACGTGTAGCCCCGCTCTGTGTGGAGTCTACACATCCATCTGGAATTGCTCCCATACAAAGTGTCTGAAAAAGGGAGGGCCATCTGCTATAATATTTCAAACTGATTGGAGGATGTGCCAGCAAGCTTCCGCCTACCATGATTTGTCTTTAGCCAATCACACTCTCTCAAGTTTCACCTTTTAGTTTCACCATTTTTAATAAATGATTACAAAGATATTTGAGAAAACTGCTGCTGCTTTCAGGTTTTTCTTGTAACCCTAATCTCGGCGCATCTGCTTCTAAAACATTCCTCCTATGCTTTTCGATCTATAGGTCTGGCACATGTTCAGATGTATGGAGGTGGAATTTTGCGTGATGTGCATGTGGCTGGGTCACCTTGCATTAGTTGTTTTGTGTCATATGTGCGAGTCAGGGAGGGTGGGGGAGGCCTGATTGGCATTTATGCAGTGACCTCCACAGGATTCACATCAGGGGACAGAAGTTGATGCCAAATGGCAAAACAAAGCCAGGGTGTGGCAGCAGGTTTTATGGAGATTGCTGTGCACGTGTGTGTGTGTGTGTGTGTGTGTGTGTGTGTATGAGTCCTCAGGGATAAAAGAGGCACCCCGAGGACTAAAGAGCTGGTGAGCAGCAGCTGACAATGGGAAAAAATATTCAACAAGCAAATTAACTTTTCATTCCACCATTTGGGACAAAGTCTCTCAAACTCACAAGCCCACGTCTAATTGTTTCTCAGCTACCTTTAAATATTTAAAATTCCCATAATCACCAATTATGTCATATTTTAACGTTATTCATGCAAATGAGATAGAAATATTAAATGTTGCTTTATAAGGAGTACCTGCTGAAAAATATCAGTACAATTCCTGTTTAAAATAATAGTGTTGACTTCAATTATTCTAAATTTGAATGTATATACAGTATACATATATATATATATGAATATACAGTATATATATATATATATATATATATATATATATAAATATGTATATATAAATATATACCATGCAGGGCCCTCAAGCTCGCAGGCTTCTGGTAGAGGACCCAAGCATGGGATGGAGGACAAGGGGAATTATATATATACACTGTCCTGTTTTGATTTTATTGAAAACCAATGAAAATAGATTTTAATTATGAGGCATTATGTCTAAAGAAAGTGTAATCTGAGAAAGCGCATTAACAAAGTGAATTCTGCTGTGTCGGTTTTATCATGGTTTAGGAATGACTTGTCACATCAAGCTGCGACTGAATTGCAAACAGATGGTTAAAAAATCTGCCAGAAAGTTCTTTCCAAGCCAAATTTGACATTAAAACTCTACACAACTCTATAAATGTTTTAAACATAATTTTGATCTCAAAATATAGTTGGGTCAATTTCAGTGTTTATCTTTAACAAATCATCTTCAACGTTTCGCTTTTAAAAGCCTGAAATCAAACAGCAACTTCAAATTTATTGTCATTAGCCACCGATGTACACCACTGTACACCAGTGTCATCGTACAAAGTCTGTATGCACCAGAAGAGGATTCCAACTCCGACTAACTGAACTAGAATATTGGCACTCCTTGCAGATATACAGTATCTATACTGCCCATAAAAAAAGCTTTCACTGCATAGTAGAGAAAAAAATGCGAATCAGAATTATAGTCTACCTAATTGCAAACAGAAGTTGTTGGAATGTTTCTTTTTTCTTTTTTTTTTGTCACAAGGACAAGATGTCAGATGGTGAATCACAGGCCAAACAGAGTGCTTTTAAATCCATGGGTAGGGAGCCAGTTTGCTAGGTTTCTATGTTGCCGCTCTCATACAACCTTTCAATAAGCATAAACATCTTTATCTTATATCTTTATCATCTGCAGACTTTGATATCACATCTTGCCTCTTGGGTGAACATACAGTTATACAATAAGTCCTACTTTGTGAGAGTCATTACTCTGGCTGCCTTATTAGGTATGGGAATTAGTAGAGGCACTAGTGACTCATTACAACAATTCACCAGGAATAATTGATTGTCACTTTTACACTGGAGATAAAAAATAAAAATAAATATGTGGGCATCCCTGTTGGGCAATTAATCAATACCTTTGTTGCGAGCTGCTTAAAGGTGCCACCTTACTGACGTGATAACTGTTTAACATTTTACGTCATCAAAACCCAGAGGTTGTTGTGTACAGCAACTGCGTTTAGGGAGGGCAGAAACCATCACATGATGTTGTTGGTCGTAGTAATACCTAAAAGGTTTTGAGACACACAGCAGGACCAGGAATAAAATAAAAACATGTTTAAATCATATGAAGATAATGGAAAAAAACATTACAACAAAAGCACTTCAACACTGCAAGTAGTCCCCTCTATGAGGAGGATCAGGTGCCCTGCAAGTTGTGCTAATTCCTGGCAGTATAATCTGGTTTCAGCAAACATACATATTTATATTAAATCATAGGTGCATCAAAACTTTTGAGTCATAATGTATATGTCCAGGAAGAAAACGCACACTTTATATTATTAGTAACGACTACGTTCAATTTAAGTCAGTCTTTACAGGAACTTCGGCATAATGCATTTAGGTTTAACTTGATAGAGTGCATGTTAATGTCATTAGCCGCAACTGGGCTATTTCTACAAAAAGCCAATAAATCTTCTCTTAATAAATAAAAGTTCCGTTTCTGTTTCAAAAGCGCATTTAAGGTTTGTGTATCTGTTACAAGACCTGCAATGTTCAACAGAGAGTTCAAAAATAGAACGAGAGACGATAAACTCCAGCCCGAGGCAACAAACAGCCTCTGGTGATCTCCATCAGCTGAATGGCTGGAAAAACATGGGAATCTCTGCCGGTCGTCTTCCCATGCATTGTGTAAACAGGAAATCAGAAGTGTTAATTGCCCATGCTAGCATCTAGGAGAAACTGCTTACGTTAAAACCTGATCATAATTCTGGCTCTGATCCTGTGTAGATTTGCATGAAAAAACACGGCCAACTTTTTGATTCCCTCTCTTCTGTGTAAAAAAGATTGTTTCAGGCTCAGCTCTACTGCTTTCTCTTTGTTGTGCTTCCCATTAGCAATCACAGGAAACGCAAACACACACACACAGTCTCACACACAAACACATATATCATTCTCATTGTCATTTTTATTGTTAACGTTCAACGAGCGAAGCAAAAGAGCGAGCTTGTCCCAGATTATTAAAACCCTCTGTCCTCGACGTGCCGCTCTCCTCTCTTTCTGCCTTTAAGCCTGCCATTACTGCTTGTAAGCTAACGTGCCGGGATGTGGATGAAAATGGCAAAGCAAAGCTCGGCAGAAAGGAGGGAATGTGTAAAGCACACATGCCAGTAGTGGGTGTCACAAAGCACAGATGCAAATACTGTTTTCCATCCATTAACTGCCATCTGTGCCTCTTTTCAAAGGGCAATAATTCAGTTGCTATTGTCAGTGGCTCTGAGCTACGTCGGGCAGAGGGCATTAGTGAACTAATTTACGGTTTTCGTTTAGCGTCTTTATCATCCAATTATCGGACGACATCAAATCAAGTAGATCGGATATCAGTGCTCTTTGCAAGATCTATGTGGTTTGGTTAAAACTGATTGAAATGATCGTTTAGAACTTTTGAAGCCAGGTTCTGTTAACTGATCATAATCAGTCAATACCTTTTATGCAGACAGTACATTGCTCTCTCTTTTGTCTTAATTCAGTATAGATTTAAATGAGTTTTTTCCTGAGGGTAGGCAGCCATATTTGTTGCCGAGTTTCCTACTGAACATTAGGGGGTGTTTCTCAATGTCAAGCATACGAGGACGCTGTCCTTCCTTGGTCAAAGAAAACGGTTAAATGCAACAGACTTACCTCACATGACCTTGGCTTCTTACATGCTCTGTATTGGTTCCGCCCATCGTAGAAGCAATCTAACGTAGCGTAGTAGCATTCCATCAGCTATAGAACTGGAAATGTTTAACGAGCATTTTACTTTTTTTAAATTGTGTATATATTGGTTAAATCAAATGTGTAAGTGAGTTAGTACCTGGTAGCCACCGAAGCTGCAACTACTAACCAACCAACCAAACAGACATATATAAGTGCTTTGGATCAAAATAAAACATTTTTACATTTAAGCCAGATAGCTACAATTAGTTAACTCACATTCAAACTGTAAATTCGCCCCCCAAAGTAGCTGCTGGTGGCTGTATTCTGGGAAATTTTGGACCGAGGGAAGGCATCAAAGCACCTCCCATGTATCCTTGCTCCGTTACCTAACAGACGTATCAGTAGCACATAAACATTGGAACACATCCTTGGCGGTCCCTGACGACGCATCTCCTAGGCAACCGGGGAGGGACCAAGCCATCAAGGCGAGGTTCCTTTGCATTAAGAAACAACCAAGGTAGTTCTGGGGACTTTGTACCACCAATAATCTTCCCTTATGAAACACATACTGAAAGCCGAACATGTAATGCATTCCCATCATAGTAACCCCTGAATGCACATAAACTGATACAATATTTTAAATTCTTACTTCACTTTAGTTGTCTTTCCGATATATACTCTGATGGCAAGAGCATTACAGGTTGCATTCTCACTATCAGTGAGTTTACATACAGCAAGAAAAAGTTGAATGAATGCCTTCATCTGACTGAAATCAGATTTTGAAATGCATGTATACACCTTAGCTCAACTTAAATCAAACCGAACTGAAGGTTGAGAAATCAGACTAAGGTACCCAGATAATGTGACTGTAAAATCGCATTTCTCTGCATGTAAACGCCAACAGGCTTGGCACTCCTGCTTCAGGAAGTGATGAGACCGTGGAAGTAGGAACAACAACATAACGAGTGGCAAGCAGAAGTGTAACACAATCAATCAGTATTGCAAAATGTTCTGTGCTGCTGCGTTGCTGTCCATTTCTTTGCTCAATGTGCATATATCCTGCTCTTACTCCGTTTGCTTCACTGACTTTAGCATTCCTTTACTATCTGTGTGACTCTAGTCCAACGGAAGAATGTCAGCGTGAAAGAGCTGATGTTGCCACCTAGCGTCGCCGATTTGAACGCACTTCATTCAGTAATTGGGTTTTCTAAATGACATGTAACTGGGACAAAACTCTCAACTCTGGCTAATCCATTAGTATAATTACTGCCAAAAGCTTCATTTACATGTGCATCTGAATGCACTGTATGCGTTACATGCAAAAAGACTGGTGACGCGCCGCCAACTTCCTCCATTACTCCTGTAAGTAATCAACGGCTTCTGTGTAAATAACAGCCGAATGCAAAGGCGACGATAGGTAAAGAGTCATGACTAAATTTGGGTTGTTGTCTTGGCCCTTTTGAACTCAATTATTAGCTTCAGCTGTCAGATGAAACGTGTGTTCTGTTTTTTTCCAGTCAGACATGCACCATGAAGGTCCACGGAAATGGCAGCACCCGTCTAGTGCAGGTGGGATATTACCTAAACTTTTAGCAGATCCTAAATTCAAAACACCCTGAACTATCCCTTTAAGGACTCACTGATTCTGACCAGTCTGACATGCAGAGATCATTATGTAAGACAGCTGCTCTTGCTGTGATGTGTAGCGGACATCACGTATGAAAATGGTACTAACTGCAGGATCTTTAATACTTCTCAGCTGGGCTAATTGCAACATCTATACACGCGGCACCCTGACACACAGACAACAAAAGGTATTGATGCAGTGCTGGTGACGGCAATGGGAGTGGCGTTTCCATGGCGACTCCCAGAGCGACAGAAGGAACAGGAGGTCTGCCTCCTGACCCTCATTGAGAAGGTGAATGAGTGTCACTGAGCCAAAGGAAAACAGGCAGCTAGACACAATGGCACAGAGAGGAGAGCGAACGCAGGAGCTATCAGCGGCCATGTAAGACCATCACGGCTTCGGGCCACGTGAGCTGCAGCGGTCAGTCAGAGGCGCTTCACATTAGCATTAGAAAGACATTATGCTTATAGCATCAAAGGCAGAGCCCCTCCCTGCCTTCCTTTTCCTTTGTGTTTCCTGCACCAACTCAAGGGCACCACACGATTTTACATTTCAACTGCCGCACCGGTCTGAAACACACAAAGTGTGTGAAGGCATTAAATAGTCAGGATGGATTTCTCATTTACAAGTCCCTAAAAACCCTATATCCTTCATGAAAAACCTTTGAATCCTCCCCATCAAGAATGTGTCATTCGTTTTTTACGTGAAAACTATTTTAAAACACCGCTTTTCCTGTGAACTTGTCCAAACTGGGATCTTTCTACTGTGTTGGACACATTTCTGGCTCTCCTAGTAAAGATATGTAAAAAAGCCTTCAGATGAATTCATCTTTTGTTGCTGTAGCACTCATAAAAATATATTAAAATAACTGATGCAATCATGCATTACCTCTTTTTTAAATCAGAGTCTGTGGTAACTTTTAATTAGTAAGCCATGACTTCCTACGACCCACAGAGTTAGAAATGACGCAACAAAGGCCCATAATAGCCACTGGCTACTTGACTGCATGAAGAGTCATATCTGAAGTGTAAAAGGATAAAACAGAGGTTAAAAAAACTATCCAACACTTACTGTTACTAATGTGGGCTTAAAATGTATATTCTTCTGGTCACCAAACCATCAGTTCCTATTCTCTTGTCTGAAGTTTGTTATGGAATCGTGCAGAGAAAAGGCATTTTTGTGTCCCACCATCAAAAATGTAAATGTAACGTTGGGATTCTGACTGGAACTGTGTGCTCAGGGCAGATAAGAGTAAATATGGCAACACACTGCACAATTTCCTGCTCAGTTTTACCCTTTCCAGTTGAGAAACAGTCGGCATCAGCCTGCTGAAAATGGGGACAGTCAGGAGGCTGCATTGGCCAGAAAATCTGTCAATGTAAGGAGTTAACACTGCCTTCTGCAAGAGGGTGATGGGAACTGATACATGCTTTGAGCTGGATACAAACCCAGTCATAGTGGTAGAAAATGATAAATAGAATAACTAAAAAAGATTAAAGATTAAAAACAGACATTTTAAATGTAGACACATTTTTGTCTGTCTGATGACATGATTTTGAAAAATATTAAATTAGATGTTACTCAATACCCAAGCAGCCTTTCAACCAAATAATGTTTTTTGCTCTAAATTGATTACCTTTTATGACCAGTACTTTTTACTTTGACTTACCTTACTTTAAAAAAATAAGTCAAACTAGTTCTACTCTTACGTGTGTACAATTTTTGTATACTCTACCCACCTCTGCAAGTAGCATCTTTATGTTTATGAACACCCAGTCCAAAACAGAATTATGTGTTGAGATAGGAACAAGGCAATTTTTTTAGAATGAAGCAACATCAGTGTAACAAAAACAGCGGTATTCAATTCAAATTCCCTTATGGGATAAACTTGACATATAATCACTCTGTGGAGGAATTTAACTGCAATAAACTCTGTTCAAATTCTGAGAATATTTTCTACTACCAAATATTAATGGGATGTTGATTTAATTTTCAAACTGTCGACCTTTGTGAGTTTCAGGCTCTCGGTTCCCTTTAGCCAGTCTCCTTTCATTTGTGACCCCTCAGCATTTGTGAAACAAAAATCTGCTGTAACCAGCCAGCGAGTGTGAGCCCAAAGTCTTTCCAAAATATGCGAATACTGCTGAAGACGTAGTGTCACCACCTTTACACTGAACTCTTCAACAAAAAATAAAATGGCTGTAGAGTGAAAAGAAACTGTTTGTGTGGAAAAGCATCCTCGTTTTAAAGATACAGAGCGTAATATTTTTACTTGTTTACTCTGAAATTCTGTGTATCCCATTGACAAACGTGTCCTTTTTACATTAATATTTCACACCAAGATATATTCCAAGTATTCATATTAGCTTGAAATGTTACATTTTTAAATCCATAAACTGTGGTTGACCGTCAATAATCACACTCCGTCTTCAAACACGGAGAACGTTTAGGAACACAGGATACAATGCTCTATGTTTCATGTTTGCGCTTGAATTCAATGTGAGCGAGACAGGAGGAATGCATTTATTTATCTCAAAGATAATTAACATATTGTTTGTTTAACTCTACTACTTATGCAGTAGCCTACACAAATCTGAAGCTCCTCGACTCTTTTCTCATCATCTCTTAAAAAGCCAGATCTTGGAGAAGTTGCAGCGGAATCCCTTTCCCTCCATGGCAGCCTGGCTGGTACGGGGATAAATTCTCCAGCTTCCTTCACAGTTCTGCTCCTCTGTCCTCTACCTCGTCTGTCTCCTCTGCCTGTTGCTGAATAGCAAGCTTTTTCTGTTTGCCCTTGAAATGGGGAATGAGGTCCCACCTGAGATAAGACAATCCTCTTCGCTTCGTGTTTTAAATCTTGATGGGAAACCTATTATTTTAGTTTTGCTTTAAAATTATCTTATTGCTAGTTCAGTTTTAAGGGGTTTGTGTTCTTGAGAATGTTACAAATAGTTTGTTTCTCCTGTGTTTTATACTCTGATATCATATTTATGGCGGTGACAGGTGGCTGCCAGCCCAGCGCAAGGGATGCTGGGAGACTGAGTCCATTCTGTATATTGTGAGCAAACCTAACAGTTTGGAATCATTACAAATGTGGTCATTGCTGTTAACCATGACATACAGTTAAAATAATTAAGATCAACAGAGGTAACATTAAAAAAAACTGTTTTTAGCACTAATACAGATTGCTGGATTGAAAGCTGGAAGTAGTTGATGACATATTGCGTTTTTGTGGCTCTTTGTCAGATACGTTACATTCATAGCAACCACTGAACCCTTGGGCCATCTTCAGGCATCAGGCGTTGCTAAACTGAACTTGAATAAGCAAATCCAAGTCACAAGCATGGATAAAAATGAGAAGGACTAACACATCCCATACAGGGATAAATAAACTTGTGAAGGAGGCCAAGGATTGATATTTTCTGAAATTGTCTACAACTGACAATGTAGATCCATTTGACCTCAGAGGAAACAAATGTAGCTCTTACATTTCCTTACAAACCTCCGAGTACCGCACTGGACATAACAAACTTTCTTGTGTTTGAGATCAGTGCATCCACATGTCAATAGTTTGAAAATTACAAATCACTGGAGGCATCCGGACATTTCACACATGACTGGGTACAAGATCTGCTCACATTCCGACCGCAGGAATGCAATAAGCTAAGCTTGGTTTAAGTTGTTGGACATGGCCACGGTTAGCTGTTTTTTGTATGATCTGCTTCAATTCTTTCAACATGGGCATGAACGAGCCATGTGCATCAAATTATTGGGTTCAAAAAAGTGACCTGTTTATTATCAGCAGTGTAGTTTTATTTTTAAAGTGCCCATTCTGAAATGTGGCTAGTCAGGGAACCCCATTTTACACAAGACCAAAACTAACCAAGCGTAGGCAACTGGACTATGGCTAGGGAAATAGATTTTTGTCCAGGTTTATAAACTCTACACACAAAGCGATCAAAGCTTCCGTTGCTGTTTACACTCAACTATGTCATCATGCAATGCACCTACAGCACCTGATATGTCATCTGAACGAGGCCGATTGCGTGTGGGTTACTGTAGATGCAATACCTACTGTGAAATGCGCTATAGAGTCTAAATATTATTACGCACCGTACCTTTAAACTGTGATCTAGGACCTGATATGCTTTGGGTCTGTCTTTCATGTGAAGGCCATGTGGACCTTGTTATCACGCATGACCTCATAAAATGTAGTATTGTAATTTTAAAAAGTCTAGTGGACCCTACTTACTGATATATCTTGGCTATTTTCCTCTTGTGCTGAATAAATAATATCAGATTAAAAAGTGGATTTTTGAATCTAAGAGCATGATACTGTAACAAAATATGCATTTAATGTGCATTGTGTCAAAAGGTCACTGAAATTTCGTTTAGCAAAGAAAGCAATACAGTGTACTTAGATACCCACATTCCTTGAATTTTTCCCTATTTTTAGAACAGCAAACTCTTTTATTTTATTGGGATTTTACGTGATAGGCATATTCAAAGTAGAGCAGAATTGTGAAATGAAAAAACGTCAAACTTTTGTGTGCTTTCATATTTAGCCCTCTCTTAATCATTTTTAGACTCAAATTTGGCTGCATTTACAGCTGCTTCCCTGAATAATGATCTTTTTAGCCTGTCAGTCTAGGGAAGATGGCCATGTCTTGGGTCTGGAGTTGAATCATACTCTTGTTTTGTCAAATGGTTTTTCAAACCTTATGATACAGTTTTATAACCTAAACTTGTTTTTGTTTTGTTTTTTCTTCCCTGCCTGGTTCTGCTTGTCATTCCAAGCATATCATCTATAGATGCAGATTTTATTGGGCAATGTTTGCCTTTAGATTCTGCTTCTTCAAACCGTAGCAGAGTATCTACTTTCCCTCGCTGACCTTTTTCCACGTTTTCAGGGAAGTAAATGAAGTATTTAGAACCTTCGGAGCATCGCGCCACCCGACACTCCACCTGACACTCCCTTTCAGAGTGACTCTTGCGCCTTTTGTTTGTGAAAAACACTTTGCTCAGCACCCTCATGGCATCATGGAATTGGAGTAGAATAGGCTCCTCTTGCAGAGAGAAATCAAACATTTCCGGTTCTGCCACAATTTACTTCCCTCAGAGTGGTTTATTAACTCCCCTATCAAAGGACCAATAAATCCAGAGAGAATCAGGACTAATGGAAGGGTACAATGACCCTCCATCGTATGAATCATATCAATTAACCCCACTCACATCCGAGATGCATGGGGGGGGGGGGTCTCCGAGAGGAACAGTTAAAGAGGAGGCTGTTTGTGAGAGAAGGATGGATGAGGTTAAAGACTCTTCGAATGAGTCCTCCAGCGCACCTCAGAGCTGCATATGAAGGGAATCATTTCAGTTTAATACTCACTGTGTCTTCCCTGCCCTCCTCGCTGCTTAGTCAAGCATCAAGAGGTAATGGACGCCCACACTGTGTCACCCTGTAAAAGAAAAGCGGTTGGAACATCGGCACAAACAAACTGGATTAAATAAAAAAAAAAACTGTACTATTTAATTTAGTTTCCAATCTATCCGAATTGGCTTATTATTGTGTTATTGGAGTGAAAAGGTGCCCTTGACTGCAGCTGCTGCAGACGGGATGCTTTCATCCGCAGTCTGAAAGGAAGGCCAAAGGGCAAAACAAAAAGAATAAGAGAGAAATGAATAGCAGAGACGTGGAGGCGGCTGACGGGTGATAAGTGATGCTTAACGTGATTTGGCTTATAACGGGAACTGTCTGACCCGGAAGGATGTGACTTGAGACTTTTCTTGAAAAAAAATATATATATATAAAATAAAAAAGAAAAAATATTCTTGAGACTTGAAAATATGTTAAAAGACTTAGACTTGAGTTGATATTTTACCCGATAATAATAGTTTTAAACATCTGATATTTCAAACTTGTACACTTTTATGTCATTTCACACTGATCCTTTCCTAAAAAGTGGATACCAGGCCCGGATTGGCTAATCGGGAGGACCGGGACAGTTCCCTAATATTTGGGCCGCAACAGAGGGTGCTATGGCAACCAGGGTTGTTCTATTGTGCAAAATGTGCAACTACGCAAAAAAGATGTGCAAGAAACAGTATTTCTGAATTTCTTTTGACAAAATTTCAAACTTGTCAGGGAAAATTTTTAGGTGGTTCCGTGTAGTTACTGTACTATTTGGCATACACAACAGTGGATGTAAAGGATAGAGAGTTTTTACCAAAACCGGCTTACCATACTGGGCCCCTTCACAGTGGCCAGCTCGCAGCCCTTTTTTTTTTTTTGGCTCACCTTGACGTTAAACGTCAGAGCACTCAGTCAGCGGCGTTTGAGAAGTGAAGGCAGGCGTGGAGAGGACTATGATTGCATAGAGGAAAGCTCAGACGCCCATTTTTGCTCATGGGCAAAAAATGAACACCAAAACAGGCTGAGGTCACAGGTTTGTGACAGCTAACAAGTTCTGAAATAAATCTACCTGTATCGGTACAACCCTAATTTTAATAAAAATAGGCAACACCTCCTTTTGTCTTATTTTTCAAACCAGCAATGTAAGTGGAGTAAGACTCTGGAAGGGGGTGAGTTGCTCGTTTATTAAATAATGTGACTCTTAAAAATCTAAATATCATCTTGAACAATTACATCACTCACACTTTTTTGTAAAATCTCTTAAATCCTTAGCTGTTTGAAATTGTAGTTCAAAGGAAGAGTATTCTTATTAGCTAAGTTGGATTAAACTGTAATGTTCAAAATTTTATAAGTTCTGTTGCACTTGTTTAATCGGGTAGTCAATTATATATTTAAATACTGATTTTAAAAAGAACACATGGTTTATGATTTACATTGAAAATTAAACTACAACATGTTTTTTTTCATGACTCGAAATGACTTGAAACTCAACATTTAAGACTTGGGACTTGACTTGAAACTTGATTTGCAAAGCAATGACTTGGTCCCAACTCTGGAGGCGATCATAGGAAGTTTACCTTTCAGAAGGTCCAATGTCTTATGCTGCGTTCAAACTTCATCCGTTGGATGCGTCAAGCAACGCATCCAACGGATGAAGTTTGACGCATGTCCTAAAAAGCATGCAACGCTTGCAACTGAGGAAAAAAGAACACGTGGACGGGGCTTCTTCTGTTAGCGTACGTTTTGAACGATGCCGTGTATGGTGACATGAATACAGTGAGGCGATCTGAATGCTTGCCGCATTGCGTTAACTGCGTTGGGTCCGTCAAAAGTTCAGCTTGTTGAAGTTCTGCGTTGCTTGCTTTGCTACGTTGCCGTATGAAACGCATAGTTGACGGAGCCAACGTACACAACGCACCACAGAGCCTCTGACGGACCTCTGACGTACTCCACCATAGACTTTACATGTAATCTCGCCGCAACTGACATTGAGCATTAAAGCGACACATAGCAAATTGTTACCACATGCAGATATCAAAGCTATTCTCATCGAAATGTAATTTTTTACTTACAGCCGGGGAGCTGGCGTTCCAACGTTGTGACGGCACAGATCCTGTTTTTTAAATACAACTTGTATTTTTGTATATTCTTCTTAGCTTCTCTTCCTTGGGTAAAAAAAAAAAGGAATCCCAGTGTTTTCTCTACACATACCAAAGTTGTTTTAGTGTGTTGGGGAGTTGCTAATCCTTAGCTTCCGGTAGCGCCAGCTCTGCTCTCTCCTGGCCACAACAATCCAGCGTTCCTGTGGGTAATACAAAGAACCTCCGTATTTTCTTTCCCGCCGTCTTGCCTTATTCAAGTTTACTTGTAAATTTCATAAGGAAATCCTCTGTCTCTCAGTTTAAAGAAGTGCGAGAGCTGCTGCCTGCTGCAGTTAGAGAGGCAAAGTCAGCTCCGGGAGCAACAATAAGATGCACCTGGTGAAGATAGAGTCGCTCAAAAAGCAACTAGAAGACTGGTAAATATATCAGGGAAATGGGACGGCAAGTTTCCTTCCCTCCAGAGGAACTGGACGGGGCGCAGCATCAATACAGGTAGGCGTGGTTCTGTTCACTTAGTGAGCTCACTAGTGGCAGATTAAAACATGTTGGAAAAGACAGATGAAGGTAGGAAATTGTCGGTGAAGAAGTTAAAGTCCCATTTAAAAGATCTTAAATAAGAGGTATTCTATCTGCCCCTGTCTCCCCTTGGATCAGAGTTTGAATTAATAATTGTATTTAATAATGTGAGTCAGACCTGCAGTATTTATCCTTGAAATTAGTTGAATTCAACTTAGTTCATATTCAAAATGGCTAAGAGAATAGAGAATGGCAACAGACTTTAAATTAAGAAAAAAAAAGTTTTTTCTTAGTCAGTCTTAAGGAGAATACAATTCATGTGTAAGTTTTTTTGAGGCCTGCTCCAGAAAAAATTGCTTTCTTTAATATATATGATGTGCACTGTAATCCATCTTGATGTGCTAAATCAATAAATCAAATCAATGATTTTGAGTAATAATGCCACAAAAGTCATTTTTATGATTAAATGTTTACATAAAAAAATAATACAGGGTTTAAAATATTTCATTTTGAGTGATGAGCAGGGGTGGGTCTAGATAGTTTTTAAAGGGGGCCTATTATGGTCTTGGGCTGTTGGTGAAATCTCGCCTAGGGCGCAAAATACCCCAGCATGCAACTCAGAGTGACTGACTATATTACAAAAAACAGTTTTTTTATTATTTTCAGTGAAGGAGACCTTTAAAACTGCACAGTACTCTGGTATAGCAATTTTGTTATTAATGTACATATTCAGTTATAGCTACTTTTTACTTGTGTGATCCAATGCTTATATTGCCCGGTCACTTTGCTGCTGTTACTGAATTTGGCCTATGTGGGACAATAAAGGATTATTCTATTCTATTTTATTCTATTCTGGGCAGCTTCCCCTATGCTTTTTCATCACATAAAATGTTACAAAGTTACTTTAGGGCTCATCTGACCAGAGCACATTCTCCCATGTTTGCTGCGTACCCTGGCAGAATGTTCGTCTTCTGCGTTCTTTAACCACTTCTCCATTGAAAACACATGTGAAGAGAGTGGGTGGTAGCTGTAGTGGTGACAGGTCCTCCCACCTGAGCTGTGAATCTCCGCAGCTCCCCAAAATTAAACATGGATTTATTCATTTTGTTCTTGCCCAACCTATCCGTTTAGCCAGATGACCATCTCTAGGGTGGATTTTTTATTTACTTATTAGGTAACCTCTAAAGGAAGTTCCCTGAAGTACGTTTTATTTTGGAAAATTCCAGTAAACTTTATACATTAATATCTGTCAGAATTTTCTGATTTTTTTGTTTTTGTTTCTAAAAATATCAGTTAATTTCCTTTTGTTAAAGTTGTGTTTGTCTATCTCACAAAAGTCCAATAAAACACAAAAGAAGTTTGTAGTTGGAATGTGAGCTAAAAGGCCACTGTACGTCACCAACCAATAACAAACTGGGCTCATTCTCCTCCTCCTGTCTCAGAGTATCAAGCCCAGGAGTAGGGTGAAGGTGACGCTGTGGTTAATCCCTTAAGGTGGAGGCACACTGTGCTGTCACCAACAGGATGACGCAGCCCTGTCTATCTCTTGTGCGTCTGTCTCTTTGTGTTTAGGACTCTTAGAGGACGGATATAGTTTCACACATGGTGCTACCTGAGCTGAATGGTCCCAAAGACGTCATCAGTTCTTTAAAAGAAAAGAAAAATTGTATCTTTGATATTTCACAAATAATTTGTACCACTAGGAACCTTGTTTTTAACAAGACATATTCTGAAATATGTAACTCTTAATTGTGTTCTTAAAAGACTTTAAAGTTATATATATTTTGAAAATAAAGTCAAAGAAATTTATTTGCCAGTTCCATCTAGGCATGGGCCAGTATTCTCAAAGTACAGTATGTTCATTTTCAGTCAAAATAAGTATAGTACTTGGGGGGGGGGGGGGGGGGGGGGGGGGGGGGGGGGGGGAACACAAAGATTGGTCCTACTGCAAAAATATTACAGTAATGTTATACTATTCTTTTAGTGTAAGGACATAGCATAGCATATACATAGCTTGCCAAGTTATATAAGTGTTGCCTTACCAAAAGGTATGCTTTGCAGTTCATTTCCATGACTGTTTTGTTTTTCATGAAAGAAAAAATATTTCCACATTGTTTTAGTCTTTCCTGCAAAGGCACCTTCTTTCAGCCAGCCATCAGGCAGTGCACAGGTCATCCCCACTTTACGCGCCATTAAAGCTAGTCACCGGTCATTCCAGTTCTTTCTCTGGTGTTTCAATAGAGGAAGTGTAACAGAACCCATGCTCACGTTGCCATGGCGTTTCAGGCACAAATACATTTTTTCTACATATATTGAAGTTGTAAATCAGTGTTACTTGACCTGATCATTTCAGGATATTTTCCTAATCATTGCTGCTATAAATAATAGTGTAATAAACCAATCAGTACATTTAATTGTAATTGAATGTCATTCACTCATTAGTTTTGTATCTGAACAGTGACATTTTTAGACTCTCTATACTCCTTCCTTTTGCTGAGATGTTGCCAGGTAACCAGGCTTACCACGTTTCCATCATTTTATTTGGAAATCGTCACAAAACACAATAGAGCTCATGTAGCGTTGCATGTTAATCTCTATTAAACAAAAGCCACCATTTATTTTCAAAAGCATTTATTTCCAGCTATACTTTACAAAACGCTGCTTTGTTTTAGCATACACAAAAAAAACAGATTTATTAACAAACATTACAATATAAACAAAGGATGACTAAAGATTGTACTCTGAGGCACAAAATTGTCAAAAAACATTTCCATTCAATCACCACGGCCCTTAGAAAACCTGAGCTTGATACAAAATCCTGTGAATTTGCACGATGAAGAAGCGTTATAAAAAAATACAAGTATAAATATACAGTTTGTGCACCCGATAGAGTCTCTTTCCTAATACTGGAAGGAGAAACGGTTCGTTTCAACACTGGCGGACTTGTGGTGCCACTCTGGCGCAAAACATTCGTCGCCACAATATCGATCAGCGACAGTTGCACAATGTTTAATATAGATACCGAGCAGTTATCACATGCTTCTGTCCGCCACAAAACAAACAGCCTGGGGGGTGGGGTGTCACAGGTGGATGGTTGGAAGGGGGAGGGGCTTGCGTGCTGCAGTCACTAGGAAGGCCCATCCTCTCCATGTATATCTTTGTACTTGGCCATTTCCTCCGGGAACACTTTGCTGAGCTCCAAAATCAAGAGGCTCTTGAATTTCTGCAGCCGAGGAGAAGACAGACATTAGCAGATGTTTAAATAGTGATCCAGGAACTCTTTTGAGCTTATAATGAAGATTGTGACGGTTCTGCTGACTGGCTGACATTCACCCTTTATTTTCAGGATTGTCAGATGAAATTCTAGGAGTTTATAGATTTTGTTAACACTTGTCTCTAAAGTCATTTCTTTTGTGTATGATTCAGATTCCTAAACCCTGCTGCTGCTACTGTCAACACGTGTTCAGCCCATTCGGTTATATGCACCTTTATGGTTTTGCTTGGTTCATGCCTGACTTTTTGCAGGCTTAATTCATATTCGACTCATGCCTTGGCCTTTTTATCTTCTCTTATCCACTTCTCATTTTACTAAGTTTAAACAACAGTTTAATTGGATCACGCGTCTTGGAAACTCCTGCTGCGGGGGTTCGATTTCGAATGTTTGCATTTCTTTAAGGACTGTCTGAAAACTATTTCTTAAGAGTTTGTGATCCTTTCATGTTTTAATCCTGTGATTTCATAAAAAGGGGCATGAGACGATTGGTCGGGGCAGAAGCCCATCCACATTAGTCGGTGTCCGCTTCTGTCCATGCTGCATGAAAAATGTCTGATTCATTCCTCAGAGTTTATTAATATTTCCAACAAAAAACTAAACTTGAAAAGAGCAATTTCCTGAAAAAGAAGGATGAAAAAGCTTCATTTTGATAGCTGTTTTTGGGATACTTTTCTGTTTTGCAATCTGTGTTAGTGCTGCATTTCACAAAAGCAGGTGATGTAATAAAGTGGGACTAAGACTACTTTTTTAATAGTGCTATGAAAAAGTTTTTTCCTCTCCTTCCTTGACTTTATTTAACAGATTATTTTAAAACAGTTCAATAGCACGCAAAACAACATGCTATCACCTCAAATGTCTTACAGCTGTTGAGATATTAAATAAACAATATATGAAAAATTGTTTTAAAAGGCTATGCTTCATCAAAGTTCTGTAAGGACAAATGTGCCATAATACCAACACCAAGAAACATTTTTAGTGCTCAGAAGTGACGTGAGCTATAAGAAACATAAATGAACATAAAAATCTAAATCACAAAATGCTCCCGCCTCAAATATCCTACAGCTGTTGAAATATCAAAAAATAAAGAATGAAAAATACTTTTAAATGACTTTGCTTTATCAAAGTTCTTTAAGGACAAGTTTGCTATAAATAAAAAAAAACCACAAAAAAAACAAGTAGCACTATCGGCCTGAACACATTCTCAACCGGCATGCATAACCAAATACCGGTGTCCTGACAAAACAGCATACCCATCCAAATGGCAAACCTTCGGTTAATGCGCCTACGCAGGAGTAAAATTCCTACTTTTTCCCTTTGGTGTTAAGCATCAGTTCCAATCAACTTAAAATATATATAAATTTTAAGTTTAAAGGCATTAAAAATAATGTATTTTTGTCATTATGTGACCTCAGGGTTAGTTAGATAACTCAACTTACGGTATGTTGTTCTGACAAAGTATGCTAGATCGACAGAACAGCGGACCAAATACATGACATCATAATCATAGCTTAGCTTCCAAGTGCAACTGCTAAAATAAACAGCAAGAACGTCTGTACTGTCAATCAATGTAGTTAACGCTGCAGTCTACAGCCTATTTGTCGAGTTACTCGCGTTGATTGCTAAACAAAGGTTGCGCAAAAAAAGAAAAATGCATGACTAGCGACCACATAAGACTTCGTAATCACGCTACACATCAAATCGATGACGAACGTCATTGCCAAGGCTTTTTATCACTGAATTTTATCAATTCATTATTGCAGCCCTACTATATAATATTAAGTTCCTATAATGCCCCCCCCTTAAGTGCAAACTTCAAATTGAAATATATGAACTATGTTTGAAAGGCAGGTTTATTTGAGGAAACCAACCAGCTAATGCGACCCAATATTTGCCACGAAGCGTCAAATGTAGCGCCAATTATTTCTGTATTTGGATCAGTTGTTGGCTACAAAACACCTTCAAGGTACAGCTTGCTTTGGGACGGTTAACCGATGCCCCTTTCCCTCTAGAGTTGACTCGGTCCAGACCAAGTCGGGTCCGCCCATATTGTTCCACTACCTTCGTCTGGGCCGAGCCCACCACTTTTGGCAGACTACCTCTGGCTCAATCCGAAGAAGGCCGAGGCGAACCAAGACGGGATAGAATGTGTGGTGCAAAGTCGGCGAGCAACGTGAGAGAGAGTGAGCTAGATGCCGGCTCGAACATCGGAAGAAAAACGATGAGCAATGACTGATTTCTACAGGAGCTTTTGCAACGCGGGGCCCACCCATGTCCTCGTCCACTGCCGCATTCCCGAGATGGCAATGGAAACCCAACCAGACCGTCCTGGTCTGAGCTGAAGCTTTTACAAAGTGAACTTTTTGCCAAGCCGACCCTAGTAGAAAAGCGGCGCAAATGTCAGTGTGGAATTTATAAACAATTTGATTATGTGGCAAAATAAGATATAATGAAAAAAATCCTAAATGTTGGATCCGTCTTACATTTATGAACCCAATCCTTGTTTTTAAAATTCAAGTGTTAATTTAACAACACCCGCAACCGAAACTCATAAGGTTCGAACAATCATAAAATGAAGTCTGAAATAAAAGAAGCAGGGACAGTACCACGTGGCTAAACGGCTTTGAGAATTTGGACAACTATTACGGAGAATTTAAATCGTACAGCTGGGCTGCACGCTTTTCTAGATTCAAATTTCCAGAGTTTTAGTCTGTTTCTAAATGTTTTATATTAAAGTTTGACTACAAACAATTAAAAATAACCTTAAAGTAGATATTTCTACATCCTTTGAATATAAATAATTTATAGTTACAGATCATAAGGACATCTGTGTCGGGTGAATCGATGGACAGATAGGAGGACGATTATGACTTTTAGAGAACAGGATGGGAACTAAACCCAATATGAATATTTTGCAGACATTTTTTATTTCAACATATATCCAGTTCTAGAAAACATTTAAAAATGTCATTCCAAAATGTATTTTTAGTTTTTTCAGACTGTCGGACGCTTTCTGCTAATGTGAAAGTCCATGCTATAACATCTCACCGTCATTGTGTCTATCTTCCCTTTGACCTGCTCATTCCTCGCCAAGGCTCTCTCCAGACACTCCTTGGTGTACAGCTGAGGGTTTCGGCCTTGGTCGATGTACCTTTGTAAACACAGGGCTCAACATCAGATCATGATGATTTGAAAAAATTAATAACAATAAAAAAAAAACGCAGGACAGGAAAAGCATATAATCACTCTCCCAAAAGTAGCACATTGCTGAAATCTACATTGGATTTTTCGTGATCACTAATCTACTTTTTACTACGATTTATTTTCTGTACATGTAGAAGTCGAAGGTTTATCTACGTGTATTGGAGCAGAGCTATGATGACCCATCTGATATAAAGAAACACTAGAAGGTGATAATAATCTTAAATCGACCGATTGTGTAATGGAGCTCGGCGTGGATTGACACAGCATCATTGGAACAAGCTGCGTCGCAGTAAACGGAGGGGAGGAAAAAAAAAAACAAATCTGTGTGAAAATGAAGAGCAGTTGTGTAAATCTGCAACAGAACAAGCAGCGGGACTCACTCAAACACCTCCAGGGGGACGTTGATGTCGTGAAGCTGCTTTTGGCACTTGTCGATGTCTTGTAGCCCAGATATCATGAAGTTCCTGGAGAGGTAGGTCAACAGAGCGCTTAACACGAACACTTCTACCGTGGGGTTATCTTTATATGAAGCTGAGAAAAAAGCTAACTCACAGTTTCTGGTTGAGAACCGCCTGGCTGCTCGGTTGGAAGTCGCTGACGATGATTCCCAGCTGCCGAATGTTCTCGATGAATTTCTCCAGATGCTCCTCTAGATTATCGAACTTTTCGGCCATTTTGATTCCCCTGACAAATAAATAGGACCAAGGAGCAGGTCAGAAAACCCCCTCCGCTAAATTATTGGCGTTTACTGTTAGCTACCTACCCAAGTACAAGAACCACAGCGCTGCTGCACTTTACGGTCTGAAAAGAGCCAATCCCTGTCGAGACCTGTCTGCTGACGCAATCGCGTTACCCTGGAAACTAGTAATAAAGGATTATCGTATTATGTCGCAAAGTGTCGTGCTGCATAAGAGAACGGATTCTGTCTGGGATCTAGATTTCTTTGATAGTAATTTAATTGTTATTCGGTAAATATAAGTAAGCATAAACATAATATTATTGAAATATCATTTAGAACGTGATATAAGAATGCTATAATTGTGTGTGTGTAAGTATATATATATATATATATATATATATATATATATATATATATATATATATCCCAGATTTACACTTTCTAAACAATATGTTTGCCGGATTTCTGACGGATACACGTAATTCCTAGATAAACAGACAAGCAGAAAGCAAAATATTGCACTTTCAAAATTTAAAATTTTTTATAATGTCAAAGAATGTCCCCGTACGGACGCCTGTTGTCCTTCAAAATAAAACAAAGGATAAGGCTTGAATAATATTGCAAATGATCATGAGTTAGATTTGTAGTAATAATTAAATTATAGTGGGCTATAACAATGAAAATATTTTAGGGAAGTTAATGTTGTTTTTTAGTTTGCATCAACAGGGCACAACCTCAAGTCAATTACTTGAGGCAATCTGAAGCGATTCCTTATATGGAAAAAACGTTTTAATTGATTGGAATGTTTGTATGATTGTATTGAAACGAACTTTGTTGTAAAGTGCCTTGAGGTGACATGTGTTGTGAGCTATATAAATAAACAGAATCGAATAAAATTTTTAAGTAGGCCTATAATACAATGTGAATAGTCAGTATCTTAGAGTGGGTAGACTTTAAATATGGAGAAGAAAGAAAGAAAGAAAGAAATGGATTGAGAGTGCCATATTTCTCTATTTTCTGGTTGTTGTTTTAACGCTTATCCTGGAACACCAAATTCCAGCCTTTTCCAGGAACACGGATACAAGCCGCTCTATCACACGGCTGGCCTTCATTTCAGCCCTTTTATTTTGAAAAGCAGACTTCCAGCGGATGAGCACAGACGCGGCTCAGGACAGAAGAGAGGGATTTACTGGGCTCTGGTTCCTCCTCGGCTGCATTAAAGCAGGAGCTGCTGCAGCTGCACACACACACTCACGCACACACTCCGCCTCCTCCCTCTCTTTCTACCTCCTCCTCCTCTTCTTCCTCTTCATCACTGCAGCTCTCGCCGACGGCCGGTCCACTGGATGGTGGAGCCTTTTCTTCATCTCATACACTCAGACACGCACAGGATCGCTGTCCGGTGGTGCTGCCTGCTGCTGCTGTGGCAGGACGGGACGGAACGCAGGACTCCACGCATTCTCCGAATTTCAGCAGACCTCGGTAACCTCAGCCTTCCATCAGCTGGACTGAATGCAGCTTTAAAGTGCCGATTGGGTTCGAGGTAGAGGGGCAGAGATCATATCAGGGCAGATATTAAAACAGAAGGGCTCAGATGCTGACATCTGATTGATTATAGGAAACGGAACTGATCATAGGCCTGCATGTGGATTTGTCGAACGTAGGCGTACGAAAGCTTCGGTTTCTGTCCCTTTTGAATCATCATACCTTTAAAGTGAATGCTATACCTGCTGGCATTTGATAGTTGATATTCATTATATGTCTAATGTACCGTTGTCTTCCTGTAACCATGACATCATCTTCCTTTGATTTTCCTTATTGTGTTCACTGATGATGAAGCGCACACGCTCCTGTAGAAATGTATTATCACCTAATTGCTTCTGCGGAACGCTTCGTCCTATCATGAAACAACTGCAGTCATAACGTCCGATCGCTATGAAGGAGGGGGGGTGGGGATGTGTCGAATGTTCTGTTTGACATATTTGTCCAAATTTCCACGTTGGACTCTGAGGCGAACCCGCATTTAATTGACTTTATGGTGTTTCTGCCTACAGATGAACGGCGTCGAGACGATGCGCTGAGGCGCAAAAAACGGCCCAGGCTCTCCGGTTGTGCGCTCATCCAGAGGCTGCCGCTAACGGAGAGAGGGGGTGGTGGACTGCGGTATAAAAGAGAAGAGGGAAATAAATTAAATAATATTAAAAAAAAAAGGTTCATTAAGGTTGTGCCTGACTCAAAAAAAAAGGAGCAAGTCTCGCCCCTGTGCAGGGGGCGATCAGCGGAGAGGTAGAAGTCCATACAAACGATGGCCACCTTACTGCGGAAGATCGGTCTGATCCGTCTGCACGACCGAGACACGGAGGATCCGAAGCACCACCAGGGCTCGCTAAAGGGGACCAAGGGGAACCAGAAGAACAACGCCAATAAGCACTGTCAGACCGCCAACGAGACCAACCTGCTGAGCACCCCGGAAATCAAGGCGAGGAAGCTGGACCAGCACGGCAAGGACAAGCCGACCGGCAAAGACAAGCAGGGCAAGGACGCGAAGGAGAAACAGCAGCAGCAGAGCGGGGGAGGCGGCGGGAGCAAAGCCTCCAGCGCCTCCTCCGTCTCCTCCGTGCCGCCGCTGGCGCCTCACCGGCAGCACTGCACCCAGGTGCGGACGCGGCGGCTGATGAAGGAGCTGCAGGAGATCCGCAGGTTAGGGGACAACTTCATCACGGTGGAGCTGGTGGAGGACAACCTGTTCGACTGGAACGTCAAGCTGCACCAGGTGGACAAGGACTCGGCGCTGTGGCAGGACATGAAGGAGACCAGCACCGAGTTCATCCTGCTCAACGTCACCTTCCCCGACAATTTCCCCTTCTCGCCGCCATTCATGCGGGTCCTCACTCCCCGGCTGGAGAACGGCTACGTGCTGGACGGCGGGGCCATCTGCATGGAGCTGTTGACCCCCCGCGGGTGGTCCAGCGCCTACACGGTGGAGGCGGTCATGAGGCAGTTCGCAGCCAGCCTTGTAAAAGGACAGGTGAGAGGGTTGGTGCTCAGAGCCTCAGCAGTCATTTGACACATTAATCATCTGTAGAACGTGCGTTATTAGGTAAGCCAGGCGCTGGGTGTGGACGATTTGGTTAGGAATCCATGCGTAAATGATGCTTTAAACGTTTTTTACGCACATTAGGCTATGACAAGTGCTGCTTCTAAGTGGGGGTTGGATGGATAGTCATTCCTGGCCACCGTCAGTTAGATAGTGTGATGTTCATTCTATTCATTGAATATTATTTTTTTTTGGGGGGGAGTACATGTTTTAAGATGTTTTTGTGTCATCGTGTGTCAATTGTGATTCACTCATTTTTGCTACCTAGCCGCCTTATATGATCCCCATCTGGTCGTTTCCATACTTTCTGGTTTCACCAATGAACATAATAAAAATCTTACAGTACAGGGTTCTACATTGCGCCTTTGTGGTTTGGCCACAGTGGCGCTTTTTTTTTAAATGTTACTTTAGTAGAACTTAAAAGCCTAAACTCAATAAGTTCAGCTCGGAATACATTCATAAATTAGATGCCAAACTGTTTTCTCACACAACATAACCAAGCAGGAACACCAAGACAGGACAAGTGGGGGTAAAGACCGTCTTAACACCCCCCCACACACACACACACACACACACACACATACACACTCACACACACTCAAACCCACTTAATAGGTTGTAGTTAGTTAGGTAGTTAGTTTTTCCCCAACTCCCTGCATGCTTTAGATGTTTCCCAGCTTTATAATGCCTGATTCAGATACCTGCATTTCAGCAAAACCCTGATATGCCATCAATAGAAATCCCACGTGCTTAAACAGGGGAACATCTAAAACATGCAGGGAAGTGGGACTTGAGAACGAGTGTTGAAAAACACTCATCCCCTCAACAGTTTGTAACTCTATCCATGAGTTCATTTTTTTTTGTTATTATTTATGTAGACAAACCGTTTAAAAAATCTGAAAACAATTTCTATTGATAGTGGTTCTGAAATTACTTTCACTCATCATCTGTCAAAGCGAAATATCAGCACGGTGGATCGTAAATGAAGCACGATCAGGTTGAAACATCCTGCTGCAGATGGCCTCATTTCCTACATGAAAAGCACAAACGACCAAAACCGTAAAGGCACTAAATTACGAAGGGGCAAAAACAGCAGGACGGAGTGACCTCTCATTCCCAGCCTGGCCCTTCACCCTGTGACAACACCATGTGATCACAGCAGGTTCTGTTGTGATCACACAGTGAAACCAACTGCAAGAACAACATTTCAAGAGTTATATCAGGCTATGTTGTTAATGCAGAATTTGAAAACTCAGATACAATTTGTAAGAAGAACCTAAAAGAATGCTCTGTTAATTCATATTGTCATGTATCTACAGTATAATCTGGAAATGGCTCTGGGAAAATTCTCCCCTCTACCTGTTTTGCACCAACTGGTTGCCATTTTTTAAATCTTATCTCACCTCATTCCAGTTTTTACTCCTAAATTAAATATTCAATAGCTCTGCATTTGTGTATCAGTTTATTATCCTTGAATTGGGATAAGAACTCATAACATGCTCCAGTCCAACAAAATACTAAATTTGCTGGGAAAACGTTGTATTACACAGCATTTCTATTTATTGTGGTTCTGATCTCCTTTTATGTAGGTCAGTTGACTGTAATAACATTTCGAAGGACTTGTTCGCATACACCACTGTTAAATTAACTCTGAGTGACCTATCGATGGTAGATAATATTTAGTGGATTCATAAAACCATATTTTCTTGCCAAAGCTGCCAAAGTGGATATAAAACATCTCTTTGGTTGTTTTGAATTGGTGTACAATCAGTAGAAAACCTGCAATACCAGATGTCTGTACTATATACATGAAAAAATCTGGTGCAAACTGAAGAAAGGGGTAAATTGCACATTAGCTCATTTGATTATCAAATTCTGATGTAGCCATTTAGCAAAAAATAGTAATTCTCTTCATTATAAAATGGCCATTTCTGATTTAAAGGTACTATTCTTTTATAGCACCAAAATGGAAGATTTTCAAGGCAGAGAGTTAATTTTGAAAAGTCAAATTTTGGCCAGCTTACCTAGTTGTACTATGCAGGTGAGCTGTGTTGGAATGGACGGTGGGGGTGCGTGGCTGATAACAGTGTTTGGGAGATAGCGGCAGGTCAGGGGTGAGTGATAGACGTTTCCACGTGACGGGTTTTCGAGAATTCAAAAAAACGAAATAAACGCAAGCGTCTTTTTACACGATAAACTAGAAAAAGGTAGCTCAGTTCGCCCCCAGCGTTGTGATCAAATTCTAACATTTTTAGATTCTGTGACCATAAAAACAGCTGGATTCACACTGATATCATTAGTTCAGTAGTCATTCACGAAAATCACTTTTTCTGTGACGTTGGTTTTCCGGTAACCCCCGAATTCTGACCACTTGTTTGTGGTCTCATTGTAGACCCCTCCCTCTCTCCCAGTTTTCCCGAGCTCAGAGGTGTAGTTTTTAGCCTTAAATGGCGTTTAAATCCGGGAAAGGTTTTCTCAAAATGTGGGTGCTAAAGAGTCGATTCATTCACCGAGGTATTTTTCTATACTATTACTAATTATATAAAATAAAAATGGGTATACTACCTCATTTCTGACAACTAGACACATTTGTGTTAAACATTTATCAACATATGTGTGCAATGCAAAAACTGTTCATCTAACCAAGTCAAAGAATCTTGTTTCCTGCTAAAAAGTATTTTTGATCTTGTTTTGAGACTTTTATACTAAGCAAGAGCAGATGGTGTAAGAATATTAATCTTATTTTGAGTATAAATGTCTTCTTTTGAGAATTCTTACCAAGTGCAATTTGTCTCATTGCAGATTAATGGCCTTAATTTAAGAAGCTTTAGACTAAAATCAAGTATTTTAAGGATTAGGGTAGTCTGCAGTTGTAAGAATTCTCAAAATAAGGCATTTATATGCTCAAAACCAGATTAATAATTTAACACCTGATCTTGCTCTGTATATAGGTCTCAAAACAAGATCAAAATACTTTTTAGCTGGAAAACGAGAGTCTTTGACTTGGTTAGATGGACAGTTTTTGCAGTGTGATCCTACATTTTCCCTTTAAATGAATCAAGCCGGTTTGCTTCTAAAACAGTCTTTTTTGTTACTTATTATATTGAGCAGTTTATTAACACTGCTCAGCCCTTGTATCTCCTCCAAGCAAAGCCTTTAGACCTTTGGACAATATGAAATGGATGTGACTTCATGGTAGCCATTTCACGCGGCGCATCCTCTCTCCCCCACGCTGGCTCTCCTCTGCGGTCGTTTTGTGCTCTCTTCTCATCACCTCCATAAATCAGCAGGGTTTGTCTACAAAGACCGGCTTCCATGACACGGGAAAGCATCCGCTTGCAGTTTTCTGACACGCTCTCAGAGTGTTTGCGGTTAGCGCTGCTGGGTTATTCCTAGGGAGAAATAAAGCAGTTATTCAACACGTGATGATGGATGGAGAGACAGATGGAGGCGTACAGACAGCAGGTACAGCCAACAGTTGTCCTCACTGATTTAGGCCGACCGGATTATGTAATTTCGTCAAATCTGTTTCTCATACCCTCCCGGCGCTTCAGCAGCTCACAGCAGCAGCTCACAGCAGCAGCTCTGGTGAAGATAGCAGCGAGGATACATGCACTCAAAGCTGCGATGGTTTAAAACGGACACGTTGCAACATCTTCCCATCATTTCACCTACTGAATCTGCCCCCCCCCCGCTCCTATTCTGAGTGCTTTGCTGTTAGATCTTACATAAAGTGTCACTGAGATTCTCCCCGCCCCTCCTCTTCTGCCCACAGAGCTTTGGTGACATAACACGATATCATTCTAGAGTCATCTGTGGTCATGAAGCACGTGTGTTCAAGAGAGGTCATGCAAAAGCTGCGACCACTTCAGAGAGACCGAGGGAAATGTGTGTGTGTGACTGCTTGCGTGTGTGTGTGGTCTTGTATGACTACCCTTCTTAGGACCGGTGTTCTAATAAAACAGCATACCCATCAAAATGACATACTTTCAGTTAATGCGCACGCACAGCAGAAAAAAAAACATACTTTTCCCTTTGGTGTTTAAAATCTGTTCAAATCAACTTAAATTATACATATTTTAGGATTAGGCATTTAAAAGAAAGTATATTTGTCCTTCTGTGACCTTAGGGTTAGAACATAAAACTTGTGGGGTGGTTAAAATTGGTTACATAACTCCAGTTACGGTATGCTATTCTGACAAAGTATGCTGTTTTGTAAGGACACCGGTTTTGAGGTATTCACAAGGACCGATGGACCTTGTTAGGACTGAAACCTGGTCCTCATACGGCGGACTCCCAGGGGTTAGGTTCAGAAGTATGGTGTGAATTGAGCTTTAATTAGGCTTAGGGTTAGGAATAGATCAGTAATCGTTAGGGTTAGTAAAAGTGTCTGGGTTAGGCATAAATCCTGTTACTAAAATCAATGGAAGTCAATGGACTGTCCTCATATGGGTAGCAATACAAACTTGCGTGTGTGTGTTGATCTTGATTTGCTGCTTGAGAAGATAAAAAAGCAGCTCTGCAGCGTTCACTAATTATGGTGCAGTGTCTTCCCCTTCTGTGCTTTGCTAATGGAAACAATATTGATTAAATATTTTGTGTGTGTGTGTGTGTGTGTGCGTGTGTGTGTGTTGCTCCATCTCTTTGTTGACGTGTCTGCATCAGAACTTGGATGTGCTGTGTCCTGATTACCCAGGCGATGCTTTTTTTATTCTTTTTGTTTTATTTTCCTCCCGCGCCTCATGTCAGACCGAGCACACAGAGCCCTATATATACCGACATACACAGGACATATTTATCTTGCCCTTGGCCACAAGTTCCATGTGACAATAATGATGCAGGCTGTTTTTAGGAGCTTCCAGCCTATTTTTAATGCGAGAGGATGCGTGCAGTGACACGGCGCTGAGCTGAGAGTCAACACGGTCTCTTCACATGCAGACACACACATCGATGTCTTTCGACAGGGAGCTAACTTCCGGTTAGGAATACAATTTGTGTCTGAGTAAACAAAGTCCCCCACCCCGGGTGTGTAGAGGAGGATGAAACCAGCAGTCTGGAGAGCACACACACAACCTAGGTGTCTTCCTAACAGAATCCAATTTGGTAACCTGATCTTTGCTGCTGTGCTTTGGTGAGCGCACAAGTGTTTAACAATACACCTGTGTATGGTGTTGCACGATAGTTAATTTGATACAGTCTCCAACCTGCTCCCCTCACTCGTCACTCATTACTGCAGACAGACCCTAATAGAGTTCTTAAGTAGCACATATTAAACTACAGACTCGAGAAATGTCAGGCAGGTGTAAAGATGGTTTAGCGATCGGCTGAAGGTTCTCAGCAGAAGCTGAATTAATTCAGCCGTCACACTGTTTTATATACTGCTGCAGATGTTGGCACGTGTAAGTATGTGTCGCTTTTACTGTGATCCCGTTTCTATAGTGCATTTGGATTGGGATGAAGGAAGCTAATGGTGCATTCCATTTACGTCGGAAGTTGTAAATCGGAGCTGGGTTTGACGTCGCACCCGAGTGAACCGCTCTTCGGTTAACGTAGTCGAATAAGTTGTAATTCCAACATTGAGATGCCCAGTTAGCGACTACTGATACCATGCTTTCTATTCGTATTCAGAACTTTTAAATTCCGACTTCCGAGTGGGGAAAAATCAACTTGAACGCCTTATGAGGTCAGACTTCCCACTCGGAAAGTCTGAGATTTTTTGTGCTTCGACTTTGAATTTCAATATGGCCGCTCCTCACATCAACAATAGTAGCTGTGGTGGAAAAATTTCTATTTTACAAGACACCCTATTAAGAATGCATCTAAAATGCATCTTATATCTAGAGCCTGCAACTCTAATCTTAACAAAATAAAAGGGTTTTTTGTATATGGAAAGTACATCTTAAACAATATTTGTAAGAGGTACTACAGCTACGTCGCCATATTGGAATCCTGATTTATCCGACAATGTTAACTGGAAAGCTGTTTACTCAGGCGTGATTTTAAGCCCAGCTCCAAGTTCCGACTTCTAAGGTTAATAGAACACATCAATAGTACCTCTTAAAAACATTGTTTAAAACTTTACTATCCATATAGAATTTTATTTTTATTTTTTTGTAAGTGTTAGATTTGTAAGCACATCACACTAATTTTGGAAGCACTCTTCCCAGTGTGCCTTGTAAAGTAAACATCTTTTCTACCACAACTCACCGTTGTTGACGGAATGAGTGGCCACATTGAAAGTAAAAGTCTTAGCAAGAAAAAAAATCTCTGACTTTCCAAATTGGAAGTCCGATTTCGGGAGGTGTTCCACTTGATTTTTCCCATTTGGAAGTCGGATTTTCTAACTACAAACAGAAGACACCATAAACACTGATATTCTATTGCATACAGACAGGATATGTTTAAAATGAGATTACACATTTGTTTAAATTTTTCTCCTTTTATGATTCCCCTTTACCATCCAAGAATGGAATTTCAATGCTGTATATTCAATTTTCAGTGTCTTCAAATACCTAAATAATCATAAGTCAAGCAGTTCAGAATGGCCTTACTGCGTCTGAACAAGGGAGGGCCATCTG
Source organism: Apricaphanius iberus (assembly GCA_028564705.1). Classification (NCBI taxonomy): domain Eukaryota; kingdom Metazoa; phylum Chordata; class Actinopteri; order Cyprinodontiformes; family Aphaniidae; genus Apricaphanius; species Apricaphanius iberus. The sequence goes on along the minus strand of JAPXFQ010000717.1, from coordinate 2,359,078 downwards.
GTAGAATACTTTGAGCTGATTGGAGGACGCTCAAGGTAGTGCCCGGCTGGCACTGGCTTCTACACAAGCATCAACCGGCGCTGCCATGTTTGTTTCACTTTTCACGAAGTGCTTCCCTTTGCTCATTTTTTAACAAAGAAATAGTATCCAGTTACTCTACAAACTATTCAATAGCCGCTTCTTTGCGAGCGTCAACCGGTGCGGCCATGTTTGTTTCGCTTAGCTGGGCACTTGATACTATCGTAACTGAACTCCCGACCCAAAGCACAATGCTGAGAAACGATTGGCCCGGTCAAATATGGGTCGGAGGTCGGATGGTTTAGATTGGAGCGGTACAAGATGGATTCTCCTGATTTTTGAGAACTCCAAAACTCTTGTGAATCCATTTTACAGAGCAAGCGTAGCCTGGCTTAGCCATTGATCAAATCGCATGTGCTGCAGCATCAAATGCATGGGAGGGTGATATTGAATTATTTCCTTAAAGCTACATATATTTATATACTATAGAAGCCTAAGGCCACTCTGCAGCAGTATAACTATTACATATTTATTCCATTCCATAAAGTATGTATAGTATAGATGAAGTGAGAATCTGTGAGATAACACTGTCTAAAATGTGCACTTTGTCATGCAGTTCAAATTTGACAAATTTAGCTGTGACTCTTAAAGAGTTTAAAATTGTTGGGGCATGTAGGCGCAGTCTGTTGCCTGTTGCCTTGCCACAAGAAAATCCTGGGTTCGAATACTGACTGCAGGTCTTTCTGCATGAAGTTTGCATGTTCTCCCATTGTTCTTCCTGGGTACTCCGGATTCCTTCCACAGTCCAGAACCATGACAGTTTTATTGGTTACTCTAAATTGTGTATGAGTGTGTTTGTTTGGGGGGTGCTTGCAGTGTGATGGACTGTCCAAGGCATACACTCAAGCAATAATTGCTGGAGATAGGCCCAAGATCCCACCCCTTGCAACCCTGCAAGGTCACGTTGGTATAGACAATGGACAGAGCATACTTGTTTTATTTTATGTTTTACTTAACTAAATACAGTTTATACCTTCTAGATGAATGGATACCGGAAGCAATGATCCTCAAGAGTTGATAGTGTGATTACAGCATGTGATCAAGTTAAATTTAGGACATATTCTAACAGTTTTATTGACATTGTCTTTTGACTAAACAGTGATAAATAGTGATGCTTAATCAGGAAACAACAGATTGTGTCTTTCAGTAAAACTCAGTTTCCTAGAGGAATTTTCCCCTCAAAACAAAATGATGTTGAGATTTTGAAAAAAAAAAAGATGGCATTACATTCCAAACAACACCTAAAGTTGGTTGAACAGGTGAAGACGATGTCCACACAAAGAGGACTAGGAAGGTGTAATTGTTGTTTGAAGGTGGTGTTTCGAACAAACTGGACAAGCAATCCTGACTTTTTACTTGATTAATAAAGTTCCGTTTTTTAACCAATGGCTAACCTTGAAATGCCTTAACAGACGTCAGTCCATGGTTTCAGTTATTTTCAGTTACGGACTTAATATCATTATTATTTACCTTCTGATGTCAGCAGACATCACCCTGGAAAGCACCCTGGGCCAGAAAAACAGTTTTCCAGAAACAGTCATGTTGAACTGGTAGTCATAAAAAAATATTTTAAAACTGTTGGGGGGTTTTTATGGCTCTTTCAACTGTTTCGCTTTATGTGCTGTTAAATGTTTCTGTAAAAGAAAACCGCTACGTACCATTGAATGAGTATCCAAGAGTACCATGGTACAACTGTTCTCCAGATGGCATCGATCCCTAGCTGTGTTATCCCAACTCTTAAGAGCACATATCCGCATTATGCAATGCCTCTCAACCCCCCAGCCCACCCCGGCCCAAAGAGCTACCTCCCAACATGCATTGGGGCCTTTCCCTGCTCTCCCCATTGACTGATCTCCATTCACACCATTACCCAGCTGCCACTCTACACTAGAGCGTGTCCCTCTCAATGAGCGAGCGCTTAGCTGAGCAGGATAAACACTGGCATTGCACAGCGTCGGCCCCGGGGCGCTCGCTGAATCACAACACGCGCTGGCGGAGGCAAACACACATCGTGTTCCCTCGTTGTGTTTCATATGATCTCCTTCATAGTTAGGCTAGTTAATCCAAGGTTTTGTTTAGGATGCAGAAACTGTTGCTCGGCTTTTTCATGCGTTTGATTAATCCAAATCGAATTAGCTGAACTCCTTAGGTTGAAATCCATCAAGTTGTGATAACAACATGCTGCTCAGGTTTTTTTACTATTATAATTCATCAACAACTTCAGAGTAATTATAAGGAAGCAGTGGGCAGTCAGCTTGAGGTTTATGATTAGCTTGCATAGAAATTTAAATCTCAGGTGTTCTCTAGCGGCTTCCTTTGGTCTGGAATCACTTTTATCCAACCTGAGGTAAGTAGCAGGTTTCAAAGACAGCTTTTTAGGTGGCACCCTATTGTTCGGTTTTTACGTTGTAAAGGACGCTCTGATGGGCCATATGAGAAAAGAGGAGGACGTCCTTTAATGTGGCTCTATGAAAAAGAGGAACAGAAATCAAGTCCCCGAGCAGCGCTGCAATATAATGTCTGTCTGCGTGAGTCACCCAGTGAGTCATGCATTTATTTTTCCAAAACAAATGGCGAAGAAAAAAAACCTACTCTTTGTTACCGCAGCACTAATAGGCTTCAGACATCATGCTACTGTCCGCAGTGCCATTACTCACTGATCTTCTCCGCACTTACCTTGTTTCACTTAATGATTCAAAACTCCACATATATATTAAGTGACTCGCCTTGATGGGAGAAATAATAGGCCAAGCTTGTGGCTGAGACAAGTTGGCTGGGATATACACGAGCGTCTCTAAGCCCCGCAGTGAAATGAGGCCACTGTTACTACAAGAATGGAAACTGGAGCCCTAATCTCAGGATCAATCTGTTAGCACCTCATCCCCTTTTATCCGTTGCTTTGCTTTTAGCCCGAAATAGCCGAGCAGGGACACATGGGTGTTCCATCAGATGACAACAGCATTTTTCTATGAAGTATCTCACTGCAGCACAGAAATAATGTCATAAAATCGCATTTTAATTAACAGGAATTTATTCTTCAGTTGGGATCTACATGCTCATGATAGATAGACAGATAGGCATTATTCACGAAGACCATTAGGTCATAGGAACCCTAAGGGCCTCAAGTATAGAAATATCCTTTCCATAATCTTAAAATTAATGCTAAAGTGAATAAAACATCATTGTAGTGACTCTTCCTTCATTTAATTTCAACAGATTTCCAAAAACCCTGCCTATGCTTTTGGCAAAAGCAAAAATTGTAAGTATTTGCAGCATCAAGAGACTATAAGAAGTTTGATTTGTTTAAATATTCAGCTGTACAACATACATGAGTTTAGAATGTTCAGATTTAACGTTGATTTTGTAACATTTCGGAAGATATTAAATACAATGTTAATGACTATATTTGGAGTATTCATGTAGAATCGCTTTAAAATGATAATTAAGAGTTTAATGAATGTTATCTGCATAAAGCAACATGCTATTAAAGGTTAAATGGCTCACAAATTGATGTTCCACACCATAAAACAACCTTCAGCCCCAAAAATTAAGCAATTAGTGGATTTCTTTCTGAAATATATATGTATATATATATATTTAGATCTAGGGTCTTGTTCACACATTTGTTTCACAAGAAAAAGAAGAGGTCATGGAGCGTTACCATGCTCTGAATCTAAGGATGTGTGTTAGTTATCCAAACAAAATGCAACAGTGAATTTTTACTCTTAAATTCTAGAACTTGATTTAAAAAAATATGATTTTGAGGCTGCTAAAACTTCAGTCAATATGATTTGACAAACCAAAAGATTAAAAACACTTTTCATTCTCTCTGCATTAAAGCAGTAGAGCAAGAAAACTGGATGAAAAAACCCTTCTGCAAGACCGAGAGCTGAGATTCAAAGTGGCATCTTTCAAGGTTTGTGAGGCAACAGTGCTGACCACTGCTAAACTGGGCCGCTCAATTTGAATTTAAATTGGCAAATTGATGTAGACTATGTTGTAAAAACCTAATAATGCTACATCAGCGATCATTTGTTTTTACCAAATCGCTTAGCTATCAACACTTCTAACTCCATGCCCCACTGTAAAGCCTTTACCCCTTCCAGTTTAGGAATGATGTTAATATCTGGTTAGTACGTGTGCCAAGGAAAATCTTTCCATGTTATATGCTTTGAGTTCACAACTGCAGCTAACACAAAATTGACCAACTTATGAATATAACTTGTGTTTAAGTTTAAGAGCAGGTGGAGTTTTTCAGGGTTAGGACTTCACAATCTTTGAACCAGCAAGGTTTGTGTGGCAAATTTTAGTTTTTTTATCTGACCGTTTTGTCCAGAGAAGCTTTGATACCAGGCACACACACACTTCTTCTATTGATCCTGGGCTCATAACTTTAACTCAAAATCAGTAGAGAAACAGATGACGTCATTTGAACTCTTTTTCTCTTCTGCAAATAAAATGTGGGTCATCTGAAAGCTTCGGAGTGACCTGTGCAAAAGAGCTGCGCGTGCAGCTCTCTTCCTCTGCTGGCATTCCTGGTCCCACCCGGTTCAAACATGTTCAGATTTACATGTTTTAAAGACATCTATTAGAATCAAATCTGATTTTATTTTTTCATACATTTCAAAAACCTGTTTCATTAACGGCTGACAAAAAAAAAAAAAAAATGCTTGATTCTCCCGAAGACCACAATCTTTTCTCTTTTGGACGTCTTTAGAATAAGACCTCCTGTCCTGACTCCTAAACACGGTAAGGCAGGAGTGTGCCATGGTGTGTGATGATATAGGGTTGCTGCTCTGCTGCACTGCAGCATGCAGAGGACCTAACCTCTGAGGAAATTTAATTAGTATTGGTGTTGATGCAAAGACTTGATTCCTCTTTTCCTCTGCCAAGAAAACACGCTTGTTTGAGGAGATATGACGCAGTCTTCCTGTGCTCTTACTAAACAAATCCAGAAGAAAAAAAATATATATCTGCTGCCTACTGAGTCTATAGTATGCAAAATGTCTTCGCATTTGAGGCAGAGACTTGCTGTAAAGCAGGGTTATTTCTAGGAATCCTGTGGAGTTTTTGAGGTGATTTTGATACACTAAAAACCCTATAGCCTGTGGTATGAATCACAGCTTTGCTGTCATGCTCATAAATGTCTCCTAGCAGTACAAAGACAGTTGTCTCCTCTTTTTTTTTCTTTTTTTCTTTCACCCTCCCACGCAGGCTTCTTCAGGGAAGACTAAACACTTAGCACTGCTGATCATACCAGAAGAAGCAGCTCTTATCATTCTGCTCAGTCCTGCTCTTTGTTTTTCCCCATCATCTCGTCCCTCGTGTATCATTAGTCCTCTGTTCAAGGGGAGGGGGGGGGGCTACAGTTCAGTTGCCTAGGTGAAAATGTATCCATGAGATGCTGCAATGCTTCTGCACTGAGCGAGAAAGAGCTACTCGTGCACATGCTGCCGTGCGAACGGCTTTTTCATCATTTATCGCAGCGGCCGCTTGTGGTCTTCGCTTCTGTCCTCGCCGGCCTGCATCCCACTACAGCGTGCGTTTCCTCTTCTGATCAAAGCCGACATCTTAAAAGCCCCTTTTCTCTGCCTTTAAACATTGATCCACAGTTGGTCAGCATGCGTTCGGACCACTCGTTCTGTAGCAGCACTGCCGCCATTAACATCGTCAATGTGCGCGTGTGTGGGCTGTTTTTTTTTTTTATTGTTCTTTTTTTTTAACTTGGTGAATCTGCTCTGTGCTACCCGTAGGAGTTTGACAACACCGCTGAACGGCGGAGCCATCTTTGTTTTCAACTAACAGCACACAGATATCCAATGCCAATGTTTTGACACGAGGCTGCTCATTGATATTCTGACAGTTTATTTTTTTTAAACATGTGTAATTATACATGGTTACTATGACAACTGCATTACTGCTTCCCTTTAGAACTGTTGTGTTTACATAAAGTGGCATTAATAGCCATTGACTGGAAGGAAGCAGTAATATCTGCCTCTATTTTTGTTGGTATTCAAATTAAAAGGGTCTGAAGAGAAGGATGCTGGTCGTTTTGGCCATTTTGGTACTTTTGCTATTTTGATCTTTTTGTAGCCAATTTGTTCTGCTACCAAAAGGAAATTGTGGGATGTTTTGTACCGATTGGTTTGTACTAGGGATTCAATGATACCACTTTTTTCACACAATACTTCAACCACACACAAAAAATGCAATGAATTGGAAGACTGGTTTTATTTTTGTTTCTCTGCTTGTTATAACAATTGATGCTGATTAGGATAAAAAGGGAAATATCAATAAAAATGACCTCAAACATTTCAAATGAAAAATAAACAGTTCCTGTGAAATTATTGCAGAGTTTCCTCATTTTAAGCATTGGTTCATTGTATCGGTTAACTAACTGATGAGTACACAAGAACGGTATTGACCCCGATACCTGATACCAGTATCAATATCGGTGCATCCCGGGAGCACGGTGGCATAGCTGGTAGCACAGCAGCTCACCTCACAGCTAATAGGTCCTGGGTTTGATTCCCGCTGGGGACGCTGAGGGTGTGTGTGTTCCTCCATTTCATCAGCACCCACACCTTGGGTGGGGTTGGCAAAAGGGCCTTTCTGTGTGGTTTTAGCATGTTAATGTGTGCTACAAAAACAGCCACAAAGGGATCTGGCTGGAATAATGTGATCCTTCCACGCGCTATGTCCAGCTGGGGAAACCCTGCCCCCTTCAGGTGAGCAAGAAGGACCTGCTCACTCCTCAGGCAATGAGGAGGCTTGGGCTTCAGTGCAGGGCCCTCCTGGGGTTGGCAGAGGGAGAGCAATGCCCAGGACTGTTCATTGAAGCCTTGTAGAAGGAAGGAATCGTCTGAAGACCTCCCTGATTATTGCATTGTCATGATTTTTGTTACAGTTTTCTGACATGTTAAGATGAACAGCTAATCTATTTTAAATGAAAATAATTGGCATGCTAATCAATAATGACAATAGTTATTAAGCACAGAGGTAAACTCGTCAAGTAACAGTTTTAGATTGAAAACTGCATTGATCCTGAGGCCCTGGAACAACAGCATGTCTCAGGAGAGAAACTATCCTCATTAACTCTTTAGACAGCTGAACCGGTATACGTAAATGAAACACAGGGCAATATTTGGACTTAAAGCATTCTCAAAACTCAGTCTAGATCCACTTTTGTCACACATGATGAAAATGTATTTATTATTGGATGTTTCTCATTGATCAATATCATTGCAGATTTTTTTTTGTTTGTGTGTGTGTGTGAGGCAAGGCTTTAATTTCGGGTTCTCATGTCATCAGGGGGAACTCAGAAAAATCTAAGGTGCTTTAAAGGAGGTTGATACTGCATATTTGCTTGTCCCATCACGGAGGAGTATAAACTTTTAGAAAATTATAGCTAAAATTATGCTGAAGTTTATATCTTGTTTCCGATCCCTATTGAGCGGAAACTTAAAGATAGTTTTCTTATTTTCTTGGGAATCTTAACTGCAGCTAAATGTCTTTGAATTAATATCTAAAAGACTCTCCCAATTTTTTACTAAATTGACAGAATGGTTATTATAACAGCAAATATACTAAAATGAAAAACTGTATTTAAATTAATTTAATCTGTAGTGCCATACTTTCTTTCGACATCTTTGAAAGCAACAAAAAAAGTATTAAAAAAGATATACTGATTTGTATTTTGAGGTGTTAATGAAGGTTTCTTGCTACCAAAATATCTTATAACCCTTGCTATGAATAATGTCTTTTGAAAAATATTTTTTAAAGCTATGACATAGCTGTCTTTTGTCTTCCAACCAGAAATTAAGAATACTTATTCAAAACTGCTTGTATTCGAATCGTTTTCATTTTCCAGTACCAAGACCCAACATTTTATTGGACGATTTAAAACAGACATTTGTTGTTCTTTTGTCATGTTATAAAAATCCAAATCAAAAACAAAATAATACAATAATGGCAACAAAAAAATAACAATTATCCTCCACTGGAACTGCTTAATTGGTTAAAGGTTGTCATCTAAATTTGGCATTTTATTTATACTCAGGAGTTGAAACTTTCAAGATGTAGTTTATAAAAAATTAACAGAAAGGTTCTAAAACTTGGTTCCTGAATCTCATAATCCAAGATGGCTGCAACAATAAATCTTTCACAGAAAGCACTGTAAATGACCCATTAGTGAACACGTTACTGTGTCTGAAGTACACATAATGTAGAAAATTAGACTCTATTTTTACCAAACCAGCAATACTTGTGAATACAAGCAAAGGAAACCCAAATACCACCAGTTGAAGAAATAGAAAGTACTTTATGAGTCTAGATGGTGATACTAAATTGTCCATACCCTAGAGAATTGAAAAAAAAAAATCATTTGTGTTTGTTGCAACACACTTTCCTAACATCTTTCCCTCTTTTGTCTCTGTGTCTCACAGGGCCGTATTTGCAGGAAAGCAGGAAAGTCCAAGAAAGCTTTTAGTCGTAAAGAAGCCGAGGCCACATTCAAGTCCCTGGTGAAGACCCACGAGAAGTACGGCTGGGTGTCCCCGCCCATTTCAGACGGCTGAGCGTCCCGCTCCTCTCCCTCCAATTCACCGCGCTAGCCAGGAAAAAAATAGAAAAATAAATAAATAAAAACAAACAAGCTAGCCTCGAAGCGCAAAACGACACACTACGCTAACTCAAAAAGGACTCATTTTCACTTTTGGCTGTTTCACTGAAGATTTCTCTTTTTTTTTTCATTATTATTGTCATCCCACGACTACAAAGGCAACAATTCTTCTTTTCAACCTCTTTGCCCAGGGAGTCTTTCCCTCGGTTCACAATGAGGCAGAAGAGCGAGGAGAGTGTTTGTGTATGAATGTGTTACTTCATCAGAAATCAGCTGGGAATGTGCATCACTTCCATCGGATTGATTTTTGTTGGTTTTTTTCCCTGTGGTTTCTCTCTCTTTTTTTCTTTCCCCGCACACATGCACGACTTGGAAAAATCGGAAATGCTAGTTTTTTTTTGTGTTTTTTTTCCCTCCACCCACCCACCCATGTGACAGACAGACTACTGAATGAAGGAGACTCATCGTTCTCACCAGTCCTCTCTTTAGCTCTTTAGCACTGAACTGGCTACGTCCAACCATTTGTGCAGCTCTCGGGTCATTTACACGCAAATGAAGCTGTTAATGTTTAATAGACGGGCAGCACACTGGCATTTATACTCACTTGATTCCTCATTCGTTTTTTTTTTTTTTTTTTTCTTGCTTTCGATTGTGCTGTTGCTCACGGTTCAATGCAACATAAAGATTGTAATTTACGTGGAGCCGTGCTCTTACTCTTTCTTCTTTTAACTTTCTTTGTGTCTCTCCCTTTTCCCTCTATTGTGGCTAAACTTAGAGCTCGGTGTTGCGTAGATGGATTTTTTTTATAAAAGAAGTCACATGTTGCTTTATGCAGAGACCCTGTACGATAAACAGAATGACAGTCAGTCACCTTCATTCTTTCCCTTTCTGCTCTCATGTTAACTCGTCTGTAGGAGCGAAGAAGTCTTTAATTCCCATGATTTCGATACCAGATGGTACGGCTGAAGGCCGGGCCTCAGTGCGTGCGTTTTGAAAGAGACAACCCTTTAACTGGTGAAACATGTGGTTAACTGCGAATGACGCTATGACCTGAAGGGAGCGCTATTTCTTTAGCCTTCTTGTTGCGCCATCTACATCCCTAATTTAAGTGTGAGTGGAGTTTCAAGTGTAGGCTATGTCCCTCGACCCTTTCATATAAAGAAAAATAATGTTGGCAGTCAAAAAAACCAAACTTTTGACCTCACCGTACTCCTTGACGGTAACACGGACACCTCGAAATCAGAGCTGGAGTGCTGCTGAGAATAGAGTGGTGCTGTAAATGACCGAATGCCTCAGAGAACTCCTGATTGATGGGGAAGAAGGAGAGCGAAGAGGAGCTTTGATCACCGCCGGCCGCTCACAGGTGGCTTTGCAAAGCGGCTGAGCGACGGGTTTTATTTGCTCTACCAACCTTTTAACAGAAGTTTCTAGATGTGGAAAATCAAGCGAGCAGCCAGAGTACGAGTCGTCGGGCTTCTGGACAGACCGTCTGTCCGTCCACTCCGGTTTGTTTTGTTACGTCCCAGGTAAATGTCAGAGGAAACTCTGCTAATTGGTCTAACATTTTCCGCGGAGCGTCATTAGAAAAGAGCAGCACGAGCGGGAAGATGGAGGACGTCGACCCTCCTGCTCTGCACTGACATATCGGCACCTTCCTCTCCCATTTTCTTTTCAAAGTGAGGGTGGGCCTGTTTGTAATCCCAGAGCTGATATTTTTTTCCATCTCTATTTGATGGCCTACATTCGAATCGGGCTGGAATCACGGTGGCCGGTCGATAACAAACGTCTGTGAGCAAATAAGCCCGTTACCGTCATCGTCAAAACTATACCATTAAAAAAAAATGGTAAGACAGATAGAGCAACACACCATCTGGTATGTTATCATGTTTCAAAGTGTGCCCGTGCTTTGTATTTTAAATTTTTGGAGTTTGGCTCGTCATTTCAGGTTCCGTCCACAACAAAAAAAAACTAATCTGAATCATTTCTACAACAAAATATCTCAAAAGCTGAGTGTTTGCTGGTCCCAAGAGAAAACTTTTTGTGACATAGTTTAGACTGGTAGTTTGCAGAAACTAAACTGGGTGAACTGACTATTTGTAATATATCTGCATGTGATACGTGATTGGTAGCTAGCTACTGTATATCGTTTTTCAAGAAAAGCAAGAAAAACACTGATAAAAGAAAAAAATGCAAATGCTTCTCTTTTCTTTATTATTTATATTAATATTTTGCTTTCTTTTTTGAGTCCCGTACCGTATGGACTTTCACTTTCTTTCTACATGTACTGAAAAAATGTCACGTTGTGTTATATGAATGTTTGTGTTTTAATTTATTTGTGGTTTGCCAAAACGATGATTTGAAGCATGTTGCAGGAATTGTCACCAGAAAATGAGAAACAAAAACAGTAAACAAAAAAAAACAAAAAAAGATAGCTGATGTATCTGTGTGATGGGGGCGGGGGGTGTATTTTCATTGGGGAAGGAGGTTGTAAGGAGCAAACTCTCTAGATTATAAAAAGGGGGGATTATGGGAGTGCAAAACATTCAGTCGCTCCTGGGAATACTTTTCTTCTCAGTAATGTCACTGCTGCCCCTTCCCCATTGGTCCTACTCTAGACACCGACTTGGCTCGAGTGTAATGCAGTCACCACAGCCTGGAGATGAGCTAGCCTTAGTAACAGATCTAGGATCAGTATGGACTCCCTGTGCTTCAAATCTAACGTCTAAAGGGAATCTGACTTGTGAGCGACTTTGTCCCAGTCCTGGCTAAAGCGTTTGGTCAGAGACCAAGGTCTTAAAAAGTTCAAAAGGTGAAAGGTCGTTGCAAGACCAAACAGGAATGTGCAATAAAAATGACATCTTATTGAAACCCGACTGATCTGGTGGTTTTTGTTTCTTATCTGATTCCTGAGCTTCACTTTCATGCATTTTAATGACTCACTTCAAGTTGCTGTGTCTTCTGCCTGGCCCCCTGCATTGTCCCATTTTTGTGCTGGGTAGAACAGAGCTTAAAAACCCGTCGGTAGAAAGAAGGCTGGAAAAACCAATTCTGTGCTTTTACGAGCTGCTTTGTCCAGTTTGATGGAGATTTGCAGAGCAGCTGTCTAACCATATCAGGGCACACAGTCCGTTTGGAAAGAAGAAGAAAAAAAACTTGTTTTCACAAGTAATGAAGAGACATTTAAGGACTGAATATAGACAAGAACCAGTTATGAAACTGTATGAATTTTTGAACTGCAATGATTGTTTTCAAAACTCCGCCAGACTGGATTGGAACACCAAAGAAAATGATGAATGGTGTGTGCTAAAAAAAACAAAAAACATAAAACAGTTTATCCATGAGTCTGTCTTGTTGCCAGTTGATTGTTGTTAAAAAAAAAAAAAATTAAAGAGTTATGTCTTTTTCATTTGTGATAATCAAGTATTTACAAAAATACAGCAAACCGTATTTTACCTTTTAAAAAATTAGTCAGAACCAAGAGTGACGTCTGTCTGCATAGAATTTTGATTTTCACCCTATTGGTTTTCTCTGTGTCGGAAAAAATATACGGGTGATTTCATCTCAAAAGGTTTCTATCCTGAGTGTACCTTTCCCACAGGAATAAGTTAATATTGATAATGGATGTATCTGACACCTAGAAATGTAAGGGGGAAAAAAACAACGTAAATTCTGGTTCACCTTTTACCTAAGATTTTCCTTCCTCTCAACTTTCCATGAATACAATGTTTAACATTTACACAAAAGTCAGATTTTACAAGACACAAATCTTTGGGATTTCATTGTTTGTAAGTCATAGTCATCAAAATAATTTAAAAAAAGGCTTGAAATATTTCACGTGTGACATATCAGTTACATAAGTATTTAACTTAAACTTTTCACAAAATAGAACATTTTTAAACTGTACTGTATCCTGAAAAGAAAAAGAAAGATCCCCATGCTTATTGTTAGGTATATTGGAGAACCTGGAATGCTGTGGGCCCCGTATCTCATCCAAAAGCCCTGGGTGTCATGTTTTGGTGAACAACCTGACCCACAACCAGGAAAGCACTCAGGAGAACAATAGATAATTAAAAGGTTTGTTGAAAGAATGAGTATGAGTCCAGGTGATAACCAACGGTTACAGGAGAATGGGAAAAACAAAAGTAAAGCAGAGGAAAACAAGAGGATGAACAGACGATTATAAAAACTGTGGAAATGCCTTGCTGTGGATGGAGAAGTCTTCCGCCAGGGAGGGTGAAGGTGAGTGCATTTTATATTCAAGGAATGGACAACGGGTAGGTGGTATGAAGAAGTGAAGGTGGAGCAGATGGTGGAACGTCGGAGGGCGGGCAGGTTGCTAGATAAGGTGAAGAACGATAAGTGGAACACGAAGGCTGCCAGTCCGGTGGAGATGATCCAGGAGTTATTTCACGATGGTTTGCTGACATGAGGAGATACGAACGAACAGGTCCAGGAAGTTGCACGGAGGGAAATCTTGGAGCAGAGACACCATAAATATCTATCTTAAGCGAGGAGAAAGGATCAAATAGACGTAAGGAACACGGAGGGCTTGGAGTTACAACACAGGTTAACACTCGGGCACTGAATAACTAGCAGCCAGCTCCTCTTATCCAACAGGTAATGAGCCTTGATGATATACCGCCCTCCTCCAGGCGTTGAGGCAGGAGCTGCAGCTCCAGTCAATACCTGTGTGAAGATGTACACCTAACAGAACCCATAATCCTGACACCAGGTATAGGGTAAGATTGCTAGCACCCTGAATTCTTGTGAATACAAGGAACCTTTACAAAAAATTCATGGGAAATTCGCCTTTGTTGGGTCTTTGTAGTGAATGTTGATGTCAATTATTTGACCAAATTAACACAGATACAATTTTCCAGGCACGTGATCAACCGTTTTCTATGGCCATATCAGCCGATTCGGATGTTGTCAATCCATTAAATGGCCGTTATTAGCGGTTATCACTCCTATTAAATGCTGTCAGACTGTGCCTTCTCTACCTACTAGTAGGTTATCGCTGATAATAGCCAACTGTCTGCATGTGTCTGTCAAAAATACTTCGTCAGAGTAGCATATCGTAACCAATCTAACCAATTTTAACCAACCGACAAGTTTTATGTCCTAACCTTCAGGTCATAGAAGGACAAATATACTATCTTTTAATTGCCGAAACATTAACCTAATTTGAAGAGGTTTTAAACACCTAACGGAAAAATCATGTTTCAGTAGGTAGAGAGGGCACAGTCTGACGGAATTTAATGGGGGTGATAACCGCTAATAACTGTCATTTAATGGGGCTGATCACATCCAAAACGGGTGGCCAGCCATACTGGGCACCAGATTTTAACGAAATGTAAAAACAAATGGATGACCCTAAATGAAACATGGAGTAATGTAGCACTTAGGGTCTCTGGACAATCAAGACAAATTGTTCAAAGAGAAATAAATCAAACTCTTTCTTTCTGTATATCCTCTAACCTGTTGCGGTGTTCTAGAACTTACATAGGAGTTATAGGAGGGCTTTTAAGAAAAGGGGATTGCACAAAGTAATAACAGTAGGTTTTCCAATGAGTGAAATAAAGCCTTTGCTTTCTGAAAGGAATTTTTTTTCTCTGCAACAAAATAAGAGGTTGGATCTTCCAAGATATTTCAGTGTGATATTTTTGCTATTGCTATGAAAGATACATTTCTTTTAAAGTCTTTTGCACATTTTAACCAGGAATCAAAATAATTGTAGAGTGTGATTAGTTAGTGCTTTTGAGTGCACTCTTCACTCACTCACAAAACCTCCGTCACAACGCATCAGAAGGCGAATTCTCTTCTTTCACCTGATTGGAGCTGTCTCCAGGATTGTGTGACTACGAACCAGGTGTTGTTTCTATTAGCTTTTCTAGGGAACAAATGATAAATATAATCCTTCAAATCTGAGCCTAAAAGTCCCGCAATGTTAAATAATTTTTCGAGTTCACTCCGACCATGTTAAGGTCTTTGCAGTGAGAGTCCTTGGGTTGATTTCTTTCAATAGAAAGCAGGTTAGTTAACAAGCTTTTACATGGGATTCTCCGATTTTCTTTAGGCAGGCCTTTATTTAAAATAAAATTCTGACCAGCATGGCTTGGTGTAAAAAAAAATCTATGACTGAAAACTGTTTTGTATCATAGCGTAATTATGTACTAGAGTGAACAAAAAGGATAAGTCATCTTATTTCAGTGGCTTTACAGTTAATGTGCCATTTGGCAGTCCCTTGGCCAGGGGTTTTTGTTCAACAAATAAACACTTTTTTATATTTCGCATTAACTAAACGAGTCCAATAGAGACCCTTGGTGACATTGTTGCCTTTCTAGCAACAACAGTTTAAAATTACACCAGTGAAAAGGGCCGACTGCTCTTAAAGTAATAGGAATCTGTGAAATCGCTAGTGGTTTTCTAGTGAAGCAAAGGCTCCCTTTTAACTTTCCCGTTCAATATGCTTTTTGAAAGAAAGAAAGAAAGAAAGAAAGAAAGAAAGAAAGAAAGAAAGAAAGAAAGAAAGAAAGAAAGAAAGAAAGAAAAAAAGAAAGAAAGAAAGAAAGAAAGAAAGAAAGGATTAAAAGACTTATATCTTGATGCTTTAGTTTGACTGATCTATTTATCACCGACCACACCTTAAGCTTAAGTATGAACATGGCAACCTGTTTAATGTGATGCAGCAGTGCTTTTGTCATAAAACTGCTTTGTAATATTACATCTATAGATTTTTTCTTTCTTTCATGTCAGTGAGCCTTAAAACAGTAAAAATGAGCATAATCTTCTTTTTAGCGGGTGTGCTGGTTGTGTTTTAGATTGCTTTGTATCAAGCCTTTGAAAAGACGCTTCCTTGCTGTACTTGCAACAAGGTTGTCAGAAAATGTGTGGGGGAATAATGAAAGGTGGTTATTCCTAAGGGTTTCTGGAGCAAAGTGTCCTGGCCAGCGACATATTGGATCCAGCGCTGCAGGTCAAAGCTCCTGCACTCAGGAAATTTAAAGAAATGATAAGTAGAAAAATATACAAAGAAACAAATGTGCACAAAATAAATATCTAGTTTATGTCTAATAAACTATGTGTCATTACAAAATTCTTTATTTGAAATTTATTTTTTATTGATATAAAATTGAAATTATTATCTAAATTGATTATGTAATTGCTCTAGATTTTATTTAAAGGCATCAAAGTAGAGGTGGCTGAATAGAAATGGACATCATGCTTTTAAGTTTATATTATATTAAAAACTGAACTGTGCCACGGTTTCCTTATACTCCCCATTTATGCACTACTTTGTGTTTGTCTACCATGTAAACCACTTAAACACGTCAAAGTTTAAGGTTGCAATGTGTCAAAGTGCGAGACCATGAATACGTTTGGTTTATTGGTCAAACACAGACCTAGTGAAAAATTAGACTCATCTCTTAGTCTAGCATTCTTAAGTTTGAGTCTGTTTATGTGGTTTTTGATGCTGTTGTCCTTCAAAAAAGGAACATTCAAAAGCAACATTAACATTACCTACTGCTGGTGAAGTGCGCAGCAACTAGTTAGCTTCATTTAGTCTAAAAACAGTTCCAATGTCTTTGCTTAAAGACATCTCTATCTGTTAACCTGCACCTCCAAATCTCATTAACTTACCCTTTATTGGACAGAAATGCTAGACGTGGATTATCCCGTGTCTTAGGATAAAAGCTCATTTTAATTAAACTCTAAGGGAAAAAAAGCTAAATCAAGTCCTAATCCATGTCTGAGAAACAGATCCCATTGCTTTTTGTTTGAATTCAGATTTTTTTTTTTACCGTAATAAATTAAAGTGTGATATAATGTGAGATAGTGAAAAGAGCTTATGCAACTTTTTAAGTTAACATATTTTTTATGTTAATTTGTGTAATGAGATCGCTGTCGTCTGGTATTAGCAGAAACTCATGAAGTGATTTATGTACGTTTTCATGAGGCACTCATACCCCCTAATACTGACTCACTGCTATTATTATTGTGAGCACGTCTCTGTTAATTGATCCCCGAGCACTTTTGGTTTTGTCTAGTTGATATTTACCCACTCCTCATTAGGGGGGAGCGAGAGAGAAAGAGAGACGGAACAGTGTGCAGATTACAGCGAGGCAGCAAGATATGATGACACCAAGCTTATGTTGAGTGTTCAGAGGACTCCGATGCAAGCAAATTAGCTTAATTTTCTGATTAGGTAACGCCACAAGCATACAAAAAAGCTAATTCTGTGTGTTTGTGTCTGCTCCTTGAGCAGAGGGTGTTAATATTAATCAGTTGTGAGATAACAAGAGATACCTAATCCCCTCAAGGTTACTTTGACATGGAAATTCTCCAAAACAGGCACACCGAAGCTTGCAGACGCAGCAAAAGGGGCCTGAAAAAAAGGTGACTGTGACTCTAAATGTGTATTCAGGTTATTGCTTTTATTTCTAAAGAATCACAAACACACAACTCCTAAATCCCTGGTGAAGAATACTGCTTGTGTGATTAGTAAAAGGATCACACAGCATGACGAACGACATGACGATGAATAGGCTGCATGCACATGGCTTTTGTGGTGAGTTATGTATTTTATTCCGTTTTATAAATGTAGAGGAGTGGTAGGAGGGCTATGAGCTTTTTCCAGCTTAACGCTTCACATCATTTTAAGGGATCCAAATACATCCCAATGCTTCAGAAATGCAACAGTAGCTTTAGATGTGTGTTTTTGGATCATTGTCGTGTTGGAAAAGTGCATGACGACCAAGTGCACGGAGTGATGGCAGCATCTTCTCCCTCGGTATAGAGCAGTACATTGTTGGGTTTAAGATCCCATCGATGAAATGCAGCTCCCCAACACCAGCAGCACTCATGCAGCCCCACATAATGACACTGCCGCCAAGTCCAAGTAGTCTTACTCTTTTTCAGCACCGGCCCTAGCAAATTCTAGGAGTGCTTTTTTTCGTGGACGATACCCAAGTATGCCATTCCTCTGCAGTGTGGGCTGTATGGCATCACGGGAAACGGTCTCTCCAGTTTGGCTTTCTACTGCTTTAGCTAACTGCAGTGAACTTGCAAGGAGTTTTTCTTCAACCCTTCTCATCAGAAGACGCTCCTGTTGAGACTTTAACTTCCGTGGACAGCCTGGACGTCTCTGTAAGATGGTTGCACTTCCATCTTTCTTAATTTTTTGGATCAGTTTTGCTACAGTATTTTAACTGATATGTAAACCTTTGCTGATCATTTTGTAGCCCGCACCTTTTTTTGTGTAAAGAAATGATTTTCCTTCTCAGATTTTGTGACATTTCTCTTCCATGGGGAGACATTGCTGACAGCATGAAGCTGGAAGGATTTATCTTTGATAAATAATGCATTTTAATAATCACCTGTCTACTGGACACCTCTTAAATGAATCATTAGACTCACTTCTGATTGGATGCCTGTCAATTTGAATTTTGTAGTCTTAAGTGTGGCTTTTCTCCTCAAAACTATAATTGGGGTGTAACCATTTTGGCAACATGGACTTAAATTAATTTGTTAGGAAAGTCACTATTTTGTGTGTGCAAATCAACAAATCTTGTTTGCAATCAATGGCCCACATTGATTGCAATGGGATTATTTTGTAGTATTGTATCTCATAAAAAAAGTTGAATCTGAAAGGAAACTAAAGATTTTTCTGACAAATGTAGTTGGGTGTACTCATTTATGCTAAACACTGTATAACATTCCATTTATTATTAATCAATTGTAGCTCTAAGCAGATGTGTTCTTAGCATTGATGTAAAGGAAATTGTTGTTTCAGCAGCTTTGCAGTCATTGAAAGTTTGCTCCAGATTGGAGGAGCATAGAATCTAAAGACTGGTTTTCTGTTTGGTTTAGATTCTAGAGGTTTCAAGTAGGCCAGAGTTGGAAGACCTGACTGGTCTGGGAGGTTAGTATAGTGACAACACATCTTCAACCAGCTTTGGTGCTAAGCCATTCAATGATTTAAAAATTAGTCAAAACTATTGTTAAATACCTCTCTGAGGGTGTAACCAGACAATCAAAGACTTGAATTTGTAATGATGGCAAGGTAATGTAACAAGCAACCTATAGTGTTATATATACATGTGAAGCTATTAATTTGATTATTTGCCATTTTCGATATATAAGCTGTGGTGGAGTCTGTAAGAGTCTGTAAACGGATTCAGATATTGTTTGATGATTCAGCGTCAGTTGAGACAGGCAGAAGGTATATATATATATACATATATATATATATATATATATATATATATATATATATATATATATATATATATATATACACACCATAGTCTTGGTGAATACTCGATTCTGATTGGCTGGAGGGTGTACATTAAAAAGTGATAACGTACACCTAGGAAAGGCGTCCCGTCAAATTGCCTGATGGCAGTTCTAAATTATTGCACTTGCTCATATGGCAACGAAGACAGTTGACTCGTATCACCTAACATAAGGTAAAGCCATCATCTCACTTCCCATCACTGATAAACTGCTGCGGTTGGCTCGCTGTGGCCACTAACACTGTATACGGGAGATATTAAATAGTGCGCTCAACTTATATTTAAAAAAAAATTGCAGTTTTAACTCTAAAACACATTAAAATAATTAATTAACTGATTAAATATTTCTTTCTTTCGTAAGTGACCATGGTATAAGACCATGGTATAATACATACCTAAACCTCCTGTTGTTTGGGTGTGAGTGGAGTCCCTATTGGCACCCCCTCCCCGAACACCCTATAGGGTCTATATCACTCCAGGATCCTGGGCTTAAACAAACAGCCAGAACGGCTGAATCTGGACCCTGAAGAACCAGCTTGGAACGCCCTACACCAAAGGCGGGGTTGAGGATGACGAGCGGAGCCTGGAGAAGTGTTGAGCTCTGATGGCTGACAAGAGTCTCTGGAGGAAGGAGTGTGGTCCATCAACACCGTGGAGGAAGTTCATCCCCTATGAGCAGCCTGGACAGTTACCACCTCATCTACTAGAACATGAGTGGGTTTAAGCCTATCACTGCAGACAGTCTCCTTAAGCTGCCCCCAAATCTAAAAGAAAGTGCTTAGGGCAGGGTTCAAGGATCCTGAACAGGCAATCATACAAAGGCCATAATGGAGTCCTGTGTGCATCGTGTCTAATAAAACAAACTTGGAAGCCTCTAAGTTCTTCAGGATAAATTAATGGAGCCTAAAACCAGCTCAGCCGGAGAAGCACCAAGGTTCTATTTAGCCGTGGAACACAACCTAAGCATAACCCACAAGAGATGGTCAGTCCAGTTTCCATTGGTCAAAACGGCATGGAGTGCAGCTTTTAATGACTTGTGAAACCAATCGCATCGCCCATTGGCCTGTGGATTGTATGCAGAGGTGTGGTGGATGACTGGTAACCAAAATTGGCATTTTGCTGTGTTGACAATCAGGCCATGTGTCGCCAGGCGTTGAGAAACCTAACGTAGGTGGGACATGTGCTGTTCAGCCGAGCTGCTGGCCACAAGGATGTCATCCAAACAGACAAAAAAGGAGAATAATCCACGAAGACAGAATCCATCAACCGCTGACAGGTTTGGGTGTCACCTTTAAGACCAAAATGCATCTGTAAAACTTCAAAAAGGCTAAATGAAGTGATTACGGCTATTTTGGGGATGTCCTCTAGTCAGATGTCCACTGATGGAACTTGATGATAATCTCGCACCAAGTCCACTTTAGGAAAAATGGCAGTCCCAAGAGACATGGACAGAAATGTTCTGGATGTGGGGGATTGGATTACGACCATTCTCTGGGATGTTAAGAAAATCCCCACAAGGCCACTACTGACAGTCGGACTTAAGCACCATGTGCAAAGGCGAAGTCCAAGGACTGTTAGGTCAATGCACGACGCCTAAATGCTACATGTTAGCGAACTCTTCCCAAGCAACAGCCATCTTAACGACATTAAGGCGGCATGCTCACGCAAACACTGGAGGCCCAGTCGTGGGGATATAATGCTCTATCCCATCTTTAGTGTCAACATTGGAAAAGTTAGGACCTATCAGTGAAGGAAACTCAAATAGCAACCGCCGAAAAGTCAATATACTTGGTAAAACACTTAATATAGATTAATTACACACAGCCTAATGTTTTCAAGACTGTATTAATGTTAAATATGATGATTTTCTGCTTTCAGCTGATGTAAACATGACATTTTAAATATAATATCACACCAATAAAAAAATAATTAACAAGTCTAACAACAATTGTGTTTTGTTTTCTTTTTATTGCACTAAATGATCCAGTTTTCAGCATTGGTTGTACGCATTTAAGGTTTTAAGGAAATTTGTCCCAAAGCTCAGGTGCATTAAAACTATTTTCCATCTTAAAGCTGCAGTCCGGAGGATTTATTTATGCATCAAAGTTTTACATATGCTTAAAATGATAAAGGGGTTCTATGTACTATGATAAAAAGCCACAACATTTATTATTTTTAAGTCCCTCCATCCTCCCATAGACCCGTATGCAATTCACACTGAAAAATTTTTTCCAGTAGAGTTTGAGTTTCAGCGTTTTCCGGTGTCAATCAACGTGCATGCGCATCGCACAAACCTGTGGAGATGTGGCCGCGCGCACAGGCGCCACAATGGCAGAGAGCGCACATGGAGAAGTCACAGCAAACTGCTAAATAGTTAGCCATTCTCCGGCTACCCAGGGCTACATCAGCTTCAGAAAGAAAAACAAAGGAAAGTACGCCGACTAACCGTCTTAAAAACAAGGGAGCGATGATTCTGGGAGGGGCCCTGGTAAGTTGGACTAAAAAAAAAATCTATCTCCCTGAAATACTTCTGACTGATGCTTTAACTCTCCTTGTATGTAAACCCAGATTACAATTCCAGTCAT